>OX380338.1:32262123-32928627 GCA_947425015.1 Pterostichus niger
ATAGCAAGCAAATGACGACAAATTCGGTGGTGTATTCAAATCTTAATTATCTTTAATAGTTTTTGAGATACAGAGGTATGTCGTTAGGGCGGCACAAAATCAGAAATTTTAAATCGTCGATATCTCGAAAACTAAGCCTCGGACGCCACTTTATATAATTTTTTCGTAATCTACGGGTCAAAAATAGGGGGGCTAAGTGGAAAAAAGTACATTTTATCACATTTTTTTTTGCCGAAATTTTCTTAAGGGGTACCCCTTGGTGTTTTTTCAATTTTAGGCCATTTTCAGATTTTTTGTCCTAAAATGTTTATCTGTAGAGAAAAAATTATGAAAATTTGCATACCTATGTACTTTTACGCGAGGAATTCACTGGTGTTTTCAGATTTTCATTATCTTTTCAACTTTTTGAAATATTAAGAAAAGTAAATTTTGATAAAAAGTTGAAAAATTTTCAAAAATGGTAAAATTTCGGTATAAGTTAAGTAGCGTAAGAGAAATACACTCGTTCAAACCGCATTTCAATATCTCTTTTAGTTTTCGAGATATGGGCTCTCAAAGTTGAGTTTTATAAAAAGCCAAAAATCGATATAACTCAAAAACTAAAAGAGATATTGAAATGCGGTTTGAACGAGTGTATTTCTCGTGCTCTGAACTATATAGAAACATAATTTTTAAAAATTCGAATTTTGAACCGGTTCAACAAAAAATTCACAAAAAAAAAACTTGCGTTCCAGAAAGTCGTTTATTTCCATTTGTATTTAATTTCTTGTTCTCATTTCACTTGAGAATTAGGTAAATATTAATTAATGACATATCTGTGTATAATTTAATAGCATTCTCGTGTTTAATTGAATCTAAGTGTTAATTCAATGCATAATCTCTGTGAGCAGTAAACACAAAGTTTTAATTCAAGTACCTGGCATAAAATTAGATTTTCGGAATCTTGTAACTTTTCTCATTATACGGAGACGGATACCTGTTTAATTATAACTGAAACATGCCTTCGTTTATAACTTACGAACTTCTAAAAGCAAATCATAGACAATTGCACCGAGCACCTACTAGGCAATATGTTACGTCACAACAATGCTGATAATATTAAATTTTGTTTTATCAACGAAACTTCGCAGAGACAAAAGAGACGAAATTTCTACAAGATGTTCTTCGTATCTCATTCACACTAGGTTTCCTTCCTCCTGTAGATGTTCGCTTCTTGTTTCGCGTTTATGTTTTGTTATTCACCTGAACAGTGCAAGATAACACGGATCGTTAAAATAAATCATTTTTACTCTGCTTTAATAAATAATATAGCAATATCAAGTGATGTAGGGCCACTATATCTTGTTACAGTTTTAATATGAATTATGGCCAAAGATGGTGAACATGTGCAAAGCTGGCTTTGAAACTGAGGCTGTCATAGTAACTCGATCTGTTCTTTTTTTAAATGAAATATATTTCTTTTATTATCTAACCAGATCTAGAAAAAATAATGACATAACATTACAGAAATAAGTTTTTATATTATTTTAAAAGTATTGTTTCATTTCTGGTATATATAGATTACTGAATATATTTGTAAATAGTTCTACAAATATAAATCACATGAATTATATTTTTATTAATGTACTTCAAAATACAACAAAAATAACGTAACATGAAAATATAAATATGAATATAAGTTATAAAAATTATATTATCTCAATAAATGTATTTCTGAATTATTTTGTGAATAAACTATACTTAGAATAAATTAAAAATAACCAATATAGTACAGTATAGTGCTATAGAACTCGAGTTCGTTTTCTACGTCGGACAACCTTTACTCTCAATTAAAATTGCCTCTGTAGTTCCCAAACTACTAACATTTTTGGAGGTTGTAATTTAACAGCTGTTAACCAAACTTTACTCCCAAAATATATCATCTACCGAGATCTGCTACAGCAGACTGCCATACTCAGTGATGGGTAAAAGGTGTGTTGATATATTTATTTATTTCAAAATAACAAACAAATATTCTGGCTATGTTTTGATTTCGATGTAATATTTTAATTTATTCTTGTATCTTTAAAAATATTCAAGAGGTTTATTTTTATCCCAATTAATATAACAAGTGATATGATAATAGCTAATAATATTTTGACATGAATTAAGAGTTGTTATGGATAATGAAATATAGCGAGTGCGCAGCACAAACTGTATTTCCTATTTCCGTAACAACGAATTTAAGTTTAATTTAAAAATATTATCTGATAATTATCATATTACGAGTTATATTTTGCGTGCGAATTTAACAAGAAAATATTTCTTCTGTAGAAGCAATTCAACATCGAGAATTTTCCATTTCGATAAATTATTTTCAATTGATATTTTTGAAAATAGCATTTATTTTATTGGTAACCGAGGATATTTAATTACAGAGATAAAATATTACTTACTTATTTCATTAGTGGAAAATTATCAAAATAGTTTTCATTTCATTGATTCCTTTTCAAACAAATTCGAAATTGTATTGATTCACACATATACATGGTATATTCTCAAGGGTTAATTTTTATTTAAAAAAAATATTTATTAGAACGAGTTTGCTTGGTAACAACTGACAATTGACATAAACAATAAAACTCAATTCATATTTTTATATATTAAGATAATTTACTGGACGACTTTTTCTGTTTCCAATGTACCGAATGTAAATAGAAGTTTGTTTATCTGCAGATAATTATCGTCTCTGTTTATCCGATGTCAAAAAATGAGAAATGTAACGTTTCAGTATAGAATTTTTAAACATATTTAAATTGAATTATCAATGAATTATTTAATCGGAAGCGATAGACCATATTTTTTTCTAATTAAATTGTTAGTTAATTTAGAACAATTCATAAATAACAAAAACGCAAATCTTTTTAAGTGACAGAAGTTCATTTTGAGTATATTTTGTAAAATCAACGAGTCGTTTTTAAATAATGGTGATAATAATGAAAGCAAATGACATATTCTTCTACACACGATTGACTGAGTTATCCCCACCTAACTTCATACTCCATAGCCTCAATATCTCACAAATAAATCGAATTATTCTCAAAAATTGGGTCATTTTTTCGCAACTTGAAACTCCAATCGCCCAATCGAACTATATTCGACGGTAACTAACTCAGATATACCAATCTTAAAACACATTTTCCGGAATCGTTTATTACAATCAAAACCAAATAAACGATGCTTTATTGCAGTTATAATTCGTCCTCCGGCGTTTGAATTTTTTCCCAAAGCGATCGTAAAACAAACGCGCATCGTCCAAATAGACGCCAACGCGAGAATCGCGAATATGAAACGAATGCAATATACCCGAAAAGCCGAAAAATAAAACACAGTCATGCTGGCATTTATCATTGCGGGAATATTTGTAGATGCTTTTCGTTCTCAATATTTCCGCACCATAACGCGTGGCGCTGTCTTCGAACCGGATTCACACTATATGAATTTCTACACACGATGAATATTTGATGAGTCTAGGGTTTTGACTTTTTTCTTTGTCAAATAACAGTTTTTATTGAAACCAACCAAAATGCAATATTTATATAGAGATTAATATTTACTATTGGAATAAAAGTTGTTATAGAATCTAACATCTTTTGAAAGTGAATTTATAGTGTAGCTTTTTAGTTGCAGCTCTCAACAAATAACATAGCTTCCTTTGATTGAAGACTTTGTTGCTTAAAGCATATCTAGTGTTCTTAACTTTTTTGAACCGTGACTCAGATTAGTATAATAATTTTGGTTCGGAGATCTAAAAAAAGATAAAGAAACTTAGCTTAAAATTTTAGGGTTTTTGGTGCAACTGATCATTAGTAAACAGAATCATGTATAAATATAAACGATAGCTTTTTTAACAGGTGCATAATAGTATATTAAAGAACGAGTTTTATAAAACATGTTTTTTGCATGCGTCCAAGTTTAGAAAACGAACCGCAGTCTTGTAGAATGAGTTATTTATACTATTTTTTCTATTTTGCGTCTGTTATAAATTAAGATTTTTAAAAAAATTCTGCGATATTTTAAACCGTGTCAATTTATGTCAATTTACATTTGAAATGTTGTGGTTGGTAACTGTTATTGACATTTATGCAATTGTTCAGATTTTGAGGTTATATTGAAATTTTGATGTTCTCAGGGTGATAGGTTCAGTACTACCAACCGTCTAAAACAAAATGTTACGTATCATAATGAACGCAACTGGGTTTCGTAATGACTTCCTTTGGAACGGAAAATAGAAAAAAAATTGTTATATTATTCAGAGGTATCGAGTCGGCTGGTGGATTTGAGAACCTGGGTTCGATTCCCACAACCAACAAACAATTTTCACCACGTTAAAACTATCCCTGTGGTTCCTTCTTCACTAATATTTTTAAGGGCCATGATTTGATGGTTGGTAAGCGCATAAATATATCACTTAACGAAATCTGCTCCGGCAGAGTGCCACACCCAATAATGGGTAAAATTCGTAGTGATATTTTTATTTTATTATTATGAGTACTACAAGTAATATAAATATTACATGTTGCTAAAATGTAATTATAAGCCAACTTTTATGTGCAATTAAGAACAAATTGAATACTCTGCTTTCAGTAACTTTCAGTAAATTTCTTGGTTATTTTTTGAAAATGTGAAGCAAGAAATAATTAATTTAATTATCTTACCCTGGAAACAGCATGGAACTCGATGGAAAACATCGGATTTCATTAATATTATGGAAATTTATCTTGCCACCAAGCGTTCAGAATAAATTAGAAGTGATGTTTATTAGCTATCCGTGTAACTTAATATTTTGTTCGTGCTCTTAATACCTTCAGTCAGGGTTTATTACTTTTTTGTTAATCTGAAAAGTATTAAATAATTACTACACATATTATTTCTTTGTTTCAGGTAATGTACTGCAAATTACAACACATCTATATTTGTTTTCCTTTCTGAAATTACTACTGAAATATAGTAAATTATTTTATCTTTATTCCAACAAATTATCTGAATATTATGTTTCATGACGTATAGGTATCTGAATCTATTTATGTTTGTGAATGAATTAGATACAGAGTGTTCCATGACAAGTATGTCATAGGGGAATATCATGGGAAATAAGTTTTTTTTATATTTAGCGTCCACAATTGGTCCATTATTATACGGAAAATAGTTTAACAATGAAGGCTATAGTTAGACTGCTTTTGGTAACTTTTTATTTTGTAACATTGGTACTACTGTGCAGTCATACGTTAAATGTCATTTTAAAATCATAACCTCGAATATTTAAAACGTTCTTTTATAACAATTTGAAAGTATTTCCAACGACAGATAATTATTTTATAATGTTATTATTAAGTAAACTCAATAAGATTAATGTAAAACGATATTACAATTTGGTTAGCTATAACATAACCATAGAATTAAAATCACCAAAGTATCAACATTTTTATTTTCAGATTTTATATTATGACTACATAAATTGTACGAAAATTACTGAATTATTATATATACAGGGTGTTTCAGGACTTGTGTAACAAACTTTAACAGCTTATTCCTGAGGTCATTTTGAGCCAAAAATGTCATATGAACATAGGTCCTATTCCTTCTAGTTACCAAAATACAAGAGGTTGAAGTTCTATAAATAACACGAAATTTTCAAATTTTTGTAATCAAGATATTTTCGGAAAACAAGAGTTTTATTGAAAAGTCATTTTATTTATTAATATTACCATGCATACGAGTTCAAGGCGCTCATTTTGAACACTTGCTGTAATTTTTTTTAAATTTGTTATCTTATTTCATATTGTGTTAACCTATTCCATGTTTGGTTATGTTGTTCTCTGTCTATTTAATTGTGTCATTTTATGTTTTGTTCTCTAAATCGTATTCGTTAATATTAATAAATTAAATTTTTCAATAAAACTCTTGTTTTCCGAATGTATCTTGATTACAAAAATTTGAAAATTTCGTATTATTTATAGAACTTTAACCTCTTGTATTTTGGTAACTAAAAGGAATAGGACCTATGTTCATATGACATTTTTGGTTCAAAATGACCTCAGGAATAAGCTGTTAAAGTTTGTTACACTAGTCTTGAAACACCTTGTATATACATGAGAGATAAACAGAAAAGTGTGAAAATTTCTTGTGCCTTTCAAAATTTCAAGTATTTTCTTTCGAATTTACAGTTGAAAAAACATCAACCAAACTTGGCAGTGTTACCACATGTCGCATAAAATAAATTGCACTTATTGATTTAGATCAAGAATTTAATTCTCTATAATTTTTATTCAAAACATTTTCTGGTAAGTTCATCAGGAAAGTAATGGCAGTAGCAAACTTATTTCCCACTTTTATCGCCTATACCACAATTTTCATGGGACAGTCAATTAACCAAAAGCCTTTGCAGAATCTCAAATACAAAAACAGTATTATTTACCAATATTTTTTTTTACAACGATTTCATTCAAGTAAGTCTATCTACTACTCGTACGTTAGTTTATAATAGCAACGAAACGTGTGAACGTCTTTCTCTAAGTTGTATTGTCTCAACTAATTGCTATTTCTAAATCCATAACGACAACAATGAAAACGTCGTAGTTATTTTCTCTATCGCGTTAGATTTTCTTGTAGCAGAAAGAAAAGTTGGCACTAAGTTATCTTCAGTATATTACAGACGTACGGCTAAAATAACTTCTTAAGTGTAATTTAATTGTTTGTAATGTCTTACGTGGAGCTTCCAAAAAATACAACAGGCTACAAACTTCGTTCGAGTGTGTGTGAATGGAAAAAGTTTTCCTAATCGTTGTTGGCATCCAGAGCTGTATTCGAAATTAAATTAAATAGGAATGTTATTGAAAATTGCAAGTAATAAATATTGGCGTTTTATTTTTCTCTTTGATGATACTAGGAAATGTTAATTATAAATGTAATTATAGATAGTTCAGGGCTGTATTAACCATGAATTATTTACTTCATCAGAGCTATTCGTCCTTCCAACACGTTTATTAATTTTTAATAAAGGATAATGATAATACGATATTAATTAGTTGCGATTTTGCAACTTGACATACTTAACGTCACATATTTTTCCACTCTTATTCTGAATCAATTGAAAGAAAAATGTTAAACCGAATATTAAGTTCCCTATATTTTTTTCCTAAAATAATTTAGAAACATTTGATAACTGATATGAAGTAATGCCATATATGAAAAGATCGTATATTATTAAATGTTGATACAATAAACAGGAAAAGAAGCTTCAAAATCTCAAATTTGATCAGTGATAATGAATGACTTCGGTAGCGTTGAAAACAGCAAAATGTTAATAGATTTTGTCAGATGTATATAGAAAACTTTTTTAGATTTACAGTTATTATTACAAAGAAATGATTAATTTACAGTTAGGTAATGTAGTAGGTTGTTACACTAGTTTTGTAGCGAACTCATTACTTAACGCATTTGTATTTACAAAAGTTATGAAGAAAAGAGAATTATCAAAATTATTGAAATTTTTGAATTTCTTGTTGATCATGTGTTTTCATTTTGGAAAGGAATATGTTGTCTTTAGAATCCTTGATTAATTAAATTTATTTAAAGGACGTTTCGATGGTTAACCCATCATCTTCAGCATTTTATTATATACAAAAATATTTTCCAAATCTAATGAATATACTGTCATTATATTATCCAGTTTAGTAAAACTACAAATAATACCGTTTTACGGAAGTGCAACTGTCGTAAAAGTAAAAAATATTTTAAGTCGTAATTTTAACGAGAAATACATCATTTGAATTAACATTTTTAAACACGGTGAACTTTTTACATATGTTTACTGATAAGATGGCCGACAGAGAATAGAAATGTTCATAAAATTGAATAAATCAAGGATCCTAATGCCAATACAGTCCTTTCCAAAATTACTGAAACTTGAAACAATTGCAGTGATTAGCGTTACAGCATTCGAATCGGGAGATCTCGAAGAATTAGGATTAAGTTCCCTTTTGCATGGTGTGAAATAAAATTGAAATGAAAGTAAATCCAGATTTTGGTTAGTAGAAAGACCACTTGATGCGGCCCTGTCGCCCGTGGCGTCCATTCGTTCATTCACTGGAAAGTATTCTCATTTGTGGAAGTTTCTTTTTTATCATTTTTCGCTGAAGAGAAATGTAATTTAAGAGTGTTTGATATACGATACAGCCACTGGATCTGCAGCGTCTTCTTGTTAATATAATATAAATTAATGTTCCCCTTTTTGTTCTGTTTCCTGGCTCCCTTCTGCGTTGCTTTTTTTTCTCTTGCTCAGCCGTCTGTCCGTGTATTCGCGCGCGTCTCAGACAGAAATGTGAGAAGATAACAGTGATAAATATTTACCAGGGGAAGGTGCTAGATGATGTTTTCTTTATTTTTTTACTTGTCTTGATTCTTGCGTTTGAGATAGTAGTTAGTAATAGTTAATTTGGTTGAAGAATTGTCGTCGGTTTGTATTATATTTTCAACGACTTTTATATTCAAAATATGAACTAAACTTTTCGCTGAAGTTGTTAATAACTATTGATATTGTTTGTCAATTAACTTAGTATTGAAATATTGTTATTATCATGATGATACCATTACTTTTTTTAATTACTATTTGTTTTTAGAAATACATTTTTGTATAAAAATCTGCTTCACATTTTCAGAAAACAATTGTAGGCTGTGAAGGATATAATATGTTCTTGATTGTATTGGCAGACAAAACATGAAAACTTGTGAGAAATAAGAATGCCAGGCAACTTGGTTATGGGTTTTAAGATACCTTATAGATCCGTTTTATATATTTTTCTACTCCCGTTATTTAAATGTCATTTATCTACAACCGAGCGTAAAATTTACCTTAAGTTGGCCGTTTTCAGTTCGTAAAATGATTGTTTAATAACAAGACGAGTTTCCTAGCAACCAGTGGTTAAAATAACTTTACGCACTGTTTACCATGATTGCCATAGTGACCTTAATAAAATAATGGATTCATGGATGATATTTATGTTAATAATTTAGATATTTTTGCTAATGTTTTCGGTCGTAGATAAAATATGTAAAGCATCTGTAGCTTTACGTGCTAGCATAGTAAATAACTATTAACGAACTTAACGTTTCCGTAGAACTAAGTAGCATTTTAATCACATGTTGAGAAACTGTGATTTCGAACGATTTAGTCATGACGTGAAAGCTAAAGTTAGCTTTCTGTATCTGTCATTGTAACTTAAACCTTACTTTTTAAATAATTAATAAAATTTTATATTTTTTTGTCGCTGTAATTTGAGATCGTAGAAAAAGTATAGTACGTGACTCGTTTTATAAACTCTTTAGACACTCGTTTTTTATACACTCGTAATTAAAGAGACGTTTATAAAACTTGTTACATAATATACTATTATTTATGCTACTCTGTATAACAGGAACTTAATTCCAATTATATTATTTAATGAACCGCATTGTAGTTATAATTATATTTTTAGTTTAGAGTGGGGTTCGAGCTCGAGTTCTTTGAATTCGATTGCCGTAGCGCTTTCATTGTTACATCACAAGTTTTTCATTTTGCCATTTTCTTAGCCAATCAAAATCAATTACAACCTCCGCTCTAATCTCTCATAGAACAAACAAAGAGATTTAAATTCTGAAAATTAAACCATATTTTCAAAAAATTTGTAACAACACCGTTATGTCATTTTATTGCCATTTTATTTAAAAAGTATGATATACATTTATGTTTTTATATCAATTTAAAATTAGCTTTTGGATTTGAGAACCCGAGTTCGAATTCCACAATCAACAAACAATTTTCACAACATTAAAACTACCGGAAGCTCTTTAAGGGCCGTGATTTGACGGCTAGTAACTCAGTACTCAGTAATGGATAAAAGGTGTGAAGATATATTTATTTATGTATTTTATTTTCTAAATCTTCGACTATATTATTTTTAGAATTCAGCTGTATTATGTGGTCGTATAATATTATTTTTACTATAAAATGTTTTCCAGCCTTCATATTTTAATTATTTGGACATACTTTATTTTATTAAAAATTCTCACAAACAACATGTTTTTATTTATAAAAAAGCTATGTGAATATTTGTAGAGGTAGGTAAATAAATAAACATTTTATTTTATTACTAAAGTTTCAAACTAAAAATGTTTTTGTTTTATTTTAATAAATAGTATTAGTGCATATGCTCAATATTGAATTATTTTCTACTGAATATTCAATAAAATAAAACCGAATATAGCACAACATGCTGTCAGAAACACATGTTATCAAAAAATATTAAGCGTAGAATAAACTATTTTGCATTTGACATTTAATTAATTAATAGGCGAAATACAAATGCTCAATATGAACAAATAGAATTTTATACTATTTGCTGTGTTTACAAAATAAAACTTTCAACTTGAAAACAAATATATCAAATAGCCAAAATAACAAAAATTGCATTTCTTTTTCGTCTGCGTTCATATAGAAGTTAATACGAAACCCAGTTGCGAATCGAAAGAGTGTTCATTACGATACGCAACATTTTGTTTTAGACGGTTGGTAGTAGCAGATGACATACTGAACCTATCAAGGTGAGAACATCAAAATTTCAACATAACTTCTAAATCTGAACAATTGCATAAATATCAATAACAGTTACCAAGCACAACATTTCATATACAAATTTCCCTAAATTTACTCGGTTTAAAATATCGCAGATTTTTTTAAATTTTAATTTATAAAAGACGCAAAATAGAAAAAATAGTATAAACAACTCATTTGATAAGACTTTCATAAAAATGGACGCGTGCAAAAAAATGGCTTATAAAACTCGTTACTAACTGTGCTGGCCAGCCTCTGACGATGCCCTCATAAGGTGACTTAGAGGCTGAATTTTGTGAGACTTAGCCAAGTGTTTAGTTTATATTTTATTAAACCTAGTTTCACCAAGTGTATGGATGACAATTAATTTTGTCTTTGTTGTTATATAAAACTCGTGCTTTAATATACTATTATGTATTTGTTGAAAACGACGCAAAAATTTTCCACAGACATAATCATTTTGAATAATAACCCCAGAAGCTGGAATTAATTAACGAAATGATGAAGAAACAGCACAATAAGCAAATGATATCATTATAAAATAATTTTGCCATTTAAAAGTTCATTATAAGAAGTGTTCGTCTTTAACGAACCAAGTTAACCCCAAATGATATTCGGAAAGTTCAGCAGAAACAATCGATCTGGGCAAAGTTTTGAGAAGTCGTCGGTTTATTTTCTACGGCCGATCAACCGCACTGCGATCCAGGAACGTATTTGAAAAATTTGCATAGGATAGCATGATCCACTTAAAGTTTTGGTAAATTTGAAACGAGGAATTTTTAACTTTAAAATTATTTATTGGCGAGGACAACTTTCTTGCACCTTTCTAAATTGTTTGCTACAGTATTTAGTAACCTTTTTGGCAGCTAATTATGTAATTGTTTTATTACTTTGGCCATTACCAAATTTATTTACAAAGCGTATCTTTTATAACATTTTTAATACCTAGTACTTTTAACAATTCAATTTTAATCCGGATTTATAATTCCACTGCGAATTAGAAATGAAGTTTTTAAAGGTGCTAATGAAGTGACTAACCCACTTTGTAAATTTACTTGTAGATGTTTAACTTTTGCGATTGTAGGTTTCCGTTACGGTTGAATCAAGACAACTCGAGTGGCTTTATAGAAACAGTAGGAACACTAGAAAATATTAATTGATTGTCTTTTCGTGGCAAACAAGGGTTGTATCATTTTATAATAGTATATTATGTAACAAGTTTTATAAACGTCTTTTTAGTTATGAGTCTTAAATGAAGCGAGTGTATAACAAATCAGTATGTAAAGAGTTTATAAAACGAGTCACATGCTACACATTTTTTAACGATCTCAAATTAAGACAACAATAAAATTTTAAGTTTTATGAATTGTTTAAAACATAAGGTTACGTTACAATGACAGATGCCTAAAACTAACTTCACCTCGTGCTTAATATCTTAAGCCGTGACTAAAACGTCACAGTTTATCAATATGTGATTAAGATGTTATTTAACGCCATGGAAACTAGTACTTTAAATCACATTTTAATAACGGAAGTAGAAAAAGCCAATTAAATAAACAATAATTAGTTAATTATATATCAAGGGAGACAATTCTTCCCGAAGGGATCATTAAATTTTTCGAGATGAAGGCGAGGGAAAAGGACAATTTATTCACGAGGTGTACATATATTTTTTTCCACTACCTCATCGAAAAGTAAAATTATCAAAAATAAATCAGAACTTAGATAAGATTTATTATTCTCTGATAGATATCTTCTGAATGTCACTAAAGTCAAATGATACCATTGATGTCCAGTTTCCATGAATATAGCTTTCCTGTCCTTTACTTTCTTCCATAGAGATGAAACGTATGACGTTCTTCTCTCAATTGAGGGAAGAAAATGTTACTTTCTGCAGGGCCATGAAAAAACTTTTAAAACTTATATTTATCAATAAAATGCAGGAGAAAACCGCTAAAAAGTAATTAATATTATAGTCAATTTTTAAACTAGGAGGAGCATTTTCAAATCTTAGTTCTTAAATATAAATTTATAATTGGCCGACGCCCAGCTTCTTTTACACCAAACGTAACTTTATAACGTAGAGTTTACAATTTTGTTTGGTAAAAAACAAGCTCAGATTTGAAAATGCTCCTTTTTTGTTTAAAAATCGACTATAGCAAACGGTATAACATAAGGTACTACTTGTTTTCCTGTTTAAAACTAATTTAAGGAGGCATATTTTCAGTTAAATAAAAATTAATAGAAATTAATTTTGATATTTTTTAGTTTTTTACAATACATCAATTAGGCATTTTAACTGATTAAATTTTTCATTTGCTACAACATAGCGACTTTGTATTATATGATCCGCGGAACTAATAAAATATCCACAATATATTTATTTAATTATTGTACGAACAAAATTAAATCATTTAAATTAAAGAGTATTTAGAAGAAAACATGTTTCCGCGATATGAGAATTAATGGGACATGATAACGCTGTCGCTTCAGTAAACTTTAACTGTTAACTAAATATACAACTGTATCATGTGCCTAAGTGGTTAGGAATCCGCCATAAATCGTAAATGTCCTATTAGTAATATCCTGTTGCGAAACTTGTTATCCAAGTTGTGAGTTAGTGATTGTTTGTAGTCCGCTCCTGCGTAAAAGACAGTTCTCCAATATAAAAGAGTAGCGAAGCCGCTGATGATGAAGGGGGTTTGATTTCTGGTTAGCGAACGTAACTGAATGGAAGAAAGACAAGCAGGAATCGCGCGAGCGACTCTGTCCATGAATTGAATAATGCGTCTGACGGGAACTTCGACTTCGAGACTCAATTACACATCTGTAGCACCGCAGCGCGGCGCCACTCATCTGTTTGCCAGATCATTGGATTGACGTGCTTTGTTTCTGATTCACTGTTCATGGCACACGCGCTCAAAACAACTCAAATATATAAGATGAACTTGAACAATGATGTATTGTTTCTGAGCGGTGGCACCATTTACTTTTTGTCACCTATTGTCATTACTTTCTTTCATTTGAATTAATTTAAAATATATTGTTTCTACTTTCATATGATAGTGAATGTTGGGTGTGGATAAGAAAACATAAACTGAGGTATTTGCGGGATATATACAAGAAGAGATCGTGCAATGACTACAGTGGTGTATGATGAGTATGAAATTGAGAAGAATGCAATGGCGTTTACTCTATGCAGTGCTTGCCTTTATATTTTATAACTTTATTTTTACAACATATTTCTATCATAATTATTTATTTAATGCTTTAGTATATTACACAAATGTATTTGCTAATAAAATGTATTCACTGCCATACAAACTATTAGGATCTTACTATGTTTTACTATACGTGCAGGCAAGCAAAACTTCCACCGCCGATACCTACAGTATACCGAACATTATCGACTATATAGTCTTCTATACTAGAAATATTGCGCCGTATACATTGAACTGAAAGCAGGTTTTATAATGCTTACATAACAAATATGTTATAGTAAATATTAAGATAGGGCAGAACAGGAGTTTAATTTATTTTTAAGGTATATTTCTGTATAAAATTTTGAAAATAATAATAATTTTTGTAATTTAATATAGAATGGGCGACATATTTTACTATTTTGAACCAATGTTGAACACGTAATATTTTGGTATTATTTAATTTCATTTATCGCGATTCTTGCTTTTACCACCTTTCAGGGATGGTTTGTATCCCTAAAAAGCAACTTCCGGAAGAAAAAAATTAGGGGTTCAATATTTTTTAGAGTTTTATTAGTGTGCCAAGTTTCATTTAAATCTATGAGTGACAGTTAGGTAGTGTTACTACGTATTTTTTCAAGTCAAAATTAGCAAGATATAAATTAAGTAAACACTTTATCGTACTTGGTAGATATAAGTGATAATCTGTATTCATTTGATCAATTTCAGTTGTTTCAGTTAGTAGTAAATAATATCTTAGTTTATGTCTAGAAACGTGTGTAAGGACAATATAATTTCTTAGATTGTAATAGAAGTAAACTAGAGGAAAACCTCATAATTATTTTATGACTGCGAAACAAACTGTATTTGAGGTTTCAACTATGAAAGTATACTCGTTTATAGTTTAGTTATAGCTATAAACACAATAGTTATTAAACTTTATGCTACCCAGTTATTCAACTTCACAATTTCATTCCTAGAAAAGAAATAGTATATTATGTTACTAGGAGTAGAAAGCAGTCTTTTTTATTGAGCTCAGATGTTTGCGGCCGAGGCGTGTAGCCGAGGCGATGCAAACTGAGCGAAATAAAAAAGAGCATTCTACACCTAGTAGCATATACTATTTTTTCTTCAAGCATTCTAACGTAAATTTAAAGAATAAAATATAAATTATTTAATTTTTTTCCCTAACTCGCTTTATTAACAGTTATGTTAAATGTAGAGTTTTCTATTTTACAATTTTGAATATTTAAACCACTACTGGCAGTATTTGTATCGATAGTTCCAATATCCTAATAGATAAAAGCTGTATAAATTTCATTGTTTATTTTTGTACCTTGATTACTTCCAAATGTAACAGGTATGTTGCAAATCATTTCTGTCGAAGTATCAAATAACTCAATATTTTCAAAAATGCTATTAGTTTAGTGTATTTACATATGTTTACGTTATGTTTGATATTTAATTCAGCCTTAATCATTGAGTAAAGTAAGTTAGCATAACATTCTCAGAGAAATTCTTCACATTTTGTTCTCTAGTCCAATTGACAAATCTCTCATAAGCGAAATCATAAACCTTACGTGACTTTTCAGGATTCAATTTTTGAATGACTGACTGCGATTTCTGGTATTGCTGGAGGTGTAAATTGCATTTAATCCACTTCTTGAGACATTTTTTGTGTGAAACAAATAACGATATTTATCACTACTGGCTGTCTGTCAGTTAACCTCACTTCACTTCCGTTGCCAACATTAGATATTGAAATTGTCGTACGGAACACTCAAAATTATGGGTTGTGACTCCTAATTATGTTCACGATATTTTTTTATATATATACTATCGTACATCGTACAATTCCCCTAATTATGCTACATGTATGATAATTATCGTACGATTGGTAACGTTGAGCCAGTAGCCGGGCTGCCCTAGCAAGTGCTGCCGCCTGTGGTATATTTTATAACTAACATTATTGTACTAGTACAATAATGAATTTCATTATTGTACTAATAACATAATGACTTAGTTCTACATAGTGTGTGTAGTAGCATAATATGAATATTGTTGTATGCTTGAAGAAAAAACTATTTATATGTCTAATATTTCAGAGAGTGGAACAATTATTGTTGTTAACAGTTCTTCAGTTATTCCAACGTACCCTCTGCTAAAACAAACATCCTCGTTCTAATCCAAATTACTATAATTTGCGTTGTCATTAAACAACACATGAGTATGAGGACAATAATGAAATTAGGCACAAGAACCTTGTTAAATAAACTGTAAATGTCAACATTTGAAAAACTCTAAGCTGTTGACACAATTTTTCAAAATTACAAAACCTTATTTACTTTACCCACCGTTTAAAAAATGAGCCAAGTTGTCATAAAGTGTCATACTTTTTACAGAATCCGGAAATATATGTTTATTTGCGGCAGGAATTGCATTACAGTTGCTGTAAATAAAAATAAATATGGAAATGGAATAAACGTCCTGTTGAAGCACTGCATGTTGATGTTATTTTTTTTTGTTATAAATTCGTGTTAAATGTAAACAGCTTATTGGAGAATGGAAAAATATTTGGTATGGCAACTGGACTGTTTCGTTTTTTCTCCAATTACTCATTTGTTCTGATAAATTGTTGTTTTAAAATCTGATATTTGTTGCTATAATTATTTTTAATGAAAATTAGTTAATTGTGCTTCAATTTTAACTTCGAACTAGACCTTGATTAAAATGATTTGTTGTTGATATGAAGTTACACAATCACTGTACACTGTTCAATTATTTTTGACATAATAGCTACTATATAGATAATTTTAAATACTTTTAGAATATATGACTAAATTCTTTCACAAAAATAATGGAGAACCACATAATTAATTTGAAACAGTTTTAAAATACATTTTCATACAAAGCATTAGAATTAGTTGATGGCATTCTTTTAAAACAAAACAATGAATTTATTACAATAGTGGCTTTTGTTACCAAATTTGAATTGTTCATGCAGTTTAAATTTTTAACAAAGTTAATTTTCTGCATAAATGACTCGATTCTTTTGAATTCATTTAATTTGTATACCTATACCGTGAAATTAGGGTTTGAAAGTATGAAACAAATTTCACCAAAGCGCACCGAATACTTTTTTTTACTTTCGTGCAAAAAATTATATACTCATATTCAGTATAAAAAGTAACTGTTTATCGCATAGCGTGGGATAAAACGTTTTATTTCACACTGTTAGGTAACAATTGTGTAATACAATTGAATAAATAAATATATCATCACGCCTTTTTCCCATTACTGGGCGTGGCACTCTGCCGTAAGCTGATCTCGGTAAGTGATATATTTCTTCGCGTGAAGTGCGGTTACTAGCCGTCAAATCACGGTCCCCAAAGATGTTAGTAGAGGGGAAGCCACAGGAGTAGATTTAAATTTGTGTAAATTGTTTGTCGGCTGTGGGGATCGAATCAGGGTTCTCAAGATCCACAGACCGACTTGATACCACTGAGCCACAAATGTTTATTTTCCTGTCAGTTTCAGATACAAACAAATAATTGGTATTTTTGCAGTTTTAGCTGACTTTGCAAATTGCAGCGGCCGATAAAACAGTTATAAACTCTAATATCATCCCAATATAAAGTAAAGGATTCTACTGAATAGGTGCTACATAACCAATTAGATAAAATTATCTGTCAAATTCAGCGCTTTGTTATAAAATATACAGTTTTTTTCAGTTAAGAAAGTTAACAAATCAAAAAAAAATTTTAGTGTAGTTATTCTCACGTCATTTTAACTTCATTCTTTGCTTTACAATTTAAATTTACAGTCAACAAAAACTCTGAAATCAAATAATATTGTAGCTACTTTCATTCCGCGTTTCTTTTTTCAATTTGATCAAGTGTACATATTTCTACGACAGCTATTCCGAATGAGAAATTGTGTACAAGCATTTGAGGCGAATAAATTTACTGGGAAATCCTCTTTCATATTTTGCATATTTTCCCTTCGCGTCGCTGTGAAATACGTTTATGTACGGAACATACGGCATACGGCTGCGGCTGCGGCTGCTGCATCCACGAACAAATTTTACGAACAACTAAATTCAATAATTTCGCTTTAGCAATATTTTATTTAGATGTCAGGTGACGGACTTTTCTAACGTAAATCAGCCTTGTATTACGACACAAAATGGATTTAATAAAAATATGCAGCTATATTTTTATGTCGCATGCATATAAAACTTCGTATGTTTAGTATTTTTCAACATGAAAATGCAATTTAAAAGTTGTATTGCCAATAAACTTATTTTATGCATTTTCGATACTTTATTTAGAAAGTATCTTATATAAGCTTCGTGTAGATACTTGGATAATTATTTCAAGTTGTTAGTAGATAACTATTTTATTACCAAAGTAAGTTCCAGTATTATGAAATTTAATGCAAACTTTAATTTTTTTATTTAATCCAGCGTATATTTGTTTGTTTTGTCAACATAGCGTTTCAGCGAACAAAGGTTTAGATTCTAATCGAGCTGAGCCTGAAATGCTTTATGTCCTCCAGCTCTAGGTTTATACCTTGTTGACAGACACTAGAATTAAAATAACAAAATATCTACTGACTATACAGGCTGTTTCAAAATTAATGCCAAAAAAATATAAGGGTATATATTATTTAATGTACTGATTACAATGCAAAAATAATTTTTCCGAAATTTCACATTACTTAAGCTCATTTTTCGTGTACAAAAATAAATAAAAATTAATTAATATTTTCAGTGATTACCTTCAAAAATATATACAATAGATAATATGTTTCAGTTATAAGTAACTATGAGGTCAATTCTGTAACACAAATTGTTAATACTAAGTTTTTCATTAATTATTATAAATAAATATATCATCACGCCATTTACCCATTATTGCGTGTGGCACTCTGCCTAAGCAAATCTCGGTAAGTTATATATTTGTTCTCGTGAAGTGCGGTTACCAACTATCAAAGCACGGCCACCATAGATATTAGTGGAGGGGGAGCCACAGGGGTAGATTTAAATTGGTGAAAATTGTTTGTCGACTGCGGGGATCGAATCAGGGTTCTCAAGATCCACAGGCCGACTCAATACCACTGAGCCACCTACCTGGTCAATAAATGTAAAATTAAGATTTAGAATGAACGAAATAATGAAAAAAATATAACCTAGCACCTACAAATACATGAAAAGCATCGTCGTTATAGTAACCACGTCGTAATTGCGTTTTTTATTCAACAAATTAGTCATTATTAACGTCTAAAATTTCATTTCAATTGTAATTTTGATGTTATTTCGTGATGGAACGATTTCTGTTCATTTTTTATTCGTTATATAATAATAACGAATACAATATGGATGTTCAAAATTATCAGAATATATTGTATTGATCCACTCAACATATTGGTTTAGAAAACCACTTGTCCTACGAATTCGTGATTTTCCAAAATAATACGTTTCGTAGCAACACAATTTATTCGACAATTTGGAACACACGTGCTGTAATATATATGAATATCTTGTTCAGGTGTCAACTTCAGACTGAATTAGGTAGACGTTTCACTTTAATTAAAGTTGAAGCATTTTTATATCCTTGACGCTAGAATCCGTGAACCATGGCGCGAAATTAATAAGAGTAAATAAAATAAATTCGTCTGCTTTGTGTGAAATATTGCACGTCCATCGTTTTTACGGCGTTTCATTAGGACAGGGTAAGGTGAAAAACAAGTATCGTTATGTAGGGTAACAGTGGCAGAGTGCTCGCAGTACAGGCCCGGCATCAGGGGCGATCAGCAGGAAATTACATGGAAATCATGATGAGAGAACGTTTTGTCAAAGTCACCGTCGTTCACAGTGAAAATCTAAATGGATTAAACGTAACACGTGAAATTTCCATTTGAATTGAATTCGTTTTGTGTTTCATTTACTAAAATAAAATTCGCGTTTATTTAAATTGTTTTCAATTGTTGCCTTTAGCCAAGAGAATAACATCAATTTGTTATTTTAAATTTGGTGAAATAAATTATAGAACACGATATTGCAAAAGTCATGCATTTAGTATTAAACAATTACAAATATTAATATATTAAATAAATAAAATAAATATATCATCACGCCTTTTACCCATTACTGGGTGTGGCACTCTGCCGAAGCAGATTTCGGTAAGTGATATATTTTTTCGCGTGAAGTGCGGTTACCAGTCGTCAAATCACGGCCCCCAAAGATGTTAGTGAAGAGGCAGCCACAGGGGTAGATTTAATTTGGTGAAAATTGTTTGTCGGCTGTGGGGATCAAACCAGGGTTCTCAAGATTCACAGGCTGACTCGATACCACTGAGCCACCTATCCCATATAATATATTAATATATTATTATGTCCTTTACTCTATGAGGTAGGTGGCTCAGTGGTATCGAGTCGACCTGTGGCTTTGAAAATCCGAGTTCGATTCCCACAGCCGACAAACAATTTTCACCACATTAAAACTACCCTTGTGGCTCCTCCTCCACTAACATCTTTGGGGGCCGTGATTTAACGGCTGGCAACTGAACTTCATTGAAAGAAATATATATTTATTGTTAATTGATCATCAACTTAAATCCTTTAATCTACAAAATCTGATGTGGACACCATATGACTTCATTGTACGCGTTATACTATAGCTACATTTTTTTAATATTTGAAGTTACGACGAAATAGGGATAGTCAAAATGAATATTTCCGCTGAAATCTCAAAACTGAAAATTTTCGTACAAGGAAGTAAAAACAAAACAACAAAAAGTACAATTTTATTACATTATCATTTAATATTACTTACAGGAAGAAACAGGTTATAAAATATAGATGAAGAAAAAACACACAAGTCTCTTGGGTGTGTCTTTGAAGTCTGAAATATGGAAGTAAAACATCTGTGATATCTAACCAGCACCGTCATTTATTAATTATTTATAGGCAAAAATTGAAGTAAATTTGAAATGTAAAATATCCCGAGTGAGTCCCTGGTTCCACCAAAAGACAGACCAAAGAAGGCGTCCAAATTAGACGCATAAATTTAAAGTAGACCGAATGAAATTAAAACTTCTTTCTTATTTCGCTCTCGTTCATGAATTATAGAGCGCGGGTACTTAACAGCACGATGTAGTTCCGCTTCTTCGATCTATCGTGAAATTTTTACGGAAACTCCACCGAACTTTCCCGGAATTCATAAAATATTTAGTTGTGAATTACGAGACTACGTTAGCTGTGTTTTAAATTGGCTCAAGTGCAATAAAGTGTCCAACAAACCGTTGATAATTATGAACCAATCTATTATTCAGACAGTTTTCTTATTTTTGGTCAGCTTTATATATGACTATGAATAATAATTATGATAACATTTTTTATACATTTAAAAATAAATATATCATCACGCTTTTTACTCATTACTGGGTGTGGCACTCTGCTGGAGCATATCTCGGAAATTGATATAATTCTTCGCGTAAAGTGCGGTTACCAGCCAATAAAGTTGAGGGGTAGTTTTAATGTGATAAAAATTGTTTGTCGGTTGTAGGAATCGAACCCGGGTTCTCAAATCCATATGTCGTCGATTCAATAAATTGATAAGTATATCTGTAAATAATAAACAAAATAACATTTAGTACGGTGGTGTGAATAGCGATATGGAATTCGAATCCGGAGATCCCGAGTTCGAATCTCACTCAAGCTAAAATTATATGAACTACCACATTGCAGCTCGATGAGTACGTTCCCTGTACTGTAATTGGGATTAAGTTCCTGTTGTACAGCGTAACATAAATAAAACATTTATATTTGTTGATAAATAATAAATATATCAACGTCTTTTACCTATTACTGGGTGTGGCATTCTGCCGGAGCAGATCTCGTTAAGTAAAGGGCGGTTACCAGCTATCAAATGACGGCCCTCTAAGATGTAATTGGAGGGGGAGTCACAGGGAAAGTTTTAACGTGGAGAAAATTGTGTGTCGGTTGTGGGAATCGAACCCGGGTTCAATACCACTGAGCCATCTATCTCATATTTGATGATAAATAGAAAATATATCATAGAGTCATAAGTTTCGTTGCGATTTTGTTCACCATTTACAGATTTACGGGTCAACCAAACTTATGTATTTACATAGTATTCCACCGTGCAATAATTCTTTAATGTTTTTTATTTTTATTTGTATTTTTGTTGCTCTTTTAACAAACTTTTGTTTGTAAAAGAGTCCGAGCTTATTGTGCACAATAGTACCGCACTACATTTATTTAATTTAAAAACGAGACATTTGCAAATTATTTTAATTAAAATTCATGAAAGTAAAATAGTAGCTTCTTTCTACTTTTCCTGTTTTTCATTACTTATGTTCTGCAATTATATTTGTCAAATGTGTGCACAGGTGTCATAGCTTTATCTCTACAGTTCTTATATGAATTTTAATTATGCTAATTATTCTTACACCTGTTCAAAACGGTTGACATTCCATGCTCGCGATCCAAGTCCACATTTACCTTTTCTATAATTCACTGCACGCCAATGCGAGCTGTCAATCGTACTTCACTATCAATCATTTTGGATTACTCTCTATTACAAGAATTATTCATAATTTTTTCCTTTAATAAAATCAAATTTAATATTTTTATATGTATATTAACATAAAAAATTAAATAAAAACCTTCATTTTCATTGTTGTTTGTTTGAAATATTTTCTTTTTGACAGCCCGTTTTATCATCTCCGAATAAAATGAAAAAAATATCGCATCAGAAAATTACATTCAGTATAAGTATTACCATTTGTGCTATAATTTTGATGCATTTATCTCGCTATTAATTATTAGGAACTTTATGGGGTAGGTGGCTCAGTGATATCGAGTCTGTAAATTTGAGAACCCGGATTCGATTTCCACAGCCTACAAACAATTTTAACCACGTTAAAAACTACCCCTGTGGCTCTTCCTCGACTAACATCTTTGGGGGCCGTGATTTGATGAAAGGTAACCGCACTCCACCGGAAGAAATAGACCACTTACCGAGATCTACTATGGGAGAGTACCACACTCAGTAATGGGTAAAAGTCGTGATGATATATTAATTTATTTATCCGCAGATTAAAATCCTGTTCCAAAATAACTTTAGATTATTTGACAACGAAACATATGCAAACCTAATGATGTTGCGATCTTTTGAAAATCTGTACGTTGTGTGGATATGTCAGAAATAATTATAATCACGTTTGTCTTTTATTGCCCATAAAATGTATGATTTAACTTGATTTCTAATTAGCTTCGAATAAATTTGAGTGACATTTAAAAACAATTAATTCTGCTAGTAACTAAACATTTTATTAAAATATAAATTTTAATAAATATGTAAAACTATCTTATTACCATGACGCATCCAATTTTATGAAAATTAAATAAAAACATATTTGAAAATTTAAAATTTATGTACATATTCAGTGTGGATTGATCAATTCAATTGATATTCGTTTGTCTATTATGCATATGCAAATTTGAATGAAATTTTAAAAATTAGCATTCAATTCATATTTCGCTATCCACCATCCTCACTGAAACACGTATTGTGCTCAGCAGTTGGCGTGTAATAAAATTTGATTCTAGATTGATTATTAAAGTGTGAGTAATATTGATATTGATTTATCGATTATTGGAATGTTATTACAGTAGTGCAGGTTTGGTCAATGTATTTTATGCTAATTTAATGTAAGAAGTTTGGTTATTGAGTTCTGAAAGTAAACAACTTGTTTACAGTGGTTTTTAGGACGGTTGATTTACAAGTTATTGTGTAGGGTTAGTGATAACATATCTTATGATTTAATGGTTATTTCATTCTAAGAATAATTAGTTTTGTTTATGCTTTGCCATGATTATATTGATTTATAACATACAAACAATTTTTATCGAACTTTAATTCAGATAAATGCGTAAATACTAGCATTTTTCTAAATGTCCTTGTGTTCTTATTTTATTTCATCACGGTTTTTACCCATTTCTGGGTGTTAAACCGGAGCATATCTTGATAAGTTTATCAATGTTATAAATCAAACTTCTTTCAATATCACAATTTAAATTCTCGTAGTGTCTGACTGTGGATCTTGAGAACCCTGGTTCGATTCCCACAGCCGACAAACAATTTTCATCAATTTAAATCTACCCCTGTGGCTCTCCCTCCACTAATATCTTTGGGGGCCGTGATTTGACGGTTGGTAACCGCACTTCACGTGAAGAAATATATCACCTACCGAGATCTGCTAGCGCAGAGTGCCACACCCGGTAATGAGTAAAAGGCGTGATGATATATTTATTTATTTTTTTTAATTCTCGTAGCTGACAAACAATTTTTACGACATTAATACCACTAACAACTTTGGGAGCCGTGGTTTGACAGCTGGTAATCTGCTACGGTAGAATGCCACACCCAGCAAAAAGGTGTGATGACATATTTGTTTATTTTATTTTACAATGTAAATTGTACAAATGATATTAACTATCATTTCTTAATATGACATTTGTTCACTTTATACCAACATTGATGAATGGGATCTTAATGGTTTGTGAAAAAGTGGAAATTGTTTCGTTTTAAATTATAATATTTCAAAATCATCTGTTTTGAAAACAAGGTTATACAAGGCAAACAAGAGGCAAGTGTTAAGATGATAAATTACAAGCTTAAATTTGATTTAATATTAACGAAAGTTTTTTTATATTTATGACTGCGGTTTAGAGCAAAATACATCATATTTTCAAGTGGTATGGGGTAAAAACGCAAGATTATACACCGGGAATAATATTGTTTGGTCTATTTTTCTCAAATGCAAATTTTTGTAATCTGGTTGTTGATTCATTCTGTTTTTAATTTTTATTTTTTCATTTATTGTTGACGATTTATCACCTGTTCTCGCCTGTAAATCCTGCTGTATAAAACTCCTGCAGATTTTCACATCTCTGCAAATTTTCCGTTTCTCTTCTACACACGTATTTCTCCATTTGTGTTTTCTTTATTCGGAATCGCGCGAATGTGTGTTGAATATCCTGTGGACAAAGGATTAAATTTTCTGCAGGACGATATGAAGGATTTAAATGGTAATCCTATTGGATTTTTCCTTTGGACTTAACCTACTTTTTCTCCACCTAGCCCTGTTTTATTTTATTGTATTTTTATTGTAATCTTTGTAGTACATTAAACTTTCAGTTTAAATAATACTGCAAATCGTGCTTTAAATTTCTTTGTAAATTTTTTTTGTGTTATTTTTTGTTTTTGTTTGCAATATTCCATAAGAAAACATCGTGACATCGTTTTATAATTTGTAACACAATTGTATACAGATAAACAAACTAAACATGAGAAAAATTGAGGTTGGCATAATTAAATAAATTTGATAAACTACATTAAAATTACCCCTGTGGATCCCCCTACTAATATCTTTGGATACCGTGAGTTGACGGATGGTAACCGCACTTCACCCACATAAATATATCACTTATCGAGATATGCAACGGCACAGAACTCGACCCAGTAATGTGTAGAAGACGTGATGATATATTTTATTTGATTTCATCAATTGTTAAGTATATATTTAAAACTCTAATTATGAAATAATATTTTTAATGAAATATATGATTAAATTGGCTTGTTTCGTTTGCATTTTTAATAAGCAAATTTTAAACCGTCCTCATTTCACGCTCCACAAACTGAAGCTGTTACATATGGTTTTATAGTTATAATTTATAGTTTTCCTATATATCAAATGTAACTGAAATAAAAAATATCGAATAGAATTGTTGATAGCAATGTTTATTAATTAATTTCACATTATTTTTCGATTCAATATTGTTTTACTTAAGTGTAAATGACTATTTAATGGAACTTAGTTTTAGTTTGAATTTTGTCAGTATTAAATTGTGCTTACTGGTAGAATTTTCATATTTTTTTCATTATGATTGATTGTAAACATATCTCTAAAATAATCTAGAAACGTGTCTTGCATATATTTCTACATTTCGACAGTTTTGCAAATGCAGATAAAAATAAATTAATTAATAAACATTGCCGGGTCCTAATTTCAAAAACTGGTCCAAATCGGAAACGTTCGTTAGTTATCGGCAAAAATCCAACAGCTGTGGGATTTTTAATAATAAATTATATTAATGTTTCCAAGCATGTTGTAACGTAATTTAGCAATTATTTACGTTTGTTCGAGTCAGTAGAGTGCGGGCCATTGCAGTGATAGAAATGTTGTCGATGTTTTATAGGTACTTTAATGAATATTTAGTGATATTTTAATGCGTAAATTGTGTGTTATTGTGCGTATTAGTTTGTGATATCTAAAAGACATATTCACATATGAGTGTTAGTGCAGTGAAATACACGGAATGGACATCACCGGATTCCAAAATGAGATGGTCGCCAACTGATTCCTGTTCAAGGTATGCTTGAAAGATTAATTACCAATCAAAAAATGAATCACTTTATTGTCGTCATATAAAATTGCTATGTACACCTAATAGCTTGTCGTCCGTGAAATTGTGGTACAAGATATAATCGTAAGTCATTATTTTATGACTGTCATTTATATTTTCAATATTTATCAAGAAATTAACAACGTATTTCGTTTGTTGGTGGTTGCCGTGGTTTCAAATATGACGTAATTATTGAACCAGTTCACATGAAGCGAGATGTTTATTGATGAACATGCTAAATCTGTTAAGCATTCACCCCAGCTGCCTTGCTCTATACAATAAATATGATTCTGTTCGATCGATGTCCGATAAAACATGTCGTGTCATATGACAAAATATTACCGCTGCTATTTCCATCGAACAATAATATAAAAACCTTCAGTATTAATTTCATTATGATGAATAAGCATTGGACTCATTGGCTGGTAGTAACAGCGCGGTTGTAACTTGGTTTTAGTTACAACCGTGCAACAGAAATCTAGACGTGACAACATTATAAATAATTCTCCTTGGTTACGAACAAAATATAAATCATTTGACATTAGCTTTTAACAGTCATGAGTATAAAATAAAACTATGTAATAGCTATTTATGAAACTAGTAAAGTAATAACCTATTTCCTTACTAGTTTCATACAATATTTTTTCTACTTCCGTTCTAATAAATACGAAAGAGCGTTTTTGAAATTATGACATTTTGACATATTAATGACGGTTATAAATTAAAAAAATAAAAGAATAACACATCAGAATTCGTCTACCAAGATATCTGTTGCTATGTTACCTCATTATTTCACTAGTTAAATAATGCAGTACATTACCTAACTCAAATAAGTGAAATAAAATGTCTATTTCCTAACGGATGTAGAAAAAAATATTTAATTATTTCTAATGTAATAAAAAATAATAATTTTGTATGAACATATTTGTATTTGTATCATTATGATTAGTGTCGTAATATTTCCATCGCTCGGTTTTAGCTGCAACCAAGTTATAATCGAGCTCCGATTAGCAGCTATTTATTTATTTATGTTATGCTGTACAACAGAAACTTAATCCCAATTACAGTACAGGGTCCGCACTCATCGAGCTGCTGTGTAGTAGTATAATTTTTAGCTTGAGATTCGAACTTGAGATCTCTGGATTCGAATTCCGTATCGCTATCCACACCACCGTGCTGACGGACTGATTGTTGTGATATTATTTGTATAGCTGTAGTATACATAATATCACACGAAAACTATGACTTATGAATAAGTTTTCCACTACCATTACTTCCCTAATTTACATGGCTGGTTTCATAAACGTTAAATTTACTTGCAATGTAAATTTTTCATTCAAATGACAGTCGAACTTTTGACAGTAATATTATACAGGCTGTTTCTATACCTCTGCACGATACTTTAATGACATATAATTTGATATACTAATTATAGAACAAAAGATTTTTTTGAAATTTGCAAAAATTAGGGTATTTCATTCCTAGTGAACATTTTTATTGAAATCATACAGATATTATTGGGATATTCAACTATTAAAAGATGGCGGTGATTACGATATGTCAAAGTTGAGACAAAAGTACATTTTCAGTTGTTTTCCATAAGCTGACACTTGTATATTTCTGTTTTTTGTTTATTTTTTACTTTTTTATTAATTTATATAGAACATAGTTTTGTATTGTCGTTAGTTGCAGTTTAAAACTTAATTTCATTTATCTTTAACTTTTAGGTACTAATTGAAGTATATAGTTCATAGATTTTTGTAACAGTATAGGTTTTTTTTAGTAGAAATGAGTTCTTTTAGTATAATATTAATAAATTTTAGTTTTAGTATCTTCTTTGTTGTAAATATTAGTTCTATTGTTTTTTTTTTCAAATATTTAATTATTATGTTAGTAACAAATTGTATCTTTGTCGAAGTTTCAATTTTTGCCAGTATGAGCGCATTTTCATTTAAAACTCGCAATAGAGTTCTATAATTGGATTTTGCAGAATAATGCAGTTTGGTATATTTCCATGATTATGATTGGCTTAAATAAACGTCAAAATGAAGACAAATTTAAACGCTAAAATTAAATGAAATTTGTAATTTTGAGCTGCTTTTTTGCCTATGCTGTCAGTGTCAAAAATGGACAGGAAAACTCAGTCTTCCCATACAAGTAAAAATGTAAGTGGCAATGTATTTAAAAATAAAAGTGGACTGTTTCTCTCTAGCGAATAATATTTAATGTATTTTTTATTTAACATGGGATATCAGTCTGACATTTTCATTTTTTAAACTGTTAAAAATTATTTAATATTCCTATACTAAAACGGGCTACAAACGAATGAAGAGACATCTGCTGGTAACTTTAGTCACATTACGTATTCAAAGTTATAACCATTTTCATATCAAAATAACTCAACTTAATAATGAATTCACAGCGCTTAAAGGTTATAAAAAAGTTGTCACTCATCCAGAGGTCACCACCATCCATTCAACAAAAGAATTCATTAACCAATCTCGTACAATAACAACATAAAACACGTCTACAGCAACAGCATCATCATAACCTTGCTCATGATTGCTGCGGCTCGGCGGCTCGGCCGCTTGGCACGCCATTGACTGTGTAATTAGACGTCTACGCGGACGCTCGCGAGCTGTACGATTGTGTGGCAGTCTGTAGAACGTGCTGTGGTACCGGTCGGTACCATGTTACCACGGTGTTTCGTTGCCCGTGCGTCGCTTCGCCCCGCAGAACTGATGTGTCGTGGACAGGTTGGCTTTGCTGTGGGTGCGAGCAAAGGTTGAGAGATGGAATAGATAATTTTATTTGCTCTTCGCTTTCCAAGAGATTAAAAGTGCTTTATTAATCACTTTAGAGAATATTGTAATAGTGTACAACAAGTTTGAGATCTGCAATTGCACTATTGACTGTGTATATTTATTTTTAAAATTGTTTCGGTTTTGATTCGCATTTCATCATACTTTGTCAGTTAAGGGTTTGTTCCGTTTAAAGTAATTTTGGAACGGTTCATGAATCGGTTTAAAAAGTCGGTTCTGAAATAATTTTTATGATTTATTTTTACTTTCATAAAATAGCACTTTATTTTACTAATACAATAAAATATTGAACTCCTGTAAATGTCAGAAAATCAGAGTCAAAATAATTATTATACAAATAAATAAATATATCGTCACGCCTTTTACTCATTCCTGGGTGTGGCACTCTGCCTAAGCAAATCTCGATAAGTGATATATTTATTCGCGTGAAATGCGGTTACCAGCCGTCAAATCACGGCCCCCAAAGATATTAGTGGAGATTTAAATTGGTGAAAATTGTTTGTCGGCAGTAGGGATCCAACCAGAGTTCTCAGGATCCACAAGCCGACTCAATACCACTGAGTCACCTACCCCATAATTATTATAGCTAATTAATTAATTAATTCCTTTACTTTTAAAGCAATTTTACTTCTTTTTGAATTCTTCTAAGTCTTTTCTACTTTTGTACTCACCTATTATTCAACATTCACATTATTCTATAAATTCGATAAGGTTCTTGTTGAGACTATTGGAAAATGCAACATTCTTGGAATAAATGAAAAGGTATTGAATATATTGATCGAAAATAAGATGCATCTACTAGAATCTAAATATTCTTGTAAAAAATATGGTCCATGATCTTCACCGCTATACATTGGAAGAAAAAATGTAACATTTTAAAATTCTTTTACATGATAGATTTTGCATTTAAACTAGGAGATTTTCCAGACACGAACAAGAGAAAACGTGAGAAAATTTCAAATTTCTCCCTAGATAAGACCCTAGAGTATTTTCACATCCGACAGCTGTCAATTATGTCAAAGGAATATGACAATAAAGACAGACATAAGATTCTTGCTGCCACTTACCATTTTACACATTTCCAGCACATTCTATCGCACTGTATTAGAATATACAGGGTGTTTCTATTCCTCTGCACTTTAATGACATATATAATTTGATATTTTCATTCTTGGCGAACATTTTTAGTGTCACTGGTTTAATAGTACATTAAAAAAATAAGGCATTACACCAGGGTACCTACATAATAACTAATTAATAAATGATTATTTATAAGCAGTGTTTATACTTTTATTTCATTAGTAACATAATTATAAATATATATCGCATTCAAGCTAAACATGATTTGAACTTCCATACTGCGGCTCGGTGAGTTCGGACCCTGTACTGTAATTAGGATTAAGAGGTAAGGCCACTCTAAAAAATTTTAAAAATGCATATTTTTTTTATTTGCTTAAATTATAGTTTAAACCCTTAGGAATAAGGGACAATTAATTTAAATGCCGCGCGGAAGTATTTCAGAGGAAAAAACAGCATATATCTATTAGTACTAGTATTTATATATATGACTCGAAACTTTAAACGCGTTTTTCCGAAATCATATTTTCAAAATCGGGCGAAAAGAAATCTGAAATACTAATTGATGGATCGTGCTGAATCTTTTTATTTCTTATTCTAGATATAAAATACTAAAAAACTACGGGGGCTTTTTTTTAAAAGTGCTTCATTCGTTTTTTATGGTCGTTTTTATACAGAAATTTAGTCCCGAATAATGAACTTTTTTTTCAAACGTGCGCCATTTTGTTAAAAATAAAAATTTTCAAAATCCAGCCCGTAGTTTTTTAGAGTATACATCAGAGATTAAGAAAACATATCCCTTTTTGATTCAGGTCTATTGCTGTTCCCGGAATGTTTTCACCCGATTTGCTCTACGCGCCGAGAGGAGTCGCTTTTTTTTAATTTCTGACGGCAATTTTGAATATTTTCTTTAAAAAAAATTTGTTAATAAAGTTTAAAGAGCACTAAATGAAGATCCAAAAACAGTTCTTAAGCAGCACGTTTAGATTTCGTTAAAAAAAATCTTAAAAATGACCCTTTTTTTCCTTGTCTAGAGTGGCCTTACCCCTTAAGTTCCTGTTGTACAGCGTAATATAAATAAATAAATAAAGTCTGATATCCCTAATTAGTAGGAGTATTTAACAACTCATATCGCTAAATGTCTTCTAGCTACAAGTTAGCGAACCCATATTTCTTAACCGTGATTCGTACTAAACATTCACCTCGATATTAAAGTATGACCTCACCAATATCTGTCTTAGATCTCCGAACTATAGAAATTTAACTGCATTTAATATGATATGAGTAGATAAATGTATTGTCTGTCAATTTAATTCTTTGTTATAGTAACCATGGTTGGTGAAATAACATACGTCAGTTGATTCGAATTTATTTTTTCCAATATTACTTGTAAAAATGTCATTTCCTTTACTTAATTAATTAATTTATTTATTTAATTTACAACCACTCCACAGGATACAAAGTATCCGAATAACAGAGGGTCGGAGATACAAAATATACCGTTTGCCTCATTAGTGAGGGATACTGTTATTATCACAACTAAATTGAGTGAGGGATATGTTATTTGAGATGGTGACCAAGGAAACGTGATGTGTATTTTTAATTTATATAAAATAATTATTAAATATTTTGTATCGCTTGTGCTTCAATTTTCGTACTCGTTTTGCAATTAAACCCTTTCCTTACTAATATTAAAATACACTTCTACTAAGGTTAGAAAAATTGTTCTTCTTGCTACCTGTTTTAATAATAATAATAATAATAATAATATTTATTTATACTGCAAACATACAGAAAAATAGTATTTCCAATTACATATTCACAGTAATGAAACAAGTGTTTACAATTTACATATCAGAGAAAATAAAATGTTTGATTTGTATCTTAGACATATAATAAATATCAAAATTATCACTCTTTATTTCATTGATTATCTTTAAAATATTATTTAAAGGTGAACAGCTGTCCTTGCAATGAAAAATCTGTTGTCTCGGTCTTAAATGTCTATGTGGTATGTAAAATAATACTAACTGTAACAATTCTGGTACATAGATTTTTGCTTTAATTAAATCACTTAAAAAACATACACAAATGAATTCACGCCTCTTTAGTAAAGTACACAATCCAAATACTTTGACTTGGTGAACATATGAAATTAATGCAGGCGAAGTTTTGAATTCTTTGTAATATACGTATCTTAACAATTTCTTTTGAACTTTTTCGAGTATATCAATATTAGATTTTGTGATTGGAAACCAAACAACGCAGCCGTATTCTAAAATTGATCTTACCAATGTATTAAATAGTACAATAACAGTTTCTGGGCTGAGATAGGTGCTTGTTTTAACCAATAATGATATTAAAATTGTTTGTTTACTTTTAATAGATTTTAAATGTTTTACCAATATTTACAGTTCTGTAGTTACTAAAGTATATTAAATGAAGTAGAACATTTCAAAGAAACTCATTATTTAAATTAAGATGAATTTCAATGCATTACAAAATACTAACATGATTATGTTTGACCCACTTATTGATGTAATATTGAAATAAACATATCGTAAATCAATATTCTAATAATAAAAGCTTTACTGTCTGCTAAAGTGGAAAATAGCGTGATGGCTCGTTACAAGATAGACATTATTTACATACATACTTTATGTAATATCGAACGTTACGTAAGGACAGGAATATTGTAACATATAATCTGCATAACTTAAATAAAAAGTTACGAGGAAAAGAAAAAGCAATTCAATTAATGAAGCCTCAATTTCACTTAACTTCTATGTCACTAATAAATAATTCAGAACTTGGAAACTGACATCTTACAAATCAACTTCGATACTTCATTATTTATAAGTTTCACTTAGAAATGTTTATAATTCTGTTTGTTTAAAGTCTGAACTTTGTATTGCAACAAGTGCAGAATTTTATTCTCATGGAATAAACAAAACATTGCTGTTTTTATCGTGCAATTGTTATTACTACATGATGGTAATGTATGTAACAATTAAAATAACAATGAAATGGTTTTGAAACAGTGTGCTGGTAAGCTATTACTACGACAATTTGGTATTGTTATTTTTAAATAGATTGTTGCGTTAGTTTTTTGTTACTTAATTAAGTGCTCTTGTGCAAACGCTTGAAAAACATAATTTGTTTAATAATCTATGAAATTTTGAATTAAATTTTATAGCACATTCCAAACAAGGATTACAATTTGTAAGTAACTAATTGCAATTTTATTTTAGATTGAAATTATTGGTATTGAACAGTGTTGAATGCAGACACTTTTTTGCGTATTTATGCGCATGAAATGCGGATATCAACCATCAAATCATGATCCTTTGAGATAACTATATTTAGTGCCAGAATTATTATTTCAGAAAACACATTTATAGTGGCATGTCAAAATATCAAATAAATAATTACAAGAAAAACAAGTAAAATCGTAAAATGCAAAAGACGAATAAATTTATAAAATAAAATTATACGTGTTAGCAAATTGATGAATGTATAAAAAAGACTATACTTTGTCCGATTCATCATGTGACAATAAATACATCATTATCCCGATATATAATAGCCACGTGCAATTTCAAACAAAAATGTAACAGTCATGCGATCCCACGACCTTCGGAAACATATTATATAGAACACAAGAATGTGATCATAGATATTCACCAGTTTTACAGCAAATAATTGACATATTCTCATACTCGTAAACCAACAGTTAAAATAATATAAATAAGATATGGCAGTATTTATAACATTGTTTATGTTTATGAATTTGACATTTACCTATTGTCACTATTAATTTTTATTGTATAATCATAAAACAGATTCGAGACGCTAATATCATTTTTAGTTTCAATTTTAACTCCGTTTCTAATCAAAAATAACTGATTATTACAACATCAAGACGGCCCTTGGAATTCAAAACCCGGGTTCGATTTTCACAGGAGACAAACAATTTTCACAACGTTAAAACTAGCCCTGTGGCTCCCTCTCTACTAGCATCTTTGAGGGCTGTGATTTGATTGCTGGTAACCGCACTTCACGCGAAGAAATATATCACTAAGATCTGCTAGAATTAACTCCCAAACCAGTGGCACTAAAATGTTTATTTCATCTTTTCATTTTGAAAAATTCTGTCTATTTCATAATCAGTACGCTGAGTTAAAATAAGACGCCATAAGTTATGAAACAGCCTGTATATACCCTCCAGTTATTTAATACATTTAAAATGTTACTTAAATGTTTTGGTACAATGAAAAAAAAAAGTCAGGGTGTCTTTACTTTTGCTAAAAAAAACATTTTTAAGGCAATAAATAATTTTATCTACGACCATATATGTAAGTAGGCCTTTAAAAACAATTTTCAAGGGCAGTAAATGCTTGTTTACGTTGTTAAGGGTTTACTGCACTAGTTATGTAATATATATATATACCGGCTGTAACATGAAAACCTGGCCATAGGCGTTTAACATGGGAAATCAGTTTTTCCTTGCGCAAAAGTGGCCAATTGATTTTAGGCAAAAATGCTTCAAATAAAAGTTGTAGAGCTTGAAATTATGGATCTAAATCAGTTTTCAGATTTTATTTTGCACGTTTTGTAAGCGAAATAATCGCATTAATATTTTATAAGAATTTCTACTTTATAGTGATAGCCATGGAATTGAGACAAAATGATAAACAAATGTATGACGTTTTAACTGTCAGAAAAGTTTAGTTTTAAATGGATTTGTGATTTATTTAAGTGACAAAGGTGATTGTTGTTATATCATTATTGAAAATGGATAATAACCCTTTTGTAATTTAATATTATTTCTAAATAAATAAAATTATTATTTGCGTAAAAATTCTATTATTTATTATAATAAATATTAAAAAATTATAAAATAAAATTATCCATTTGAAGCATTTTTGCCTAAAATCAATTGGCCACTTTTGCGCAAGGAAAAACTGATTTCCCATGTTAAACGCCTATGGCCAGGTTTTCATGTTACATCCTGTATATATATATATATATATATTACGTAACTGTTCACAAGAAATTTTTTCATTTGTTAGGTGGTAATACTGCTGTTTGGCAGTTGATGTTACGGATATAACCTAACAAATATTCTATAATTGTTCTTATTATTATTTATAGTCGTAGATAAAGTACTCGTATAAAACACAACTCGAATTGTAAGGCAATTACATAGCTCGTGAAATTACTATACTCGCCAAGGCTCGTGCGCATCTTTTTCACTCGCACGTAATGTGCTTGTTACAATTCTCGTTATTTAATATACTATAGAATAATAAATTGGTATTTATTAATGAAATATACCAATAAACTTGAAAAGAAAACACATTTGAATAATACATTCGTCTAAATTTTTCTCTGGGGATATCGCATAATTCTAAGTAATCTTGATCATTCGTGCAGCTTATCCACGTCATCTAAAATTTAGTTGGCCATGGTTTCCTTCCATTTCCCCAAGGAAGGGCGAGCGAGAAGTACAAGGGCCGCTCTGATGAATTATGTAGAGGAAGGTGTTAGCCCCGGTGTTGGCACTTTTGGCCATCACTAAAACATGAACCGACTATTAGCAGTCGCAGTATGTTGATACAGATTTGCAGATTAAGGTGGCTGTGAAGCTGGAAAGTTGATAATCGCCAAGGGAAATAACACTTGAATGTAATGTGTGAGAAGAGAACTTTGAGAGATTTTATTAATTATTCATGTTGTTATGAAATAATTGTAGACGTTTCAAGTTATTAAATATTGCTACTTACATTTCAGGAATAAAAGAAACACATTATCCTTTAACTCTTTCGTTCTTAGTGGTTTCACCACGAGACCACTATTTAAAAAAATTATTTTTTGTGTTGTCCTAGTTATATCCTGAAGTCACCTACGTCAACAACGCTCTATCTTTTGGCACATAGCTTTAGTTAGTCTTTGTCATCTAGAATTTTATGTTATAATTCTGTACTATGAATGTTGGCGGGCCTAACCGGTATTATTTGCAATATATTGTTAAAATTTAAACAATTAATAAAAAAAACAATGACTGATACGTAAATTTATTATTTATTTATTACCACATAACTATGAGTGATCATTTGTTTCGTGAATTTATTTTTATTATTTATTGATGAAGTAAAAATATTCTTAAACATATTTATAGGGATCAAGCGCTTCTTCTTCTTATGAACAGATTCACAATTTCTATCCAAAGTTTATGTTAATCTTATGTTAGTTGAAGATGAGAAAGTAAATAAAATTTTATTTTTTAAAAAGTTTTTAATTTAGGCCTGAAAGAGTTAATGTTAACGAGTGTGATTAACTTTAATTTTTAACTATATATTAGAAATTCCTAAACTGTGTAACTAACATTTTTGTTTTTTGTTTTGTTTCAGGTAATGTACTACAAATTACAACACATCTACCATTTTATTTGCCTTTTCGACATGACAACGGCAACATAGTAAGCTATTTTATTTCTATTTTTAACTTTAGATATTTTTCTAAATAAGAGATCTGCTGCGGTAGAGTGCCACACCCAGTAATGGGTAAAAGGCTTGATGATACAATATATATTATTTCAAAAATACGTTTTACTTCATTTATTTTTCTCCAAAATCCTAGTCGGTTATTTTTAATGTTCAAAATTAACTCCAACTGAAGATAAATAAAATAAAAAATCTGTGGACACCACATGACTTCCTTGTCGCGTATTATACTATACCAACATTTTTTATTCACATATTTGACGTAATTTGACATTAACATTAAATTTTTTAATATTTTCTTATTTTTTATTCTAATTCATAGCAAACTTATTACAAAAAACAAAAAAAGAAGAACTTATATAAGTATCCAGATGTGGGCACCACATGACTTCCTTGTACGCGTATTATACTATAGCTACATTTTTTTTATTGCACATATTTGACGTAATTTGACATTGACCTTAAATTTCTTATTTTTTCCTTATTTTTTGTTCTAATCCATAGAAAACTTAATTACAAGAAATAAGAAATATATAATATTTAAATTTAAATATCTCGCTTAATTTAATTTAATAATTCTTAATGTGCTAGACTCAGAATTTAATTCTCTACAACTTTTATTTGCAACATTTATTTCTAAAATCAAAATAATACCATTTTTTCAAGAAAAACTGTTAGCAGCTTCATGTCTTGTATCACTTCCGGTTAGTTCATTTTGAACAAAATCTATTGTTATTTCCATTGATATAGTAGTCTTATATACCAAATTTGAAAAGTTTTGGATTATATTTTAATATAGTTTTTCATTAAAATCTATTATAGGCTTCAAGTAAAGTACTACTTCAAAAAGGGAGATGCACATCTAGATGTTATAACAGCCCTAAATACAAAATTTCAACTTTCTACGGCTTACCGTTTTTTAATTATGACACATACATAGGTACATACGTACGTACAGACGTCACGACGAAATTAGTCAAAATGGATTCAGGGAAGCTCAAAATGTATATTTCCGCTGAAATCTGAAAACTGAAAATTTTCGCGATTACAATACTTCCTTTACTTCGTACAAGGAAGTAAACAAGGAATAATGTTTCTTGTCAATTTTATAACTGTCTCTTTGCCTCGTACATACAAGTATATTTAAATAATTGCCAGAATTGCAAACATAATTTGCAAATTGTAAATAATTAGTGTGAAACCCATAATTCAATATAAGTATAGTAATTAAAATAATTATTGTCATAATTTTAATAATTTGATGTATCATCAAAGCAGGGCTTATTTTCCAATTATGTTGATAGTAATCTATTATTAACTGAATTCTCTAATATGTTCCTGAATTATAAACATAACATATGAGAATATCTATCTAATGATAATTTAATCACATGTTACTAATTCTAATTTCGAGGTTAATATAATAATTGAATTGATTTTATATTTACACATTTTCAAAACCATACTACAAACTAATTATATAAATATATTGTACAGTTTACTCATTTAAAACAATTAAATTTCCATACATATTATAGGTTATGTCTAGAGTTCTCTATTTTAATAATATTATAAACGAAACGTACATTTCAGATTTGAATTTGAGGATAAATGGCTTAGTGATATTTGAGAAAAAAAATCACTACATTAAAATTACGCCTGTGGCTCCCCTACCACTAACATCTTTGAGGGCTGTGATTTGTCGGCTGGTAACCACACTTCACGCGTAAAAATATATCACTTACAGAGATTTGCTACGGTAGAGTGCCACACCCAGTAATGAGTAAAAGGCGTGATGATATATTTATTTATTTTATTTATAATTTAAGGATGAATAAAATAATTATTTTTATATATGCCGCAACTTTTATGCCAGTGAAATGTTATTAAAACTTTGTATTAATTACAAACAATTTATATCTGCAAGTACGCTCTCAATTTTAATAATTTAATAAACCATGGGGTCAAGTAATTGCAATGAAAATGTAGAAAATATGCAAATTCCTTTTTAATTAACGAAGAATAATAGTTGCGCATCGCTCACAACAACGTTTAATTCAGGCGAGTTGGGGTATCCAAGGCGGCTTAGAAAGCTGGTCTGCAGGTAATTCACCTCGTTTACACTGTGCAGAGGACGTAATGATAATAAAGCCAGGTTTACGACCTTCAAATGGATTTAAATACGCGCCATGCAAAACTTAATTCGTTCTACATGAGATGATAACTATATTCAATTTAATTTACACATAGACGTAGTCCAATGGTTACAAATAGTGTTTACAAAGCAAGAGTTCCCGTGTTTAAGTCTCACTAACTAAACATTATTTCAAAAATATATTATTGTCTATAAATGATTCGAATTTTACTAAAAATCATATTCATATATTTATATTTAATTCTAGACAGGTAATAAAAATATCCGTATTTTTAAATCGATTAATTATTTATAATTTATGAAATAAAAATACTAAAAAGTTATAGACGCAATACATGACGTTGCGATGACGCACTAGTGGCTAGAAAAAAATACAAAGTTGTATTTGTTTTGGACCTAGTTGCATATCACGTTGTTAATTATACGAAAAAGTTGAATTGGAATAAAAAAAAACACTTGGCTAAGTCTCACAAAATTCAGCCTCCAAGTCAATTTTTTAGATCGTCGTCAGACGCTGGCCAACACAGTTAGTTATATTTTATTAAACCTAGTTTCACTAAGTGTATGGACGATAATTAATTTTGTCTTTGTTGTTAAAAAAAACACATCTAAAAGAATGGTTCAGTATTTTAAAACGTTATAATTGCTGTAGCATGCATTAAAGTAATAATTATTTGTTACAAATAGTGTATTATTATCACAATAAGCGTTCTATTGCAAATATTAATTAATTATAACATAAAAATCAGAAAATATGTAAAATCTGGTGTCAGTTATCTTGGCTATTGTTAACTTTTAACATGCTGTTTTAACAACATAGTTAGCATCACTTTATGCAACTGGACCTTGTTCACAAAACTAACCTCAAATTATACCACGTGATTTCTGTCATCCGATAGTTTAGTTTCAACAATTAAGAGAGAAAGTAGAAGAAGAACAAGGGAAGAAGTTTTATGCTCTGACTTGCATGCCACAATTTATGCTGAATCCATTCTTATGCCACGTGCATGCATAATTAAATTTCAAATTCAAAATTCAATATAATTATAAGAATTATTATTAGTTTTATTATGAGACAACATATATATTTTTTTTTTGGTGGCTTCTTGGCGGACCAACTACTTAGGTCATATGCCGCCATTACGCCCTGATCCGCGTTTTTTAGGTCTTCTGTCAAATATTTTATTTATTTATTTTATTATTTGTTTGACTATGGAAATAAATTCCAATCAATTGTATAAAATAAAATAAATAAATATCATCACGCCTTTTACCCATTACTGGGTGTGACACTCTGCCTAAGCAGATCTCAGTAAGTGATATATTGTTCCGTGTGAAATGCGATTACCAGCCGTCAAATCACGGTCCCCAAAGATATTAGTGGAGGAGGAGCCACAGAGGTAGATTTAAATTGGTGAAAATTGTTTATCGGCCGTATAAAATAGCAAAGAAAATAAATAAATAAATACGCACAATAGTACTTGATGAAAATTAGTATATAAATAAAAATTGCAGAGCATTATTAAATCATATTTAATTATTTTTAAATGGAATTACATTTCAATTTAATATTACGGATAACGCACATTATTTGATATTTAATATCAGGATATTAGCAATATAATGTTTATATAAATTCATTCAAACAGTTAACTTAATTCAAATAATTCGCCCGTAAGCAATGAAAACTCATTAAATATTAATAAAACATTTTTTGTTTTAGTTCTTTGAATTTATTTATTTCGACGTTGCACTTATTAAATATTATTTACAAAATATCCTGCGTTCACTCTAAAGAAAAATTAATAAAACAAATTCTTATCCGTTTCCGTACTTACCAACTGTTAAGTACAAATATAATAGTTATTTACGTTATAAGTCCGGTAAATAAGTTTTTACATTACGATTAAGATGTTTCCGTCTGAGGCGGCGAAGTAGCCGAGTTTGGGATTTCGAAATAAGTGCAGTAAAATTATTAACGGACGTATGACGTATAACGTTTTATTTCATGAGTTGCATTTAATTATTAGATAATACTTTCATTTCCTAACTTTAAAGGTGTTTGACACGATATTGTTCAAAATTATGTGCATAATTCTAAGACACAATTGTAGGTTATGGCGGTAAACTGTAGTATTTTCAAACCTTTCAAAATGAAATCCCTAGAAATCCCCAACATTTGAAACAAATGCCCTTGTTCTAAATGAAAATGTTTTACAATTTCGTATTGAACAATACTATTCTGTACACATATGATCGTGTAAGTCTGAGAATTGTATTCTTCAATTCGAAGTTATAGAAATACATGTAAATTTATTACCGTATAATACCAGCATCAGAAAGACTATAATATATAATATTTAGAATATATTCTTTTTCGTAACACATGCACAAGAAACACGTTCTTATTCCCTAATTTTAGAGAGATAAACTCTGCTTTTCTCCCTAGGTAAGATGTTTCTCTCCCTAGGTAGCATGTTTCTCTCCCTAGGTAGCATGTTTCTCTCCCTAGAGACTACGATTATTAGCTGTTTGCGGCGTTTCCTAGGTAACTAGTTACGCAACCCATATTTGACATTTGTCCCGATAAGACAGTAATTGTTGTGCACTTGTTACGAAAACTAAAATATGCTTCACGGGAGGGAGCGATTACCCCCTGATGCCATAACATACTATTATAACTGATTTAAAAGCAATAGTTTCTAGAAACAAAATCCGAGAATATTTTGCTGTTATGCCACATAAGTTACTCATTATCATTGGTCAGATTTGACATATTTTGAAGAGATGCATATTAGTTCACATATTTGGGGTAGGTGGCTCAGTGGTATTGAGTCGACGTGTGGATCTTGAGAACCCTGGTTCAATCCTCACAGGCGACAAACAATTTTCACCAATTTAAATCTACCCCTGTAGCTCCCCTTCCACTAACATCTTTGGGGCCGTGATTTGATGGCGCACTTTACGCGAAGAAATATATCACTTACCAAGATCTGCTTCGGCAGAGTGTCAAACCCAGCAATGGGTAAAAGGCGTGATGATATATTTATTTATATTTTCCGAAACTTATTTTCCGTTGGTTAAGCTGTATTTTTCCATCAAATCTTCTGAGAAATATGCGTTGTTATTTGCATATTTAATTAATTTTATTGGGTTATTCATAGGATATTGGATTTGTAATTTAATTTTTCATGATATTTTATTATTCGAAGTGAGATTTTCTTGCCTTATAAGCTCATAGAATAACAACGACGTGAAAATAAACAGAGATTGTCTGCGTTTCCATAGCTACTAAATCCAGCTACTATCTACTACGTTTATATTGAGCTTTAAATTTTGCATATGTTTTTATAGTGAAATTAATTAAATGATGTTATAAATTTTCTTTTAATTTATGTTTGTAGTAAAATATTTCAATATAAATATCGTTTTATATTTGATAGCTCAATATATTTATTGATACAATAGCTATTGTGTGTAATATACGTATGTAAATATAATCGGAAAACAATATTTGCATTGTATTTTATCTATGAAATATTAATATTTAATTTGCAAATAAATAAATCTTTTATAGAATTAATTTTTGTGGAATGCGTACAATACTCGTAAGCCTTTTAATTAAATATGTTGGTATTTAAATTCACAATAATAGATTATTCGTTACAGATATAATTAGTAACTATTTAAATAATTTCTAACAATATACAATAAGCTTTTATATAACGTTATTGTTCATTCTTATGGAATGTTAATGAATAAATAATTCGTATTGTACATTGTCAACTTGAAATTTTAAATTATTTTTTATGGCGACTCCAAAATCTGAAATCTGATCAGATGACAATACTATTGCATATTACAAATGAGACAGTCAAATGTAAATATCTGATCTACTTTTGATAGTTGTTCAGATAAACTGATCCTTCAAAAATTTTGAAAAAATAAATCCCTTAAAATTGAGATTAAGTTCAATAATGAACCATTTTCAATTAGACGTAACTAGATACTTGAACCGAAAAGAAACATGAACCGAAATCGGATTGAACCGGTACATTTAAAATAAACTAGAACAAAATTGTGAACCTTAACCGAACGGTGAATACTGAACCGATTTTTAAATTGATTTAGTTCAACCTGTATCATCTTGCTTGGAAAAGTGAACAATATTCAAGTTTGTGCGGTACATTTATAACGAGCGAATCGACGCTATATCCAGGGTTGTTGCGACTGTGGATGTGTATGTTTTTGTTATATTTGGTTTCCATTGTATTGCAGTAAGCAATATTACTTTCAATATTATTGTATTTGTGTGTACGCAATTTAAATTTAAAGAAAATATCGTTAACTGAAGCCAAATTCAACCAGTTCGAAAATTGAACCAAAAGAAACTGGAACAAAAAATTGAACTAAAAACATAAATTGAATCGTAAACCGAAACTGAATCGTAAATTCTTCTTGTTGGTATCCCTGATGGTGACAATTTTATTTATTTCGTAAATAAAATAAAATAAAAATTAAAATTCGTTATCATCTTACATTTTACCCATTACTGGGTGAGGCATTCTACTGTAGCAGATCTCCATAAGTGATAAATTTATGAGTGTTAAGTGCAGTTATCAGCCGTCAAATTACTGTTCCTAAGGATGTTATTAAAGGGGGTAATTTTTACTCGGTTATTCAAGTTCACAGTAACAAGTTTTACTTGAAATATTTTAAATTATTATAAATTAATTTGTTAAATAAATAAATAAATAATACTGTTTGTTCCGAATGTGGTATTAAATTAAAGTTGTCATATTAATGTGGTTGGAGGAAGTTCTGTGATGCTAACAGCAATTTATTTTGTATTTACAAGAAGATTAATTCTCATATTTTCAATTATAGTTTACAGCGGATTCATAATCTCTCGAATCCAGTTGTATTTTTGTTTGATTAAATTGTCATTTGTTACATACTAAGCTAGTACGGAAGCAAGCGTGTTACCAATTTAGCCATGACAGAGCCAATTCGTTGTACATTAAGGCATCCAAAAAAAATTGTACAGTGTGAGTAAAAGAACTAATTGCAGTTATGCATACATTTTTATGAGTAAAAAAATCGCGAAATAAAAAATATTTATGTAGCTACATTTTTAGTAATTCCACAATGAAATAAACATGTCATACGTGCAATATTTTAAAAGATAAACCGATGTATTTTATTTTTGAAATTGTCAAGAATACGGATCTGTTGTGGAACAGATAATAAATACCCGATTACAAGCCTAACGCGGGAATTCAAGCATATAACGCGTTCCCCAGTTCTTTCCGGACGTTCCGGCGTTCAGACTCCCCCGTGAGAGTCGCATTTACCCGACGCGGGATTCGTTTAAATAAAACAGCTGAACTCTAGTTTCACCCTTACTGCCGCGCACCAACCGCCTGTTCGCGCTATAAAGTTCGCCTGTTCGTATATTTCATGTTTCTCCGCCCAAAATTGAACTGAAACGTTTGTGTTTCGTTCAATCGCCGATGATGAAAGTGAACTGTGTCAGTTGTGTCAGCACTGTCAGCAGTCCTGGAAATCGATCATTTTGTCAATCGGGAGTTGATGCGAAACGTCAATAGTGGATCAACATGAATGCGTGATTTCAATTGCTACATACGCGTGGAGATTGTGAATTTTTACTACGAATTTTTAAATGTTTATTATTGACATCTTTGTTTATTTCAATAGGATTTTTTGTTGTCAAACAAGAGTAGAAATTACTATTTTAAATAAGGGATAAAATATTTTATTGGGTTGGTGGTGTCGAGTCTGTCTGTGGATTTGAGAACCCGTGTTCAATTCCCAATGTCGAGAAACAATTTTCACCACTGATAAACATTTGCCTGTCCTTTGAGACTCAGGAAAGCTTTGCTTTGCATGCCTAGTCAGGAAAATAACATATTGCCTGTCTAGGCAGGTAATGAAAGTTGCTTTAATAAGCCTTGCTATCGCTCGGCATGAAACTATCTACTCATCCTGTAATTGAACGCTTTCCTGACTTTTTACGTAAATAACTATTAGTATAAACTTTGTCAGTAACTGAAATATCAACATCAAATGGTTAAAAATCTTTTTCTACTTCCGTTAGGAAATAAACGTTTTATTTCACTTATTTGAGTTAGGTAATAAACTGCATTATTTAACTAGTGAAATAATGAGGTATCATAGCAACAGATATCTTGGTAGACGAATTCTAATGTGTTATTCTTTTATTTTTTGAATTTATAACTGTCATTAATATGTCAAAATTTCATAATTTCAAAAACGTATTTCGTATTTATTAGAACGGAAATAGGTTATTACCTTACTTATGTGTTTACATAACTCGGCTACGCCTCGTTCTGCAAATTTCACATGCGTAAGGTAACCTTCGTTTCCTTACTAGTTTCATAAATAGCTATTATTTAACGTATTAATAGTTGTAAACTGCTTTAAATATGAAAATAATTTCTAAGAATCATAAAATTGTATTTATAAAACGATATTACACCATTTTTCGTTTTCTTGTTACTCTTGCATAAAAAACAATTGAGCCACAAGTAAATACATACTCATTAAATGCAGTTTTTAATACTTAACATATTTTGTATTTACACTTTTGTTCTAATGTAATTAGGGAAGCAATACTCATCATATTAAAAAATACCATTTTAAATAAATCAAACAGTACTTAATTTCACGATCATCTTACAAACATTTCTAACTAATTTAGAAGCTGTTTTTCTGCAGTTAATACCATCTAAATGAATCTGTAAACAAAACAAATAAAAACACTTTAATTATCATAAAACCTTCCCAACTTTTATTCTTATTCCACAAATTAAAATCCCAAACAGCGTACACACATAAACATTTACAACAGCTATAAAAACGTTTCTTCATCCCATTGACTTAACGCACTAGAGTCGAGGGCCAGTAATGTTGTCACTCTCAATGCTGTTTAGTTGTTGAACTCGCCGCTTGAGGGACAGATGGCGCACAGATCGCGCAGCACTAATATGATAGCATAGAACTAACCTACAGTTTGTCTTTGGTGATAGTCACAGCTGTATCAGGTCATCTCATGCATTGTTCTTGTAATATATAGTCAACCTCGGATGATGCACACACGGCCTATTAATGCTTGCATTGGGGGTTCGTTCGTAGAGACACCCCAACCGGGTGTTTTAGAGAGTACAAAAAGAAGATTAATTGCGGGGTGAAGTTGATGAATTAAGCCATGCGCAGGGTTTTTAATTTTAGATTCGTTGTTTAGTAATTTCGTTTATTACCTGCAATTGTGTGAAATTCTTTTCTTGTTTTTTTTTTCATTCATTTTCAGTTCTTACAATTATTTTCATAATTGACAGCCATAGAATTTAAACAGAATACGATAAAATGTTTGATATTTTACTTTGCATTTTATTTTTAGTAGTTATTTACATAACAAGGTCTGAAAGTCACACTTTACTAAAGATATATTTTTGCCATCAACAATAACAAATTATTCATGTTTTTACACATGAAAGAAAAATATTTGTGCAAAATAAATTCACCATGGAATATATTCATTTTCAGATCTCGTTTTACAATTTAGGAATCGGTTAAATTTTTCCGAGTCATCTGATAGTACTTTTTGATCTAGATCGGTAAAGACTGAAAGCACTAATTTTCTGGGCGGTCGCGAAAATGGTATATTATACATCTAGGGCAAGAAATGCATGATTTTTTTATGAGGTGTAATATTTTTTACGCAATTGGACTTATAGGTTACAATAATGAATAAAAATGATTGAACATTAAATATTGACTGGAGTTTCAAGGTTACAAGTTCCGAGGTGTATATACTAATTTATCCACAACCTAAATAAGATTAAAAACGAAAAAATGTAATTTTCAAATATAATTTATTTATCTTTTTACACTTATTATTTCTAAAATTATTAGTAGTTTTTGACATAAAAATAAAAAATAATTTCTTGATAACTGAAAAATGTATGTAAACAAATTAGTTTATGTCAAATTACGTTGTATTCCTAAATTGGAATACCAAGAATAAAGTGAAGAATCCTCGGAAGAATCTCAAGAAATTATTGTTGCAGCTTCTGCAGTTGTTTTTATTTGTTTCATTGTACTCTATTGTATTTTACACATACATGATAGCTGAACTGTCAAAATAATATAAACTCCCTGGAGGAATAATGTGCATATTATTTTCCTAGGGATAAAATGTATTACTTTTGTCCTAATTGTTGTGAAAAAAAACCACTTACAATTCTTAAATTACTACATGACTTAGGAAAGTTACAAATATTACTATTTTATTTAAATTTTGCCTGTTTATAACATATAAGAATGGTAGCTTTTTTAAACGTCGATTGAAGGACTTATCTATCTGTTGACTTTATTTGTAGGTTGTCAAATGTTCTTGAAATATTATAAATAATTATTTATTCTAAATTGGTGCAAAATTCTTCGTAGTTAGTTATTGTATTTATTTTTAAAATTATAGGAGTAGTATTTTGTCGTTACTGTGAAGTATTTGTTAGCAACAATAAACAACGAGTTCCAATTTAGACTTTTAATCTGTTCAAAACCGAATTACCAGTTGGATTTACGCGTTGCACAGTGCGAAATTCCGCCACTGCATTTAAACTGCGCCACCTATGCATTTATCGCGCCGTAAGACAGGCAATTCGCGTAGCGTTGGTGTATAAAATACCCTATAAAATTACCATTACGGTTCCTGCAACGCTTAAGTGCCGTGCAGCCTGTATCAAATAACCTTTAGCGCATGTGGCAAAAAATAAACCAATTTAATTTATGATCGCTCGTTTGCTCGTTTTCTGGTTTCATTATCCTCGGGACGAACTGTAAACACGTGAATTTTTACAAGTTTCAACGTAGACATTTGATAAAACAAAGTTTATTTCCAACTTGTTACGAGCGAAACTCTTTTAGAGATTCCAATTCTTCAAATGTTTGGAACAATTCGATTCAAATTTGTGATTTTATTTAAAGTTTAATCCTAAATTCTACTCATTTGCTTTTTATTTTCTCAGAAAAAGAAAAGAAAATCGATTCCAAATTCATCAAATATACAGAAAATTTCTAAATTGTTTATTAGTTAAATAAATAAATATATCATCAAGCCTTTTTAACTGGGTGTGGCACTCTGTCATAACAGATCTCAATAAGTGATATAAATGTGGTTACCAGTCGTCAAATCACGGCTCTCAAAGATGTTAGTGGAGGGGGAGCTACAGGAGTAGTTTTAACGTGGTGAAAATTGTTTGTCGGCTGTGGGAATCGAACCCGGGTTCTCAAATCCACAGGCCGACTCGATACCACTGACCCACCTACACCAATTAATTAAATAAAACAATATTATATTATTTAATGAGCATATAATATAACCATTGTATGCGAGTATTATACATACTTTATCTGCAACTAATTACACGGAAAAAAATATAAAACATAACCTTACTATATCTGTCATGGATCAACAAACAACAAAACATGTGCTTTAAACATTAGAAAATACTTTATTTCTATTGGTTGAAAATATTACATTAGTGTATTATTAACATAGGACTTATTATTATTTTAGAGAAAAAAGTTTCATACAAATGTTATAGAGCATAAAATTCCACATTAAAATCATTTCCAAGGCTATAAGTATTTTTAAGCTAATTTTCAACATTTTTAATTTAATTTCTTTCGTTATAAAGCATGTAAAATTAATTCTGTTTATTGATTTTAATGTAGAATTTTATGCTCTGCAATATTTATTTGAAGTTTTTTCTCTAAAATAATAAGGGAGGCTGGAAATTATAAAAATATTATTTTACATGTTAAAGTCCTATGTTCCGGTGTTGCTGTCACCACTCTGTATGTTTAGAGTTAGGTACATAATGAAGGTATTATTAAATAGTTGTAGATAAATTTGATTATAAGTTCAAAGCAACATTTTATTTGAAGGCAAGTTTAATAAGTATATACGGTAGCAACATCTTGTATAGTGTCTTAGAAGTTGTAAGAAATCGAGAATTTATAGTTCCGTGAACGTGTTGAACAAGTGCTTCTACTAAGATGCCAATAAAACCAACATATATCTAACAGATTTCAACTTCGCAGCACAAAATTTATCAACAAACGACAAAATAAACAAAAAGTATTACAATATACAGCATGTAGGGCATGAGCAGAACTAGAGTGCCGTGGAACTGATGACGTTACTTCTGGCGAATTGAGCACAACAGAACGTGCGATTGTCGATTGTTGAATGTGGCTGTGAGCACTTGATCGACAATTTCCGTTCTTGAGTTCTTTTATCGTAGCAAACTCTGAGATGGTCAAACGCCAACATGAAGTAATGATGTTATGGCTGATAGCTGCAAAATTTTTGTGGTTACATACTGTTGAGATGAGTTGATTTTTTTAGATAATATACAGGCTGTTTCACAACTTATTTTAGTCACATATAATACTCAACGTGGTGATTACGAAACAGAAAGTATTTTTTATTAAATTTGCAAAATTAATTGCTCTTTACATGAAGTAACCATTTTTAGTGCCACTGGTTTTAGAGATATTTATAATATATTCATAATTAAATTATAATTATAAACACTACAATAGTACATTTCTTCCCCATACAACATCAGATAAATGCCTATTAGTAGTGTTATAATTTAATTATTAATAAAAGGATATAAATTTTTATTTCGACTGTTTTTAAAATTATGAAATAATACTTCTTTTCGGAATTCAGTCAGTTTTTTATTTTTTATTATTACGTCGACGTTTCGGCCAACTCTTTAGCCTTCATCAGGACACTATTATAAATGAATTAACAATTATAAAAATAATTAATATAAAATATAAATTACTTACAATAATAATATTTAAAAAATAACATTATCCAAAAAATTATAAATAATGATAGAAATAATTAAATATTTATATATATATATATATATATATATATATATATATATATATATATTTAAAAAGTCAAAAAATTATATTTGTTAAAATATTATAAAACAATATTTAAAAAAATTAAGAAGACTACTTTGAAAAAATAAATAATTTAATTTTGAAGGATAATAGCTTGATCAAAGAAAATTAAAATTAAGGCCGAAACGTCGACGTAATAATAAAAAATAAAAAAACTGACTGAATTCCGAAAAGAAGTATTATTTCTTAATTATTAATACTCAGTAGCACTAAAAATGTTAACTTCAAGTAAAATGCAATTATTTTTGCGAATCTGTTTGTTTTATGGTATCGAGTCAGCCTGTGAATTTTGAGAACCCTGGTTCGATCCCCACAGCAGACAAACAATTTTTATCAAATTAAATCTACTTCTGTGGTTCCCCTCCACTAACATCTTTGAGGGGCGTGATTTGACGGCTGTTAACCGCACTTCACGTGAAGAAATATATCACTTACCGAAATTTGTTACGACAAAGTGCCACACCCAGTAATGGGTAAAAGACGTAATGATATATTTATTTATTTTATTTAGTACTATATGGGGATAAAATAAGTGCCATAAGTTGTGAAACAACCTGTAGATGAAAATGCTTACTGTTATTTAAGAAATTTACTTTTTAAGTCATTCTTGGTTAATGTACCACTTAAACATGGAATTATTTAGAAAAAGAAAATTCCATTAAATAGCATCTGGCACTGTTAGTATAATATTGAGTTTTAATCGGTACGTAGCTTTAAAAGACTCGCTGCCATTTCTTCAAATGTCTAGCCAGATTGTAAAATATGGCTACGATGTATACTGCCATAAAATTCAACGAAACATTACAAGGAACATCTCTTGAATAAGTACATCCTAAACTGTCAAAATTTATGGTTTCTACAGGCTTCAAAACAAAGTATGTAAACATAAATAAGAAATTTTCATTACTTTTTGTAAAGACAGAATGTTTCAATTCTTCAAGAATCAAATCAGATATTACATGATATATTGATCTCAAATCAAAAAGAATTATTTTTAAATTCGCTAAACTTAGTGTTGTTTCTAATATATTAATAATTTTGTTATAATTATAAAAAATATAAATAAATATTTTATCACGCCTTTTACCTATTTCTGGGTGCGGCATTCCTCTGTAGCAGATCTCGGTAAGTGCTATATTTCTTCGCGTGAAGGTCGGTTACCAACTCTCAAATTACGACCCTCAAAGATGTTAGTAGAGGAGGAGTCACTGGGGTAGATTTAAATTGATGAAAATTGTTTGTCGGTTGTGGGAGTCAAACCCGGGTTTTTAAATACACAGATCGATAATTATAACTACTACAATAGTCAATTTAGTGATTATCCAACATTAGATAAATGTCTATTATTAGACGAGGACAGAAAACATGAATAGGAGAATGAATTCAGAATAGACTAGATGTCCAAGGGAGAGGGTTAAAGAAAGAACGCAATAGTTTAATAACATTAAAAACTCAAATATATTAAAAACCAAAACAATTTTAAAACTCTGATCGTCTGTGGTACCAAGTTTTTGAGTCTAACGTTAATATAAACGACTTTTTTATTTTTTGTGATTCCAGAAGAGAACTCCATTTTTTGACTGAAGTATTGAAACACCCTGTAGATGCTAGATTATGCTAACGAAATTAGTTCCTTTTGAAATAATTTGATTAAAATGTATTTTTCTTGTTAGTTCTTTTTGTAAGTTGTTCGTAGATAATATTAATAAAAATTCCCCCTATTTCCTGTTTGAAATACAGCATCAAAATCCTTACTTTATTAAATCAAACTTGCGTCTTATATATTTGAAAAGTAATTTGATTTAAATATTGATTTCGTTTCAATAAAGAAGATAATCGGCTAGAGGTAAATTGTTTTTTATCTTTTTCTTGATTCAGCACAAAACTAGAAGCTCAGCAAAAAGTAAATTCGTTCTTTAAATGCTTGAATGCTCGTACTCATTTTATTTTTTGTATCTGGATTGTTTCATGTTTTCAATCGCATTTTTGTTCGACTTCAAATTGACACAATGCAGAATTTGACAAAAAATGAAGTTTAGTACATTCCAAAATAGAAGTTTTAGGAAAAGATATATTATTACAGATCTGACGTATATACAGGGTGTTTCACAACTTAGAGCAAAAAAATAAAGGGTATATTCTGTACGACGTGCTGATCATTAAACAAAAAGAATTTTTTTTTAATTCGCAAAACCTAAAACATTTTTTGTAGTACTGCACTGGATTCACTTTCCTATTAAACACAAACAATGAAGTAGGTATCAACTACGAAAGAATAATTACACAATTCAATTATTAGCAGTTATTTATAATATAATTTTATTTAATTAATAACTTTAACATAATCATCCACCTAGTGGCAGTGGCAACGAAAAATTTTGGACTGGGAAACATGGAAAATAGTTTTGCGATTTAAAAAAAAATTCTTTTTGTTTCATGATCAGCACGTTGTACAGAATATACCCTTTAATTTTTTGCTCTAAGTTGTGAAACACCCTGTATATTTTCTGCTGTCAAAGTATTCCTAAATAATTCAGATAATAAAAGTTATAATTATTTTGTGCAGAATTTTTCTAAAATAGTTCAGGAATGATTGAATATTTATGGAGGGAACCTGTCAATATTTTAGGACATGCTATAGTTATTTAATGTATCAAAATTTGTTATGTATGCATTCATGAATGATACGGATTCAGCTATCAAAATTTTATTACACGTTATCCATTTTATTCGAAATATAAATACATTGATTTGATCAAAATGTATAGTACAAGCCTATAACAGTATAACGAGTATTGTTTCGTTCGGATTTCGGAATATTGATTATTGAATATCTGGCCGTAACAAATACTTCGTTAATTTCCTTTCTTGATATTAATAGCTCTTCTTGTTATGTCTTTGTTTACTCCTTCAGAAATTTAATAACTTACGAAATTAATGGATTCTTTTATAACTTCTCAAAAATACTTTTCAATCATCGTAAAAATTATAATTACATTCAAGTAAACCAAACTAAAATTGTAATTAAACCTTTAGTTACTAAATAGTAACTAGGTTAGCTATACGAAATTTGGGCCCGGTTTCATGAAGCGTTGTTAACTACACGAATTAGAAAAAAGACGCAGCCAAGAAATGTTAAAAGTTTTGACAATTCAATATTTTAAAACATAACTTCTATAGTATATTTGGTTCAAATTAACAAAAGCAAATCAAATTTACCTGTCATATAATAATTGATATTACTGTCAAACATTCGATCTGCATTTATTTATTTAAACTAAGTTTCAAATAAAAGTTTTGTTTATGCAACTGGTAATAAGTATTTTAATGCTGATATTAAATTAATTATAACATAAAACACAGAAAATATTTAAAATATGGTGTCTGACATCTTGGCTATTGTTAACTTATAAAATGCTTTTAGCTAACAACATTTGCAACCGGGTCTTGCAATTGTAACATTGAAGAATGTCTGGAAACTGTTCTAGTATGTGTTGGATGTTTAAAGCTTTTATTGTCATTTTGCTTTCTTCAATCTTCATTTGGTATCCGTCCTGTCGAAAGGAGAGAAAAACGTTGTTTTGTCAGTTCACTAGATGTGATAAATGGACTCGGATGTTTTAGCTGACTTTCTGAGATCTGATGCTTCTTTTTTTCGCACAATTCCTTTCTAATATATTCGGCAATGTTTGACAATTTTCTTTAGTGACGGGAAGTACTTTTTGCATATTCAGGGTGGAGAATATTTAGATGATACTTAATAATAGATGTTTTAGCGTATTTTTCTCTTCAAAGAACAAGAATGGATTTTTGATCACTTTATTTTTTCTAAATGATAATAGTTATATACGTAAAAAGTCAGAAAAGTGTTCAATTACAGGATGAGTAGATAGTTGAAGCAGTTTACGAATCCTGTACGACGCTTTACTGAAGTGTTACGTATAACATTTTACCTGAAACTGATAAACAAATAATAAATATTTTAAATTAATTTAAATTAAAATAAATATTTGACTTACATATTCAGTCAGTATTGTTAGAAACTCACGTTCGTTTCATTACCTGCCTAGGCAGGTAATATATTATTTTCCTGACTAGGCATGCAAAGCAAAGCTTTCCTGATTCTTAAAGGTCAGGCAAATGTTTGTTTTCCTGTAAGTTTCAGGTAAAATAGGTTATTTATATGATTACACATTTCCTTAAGTCTGACGTCACATAGTTTTTTAAATCATTACAATTTAAAGAGTAACAATTAAGAATTTGTAAAACTTTACATTGTTTTTAATTTAGCTCAAGTTTCATAAACTTTTTTTTTTAAATACTGGAAGATTCTTTTATCATAAAGATTAAGTCAGGTCATTGCTCTGGAGCTAACTTCAGCTCGAATAATTCACCCAATGATTTACGTTTTGAAAATGTACATAGATCACTAGATATGGCACAAGAACTGATTATTTTATTTTTTCTAACGCTCTCTAGTTTTTCCTGCTACCTATTGAATGGTAAGGAATAAAGAAAACCGTATTAATACCAAAAACAGTTTCTTTTCTCAGCGTGATTCTGTCTTGGCGCCACCGTCGCCGTCGCAACCGCTGCTGCTTTGTAACAAACATAATAATTAATTGCCAAGTCATACATTACAACCGGCAGTCGGCAGTCGGCAATCCGCAGCGTTGGGCAAGGCAAGGGTGCCGCAGTATTTCAACAAAAAATGATGAATTGACGGTGTTTTGTTCCTTGCACTGATTTTTCATTCGTTTGTTAATACAAAGTGTTTTGTTGGGATTGACTCTTTGTTTCTTGTTTTCTTTGTGTTGCTTATGTAATTTGTTTTTTTTTTTTAATTTGATGAAGGCTTCTTTGTCGATGCTATTTTATTTTTGTTTAATACATTTGTCACACAGCATTAGAAGGAATTTATATCGTAGCTGAGTGGATACAATCAAAATATAACTTACATTTCAAACGAGAAATCATAAATAAATAAATAAATATATCATCACGCCTTTTACCCATTACTGGGTGTGGCATTCTGCCTAAGCAGATCTCGGAAGTCATGTGTTCAAATCTTGCTTATGTATAAAAATACGATTATATCTGGGTGTTTTTCATTCCACTTTAAATTGTTGACTCCCTGTATTTTAATTGGGATTGAGTTTCTGTTCTGCAAATAACAAATAATAATAATACCTACATTGAATTTAAATAGTTGTAATAATGACGACCTTTAACCATTGATCTTATTACATGAAATACAGGTTCTGGTATAGATTCGATCAATAATGCAATTTGTTAGAAGGAATGGAAAAGCTATTTTTTTCTATTTTGCGTTCATAAGGAAGTCATTACGAAACCCAGTTGCGTATCGAAAAAGCGTTCATTACGATACGCACCATTTTATTTCAGACGGTTGGTAGTAGCGGATGACATACTGAAACATCAAAATTTTAATATAACTTAAAAATTTGTACAATTGCATAAATGTTAATAACAATTACCAACCACAATATTTCATATACAAATTTCCCTAAATTGATTCGGTTTCAAATATCGCAATTGTTTTAGAACTTCAATTTATAAAAGACGCAAAATAGACAAAATAGTATAAATAACTCATTTTATAAGACTTTTATCGCACTTACCCTTAAGAAAACTCACCTGCGGGTCATTTTCTAAACTTAGACTCGTGCAAAAAAAAAACATGTCTTATAAAACTCGTTCTTTAATATACTATTTACGTTTCGTACACACCTCCTTTTTGTGAATCTTATATTTGTATTGTTGTTGCTTATATATTTTATTATACTTTTCTTATTTTATATTTGTTTATATTTGAGCTCCCTCCGGTCTTGGTCTATACCGGTGTTTCCCAACGTGGGGCTCACGCCCCACAGGGGGGCAATTTGATTGTTAACAGGGGCAACTTGAATTTCAGTTTTTCATTATATGTTTTGAAAATGTACTTACTGTGTTTCGTTAATAATATCCTAGTGATTTCTTCCTAAAACCTATAATTTAAGTTGCTTAAGTGAACAATTCAATTTTTTAATATTAAAAATTATGTATTGTTACATAGGGGGGTATAAGAATTTTAGAAAGGCTTATGTGGGGCATGGCACAAAAAAGGTTGGGAAACACTGGTCTATACAGTCCTAGATGTATAAGTAGCCATAAAATATGATTCTTGTAAATCGTTGATTGAAATTTCCTACAGGTATTTTGAAATTTACGGCATGTGTGTATACCTTGGTGATAGAGCATCTAAATTACTTGCTAATTCAGGAAGAACATCATCAACAATGCCTATGATGTGCTTAATTCAGTGTTATAGAATGTAGACAAGTCCTTGAGGTGATACAAATCCCTCTGAACTCGTCTACTCGTGCTTCACCGGAACTTGCCTTGGTCCTTACTAGATATCCTTCTAGATCAAAGGATCCACTATGAATTTCCTGAAGCTTGTAACCAGGAACCTGAGGGCTAGTGGTTATTATACATCATTACATATTTTAATGGTTGAAAGATGAAATATGTTTTCTTATGTCGTTCTTATACAGTCTAGGTAAATATCAAAAGTATTCAGATAAAGACGAATTGTTTTCGAGAAAAAATGCCAAAAATATAACGTCATTCTTTTGTTCTAAAATGCATGAAGAAATATAAAGGCAGAAATAATATAAGTTACGTAATCATATGTATTGTTTTATAAATTTACTGAAAAGAGAAATTTAATAAATTTTTTATGTCTGATTTCACCAACAAAAGTTAAATTTTAAATTAGATTTAAATAAATATAAGCAAATCGAATTTATGACAGCAATGTCAATTAAATTTGATGTGTAATTTTTATTTAAACCAACTTTAAATGAATCTTTTGTTGTTGAAACCAGTTGTAAGCAATATTTATTTAATAATATAAGTGGACTTTTGTTAACAATTGACAGGCTATGAAAGTAGTACTTCATATCTTAGGCTATAAAGTGTACTTTTACAGCCTATGCTGTAAAAATGTTATGGAAAAACAACAAATTTGACACTAAGATTTAATTTAAGGTATATAATCTCAGATAAGGATAAAATTCCTTCATCACTTATAAATTCAATTAAAATATAGTAATTAACAACATTCGCTCAAAAAAATAGAATGACATTTATGAAATTATAAGTGCCTTCGTTTTGCGCTGCAATAAAGAATGACTTTATGCTGTTAATACACAAATAACTATTTTGTTTAATCTTAAGTTTGAAATTAATTTTGAGAGTTAAATTAAACAAGGTTTTTTAGTATATCGACGAATAATATTCATCCGCCCTATAATTTATATATTTATAATTTAATCTTGAAAAATATTGGAAAGGTCAAATGTCAGGTTAAAACTCATGTTCAGAAACTGTTTGATTAAATATTACACCTCTTTGTCTGGCCGTCAATTTCTAAGTGTCATTGGCTGAATTCAATATCAAGTTACACAAGATGACAAATTGATAAGCTTGTAAAATATGAAGGCGAAGTCACGTAAATATATCGCCGTCTACGCCCCAGCTACTTGATCTCAAATATTTTCGGAAAACTTCTCTACGCGATGTTACATTTGTCTTTTGCAAAATAATCTACTAAAAAGTTAAGTATATAGGAGAAATTAATTAAGAAAAAAGCTTTTACATTCCTATTATATTCGCGGGAATATGTTTCCTATGCAAATACGGTTGTGTAAATGTAAAAAGAAGTTTTAGTTTCTGCTCGCTTACAGCGTGCTACGAAATTACGTCATGCTTAATTTTAATAATGACTCTTTAAGTTTATTTTAGCATAATTATAATTATAGGGTAGGTGGCTCAGTCATATCGAGTGGGCTTGTGGATTTGAGAACCCGGGTTCGATTTCCACAGCCGACAAACAATTTTCACCACCTTAAAACTACCCTTATGGCTCCTTCTCCACTATCATCTTTGGGGTCGTTATTTGACGACTAATAACTGCATTTGACGCGAAGAAATAGATCACGTATCGAGATCTGCTACGGCAGAGTGCCACAATAATCTGTACTTAAAATATTAAAGCATGTTTGTTATATGTCGAAATATTATGATTGTGTAAAATGAATAAATTTATTACAATGTAATACTTGGATTAATATTATGTAGATATCTTGTAATGGGGTAGGTGGCTCAGTGGTATCGTGGAGTCGGACTGTAGATTTGAGAACCCTGGTTCGATTCCCACAGCCGACAAACAATTTTCACCACATTATTGACTCCCCTCCATTAACATCTTTAGGGGCCGTGGTTTCACAGCTGGTAACCGCACTTTACGCGAAGAAATATATCGCTTACCGAGATCTGCTACAGAAGATTGCCATACCCAGTATCGTCTAAAAGGCGTGATGATATGTTTATATTTATTTTAATTATTTATATAAAACTTGATTGACAGGCAATACGTTAATAAATGTAATTGATTTTCTTAAATAAACTGTTAGTATTAACTAAACAGGGTACTTAAATTTAGCAGTATGAGTTACTTATAATTGTGGTTAAAAATTATAAGACAAATTGCGCTTCTCGTAACACCCCGTATATAATATTTCACATCGCCGCATTAAAACCAAAATGAACAAAATTGAATTCTACTATTTGTATTGGAACGGAAAACACGGAAAAATGATCTGTAATTGTCTTGTAACAGACAAAATCAATACCAACCGAGAATTTGATGAGAACTTTTTGCTTTATTTAATCGATATTCTCTATCCTGGTCTATTCCTCTTCTACCTCTGCTGTTTTATGTGCTTTATAACATCAGTTATTTCTCCATTGTGAAGATTCACATTCACCATTGTTGGTTTTTATTTTATTTTTTATTATTTAAGTAGAAGAATTTGTACAGTTATTATATTGTTAATAGTACTAGACTATGTAAATAGATTAAATATCTAATGGAATTTCGTGAAGGAAATAGTCAATATTAAATTTTTTAGTAAATGGAGGTAGGTATAGTAGAAATAAATTCGAAACTCAATAGTACAGACATGGACTCAGAAACAAATGTACACTTAATTACATTTTTATAAATAACAGCGATTATATTTATTGTTCAATGACGAATCTAAACGAGAATATAAATCAACATATTTGTTAATAAACATGTAAATAATATTATTGTCTTCAGTTTTTAATGAATGTTTGCTCTCTTTGAATGTTTTAGTCGCAGCTTGAGATATTAAGCACAGCGTGAAGTTAGTCTCCTGTATATTTCATTGCTTGTATTATAGAATATAAAATTCAGGCCATCTTTAAACACAATGACTACGATCTTTTTTTAGACTGGATATATAGACTGTCTGTCTTTCTATATATTAAAATCCTTTAAACAGAGCTTACTTAACTTAAACAAACCTAACCTACTTTAGTCTAACTAAAATGAACCTAATCTAAACATAAAAAATAATAAATAAAACGTTTAAATTATAAGTTCCTAATTTTAATTTTAAAAATGTATTAGTGATAGAAATTAGTAATGGACAAAATAAAATATAAGAAAAAAAAAGACGGCAGAAATAAATTGCAAAAATGTATTTGTGGTTAGCATAAATAGTGGTCAAAATGGAGTAGAAACAAATGAATAGAAAGAATATTGGAAAAAAGATATGAAAAAAATATGAATTGAAAAAAATTAACCCTCAGTCCAATTTTGAAATTTTGAAAAGCAAATGATTGCGATATAAGAAAAACAGTATAAAAACACGTGTTACAATGACCAATTGTAATACTTACTTTTAATGTACTATTCTTTGTTGTTTTTAAATAAAAATTCAGTTATTTTTCTTCTCAATTTTTATTTCTAAATCAGAGCAAACACAGAATTTCACTCTTGTTCTTGTGTTTATAAGTGTGTATGTGTGCATGATAATGAGCCATGATTGGTGAGTACAGGCGGGTTAATGACCGTCAATACCGGAAGTCACGTCAGCTATGTAACAGAACACGTCATCCGACATATAGATGCCATAACCATAACTGAACTTCCATTCTGCATTCACTTCTGCCAAATTTAAACAAACAATTGAAGTGGTAAATGGATACAAGTCACATTTTTCAGATATTTGAATATTTGACCTATTTTTTGCGCCAAGTAACAAATTTAAAATAATTTATGAACATTTAAGGGCAGTCAAAACTACACTTTTCTGTATACGAATATATTTTGTTGACTTTTGCCATATCTATATTAATCACTGATTAATAAATAAATAAATAAATAATATTTTATTGACATTTTTGTAAAACAACAATCAGGCTAGTAGAAGATATATATACTACAGAAATGATGTAATAATCTGTAGTGCAATTTTCTGCTTTTCTCAGTCAACAAAAATAACATCTTGCACTTTTGTGAAACTCTGAATCACGCCAATTGCAGAATGATTGTCGTTAATTATGATTTAAGTGACATGACGTCACATGATGAAGGTTCTCTTGCTAACAAGGCTGCGGGTTGTCAGGAATCAGTTGCCTTTAGATCCTTGCTGGATTCGCAGGATTTCAGGACTCAAGGACAACACAGAGAGACCCAAATCACTGATCGCAGATCACCGATCGCTTGTCTGATCACTGATCCCGATTCGTGTCGTGTAAACCACTGCTTAATCTTACTTGTCCTTGTCGACAATAGTAAACCAGTTACCCTAAAACAGTCACAAATAAGAAAGAATCAATCATACTAGAAATATAGAAATAATTTGAACCTAGATTCTTTCACAAACTAGGTGACTAATCTACCACTTTAGCTACAAATACTCGAAGGCAATATTTAGTTATTAAAAAGTGACTTGAGACAACCAATATTCTAGTAGACAGTGGGTTATTTATTCCCTGGACGAAATCCTGGGGAATGCTCAAAATTATTTCAGTATATCTTATTATAACTTATTTCTTATACTAGAAATAATTGGCCTTCAGCAGTAACAGAAATAATTAAATAACTGAAAGATAAGTTACAATAGTTTTGAAAGAATTTAGAAAATTCTTTTCTTTTTCATTGTTCATTGGGAGCAGAAATAATTTGATTTCCTATAGTTGAATAATTTACAATTACTTATCAAATTATGTATTTCACACAAAATACCAAAATTAAAATAACTTAAATTAGAAAAATGTTGAATTAAATTTGCCAGGGCCGTTTTAAGAGCTTCTGGATCCTAGACAAACAATTTTTGACTAGACTTTTTAAAAATTCGAAGAAAGAAATTATGAGCTAAGTCTCAAAAGAGTTGTAGTTCATCTTGAATTATGGATTAGTCTGAGGTAAACTATATTCTCAAAAAAGTTTAAATAAACTTTGTTACCATTTGGTTTTCGGTACAATGAAATAATTTAATCCAAAATTCAGAATTAGCTAAAACTTTCTTGAGAATCGGGATGTAAATTCTTCTTCCTTAGGGAAGGAAAATATATCCATGGCAACTAGGAAGCACCTGTATGATTTGCCAATAATCCAAGTGTCATCTCTCAAGAGAATAATAAATTTATAATTTCTGAAAATATTACTTTCTTATAGGGTAGTAACAAACATTATGGCTGGTAGCACAAGCTCTTTTTTTGCCTGTTTTAAGAGCAGTGTATTTGGGTGTTTTAGCTATCTCTAACATGTTAAAACCGTGCTCTTAGAACACTCCAAAACAGAGCTTATGCTACCAGCCTATATGTATACCTCGGGAAGAAAGTGTCAGATGATTTTTATCCGTCGTCTTCAGCTCGAGAAATGTCTCACTTCCATTCCTTGCAATACAAATAATTATTAAGTACAAATAAGTCGTATATGGTTATCAAATAATTATTATAATGTTAGAGAAAAATACTTATATTAAATTTTCTTCTACTTTGACACCAAAAAATAAATATAATGTCAAATGTTCGAGAAAAATTATACTAATAATAAATATTTAAATGAGTTCGCAATTTTGGGCGTCTGAAAATGATGGGCCTGAAAGATTTGCATATTTCGCTTAGGCTTTTACGACGATCCTGGAATTTACGACACATAACATTCCTTTTTCATTTTATTTCTGCTATTTACATTTTCCCTCACTCCTTCAATGAACAATGTATTCTCAAGGTTTCTAAAATGATGCAATTGTATTCCTTTTTAACATATGGCCTTATATTTTATAAATGCTAGCTATATCGAATGAAGTTAATAACATAATTTGGATAATGTGATATAAGTAGAATATTACCATAAAAATTCCACTTTTAACTTTCATTTTTAATCATTTTAAACGTATGAAACGAAACCAGAATTAATTACCTTGTCATGTTAAATTACAGGTATCAAATTCGTTATAAATATGAGTGAATTGGCCTGGTACAACCTTGACAATGAGACAATACAGTTTCCTTGAGGTTTTGTGTGGTCCATGGTTCGTCTAATCTGAATCTGCAGCTCAACGAGACGTTTATACGCCAACACGTACTCGTGCTAGACAATAATTTTTTATTTAATGCTCGGTTAATGTCCAGACAAGTCTGGGTGGACTTGTTTCACTAATTACCTCGTTTATTCGAACGCAGACCCGTAATGGAAAACTTCACTATTGGTTTTTTCTTTTTTTATCGATCGTAGTTCAATGTTTCGTCGAACAAGTAACTGGCAAATTTACTTTCTCACTTTTTTGCGCTTGGATTATAAATAATTATATTTTTTCGATTTGCTAAACATGTTTACAAATAAAATTACATACTAGCGCACTTTTAATATGACTATTAATTAAAATATGTCGACTGTGGGGAACAATTTTCACCAATTTAGAACCTATCCTTGTGGCTCCCCCATCACTAACATCTTTGGGGGCTGTGATTTGACGGCTGGTAACCGCACTTCACGCGAAGAAATATATCACTTACCGAAATCTGCTTCGGCAGAATGTCTACACCTAGTAATGGGTAAAAGGCGTGATGATATATTTTATTTTTATATTTTATATTAATTAAAATATTTTTCTTTCAACTTCATCAAAAAGTAAATTTTTCTCCCTTCAATTAAAAGAAGAAGGTGATACTTTTCATCCCTAGAGAAGAAAGTAAAGGTATATCCAAAGAAAACATACATACATAATATCACGCTATATCCCATTAAATGGGGTAGCACGAACTCTTAAAACATTTAACGAACATCCACTCATCAGATTCATCAAATAAATAATCAGTCTTACAATTAGTCAAACATTCTCATCCTAACAAGCTCATTTATTCTTCACAATTGGATTCTTTTATCACGTAAGAAACCTTCAATCACATCCATCCATTCATTCCTCTATACCTGTTTTATAAATCTTTTATTTGATGTATGTTCCATATATTCAATTCATCTCAATTTACTCACTCTCATTCCTTTAACAACGACTTTAAAAAGTTAAGAAATGAAAGGAGTATCGACCCGCGTTTGTTTTTGAAAGTAAATTTCGCAACTGGAAAACAACGATACAATTTGACATTAGTGATATTCCGCCAAGAGAATAAAAGAAAAATTATTTGATTAGGTGGCTCAGAGGTATCGAGTCAGATTATGGATTTGTTCCCGCGTTCAATTCTCACAGCCGACAAACAATATTCATCACATTAAAATTACCCGTATAGCTTTTTCTCCACTAGCATCTTTGGTGGCCGTGATTTGACGGCATTTCACTTACCAAGATCTGCTACGACAGAGTGCCACACCCAGAAATAGTTAGAAAGGCATGATAATATATTTATTTATTTATATCTAAATTTCTAATTTATTTCTGAAAATTTTACTTTCTGTAAGGACAATGTAAACATGTGTATACCACATGTAAAAAGTACAATTATTTTTTCAAGTGCCTCGGGAAATGAAATGGCACCTTCGGGACAAAATGTCTCACTTTGTTCCCTTGATATACAAAAAAAAAAAACTATTTTTATAATAGTTATTTATATGGCCGTAAAATAATTATTTTGCGTATTAAGATATGAAGCAATTACCGATTAAACCGTTTTAACGGCCGTTGCTAATAGCTATGTAAAATAAATTAGTATTGTACAAATAATATTTTTTTGTGGATGAAATATTAACTTTTTCGACAGTAAAAAAATAATTTATAAATGTTGAAGTTTTTTTGAATATAATATAGATTTATTTTTATAGAGTATTAATAAATAAATAATGTATAGTTTAATAGAGATAATCAACTTCCTTCTAGTAGAGAACTGACCTTTGTCTATTTTAACCACATTACTACATTAATAGCATGATTAACTCAACAATGGCATTCACTAGCCAGCATCAGCTATCTTCTCCCATTCATAATAAATAATTTAAGCAACGAGTAAACAAAAAACAAATCATCCAACCTTCGTTTGTGTACTCCACAGCCTGGTTGATTATTAATGCGTCATGCCAGAGACCTTTAGCAAAGAGATCCTTGAAAGTTGGATTGAATCCGTATTTGGAATCCACTCAATAATAAACCTGACAAAATGTCATCCTAAAAATCACTCGACCCACCTTAACCTCATTTCGTTTCGGAACCACTGGTTATGACGTCAGAATCTCGTGATTCGGTGAAGCCCTCTTCGATTTCGAGTTGTATTTAGCGCACTAATGAATTTAATTAAATTTCAAGAATTAAAATCATTGTTCGGATTTCGTTGAAGAGGAAAGAGAATTTATTTTATTTTATAAAAAATATTACAGAGGAAAAGATTGTAGATGATTTGATCAGAAAGAAAGTTTGTTTAATTTCTATGGAACGTTTGCTTTACATTATAAAATTCATTAACTTTTTTTAAATTTTATTTTCGGAAATAATCTTTTCTGGATGATTCAAGTTTGATAATGAAGAATAATGGAAATTTTTAAATTTATTTTTCTTTTGGCAAAGTAAAGGAGATTACATAATTATGTTTTTAATTAATCACAATGTTTTGAGTTTCTGATGATATTAAGTTGCTAAATTCAGGATATTCTTTATCTTCTTTACTGCGAGGAGTTTTTCACTCATTTCATCCAACTTTGATTTTATTCTGTAGGTTTATTTTAAATTCTAAGAAGTCTCCAAAAACAAAAAAACAGTTACATTTAAACGACTCAATTTTGTTAGTATAAAATAAAAAAATTACACCTCTTAGCGTCAATTGAATAGTTTAAAACAAGGCGCATTTTTACTTTTGATAAAGTTAGTTCTGTTCTCTTTTTCAACAATAAAATAAATATTAACCCAATACCCGCCGCAATTCAATGATCAATAAAAGAATACCTTGTCATTAAAAAAAATATACATTTTAAATGTAAAAAAAATGATTACAGCCAAATATTTAAGCGTCCCAAAAATGGGACGTTGGCGGTTAATGGGTTAAGTCAATAGAATGTAGATCTAACAAATTTAAACCCTTAAAATGAAAATTTGTACTAGTGGAAAGCAATAAAAATATCGTAACAAAATAGTTATTTGTATTACACTTTCTTCTTCAGATATAATTTTATACATGTTATTGGATTTTCATTTTTAAATTAATGTTTGACAACGTGTTCGCACAATAAAATAACTTGAAAGTTACATGGTACAATTTATTATATAAAAAAAATTAATCTTAAAACATTGTTGAGGTGTACACCTCAATTTTTATTCCCAGGACTAGATTTACTAATTTCGAGTTAGCCTTAAAGTAATACAGCCTAATAAGTGTATCAGTTTTCTTAGTTCAGTTCATTAAGTTATATTGTTTCACTTATCTGAACTGATTTAAGTGAACCAAATGACAAATTGAGTCAACATTCAAAATCAGTGTAGGAAACCGTTGCAACATTCAGTGGGGCAGCCGCTTAATCGGCCCAAAATATTTTAATTCCTATGTCTCAGAATCGTATGGTATGCTATGCTCGTTTTTATTTAATAATTTAGGACATGCTTGTGTAAATAAAGACGTCTTTAATTCAATTTAAGACGTCTCTAATTCATTTTAAGACGTCTTTAATTCAATTTGTTATATCAAATATTAGAACATTTTAAGACATCTAAAATTTAATCAAAGAAGTGTTAAATTCAATTAAAGACATCTAAAAAGAAATTAGAGATGTTTGAAATTTAATTTTAATCTATGCAATAGGAAAAATACATTCTATGAATTTAAGACGTCTTTAATTCAATTTCATACGTCTCTATTGCATTTTATTTTGTTTATATTTATTTATAAATTTATTATGTAAGCAATAATTCTGTTTACTTTAAATTGTATTATATTCCTACCTTTTCATTAGGCTTCGCCTGCTGTATAGTGTATTTAAAATAAAATAAACTTAAAGACGTCTTTAATTCGGCCAGCATGTTCCGAATTATTAAATAGAAACCAATATAACGTGCCCTAGAATCAAGTGTCCTTTTCTCCCAAATCAAGACCCAAGTTATGAATCATACCGTTTACTATTTCCTCCTCGCTGTTCGGCTGTTCTACATTCGTCAGAGTGCATGCTGCAGAGTTAGTACCCTGTGACCCGCATATGCTAATAACCAATTAACCTGGTCGCGCTTTGTACAGCAGCAGCGAACTCTGCGATGTGTACACGGTACTAGACGAGGCGGTGTGGCGAACCTGTTGCATGCAGGTCACACAGCAACGAACTCAGCAGCTGCGAACATTCGCACCAGGCAGCACCGCGTTGTACTTTGTGTTCGGTGACAGGTATCACACGTACTGTCAAATATGAGGCTGATGCATGGAAATGAGGACGATGAGGACTTTTAGTAATGGGGATAATTGGTTTGTTGATATCAACAAAAATACGAAAAATAATAAGGACTGATATTTCAGTCTCCTGCAATGAAGTTGCTGATAAATTTATTTATCTAACAAACAGAAAATAGCATATTAAAGATGACAGTTAATATTTAAATTAGTGACTAAAGTTAATTTATATTATGACCAGGGACCTTCCGCATACCGGGCAGAGATGCTAACCGCTACACCACGTCACCTGTGTTCGAAATATGGCATCAACTGAATTTTTCTGTCACAGTGTCTAAGCGTAGCTTCGTTCCGAGAGACTCCTATATAGGCATTGACAACCGGGTTCGTCTACAGTGACACAGTTTTTGATTATGAGGGAATCATATCCAAGCTTAGAGCTAATATTATTAAGTTGTGTGATTATTAAAGGTAATCATACCTGTAGTTTTTGACTAAAGTTAATTTATATTATGACAGAAAAATTCTGATGACGCCTAGATTCGAACCAGGGACCTTCCGCATACCGGGCAGAGATGCTAACCGCTACACCACGTCACCTGTGTTCGAAATATGGCATCAACTGAATTTTTCTGTCACAGTGTCTAAATTAGTATTTGTTTTTACTCCCGTTATTAAGATGTTATTTAATGTACTGCTTTCCATGGCGCTAAATAAAATCTTAATCACATGTTGACAAGCTGTGGTTTCGAATGTTTTAGTCACGGCTTGAGATATTTAGTACGGAATGAAGTTAGCTTCAGGCATATAATATAGTTATTTGTGTATTAAGAGCGTAAAGTGATTCTTTGTTACTCGAGCACGGTAATTGCAGCGCGAGCCGAAGGCGAAAGCTGCAATAATATAAGAAGAACGAAGACACTTTACGCTCGTGATACACACATAATTTTTTCTACGATTGCATCTTAGATTATTAAAAAAACGTATACGTACTGAAAATAAATTCGGTCAACTCTCAATTTGACAAGTTTCTGTTTTGTTTGTATCCCTGGTAACTATTGAAATAAGCGCGAATTTAACATCTTTTTTGCGCGTTGCCATTGGAGACAAGCGACAAAGATATTTTTCGATTGTTCCACAGAAAACGTTTACTTTATAATTGTCAATTTTTCATAGCAATCATAGAAAAAATAAGTATATCATCACGCTTTTTACCCATTACTGAGTAAAGCAGATCTCGATAAGTGACATATTTCTTCGCGTGAAGTGCGATTACCAGCCGTCAAATTACGACTCCAAAGATGTTAGTGGTGGAAGAGCCACAGAGGTAGTTTTAACGTGAAAATTGTTTATGGACTGTGGAAATCGATCCCGAGTTCTCAAATTTTCAGGTCGACTCGATACCACTGAGTCACCTACCCCTGAAGAGACGTTTATAAAACTTGTTACATAATATACTATTAAATAAATACTTAACAATTCATAATAAAATGATTATAGAAGAAAAAAATTGGCATATCGCCAGAATTTAAACCTGCGATCTTTGAATTCCAGTCAAATGATCTGCAATACGAATTTTTTTATTTTGAATGTAGGTATTCCAAGGAGTACAATTTTTTTTGTCTTCTCGCCTTTTAGACCTGCAAACCTTAGATGTTTTGAAAAGACTTTAATCTTTTGAAAATATTTAATTCACCAATAACAAAGATTTATTTAATACTAATATATTTTATTTTTTTGTTACAGGTTAGTGGTCTACTTTCATTTGTTTGTACCTTAAAATAAACTTCAGCATCAATACAAGGTAGGGAGAGAAAAATCATACATAAAAATGAATTACCGATAGTTTCAAAAAATGAAATATGAATTTAACCCATAAACGAATGAAGCTTCACAGTATTATAATAGATTTCAATTAATCTACGCGACATTACACTGTCTCCTTTACTAAAAATTTATCGCGCTTCGACTCATCCTTCTTCTTAAAGATATATGAGATATCCGCCTGCTGTCATAACCTTTCCGCATGAGCTGTCTGATGCTGATGTCTCTTTTAAATAATGATCGTCCGCTGTCGCGGCTCTGTCGGTGAAGACATGCGCTTGATTTTATCGTCTTCTGAGCTCTTTTACCCTCCCAAAGAATCACTCCTTACTGTAACGTCTTTATAGTGTTGGCGCTGACATCGCGCTGGTATATGAGTATAGCCTCGAATATAACGTATGTCCATTTACATCTATGTGTAATATTGTATTCTTGGCTTGCCGTGGTGACAAACGGTTGAAGGTAACTTTGAAGGATTTTGTTAATATTATTTTTAGTCTTTATTTTAACTCCTTATTCTTCTGTATTATTATCGAGGCAATTGTAGCTTCGTGGATAAAACTAAGGTTAAACTTACGTTTATGAATTAACACGCAAGAGGTCGTGCATTTAAATCTGTTTGACTTGTAACATATAAACAAAGTACTATGTGTCAATGTTACGGATTCCAATCTAAGCTCTACTATAATTAGAATTAAGTTCCTGTTGTGTAGAATAAAACTAAATTGAAAGTAGTGCATATTTGACTAAATATTATTTTTGGCACTTTTATTTAACGTTTCTCTGAACTTAAATTTAACATCATACTCAGTAGGATGTATCCAATTAAATATGTATTTAATTTTCTAATGCCATTAGAATTAATATAATTTCTATAAATAGTTATTTGTGTTATGTCTGGTAAATAAGTTTTTACAGTATGAATAAAATGAAGATGAAGAAGGATCCGAGTCTGGAATAACGAAGTGTCCCATTTTAAACATTATTTTTATATCCAAACCTTGAAAATGACAAATAATAATAATTAAATCTCAAAAACTGGTTGCTACCTAGCAACAATAACAGTACCTTCATATTTATGTCAGTACTTGTTCTGTCAAGTCTTACGTTTCGGACTTAAATTACTACTGTAAATATGGAAAATACGATACAGTATGAAATATTTCAATTAGTTATATTAGAAAATTAATTACGAATATTTCATATTATTTTGAAAAAAAAACGGAATTTTTTTTCTTTGTAGGTTACAGCAATATTTACAAAAACATATTTATAGATTCAATTGTGGCCGGAAATACATTTACTGTTAATTTATTTTTATCATCCGGTATTCATATCGATTTTTTTATTGTTCGCACAAATATGACCAGAGCCGTAACTAGCAATTTTTATGACCGAGGCAAGAATATAAAATACATCCATTAGGTACCTACTTAATTATTGATTGTTAAAAATTAGAGCGAAGCAAGCATTTATAAAAAAATAATCATTTTTAATTAGTTTAATAATTTTGGATTTACTTAAACCGAATAAAGATTTTTTTAGGCTTTTCAATTAATTTAACTATTTCAACAATTAACTCTTTTCTTTGTCCCAATTGACTCCTACAGCGTTAACACTGTAATAAGATATGCCGTTAATTTATATAAAAATGTAAGTTTAATTCAACAATGAACTTCTGTAATTTGCTTAAAAATGGCATAAAATTGCTACCAAACTTCGCTTTTTTAGTACTATAACAAAGGTGCTCGTTTGCATCAACGAAACACCCTATATTTTTATGCAAAATTTTAATAATCTTTTGTTTCTCTTTAAAGCAGTTCTTCATTATAGTCCCAAAATGATAAGTACAGAAACTATTTATGTTTTTATTAATAAATATTCACACACAGAAATTATGACATGAATTCACTTGTTCTTGCTTCCCTCATTTAATTTTTAATGTTTCTTTGTGATAATTTATTTAGTTTGTTTTCGTAAAAATGAATTTTACAAATGACGAATTAATTAACATGGTCTGTATTCTTGGTGAATTATTGCATACTTTGTATGTGTGATTAGTTATTAATAAAAACATGAATAATTTCAGTATTGATTATTTTAGGACTATAATGAATAAGATCTGTTTTAAAATTCTTTAAAATTTTGCAAAAATATGTAGGGTGTTCCATTAAAAAATATAAAGTTGCATATCATTGTGCGGAAATGGAAAACTTGTATTGCAGATATGTGGGCAGTTTAAATTAAAATAAACTTTGATTATAAAATAATTTAGTATAAAAAAAAATTATATACCAATAGACCATTCCGTGCAAAAAATTCTTTTTCGCCTTGTTCTTGTTTCGACTTTATAAAACAACAACAAATTTCAATTGGTATTTCGTTTCTTGCTTATAAAGCAGATCTACAAAATTATTCATTATATTTCAAAATATTTGTATTTGATAGTATACAAAAAACGATATTTTAAATAACATGTTTACACGAAAATATCCTGTATATCAAATAAACTCCAGTAAAAAATATTGTGCAGAAATACTTTCACAAGATGTGCCGATATTCGAGAAAAACGTGTAGAATTAGTTAAGTATACAGCTGTCAAAGGAAATCCTTTGGCACATTAATGAAACTGTAGCGACTACCAGCGGTCTCGTTTTTCTTATTTTATTTATTATTTGCGTCATTCCTCTTCATTTCGGGGTTGTGACAGGCCGCAACGTTATTCTTAACACGTAATTTACCCATACGTCTTCGCGGTCTCCAATTTTCTAGTCAACTTTGCGCTGATAACATAAATCTTGATTCAGTTTATGGGCTATTCATTAACTACAAAGTCGGTGATACCAATCGCTTCCAGTTGGACAGCTGCAGCTTAGAAATGTCCCACTGTTTTAAGCTTTAAGCTCCTTTGACTTTATCGCAAAGAATAAGAAAGCATTGCGTGTTTCTGGAAAGACTTTATTAATTCTTTATAATGCACATTTATTCTTTGAAAGATAAATGTTCAATTAAAAAATTTAAAATTGAAATACTTTGTTTTTGCTTATCAAATTAGAGCGAATTCATTTATTGTTTTGTGTTTTTAAATATTATCGCGGAATGTTCAACAATTAAACTACGCTAGGCTAAGAATGTAATTTCTGATTTCGCAAGAATTTTTTCAAATTAGCAACGATCATAAAAACTTCAAATTATTGAAATAATTTTTTTATTGTTGTAATCATTATATTAATAATAATAATAATAATAATAATTTATATAAAAAGTTACACACACTTATTACAAGGTAATAATATTGCAATGTAACATTTTTATATTTACAACACTTGATTGATTTAACATAATCAGTATATTGTTGTAATCAATATAAAATAGTATGTTATGCATCAAGGGATAATCGCGCCCTCCCGTGAAGCATATTATACTTTTCGTAACAAGTGCACAAAAATTACTGTCTTATCGGGAGCAATGTCAAATATATGTTGCGTAACTAGTTACGTAGGAAACAGCTAATAATCGTAGTCCCTAGAGAGAGACATGCTACCTAGGAAGAGAAACATCCTACCTTGGAAACATAATGTTTCTCTCCCTAGGCGAGAAAAGCAGTGTTTCTCTCTCTAAAATTAGGGAATAAGAACGTGTTTCTTGTGTATGTGTTACGAAAATAAAATAAATATATCATCACACCTTTTAGCCATTACTCTGCCGTAGCAGATTTCGATCAGTATTATATATCTTCGTATGAAGTATGGTTACCAGCCTTACAATCATGGCCCTCAAAGATATTCATGAAGGGAGAGCCACAGGGGTGGTTTTTATGTGGTAAAAATTTTATATATATTGTTAATAATAATAATTAATTGTATATAAATAAAAGGGGGCTTCTGGTTTAAATTTTGTATATATTTAAAATTCAAAAAACTCGACGTTTCGGTACTTTAAACAAATACCTTCATCAGGACAGTTTCACCGGAAGGCTTATCAGAGAAGCTATTGAAATTTGTAAGGAGGAAAATAATATTAATAATTGTGATGGTTTGGAATTAAACAAAGCCTGGCTTCCATTGATTCACAATTTATAATTTTTTAAATTACATATTTTGTCTTTTTACTTGTAATTTTTATTTATATGTCATTTGTTTATTTTTATGTCATTTATGTTATTTTATTTGTATTTCTGTCCTGATGAAGGTATTTGTTTAAAGTACCGAAACGTCGAGTTTTTTGAATTTTAAATATATACAGAATTTAAACCAGAAGCCCCCTTTTATTTATATATATGAATTCTGAAAGGTTTTTCCCTATGTTAATTAATTGTATATAAGAAGTTAGATAAACATATTACAAGAGATTGGTGACAATATTACAATGTAAAGAAATGAGATAAAGACATAAAATATAACATTTTTATATTTACATGACATTATTGATTTAACATAAAATCTCGAAGGTGAAGAGCACAAGTAGTAACATAGTTATAAATATGAAATAAGCTGTTTGTGTCGGATAAGTTGCTTAGAAGAGAAGTGGGCTGCAGGTATCGTGTGTAAGATATTAAATTCTGACTATAAATATATTGTTGTAATCAATATATTGCTGTAACCAACAATGGGGTACGTGACTCAGTGGTATCGAGTCGGCCTGTGCGTTTGAGAACCAGGGTTTGATTCCCACAGCTGACAAACAATTGTCACCAAATTAAATCTACCCCTGTGGCTTCTCTTCCACTAACATCTTTGAGAGCCGTGATTTTATGGTTGGTAACCCCACTTCACGCGAATAAATATATCACATACCGAGATCTGCTACGAAATAGTTGCCACGCCCAGTAATGGGTAAAAGGATTTATGATATCTTTATTTATTTTTAACAGGAACATTGTTGTAATATTAGTATATTAAATTATTGGGATCGAAAAAATAAATATTCCAAGATCGAAATTTGTATTGTTATAAATACGTATGAATTTTATATTGAAATTTAGTAATTAATTTAATTTTGAATAATATGAGAATATGAATGTTTAAAAAATAAACATTAATTTCTAAAAATAAATGTCACTAAAACTAAAACGTGGAACTAAGTAAAAACTAGGGAATATTTCGTAGAAACTCAGCAATAAAACTTTACTGAAAATTCATAAAAATAAAACAGTAATGTTGCAAACGGCAGAAGATTTATCCTTCTCTGAATGTGGTTCCTATTCCCTTTAGTATGCATTTGCGTACAACATTTCCCGTTAGTAGAGGTTGTGACCGTATGCTGTTTCTTTACTGGCGTCCGGTGTAAGGTACGCTGTAAAATTGCTCATTCAAAGATAAAATCTGCAATTTCAAGGTTTGCGATTCGATTTACGTTTGCATTTGTTTTGTGTTTCTTGTTTTGCATATACTACCTCATGCTTTTGTTGTTCTTATACAACAATTTATATTTAAGGTAATTCAAAAGTAATTATATAGTATGCTAATCCGTTTGGTGTGAGATTACAAACTTGTATTTGACTTGAATTCTAACCAAAACGTCAAAAAGAAGACATGTTTATATATCAGAAAAAGCTTGTGACAATGACAGTTCTAAACCAATTTCATTGTTTCAAATGTTATAGATGTTGGTAGATAATATCTAAAAGTAGATTCATAAAAAAGATTAAATTTGGACTGAGGATTTGAGAATTCGGGTTTAATTCCCACAACCGATAAGCACCACATTAAAATTACCCGTTTGGTTTCCCCACCACTAACATCTTATTTCAATTTCACGCGCATAATTATTTCACATGCCGAGATCTGCTTCGGCAAAGTGCTCCACCCAATAATGAGTAAAAGACAGGGTACAAAACTGAATAAGATTATTCAACACTTTGAAGTTATCTTTAATGCTTCATACATTAGTTTGCATTTTTGCCACGTTAATACTTGGTGATATAATTGTTAGTTTGAAACGGAGTCAAAATTAGGACCAAATAGTTATTTGTGTATTAAGAGCGTAAAGTAAATTTTTTTCTACAATTGCATCTAAAATTATTAAAAAAAGTATACGTACTAAAAATAAATTCGGTCTGTCAACTGTCAATATGACAAGTTTCTGTTTTGTTTGTATCCTTCGTAATTATTGAAATAGGCTCGCATTTAATATCTTTTTCGCGCGTTGTTATTCGAGACGCGCGATAAAGATATTTTTTGATTGTTCCACTGAAAATGTCAACTTTACTATGACAAATGAGAGCGTAATTGTCATTTTTTCATAGCAATCGTTATAAATTTTATAAATTGAATCTGTTACTGCCAAATGTTGAGTATGTAATATAAACATGTCTTTATTTTGTCGTTTTGATCAGCCAATGAGAATCAAGAATTATATGCAACGACACTGTAATCTCTCACGGAACCGAGTATAACAAAGTTTCGGTAAGAAATCCAGTAATTTTACCATGAAATCTGTCCTAAGAATCTAGGGAATTTAATTTATGATTTGTTGAAAATTCGTTCTCTAATTGACATGCTCCATAATTGCGTTTCTTTCCCAAAGGATTACTAATTGAACTCATCGAACAATTGAAGCATGTGTAATTTAAACCGGAAACAAGGTCCTAAATCCGGAACTCGCAGATCATTAAATTAATTTCAAATTCAGGAGGAGGTTCCGGCCATCTCTCGGGTGTTTGGTGAACTAAGTCGTTTTTATGGCCACATTAAAATGTAACTTCCTTGCAGACAATCCCGAGTTTTTTACGATGTGCATTTGTTCAAAAGTCGTGCATTGCGCCTCAGTTAACTAGATTTTGTTTGTCCACCGGGTGTAATGAAAATAATTTCGCAGTGTTCCCAACTGAGTGATGCTGGTTTTAAGATTACTGTGCAGATGTTTTGAAGCCTGAAGTGATGATGAAGATGTACACTTCGAGAAATTTAATTCTGAATGGTTTCATCGCATGAATTTTAATTTTAATGTTGTGGTCGGACCATAAAGATTTCATGTTTTCACACTGAAACATTTTTGTGCGTTATAATGCTTTGTTTTGAACAAATAGAGCCAACAAAATTATTTTTAAAAAGATTAAAACTCTACTTATTTAAATGGAAAATTATTTTTTACTACCTACATAATTTATTCATTAGGTAATTATTAATTTGTTTTTAAAATAGTAAACTTCTTGATTTAATTGTAGCTTTTATGATCATTAATTTTAAACTTCATAACTAAAACGTTCGAAGCCACAGCTTGTCAACATGTGATTAAGATGCTATTTAGCAGTATGGAAATCAGTACGTTAAATGACATTTTAATTACAGGAATAGAAAAAAATATCTATTATCACGCTTTTTATCCATTACTGGTTTTGGTACTCTGTCGCAGGGCCGTCTTTTCGCCTAGGCAAACTAGGCAAGTGCTGGGGGCCCGTGACTCTGGGGGGCCCGAATCGTTCTACTAAAATGAAAAAAATAGAAAAAATTAGTAACACAAATGCAAAATAATACAATAATTATAATTTAACACTGACACTCCGATACAATGTATTTATATATATTTTTATGTTTTGGGGCCCTAAATATTATATTGCCTAGGGCCCAGGAGATGCTTAAGACGGCCCTGCTCTGTCGTAGTTTCTTTAAAAATCTCACGTAAAATAAGTAACACGTCTTTGGTGTCCTCACTCATTTTTAAGAAACTAATTTGAATTGAAGATTGTAGATTGCAACTTAAATGGTAACTTTCTTAATGTAAAAGAATTAAAGTTTTTATAGAATTGTCATTCAAAACTTATTTTCTTTTGTCTTTAACTCTGACGTTTAAACAGACAGCAATAATTTAGCTAGGGCTTATATAAATAAGCATATAAATTATGATATTAAACTAAGACATTTCAAACTATGAATATGTTCGAAATCAATATTCAATATTTCTCAGCGATAAAGCGAACGATGAAATCCCTTAACCAGTAGCGGTGACAATAATGATCGAACCACATTGTTACAGTTCTATTAGTTTCCCATTGGTTCAGCCAGTCGGAGTAACCACCGACGCGGTTAATTTCAACCGGGTAAATTTATCTATTACCCGTCGGTATATACCGTAACCGACATTCATCAATTAGCTGGGCTTTACTAGGACATTTCTGTATTACGCGTCATCCGGTGTCTAGATTGAGCAGCCCAAGATTTACCCAACCAAAACAAATGAATCTCTGTTGTGTGCAGATCTGTCTTAGTGTTCTCTGTTTGATGAGAAGCTTTATGTCAAGACAGATATTAGATGTTATTGTCTCAGAGTTAATTGCATTATTGTAATTATATCTTTCTGGGTTGCTATAATGCCTTGACGTCATTCGTGTCATATCGAAAAAGATGTATTATGTTGACAGCTAGTATCTCGCTATTCATAAATTTAATAAAAGTTCATTATGGTTAAATTAGCTTTATCCCAGTTTCAGACATATTTTGTAATATTTGAATATTACATAAATTTCATTATCTTCGTATATATTTAAGCTACATGATCAATTAAAACGATAATTGTATACAGGGTGTTTCACAACTTAAAGCAAAAAATTAAAGGGTATATTCTGTACGACGTGCTGATCATGAAACAAAAAGAATTTTTTTTTTATGTTTCCCAGTCCAAAATTTTTCGTTGCCACTGCCACTGGGTGGATGATTATGTTAAAGTTATTAATTAAATAAAATTATATTATAAATAACTGCTAATAATTGAATTGTGTAATTATTCTTTCGTAGTTGATACCTACTTCATTGTTTGTGTTTAATAGGAAAGCGAATCCAGTGCATTACTACAAAAAATGTTTTAGGTTAACAACCTTTAATTTTTCGAATTAAAAAAAATCATTTTGTTTCATGGTCAGCACGTCGCACAGAATATACCCTTTAATTTTTTGCTCTAAGTTGTGAAACACCCTGTATACATAGTTATCAATTTGCTTATTGTAATTTTGTTGAAGATGATATTTAGTTCAATATCGAAACGTCCAATATATTAATTCATTACAATTCACGTTTTTAATTGATCATGTTGCATAAATATTTTAAACTTTAGACAAAGGTACACTTTCAATTGGCTTCCATAAGCTTTCCATAGCTGTCTATTTCTAGTTCTATTTCTTTGTAAAAAAGATAATTCTTTTAAAATAAAAATGATGATGAAGAATCACAAACTTTGATCATTTGCTGTCAATATAATAGAAATAAATTATGCGACTAAACAGTGCCAAATAATTACTGATAAGATTCAACCATGACCCTTAGTTCTACGACAGAAAAACTAATATTTTACATATCTACTATTTCTAGAAAATACTTGTGTTTGATTCATTGATAAAAAATTTATTAATTACTTAATTGCACAGATATGTTATTAGTAAACAAATACTTCAAATGTAATTAAATTTTAACATACATACAGTAATCATATAGGTTACTTAATTAATGTAAATATTTCATACTACCATAAAACATGTCTTTTGTTGCAATTAATTCAGTTATAAACAAAGATAGCAAATTCTACTAAATTATATATTATATTGTTTCTTACTATTATTTTTTTTATTTATTTTTTAATTTGTTATAGTTATTTGCATGGTCAAAAGTTAAATTTTAAACTTGGTTTAAATAAATAAAAGTAAATTGAATGTTTGATAGCAATGTTATTTTTTCCATTTAACATGTAGCTGAGCATTGCTTTTATTTATTTAAACCGAGTTTAAAATTTTAATTTTGGTGGTGCAACTGGTCGTACAGAAGGCAACATTTGGCTTACTTCCTATTTTCATACTCAGTTATTTGGCAGTTTACCCCCAACATTAATTAAACTTTAGTCGTGTAGTTACGATATAAAAAAAAATGCGGTTTGAAAGAGTGTACTCAGGAGCCTAATAATGATTGTTACTTTTTTGTAACAGTGGTGGAAATATGATTAGAACTAAAATTTTCTCCATTTTGGTACCTTTTTAAACATGAGATCCTAAAACTTTTATTTTTTGGTATATTTTAATGAAACTACGCATACCTACTCATTAAAGTACGATGGATTCAGCTATGTAAAGAGATTTAAATTATCTCTTCTTGTTTACAAGTTACACGCGTGTGAAAAACACTAATTTTAATGATTTTATTTTTTTTCTTAATAACCTACTAACATTTTGATCTATAAAGCAAACTTAATAAAATTATGGTTATATAGCAAGCAAATGACGACAAATTCGGTGGTGTAATCAGATCTTAATTATCTTTAATAGTTTTTGAGATACAGAGGTATGTCGATAGGGCGGCACAAAATCAGAAATTTTAAATCGTCGATATCTCAAAAACTAAGCCTCGGACGCCACTTTATATAATTTTTTCGTAATCTACGGGTCAAAAATAGGGGGATTAAGTGGAAAAACATATCTTTTATCACAATTTTTTTTGCTGAAATTTTCTTAAGGGGTACCCCTTGGTGTTTTTTCAATTTTAGGCCATTTTCAGATTTTTGTCCTGATATGTTTATCTGTAGAGAAAAAATTATGAAAATTTGCATACCTGTGTATTTTCACGCGAGGAATTCACTGGTGTTTTCAGATTTTCATTATCTCTTCAACTTCTAAAAATATTGAGAAAAGAACATTTTGAAAAAAAGTTGGAAAATTTTCAAAAATTTTAAAGTTTCGGTAAAAGTTAAGTAGTGCAAGAGAAATTCACTCGTTCAAACCGCATTTCAATATCTCTTTTAGTTTTTGAGATATGGGCTCTCAAAGTTGAATTTTTAAAAAAGTCATAAATCAATATAACTCAAAAACTAAAAGATATATTGAAATGCTGTTTGAACGAGTGTATTTCTCGTGCTCTGAATTATATAGAAACATAATTTAAAAATTTCGAATTTTGAACCGGTTCAACCAAAAATTCACAAAAAATAAATATATCATGCATCTGAACCATTATTTGAATGGTCAAAAGTTAAATTTTAAACTTGATTTAAATAAATAAAAGTAAATTGAATATTTGATAGCAATGTTATTTATTCCATTTAACATGTAGCTGAGCTTTGCTTTTATTTATTTAAACAGAGTTTAAAATTTTAATTTTGGTGGTGCAACTGGTCGTACAGAAGGCAACATGTGGCTTACTTCCTATTTTCATACTCAGTTAGTTATATGACACTTTACCCCCAACATTAATTAAACTTTAGTTGTATAGTTACGATATAAAAGCTGCTGGTAACCGTATTTGAAAGACAAATATAATTAATCTACTATACCATGATGTAGCTCTAGGCTCAGTACTATCGAGTCGGCATATGAGAACCCTGGTTCGATCCTCACAGCCGACAAACAATTTTCACCAAATTAAAATCTACTTTGCAGGCCGTGATATGACGGCTGGTAACTGCACTTCATGCGAAGAAATATATTACTTACCGAGATCTGTTTCTGCAGAGTGCCACACCCAGTAATAGGCAAAAGGCGTGATGAAATATTTATATTTATTTACTATACCATTTGAATTAGGATAATATCCGTCAGTACGGTGGTGTGGATAGCGATACGGAATTCGAATTCGGAGATCCCGAGTTCGAATCGCACTCAAGCTAAAAATTATATAAACTACCACACTGCGGCTCGGTGAGTGCGGACCCTGTACTGTTATTGGGATAAAATTCCTGTTGTACAGCGTAACATAAATAAATAAATAAATAAATAAATAAATAAATAAGGTTTGAAAATATAATAATAGCAATTGTTTATTTATAACAGTAACAATTTATTGATTAACTTTTATATATCTTACATCAGCATTACTAATGACAAATTGACTAGATCAAAAAAATCGTACAACCTAATATTTAACAATAGACCATGTCAATATTAAAGATTTTCACCTTAAATTCATGGATTAAATATGCATCAAATCCATATTGTCTTCCAAAACTAACAACTTTCTGGAACTCTTCACTGGCATCACAATCGCAGAAGAGCCTCTTGTAAACTGAACTGTTCATCACATGATACAACTGTTTGTATTCTTCGCTAGTTTCCAGTTTTTCTTTGGATAAAGCAGCGATTTTATCTCGTGGAAGAACAGCTTCCCAATCTTGGATCAAACCTTTCAGTCCTTCTCCAGTTTTGTAGACAGTGTAAGTTGGGGGAGGAACGTATGGAGGCATGCCCAAGAAATCGTGGAGAGCTTCCAGGTAGCCGAAGACGTCCAAGCCTTGACTTTGGAGGAATTTGAGTAACTGAAAATGAACCATTTTTAGAATCTATTCCCTTTCAGCTAGAATCGTAATATAGTTAGATTTCTATAATAAGAAGATTCCAATTATTCAATTGCATGAACTAAGAAAACCAGATAAAGAAATAAACACACGTATACTAACAAGTTGTACGCAGCACGCAGTACTAGACATATTGGCTGGTACCACAAGCTCTGTTTTTGCCTCTTTTAAGAGCAGTGTTTTTGAGTGTTTTAGGTATCTCTAACATGTTAAAACCGTGTTCTTAAAACACCCAAAAACAAAGCTTGTGATACTAGCCATTATATTTATTTATTTATGTTACGCTGTACAACAGGAACTTAATCCCAATTACAGTACAGGATCCGCACTCACCGAGCCGCAATGTGGTAGTTCATATAATTTTTAGCTTGAGTGAGATTCGAACTCGAGATCTCCGGATTCGAATTCCATATCGCTATCCATACCACCGTACTGATGGACGGATACAAGATGTTTGCATGTCTTTACTTAAATCATGCAACGGAATGATTTAAATCTTTTTACGGAAATTTGACTGTAAAAGGTAGTCTTTAAAAATACTTACAATTTTATATTCTTGAACGGATTCCATGCCAATAATGTACTTCTTGTAGTCGTTAGAAGTTTGGAAATCTAACAACTTTTGTACTTCTTCGTCAGTCTCCAAATACTCCCTATAAATCACCATCATCTTCTGCAAGGGAAGTAATTCAACAAAATCTGTAAGATCCTTCACCAAACCGAACGATTTAGTTGCTGGAAAAGCTGAGCTGAAGCCTACTGCTAAAGCAGCAACAAACAAGATTGTTACTTTCATGTTGTTGTTTTGTTATTTGGTCGAATGCTAAGAAGGAACTCAATGAATTTGGTGCAAGATTTTCTGTTTATATAGTTTGGTCTTATCGGTTAGTGAAAAAATGTGATCTTCAGACATGTGATGAATAAGATTATTATTTTTTTTATCTGACCATTCTAAGAAGAAGTCGTAAATATTGATGTATGAGTTATCACATAAAGATGAAATTTGAAGTAATTGATAAGTTACTATGACAACTGTCTGGAGAAAAGTTCAGTGCGTCATTTAACGTGATATATAATGAATATATTTGATTGTTTAAATAAGACGTGTCACGCAATTTGTCAAGTATATGATTATTCCGGAAAATTCATATCACTACATTATAACATTTATAACTATTCATGTATATAAGTTACATAGATTTATTGAAAAAGACACATATCTTGTTTTGAACTTCTCATAGTTATTTACATGGACAGCGTAGTAAATTACTTTTTACAGGCGCGCTGGGAAGTTTGTTCATCATAATCCAATAAAGCTCAATAAAGATTAATTGCAAGCATGTCACGTACAAAGTTTTATTTCCACTTTCACAGCTATTTTATTAATTTACTTTATTAGTTTTATAAAAATATATATTACATTTCGTAATCAAAGGTTATTGACGGTAGGACAATTTATAGCTAGACGTTGCCATGGTGTTGTGATCGTTGTGATAAAAAACAACTACTGTCAGTGTCAACAGTTTCGTGAATTCTAGAAATAATTAATTTGAAATAAAGTATTTAATGCTGGATGAAAACTTTGATGGCGATTTTCTTGTAGTTCAAGAAAATATACAAAATATTGCAGATGCTGCAAGTAATAATTTCTACATACATACATAACATCACGCTATATCCCATTAATTGGGGTAGCACGAACCCGTCAACATTCTCATCCTGACACACGATACTCGTTTCGACCACATTAACACTCCCTCCATACGAACTCTTTCTTTTCTCACAACCAAAATCCATCATCACGCAACAAACATTCATCCATTCGCTCCTGTACACCTGTTTCGTAAATCTTCACTTACGTCCACTTCTCTAACAACGAATCTCTAAGAAATGAAAGCAGCATCTCCTGCGCTTGTTTAAAAATACATTTAACACAATTGCAGTTAGACACTGTATAGTAAAAATTGAAAATGAAGAAAAAAAGATGAGGAAGGAAGGGAGTATAATAGTAATTAATTTATATTAGTTTTTTATGAGCATTGTAAAGTTTATTCAATTATTTAGTTACTATACATACCTATAAAGTGTCATTTACATAGAAGGTAAAAAAACATATTAGCTGTTTGTGCTAGCTCAAGCTATCAAAGCTATTTTAAGTATATGTGGATTATTACATAATTTTATAAAAGTGCTTAAGTCGTATGGAGTTAAAGTAACTGTAGGTCGCCGCTAGTATCTTCCATTGAATTGTTTCTTTGTATTGTTTTAAAATTTTAGATACTTTATTATGTAAATTGTGAAGAAATTGAAAAATAATTCAAAATAATTTTGAAAGATTTTTACAATAATATTTATTTATTATGAATGCAAAATGCTACTATAGTTAAGTAATATGCTAAAATAATTGACTGTCTCCATTGGTAACATGATAACATATTTATATTGATTACATTTGAAAAGATTTTATCTTTCTTATCTTTAACTTGACATGTAGAAATTTTTCAAAGTAGGCTTTCTAGAAACAAGAAAACATATCTAATTAATAAATTAGACAGAAACGTTATCGTAAATATTGAGTATTTTTTTAAAGATTTTTTTAGATAAGCAGGATGTTATTTGAATATAGTTTGTTGTATATTAAAAATTCTGTCAATAATCTTTTTACTTTCTTTAATTGACGTTCTGGATGCAACTTTTATAAGTAGTCGCCTTTGACTACCAATTATGTTTAGTTCTAATATTAATTGCGTTTTTCATTCACAAAAATAATTAGCATCAAATGTTAGGGTAGTAAAACTATAACCTCTAAATTTATAAACAATGGCTGGTACCACAAGCTTTATTTTTGGGTGTTTTAAGAGCACGGTTTTAACATATTAGAGATAGTTAAAATACCCAAAAACACTGCTCTTAAAACAGGCAGAAACAGAGTTGTGCTACTGCAGTTCACAAGCATAAATATATTACTTACTGAGATCTACAACGATAGAGAGCCACTGCCAGATTGGGTGAAGACTTGTTTATTTTTTATGAAGTTTTGGTTCAATCGGTTCAAAAATCGAAAATTTTTAAATTATGTTTCTATATAGTTCAGGGCACGAGAAATGCACTCGTTCAAACCGCATTTCAATATCTCTTTTAGTTTTTGAGTTATATTGATTATTGACCTGTTTTAAAACTTAATTTTGAGCTACAACTAAACGAGATATTGAAATGCGGTTTAAACGAGTGTACTCAGGAGCCTAATAATGATTGTTACTTTTTTGTAACAGTGGTGGAAATATGATTACAACTAAAATTTTCTCCATTTTGGTACCTTTTTAAACATGAGATCCTAAAACTTTTATTTTTTGGTATATTTTAATGAAAGTATGCATACTTACTAATTAAAGTACGCTGAATTCAGCTATGTAAAGAGATTTAAATTATCTCTTCTTGTTTACAAGTTACAGGCGTGTGAAAAACACTAATTTTAAAGATTTTAATATTTTTCTTAATAACCTACTAACATTTTGATCTATAAAGAAAACTTAATAAAATTATGGTTATATAGCAAGCAAATGACGACAAATTCGGTGGTGTAATCAGATCTTAATTATCTTTAATAGTTTTTGAGATACAGAGGTATGTCTTTAGGGCGGCACAAAATCAGAAATTTTAAATCGTCGATAGCTCAAAAACTAAGCCCCGGACGCCACTTTATATAATTTTTTCGTAATCTACGGGTCAAAAATAGGGGGGCTAGGTAGAAAAAAGTATATTTTATCACATTTTTTTTTGCCGAAAATTTCTTAAGGGGTACCCCTTGGTGTTTTTTCAATTTTAGGCCATTTTCAGATTTTTTGTCCTAAAATGTTTATCTGTAGAGAAAAAATTATGAAAATTTGCATACCTATGTACTTTTACGCGAGGAATTCACTGGTATTTACAGATTTGCATTATCTTTTCAACTTTTGAATATATTAAAAAAAGAAAATTTTGAAGAAAAGTTGAAAAATTTTCAAAAATGGTAAAATTTTGGTATAAGTTAAGTAGCGCAAGAGAAATGCACTCGTTCAAACCGCATTTCAATATCTCTTTTAGTTTTCGAGATATGGGCTCTCAAAGTTGAGTTTAAAAAAAAATAAAAAATCGATATAACTCAAAACCTAAAAGAGATATTGAAATGCGGTTTGAACGAGTGTATTTCTCGTGCTCTGAACTATATAGAAACATATTTTAAATTTTTTCGAATTTTGAACCGGTTCAACCAAAAATTCACAAAAAATAAACAAGTATATCATGCTTTTGAACCATTACTGGCAGTGGTACTCTGCTGTAGTACATCTCAGTAAGTAATATATTTCAATATGTCATCTCAACGAAGCTTTTGCGTGCGTACTTCTGAAGTAACACTTACACACACCATTGTTGACACTTAGTAGTTACAGGAGACGTTTTCACCAATATGCTTAGTGGAATCCACAAATAGTTCGTTCCTCTGAAGCCTTCATATTATTGCATTTAAAAATACAAAATAATTCTGTATTTTGGGAAGAAATAATGATTCCAAAACTAGTACATTTTTATCAAATTTCTTTGTTGCACAAATTAATTGATCCTCAATTTTATTTTTCTTTTGCTAAGAACTTCGTCAGTCTTCAGACTATTTTTGACAAAAAATATTCTGTGACAGTTTATGGTTACCCTGCAATAAATATATACCTGCTTTCAAATCATAGTCGCTGCGAGAGCACAAGATGTTAGTTTGCATAGTTTTGTATATTTGGGAATTAAAACATGAAAATTTGATGTAAAAATAATAATAATAAAGTTTATTTTATTTAGCTTCAGCTAGTACAAGCATCAATATACATAACAAAAATAATTATTATAATGAAACAGAAAACATAAAAACTATCCAGTACAATAAAAACAACTATTAATATAGTCTACATATTTACACCACATCTAGAATGAATCGAAATAAATATACAGTTGTCTCTTGAATGGGACATTTTTAAACAAATTTTATTTTTTCATAACCTTTCATTTCATATACAAATTGTATATTGAAATGCTCTGTAATTTGTGATTTCTTTTTTAACGTTTAGGAAGATTTAAAAAATATAAGATGTCATTTTAATGAAGTAAAATCATTTAAAAATTAATTTATAAAAATTGTTTATTGCACTACTAATTATATTTGAACTGCAAACATTTATCATTACTGTTTAGATTTAATTACATTTGAAGTATTTGTTCACTAATAACATATCTCTCCAATTATGTATTTGATACAAGTTTTATCAATGAACTGAACATGAGTATTTTCTAGAAATACTAGATATGTAAAATATATTTTTTTCTGGAACTAAGGGTCATGGTTGAATCTTATCATTGTTTGGCCGCATAATTTTTTTATTATATTGACAGGAAATGATCAAAGTTTATGATTATTCCTTATCATTTATATAAAAAAAAATTATCTTTTGTTATTGTTGTTACTAATTGCACGGAAACCTTCAAAATATATTTAAATTAGATTTTAGAGAATAACAATACAAACAATTTTACTGTAATATTAATTAAACTTCAAATACATGCGAAGATATTTTTTTAATTCTTATAATTAACTTATCACTTCTTTCTATAAATCCGCAATCTCAACATCAGTTCAAATAACATTTACAATGATAATTAATTAGTCATTGATGCACCTGCATTTTCCAATTTTTTCCACATATTATCGCATTTGCTTTACACTTAAAATCGATAATTAGTTGCTATATAAATGGCTGGCAGAAGTGCACATTTATACACTTTGTGTATTCATCCAAAATGAAGACAACTTTGTTTTTGGTAAGTGCGTGTTTCTTTGCACTGAGTGCTGCTTGGCCAGCAGCTCAGCCGATGAAGGTACGTGGTACCAATGGTCTGCAAGATGATTTGAACGATTTTCTTGCTTTGGTTCCGGTTGATAAAATCCAAGCCATTTTTATCGATTATTTAGCAAATGATCAAGAAGTTCAAAATGCTGTTGATTTCATCATGTCTGATGACTTCAAGAATTTCATCTTGGAAATTGAAGCCATCAAGGAATACCAAGAAGTATAACTATCAATACTTTGTAAAATTTTAGTTTGTTTCATTTGTTTTCTAATAATATTTCAGTTTCTTAAGTATTTGCAAAACAGCGGACTTTATATTTATGAAGGTTTGAAGAAACTCCATGAAATAATGGGATTGCCACCTTTTGTACCACCCCCACGAGCTGTTGGTAAATCTGCACGTAGAGGAACTGGTATTCGTGGACTGGTTGATGACATTGAAGCCGTTCTACCCATCGACAAAATCAAAGCCTTGTACTACGAGAAATTACAAACCAGCCCTGGGTTCAAGAAGTTGATTGACATCATGAGCAGCGATGAATTCAAATCAATCGTTGCTGCAGTCCGTGCTAACCCTCAGTATCAAGAATTGATCAAACGAGCCAAGGATCACGGTTTAGATCTTGAAGTTATTGCTGAGTTGCTGAACAAGATTTTCGGATGGGGAATTGAAACAAGATTCTTCTCTAGCGGAACTTTTGGACTGCAAGAAGATTTGAACGATTTTCTTGCTCTGGTGCCGATTGATAAAATCCAAGCTATTTTTGTCGATTATTTAGCAAATGACCAAGAAGTTCAAAATGCTGTTGATTTCATCATGTCTGATGACTTCAAGAATTTCATCTTGGAAATTGAAGCCATCAAGGAATATCAAGAAGTATAACTATCAATATTTTGTAAAATTTTAGTTTGTTTAATTGTTTTCTAATAATATTTCAGTTTATTAAGTATGTGCAAAACAGCGGACTTAATATTTATGAAGGTCTGACGAAACTCCATGAAATATTGGGATTGCCACCTTTTGTACCACCCTCACGAGCTGTTGGTAAATCTGCACGAAGAGGAACTGGTATTCGTGGACTGGTTGATGACATTGAGGCCATTCTACCCCTCGACAAAATCAAGGCCTTGTACTATGAGAAATTACAATCTAGTCCTGAGTTCAAGAAGTTGATTGAAACCATGAGCAGCGATGAATTCAAATCAATCGTTGCTGCAGTCCGTGCTAACCCTCAGTATCAAGAATTGATCAAACGAGCCAAGGATCACGGTTTAGATCTTGAAGTTATTGCTGAGTTGCTGAACAAGATTTTCGGATGGGGAATTGAAACAAGATTCTTCTCTAGCGGAACTTATGGACTGCAAGAAGATTTGAACGATTTTCTTGCTCTGGTGCCGATTGATAAAATCCAAGCTATTTTTGTCGATTATTTAGCAAATGATCAAGAAGTTCAAAATGCTGTTGATTTCATCATGTCTGATGACTTCAAGAATTTCATCTTGGAAATTGAATCCATCAAGGAATACCAAGAAGTATAACTATCAATATTTTGTAATTTTTTTAGTTTATTTAATTTGTTTTCTAATAATATTTCAGTTTATTAAGTATGTGCAAAACAGCGGACTTAATATTTATGAAGGTCTGACGAAACTCCATGAAATATTGGGATTACCACCTTTTGTACCACCCACACGAGCTGTTGGTAAATCTGCACGAAGAGGAACTGGTATTCGTGGACTGGTTGATGACATTGAGGCCATTCTACCCCTCGACAAAATCAAGGCCTTGTACTACGAGAAATTACAATCTAGTCCTGAGTTCAAGAAGTTGATTGAAACCATGAGCAGCGATGAATTCAAATCAATCGTTGCTGCAGTCCGTGCTAACCCTCAGTATCAAGAATTGATCAAACGAGCCAAGGATCACGGTTTAGATCTTGAAGTTATTGCTGAGTTGCTGAATAAAATTTTCGGATGGGGAATTGAAACAAGATTCTTCTCTAGTGGAACTTATGGATTGCAAGAAGATTTGAACGATTTTCTTGCTCTGGTTCCAGTTGATAAAATCCAAGCCATTTTTGTCGATTATTTAGCAAATGATCAAGAAGTTCAAAATGCTGTTGATTTTATCATGTCTGATGACTTCAAGAATTTCATCTTGGAAATTGAATCCATCAAGGAATACCAAGAAGTATAACTATCAATATTTTGTAATTTTTTTAGTTTATTTAATTTGTTTTCTAATAATATTTCAGTTTATTAAGTATGTGCAAAACAGCGGACTTAATATTTATGAAGGTCTGACGAAACTCCATGAAATATTGGGATTACCACCTTTTGTACCACCCACACGAGCTGTTGGTAAATCTGCACGAAGAGGAACTGGTATTCGTGGACTGGTTGATGACATTGAGGCCATTCTACCCCTCGACAAAATCAAGGCCTTGTACTACGAGAAATTACAATCTAGTCCTGAGTTCAAGAAGTTGATTGAAACCATGAGCAGCGATGAATTCAAATCAATCGTTGCTGCAGTCCGTGCTAACCCTCAGTATCAAGAATTGATCAAACGAGCCAAGGATCACGGTTTAGATCTTGAAGTTATTGCTGAGTTGCTGAATAAAATTTTCGGATGGGGAATTGAAACAAGATTCTTCTCTAGTGGAACTTATGGACTGCAAGAAGATTTGAACGATTTTCTTGCTCTGGTGCCGATTGATAAAATCCAAGCCATTTTTGTCGATTATTTAGCAAATGATCAAGAAGTTCAAAATGCTGTTGATTTCATCATGTCTGATGACTTCAAGAATTTCATCTTGGAAATTGAAGCCATCAAGGAATACCAAGAAGTATAACTATCTATATATTATACAAGTTTAGGTTGTTTAATTAGTTTTCTAATAATATTTCAGTTTATTAAGTATGTGCAAAGCAGCGGACTTAATATTTATGAAGGTCTGACGAAACTCCATGAAATATTGGGATTGCCACCTTTTGTACCACCCCCACGAGCTGTTGGTAAATCTGCACGAAGAGGAACTGGTATTCGTGGACTGGTTGATGACATTGAGGCCATTCTACCCCTCGACAAAATCAAGGCCTTGTACTATGAGAAATTACAATCCAGCCCTGAGTTCAAGAAGTTGATTGAAACCATGAGCAGCGATGAATTCAAATCAATCGTTGCTGCAGTCCGTGCTAACCCTCAGTATCAAGAATTGATCAAACGAGCCAAGGATCACGGTTTAGATCTTGAAGTTATTGCTGAGTTGCTGAACAAAATTTTCGGATGGGGAATTGAAACAATATTCTTCTCTAGCGGAACTTATGGACTGCAAGAAGATTTGAACGATTTTCTTGCTCTGGTTCCAGTTGATAAAATCCAAGCTATTTTTGTCGATTATTTGGCAAATGATCAAGAAGTTCAAAATGCTGTTGATTTCATCATGTCTGATGACTTCAAGAATTTCATCTTGGAAATTGAAGCCATCAAGGAATACCAAGAAGTATAACTATAACTATCTATATTTTGTTAAATTTCATTTTATTTAATTTGTTTTCTAATAATATTTCAGTTTATTAAGTATGTGCAAAGCAGCGGACTTAATATTTATGAAGGTCTGACGAAACTCCATGAAATATTGGGATTGCCACCTTTTGTACCACCCCCACGAGCTGTTGGTAAATCTGCACGAAGAGGAACTGGTATTCGTGGACTGGTTGATGACATTGAGGCCATTCTACCCCTCGACAAAATCAAGGCCTTGTACTACGAGAAATTACAATCTAGTCCTGAGTTCAAGAAGTTGATTGAAACCATGAGCAGCGATGAATTCAAATCAATCGTTGCTGCAGTCCGTGCTAACCCTCAGTATCAAGAATTGATCAAACGAGCCAAGGATCACGGGTTAGATCTTGAAGTTATTGCTGAGTTGCTGAACAAAATTTTCGGATGGGGAATTGAAACAAGATTCTTCTCTAGTGGTACTTATGGACTGCAAGAAGATTTGAACGATTTTCTTGCTCTGGTGCCGATTGATAAAATCCAAGCTATTTTTGTCGATTATTTAGCAAATGATCAAGAAGTTCAAAATGCTATTGATTTCATCATGTCTGATGACTTCAAGAATTTCATCTTGGAAATTGAAGCCATCAAGGAATACCAAGAAGTATAACTATCTATATATTATACAAGTTTAGGTTGTTTAATTAGTTTTCTAATAATATTTCAGTTTATTAAGTATGTGCAAAGCAGCGGACTTAATATTTATGAAGGTCTGACGAAACTCCATGAAATATTGGGATTGCCACCTTTTGTACCACCCCCACGAGCTGTTGGTAAATCTGCACGAAGAGGAACTGGTATTCGTGGCCTGGTTGATGACATTGAAGCTATTCTACCCATCGACAAAATCAAGGCCTTGTACTATGAGAAATTACAATCCAGCCCTGAGTTCAAGAAGTTGATTGAAACCATGAGCAGCGATGAATTCAAATCAATCGTTGCTGCAGTCCGTGCTAACCCTCAGTATCAAGAATTGATCAAACGAGCCAAGGATCACGGTTTAGATCTTGAAGTTATTGCTGAGTTGCTGAACAAGATTTTCGGATGGGGAATTGAAACAAGATTCTTCTCTAGCGGAACTTATGGACTGGATGAAGATCTCGACGATTTCTTGGGTTTATTGCCAATTGATCAAATTATTGATATTGGAATTGATTACTTGACCAATGACAAAGAAGTTCAAGAAGCTGCGGAGTTCATCAAGTCTGAGGAATTCAAAGACTTCATTTTGGAAGTTGAATCCATCAAGGAATATCAACAAGTATAAAATTCAACCAGTTTAATATTTGTTTCATAAATGTTGTCTTTGTTTTCAGTTCTTGAAATATCTGGATGCCGCTGGTTTAGATGTTTATGAAGATCTTCGTATTCTTCATGAAATTCTTGGTTTACCACCATTTGTTCCACCAATCAAATCTGTAAGAATTTCTCAAAGAAGAGGAACTGGAATTCGTGGTCTTGTCGATGACATTGAAGCTATTCTTCCCATTGAGAAAATCAAGGCTCTCTTCCAAGAGAAATTGAATTCTAGTCCTGAATTTAAGAAGTTGATTGAAACCATGAGCAGCGAGGAATTCAAATCAATCGTTGATTCAGTTCGTGCTAACCCTCAGTATCAAGAATTGATCAAGCGAGCCAAGGATCATGGTCTTGATATCGAATTAATAGCTGAATTGGTCAACAAGATTTTTGGATGGGGAATCGAAACTAAATAAATGCAATTAATTCATTAATTAATTAGAATGTTGTTCAAAATAATAAATAATTTATAATATATATTTTGTTATTATTTCCCATATGGTGTATGTGGTCGAAACGAATATCGTGTCAGGTTGAGAATGTTGACGGGTTCGTGCTACCCCATTTAATGGGATATAGCATGATGTTATGTATGTATGTATGTAGGTGTATGTTTCATAAGATAATATTAGAAATATTTATGAAATATTTCTCTGGTAAATATCAATTACCAAAGTTTTAATTGCTGTTTGAGTTATATAACAAGTTAGTTTTCATATATTCATATGTGGTAACTTTTAAACAGTAATTAAACGTTTTACTAGAACAAATTTTCATATGAATTTTGTTTTAGAATTGATTATTTTTTTCAAGAAACGATATCAATTTATATTTTATATTTGAACTACTGATAAACAATATTTAAAAATCGTGCATAGTAACTAAAGTATTGTGTTTAAATTAAAATATATTACAATAAAAATGTCAACATGCTACAAAAAAAATATTTTTATTTATTGTTCAGTAATAAAAATTAATAGGTGCTCAATATTAATCCTGTTTTTCCTTTATCATGAAATCAATTAACAATTTTTTTAACAATTTAATCCAATAATTAATTTGCCAAAAACACTTCAAAATTTTTATTAATTATCTTGTATCTATTGAAAATGCATTTAAAGTTTATTTTAGGATTTGAGATTAAGATTTATCATGTTTACAACACTGTAATTTAGTATATAAACGCTGATTCGCATCCGTAAGTCATACCATCACCATGAAATTGTCTCTTGTAGTTCTCGTTGTCTTCGTTGCGTCTCTGGGTTCGGCTTTGCCGTCTCAGAGCACGTTCGGTCTTAAGGAAGATATTGACGACTTTATTGGTCTTCTTCCCAAAGATCAAATTGTTGGTATTGTCCTTGATTATTTGGCGAACGATGCTGAAGTGCAAGAAGCTTTTGAGTTCATCCAGTCGAAAGATTTCACCGACTTGATTTATGATATTGAAGCTATTGATGAATATAGACAGGTAAAAAAAGTTTAATTTTTCTATCGCTGCTGCTAAAAAAAATCTATTTGTGTATCACGAAGCAAAAATAGGGAGAAATGAATTTAACTTTTTTGGATATCTGTTTTTTTAAAAACAAAAACAAAATTAGCTACGTTAGTAAGTTAATATTTTCGGTAAAATATTTCAGAAAACTTATTTACATCTCTATATTTTCGATGTTAAATATAAAACAATTATAGATACTTGTTTTTTATACTTTATATTCATTTTAATTTTTAATTGATCCCGCGAGTCGAATTGTTAGGTATTTAAAAATACCAGAAAACAAGTTATATAACTTGAACATAAAATTTTGTTTATGCAACTATAAAAAAGTCAACATTTACGTACGTATGTTTTTGTCGCGGTCTTTGTCGAGTGGATTAGTTCATTTCCATCTATTGACGCAAACATTGTTTTTGTTTTCTATTTGGCTTACATTTCAAGGTTATGACAAACGACAAAAATAGTGACTATGTTAAAAACTGTGAATCAATCTTTAATATTTTTTGATACAATACTGTTTCATATTTTGTCCGTTAAAACAGCCAAATTACCAAATTTTTGTAGAAAATATCTTAAATAAATTTATAAAACTTAAGACATTATTCTTCATATTAGTTCTTGAAAAATCTGCAAGAAAATGGCCTCAACGTCTACTACTACCTCTCTGCCCTCCACGACTTTTTGGGGATGAAACCTTTTGAACCACCAACCAGAAGCTCTCCTCGTCGTGGAACTGGTGTCCGAGGCTTGGTTGACGACATCGAAGCTATTTTACCAGTAGACAAAATCAAGGAGATGTTCTACAACAAACTGGAAACCAGTCCAGCTTTCAATAACTTGATTAATATGATGAAAGGTGATGATTTCAAGAATATCGTTGAACAATTGAGAGCAAATCCCGGTTTCCAAGAAGTGGTTGCGCGATTGGAATCCCAAGGAATTGATATTCAGGTCATTATTGATCTTGTGAATAAGATTTTTGGATGGGGAATTGAAGGTTGAGTCGATTTTATTAATTGTGTAATATTTTTTAATAAAGCAGTATGAAGAAATATTTATTTTGTTTATATTTTTTGACGGGTATTTGGAATATTAGGACATTCAACTACTGAGCACGATATGTTAAACTTGAGACAAAGGTACACTTTCCTGTTATACTATTTTCATTTTAAACTAGAGGGATCGGCATAAAACGATTAAACGTCCCTGTCCCATATAACTACAATGAAATCCATTAGTGCGGCTACCCCACATCGCTTATCGATGGTCAAAATAGGTAAATTTTCAAGGGTCGTATTCAGCCTAAAATTATTCTTGTTTTTTTCTATGATTGACCGTACCGGCGAATGGGGCTGTACAACCCTGTGCAAACCTTGTGAAACCAGTCATATTTTGAGTTCCATTGTAAACGTAATTGCGGTGCATTTAATCGTTTTATGGCGATCCCTCGACTTTAAAATGAAAATAGTATATATAGAGTGGCTTAAATGTATAAATAATATATTTACTTATATTTCATTTAATAGTGGAATATGTGTAAATTAAGAAGTTTTCTAGTTCCATAAATCTGTAAATAATGAACAAAATCGCAACGAATCTTCAAAACAAAATGATGTTTGTCATTATTAATCATAAATTATTTAATTGAATCAAATCATTATGATTATATGCATTAAAGTACCTACTAAGTTGTTATCTTATTCTTATCAAATAAACTTATACATTTTTCTTTAATATATGTAAATATTAAATATTATCATCAACTTGACATTTTGCAGTAAATTAATTGTACGATTTTAATCAATATAAAAGTTTGGCAGTTAATCTTTTAACAAACAATTTGTAAAAAAAATGGTTAGATTATATTTTATGTATATAATAAATAATCAATTAATTGACAATTGTAAATTTGTAAGAATTACTTTGATTGTTTTTTTTTTATTTAATAAAAAAATAATAATAGTGATAACGAAATTTGCGATTGAACTAAATGTTTCAATTTTAAACGTACATCCTAATTTACCTCCAAATTCATCTGAAAACATAACAATTTCATTTCACCCCAAAACACGTAAATTAATCCAGATAATTCCAACAACAAATTTTAATCGTATTTATGATAATCCAAGTTAAATAATACAAGGTTGTAAATCAAATTTCGGTTGTCAAATGCGGTTATAAGTTCCATTAATCCTCGCAGAACGACGAACGCACGCGAACATGAGCTGTGCTGTGCTGTGCTGTGCGAAGTGACCGAGCCCGATTAATGCCATAAACCATAACTCATGTCACACTCTATATGAACTCCATAAATTATTACTTGTTCATAGATATCATTGCGTGGATCTAGTTATCTCTGCGTGCGTTCTGCGTATGACCGACCAATCATTACGTGTTAATAGAACGACTTATAGGATTGTATTTCTACATCGGAAAGATAAATAGATCACCAGATCAAAAGAATTATAATTCTGAATATGAATTGTACTATACAGAATGTTTCAAAATGATTACAAAAACATTAAGGATATACATTATTTGATGTACTGATTACAATTTTCACCAATTTAAATTTACTCCTGTGGCTCCTCCACCACTAATATCTTTGGAGGCCGTGATTTGACTGCTGGTAACCGCATTTCTCGCCAAAATATATATCTCTTACCGAGATCTGCTTAGGCAGAGTGCGACACTCAGTAATGAGTAAAAGGCGTGATGATATATTTATTTTATTTGATTACAACGCATCAGGGTTCGAAGATATATATCGATCGATATATATCATGATATTTATTTTGATATATATCGTCATATTTTTGCAATGATATATATCCATTATATAAAAATTTCAAATAGTGTGTAATAAATACAGTATACCTCTCATTATTACTTTCATTAATTCTGTTAAAATTATATTCTAAAGATAATTGTTATTTTACTAGCTTTTGACTAATTTTTATTTGGTATTCATTTTAGAAATACAAATCCTTTAATATGGTGGAAAAGTGTAACTATCAATGAGTCAGAGTGGCCAAATAAAAGTACATTTATTGAACTATGTGAACAGTTACACACTGCTGTAGCAGCCACAGCAGGGCTGGAACAATATTTCTCCACTTTTAGCATTGTCCAATCTCAATTACGTAATCGTCTCGGTAACGACAAAGTCGCTAAATTAGTTTTTATGTTTAAATATTTAAACCAAAAAGAAACTACAAAAAAAAACTAATTTAGATTGGATTTGGCCAAGTGAGTCTCTATCTGCAACGCTATGTTCAGGAAGTTCATCAGAAGATGATGATTTGCCCCTATCTAGAATATAGGATTTTTTAAATAATCTTACTAATCTTAGTACTATATAATATTTGTGTATCCATTCAATGTATATTTACTTTTTTTCATTACCTATGTTAATTTTTTAATTAGGAGTAATAATTTATTTTGTATTTCCTATTGTGATAATAAATGTGTACAAAAACTAAAATTAAAAAATAAATATCCAAAAAGTGATATTTATCTGATATATATCCTATATATCAGATATTTTGATATTTATTATAAATATCATGATATTTACGAACCCTGCAACGCATAAAGGATTTGTCTAAATCGTTTCTTGAAGTAAACATTTTTCATGCCACTGAACTGATAGGTTACAATAATAAATAAAAATTAGTAAACATTGAAAGTACTGTTACACACCTTCAATTAATTTAAATACATTTTAATGTTCATTTTTATTCATTACTGTAACCTATCAGTGCAGTGGCACGACAAATGCTCGCTTCAAATAATATGCAATTATGTTTGCGAATTTCGGATTTTTTTGCAAATAATAATAATAATTAGAATTAATTCGAATTTATTAATTTAAATACATTTACTATGGAAGTTAGTATAAAAATAATTGCACATACTTGAAGTAAACCTTTTTGTGCCACTAGACTTATTCTTTACAATTTAATTTTTATTTTCAAAATATAAATTATTAAACATCGAAATTAATACTGAATTAAATTTTAATTTTTTTATATGACATGACTCTGAAGGTACAGCGACAATGATAATATAAAGTTAAATTTTCTGCCATAAATTTAACTTTAAAATACTGAATTACTTGTAGAAATATTTATTTATGTAAATGTATTTTATAAAGACTGTCTACTGCATTACTAAACCTATAATTTGTTTGTATTCAACAACCATCTCAATCGTTATTAGATTATAAATTTGAAATTTGGTTATTGGTTTTGAATAATATATTTATTTAATAAAATTGCAAACTAGAATGAATTATTCTTATGAATATTTGATTAGAAATGTGTATCCCTTTTGCATTTATAATAAGGGAAGTTCAGAGATATTTTCTAGCACTTATCCCAGAAATATTACCATACCTGCAATTCCGGAGTACCACAGAATTCCACTGGGATAATCCCTTCATTCATACAATAATCAGGCATCAAATATTCATAATCCCTTCGTTTCGAAGTTCTGGACGGATTAACCTATCATTAAATCCGAATTCTGCTACATCTGCATACAAAATATTGCTGAGATTCATAATGTTGAAACTATTTTATTTCATAACAGGAATTTAATTCCAATTACAGTAAAGAAATTTATAGTGAAATTCAAACCAAACACAATCTTATATTTGGAAAAAAGTTGAAGTTAGTGTGATTTGAATTGCACAACCTTTTGCTTGTGAATTAGTAATCGCAAGTTTGACCACGGTTTTATTGACTAGATGATATACAGGGTGTATTTGTATTTTGGGAAAAAAATTAAAGGGTATATATATAATTGTGTACTATTCAAAACAATAGTTAAATTTTAAATAAATATATCATCACGCCTTTTACCTGTTACTGGGTGTCTGCCGTAGCAGTTGTCGGTAGGTGATATATTTCTTTGCGTGAAGTGCGGTTACCAGCCGTCAATCACGACCCTTAAAGATGTTAATGGTGGAGGAGTAACAGCGAAAATTGTCGATTGTGGGAATCGAGCCCGAATTCTTAAATCCACAGTTCCACTCGATACCACTGAGCCACCTACCCCATTATATTTTAAAGTAAGCAAATCGAATATTTGACTGCAATGTAAATTATAACAAATCACTTTTTGTTCTGCTTCTATTCATTTATACGAAGTTTAAAAATTAACTTTTGTTGATACATCTCTCTTAATTAATTAATATTGATAAATTTTGTGGAATATGTTGATCCTGTGTTTCAATTTTGGAAAGGAATATATGGTTTTTTGATCCTTGAATAATTGTATTTATTTATTGAACGTTTCGATGGTCATCTTCAGAATTTATTAACAAAAAGTTATTTAATAATAAAATATAAAATTAAACACTTGTCTAAGTCTCAGCCAGCAGAGAATAAGGTCTTATTCTCTGCTGGCACAGTTCTTCGTCATACAGCTCCTTCATGTGAACTTTGTTCTAGGTGAAGGAGTGAGTTATACCATACTGATTAGCTCTAATAAGAGCGAAACGCGTCTATGGTTAATAACTGTGCTGGACAGCCTCTGACGAGGACCTCATAAGTTGACTTGGAGGCTGAATTTTGTGAGACTTAGTTTGATATTTTATTATTAAACCTAGTTTCACCAAGTGAGCATTCAAAGACAATTAATTTTGTCTTTGTTGTTTTTGATTTAAATTGCTAAAAAGTTATTTTTCCAAACCTAATAAATATGTGTTTGTTACAATTGTCAATTTTTAAAAAATACAGCTAAAATTAGCTTGACAAAATTGTCAATTATAACAAAGACATATTTATTAGATTTGGAAAAATAACTTTTTGTTAATAAATACTGAAGATGATGGGATAACCATCGAAACTTTGCAATAAATAAATAAAATTATTCAAGGATCCAAAAACCATATATTTCTTTCCATAATATTAATAAAATTAAGAACATTCCCTTCCTCCATAATTAGCTCGCTTCCATATTTAACCTAATTCAAACACAAAGGTTTATATTAAGCCATCCATTTAGTAAACCCTGCATTATACACCATCAGTATCAGCCTGTATGCACATACTATATGTATACTCAATCAGGTTAGCCACGTCCAACGCCAAATCAATATCCTCCCTCCCTCTTCACTGTTAACCCTGTGAATGAGGGTTGTGAGGATTTCCCCTCATCCTCCCTGATTCAGTTGCCATCAGAGCTGTCGGCTATTGGAGAGGACCGCTTCACTGGAATTAAGTTTCAAATTAAATAAAAAACTGATGTGGAATTTAAAATATCTCTAGTAAGCTTTGATTACACTGTACGAACTATTTGTACATGAATGGATAATTATTTCATGTGGTTGTTTGTTTTTTGTTTTTGGTGGTTTTGTTTCTATGAGGCTTACATCATTTTCAGGTTAATTAATTTGTTGCGTGTTTGGTTCTAGGTACTTCATTATTTTATGATTTTGTTTTATGTAGTTAGTATATGAGCTTGTATTACAGTATTTACATATATTTCAGATAGAATGAAATATGAGCATCTCAGCTACATATATTTAAATAAATATGTAATTTCATCTTGTACACAATTCCATTCTAGTGATATATTTATTTACTAATATTTACAAAATGAATTTGATTCCAATTATATGTATAATTTGTAGTTCAGGATAGGGATGAGCTTACGAGTACTATTTTTAAAAGTAATTTAAAGTCAAATATTTTATAAAATGTGATTACTAACCATGAAATCAAGAAAGAATGTTAGTCGATGGTGAGTTTTCTGTTCTAAAATAACTTCTGATAAATACTCGAAATGTATTAAATACATATTAATCCAATAGAGATCAAAATTTGGATTGATTCAATCTAATCCATCTGAATGTTAGCTGGTTGAGTGGTAATCGAATCGGCCTGTGGATTTGATAACCCGGGTTCGATTCCCACAGCCGACAAATAATTTTCACTACGTTAAAACTACCCCTGTGACTTTAGCTTCACTAACATCTTTGAGGATTGTGATTTGTCGGCTGGTAACCGCTCATCACGTGTATAAATATAGAGATCTGCTACGGTAAGGTGCTACACTCAGTAATAAGTAAAAGGCGTGATTTATATACAGTATGTCTGCGGATTCAGTTTATGAAAAAATGACAAGGGAAGAAAAATTTTTGCTAGATTAAATCTCATATTTTAGTTATTAAAACTGCAAAATGCAAGATTCTTTCATTATAATATTTGAAATATTGACAAATTATTAAATGTGAAAAGTTTATTTTTATTAACATAAAGTAAGAAGGTATTGTTCAAAATAGAGAAAGTTTATTAAAGAAAATTTTTCTTCCCTTGGCATTTTTTCGTAAAATCAAAAATAAGTATTTTTTCTCTTGTAAAAATTCGGGATATATTTTTGTTTGTTTTATAAACTGTATAGATTCTATGAATTCTTCTTGTGAGTAACGCAAAAATAACAAATGTTACTTAGCAATAATTTCAGCAAAATATGTTTTCTGTAAAATTTCATAACGTCAACCGAATGCCAGTAATGCTTTAGTAAAACGTCAGTATGTTTTGAAATCATTCCCAGAATGTAATTCATGCCACGTGTAAGTGAGGGTTCCGTCGCCCGCCGCTGCCTGTCGCTCGTGTCGCCGTGTCACTTCTGTAATTGACACGGCAGCCGGCACATCCGGCAATGATCAAAATTACCGGAAGTGACACTACAATCATATCCCAATTGGATCTTCGCATTCGCGTTCGTCGAGATTTATACATCTCTGTGACCACAGTGCTTGCGAAGCCTGTCTGCTTCCCATCCATTCTAATTAAGCTAACAGTCTGCCGAGCCGAACCGATGTTGACCGATAATTACCGAACTGTCACGAGTTAAGCTTCACAACTCGGGACGTTTTAAATCCGACAGATTTAGGGAAAACAGTTTGATTGATTTTGGAAATTTTTTAATTAAATCGTGCGAAATATTCTACGTGAACGGATGAGCTATTTTGTATTTTTTTAAACTGTTTTTGTTTAGGCTTTAGTTGCTGACATTTTTACAGACATTCATATATTTTATTAACATAATTTTTTTAATAAGTTTACTTTTAAAGCAATAACAATATAGTTTGGAAGAGGAAATAGTAAAAAATGTTTTAACTTTCGTAGAGATTCAATAAAGTTCGGCATAAAAATAACTCAACTTCCATTTTACATTTGTATCTTGTGCGATATTTTTCGTCTTGAACTTTTTTATTGCTTTCATGGTACATATTGAATATATCCGTGCATCCTAGCATCCTAAAGTTCTGCTATATTGCTTCTATTTACCTAGAATGCAGAAACATTTCATGTCATATTCAATTTTCAGTAGCATAACTCAAATTTAATAAGGTGTAGCTACCCAAATACTTAAAGTACTACTCTATTCCAACATACTGAGGGATGTATTGTAGACCATATTATTTTTATACAGACGATATACCTAAATAATATAAAATTTATGTCTTCAATTTAGAAGAATCATAAATGTTGGCTATTTATTTAAAATCCTACGAATAAATACTGAAATAGAGCTAAAGCCTGTTTTACATTATCCTTTATTGGCTAGACACTTGAACTAGATTTTTGAAACATTTTTTTTTTGTCATTGATAATTTGTCAAATAATACTACCAACCCAACAATAACAAAAAAGTAAATAATTCTGTATATATTAACTCCAGCTCTTTTCTAATAATGTCGATTGCAGTTGATCTCACCATTTTATTGTGACAACTGGAAGAATTTATATAAATTAAAAACAATACAAATATTTATGTAATATTATCAATAGTTTCAGTAAAATATGTAATATTATCAATAGTTTCAGTAAAATATGTAATATTATCAATAGTTTCAGTAAAATATGTTTTCTGTTAAATTTCATAACGTCAACCGAATGTCAGCAATGCTTTAGTAAACATCAGTATGTTTTGAAATCACTCCCAGAATCTAATTCATGCCACGTGTAAGTGAGGGTAGTTTATCTGATAGAGAACTAGTTGTAATCCATATAAATTGATTAAAGTTTTTATTAATTCTGGAGTTTATTTCATTGGTGACATTATATTAATATTTGCACACTTTAATTTCTTAATAGATGATATAAATTACTAAATGTCAAACAAAATCGGATCGCAGATAAGATGGAAGTTAGGTTGATAAACACTGAATACGTGGTCAGTGCCAGAACCGGAATTTAATTTTGTTCACTTATTCTGTCAAAACTATTATAGTCAAATCAAAATGTATGACAGAATAAGAACCATTTCTATTCGGAGTATTTGATCAAATTGTATAAAGTGATGTTATATTTTTATTTTTATCATACAAAAGTTTATCAAATGATGAATATGTTTACGGATCTCAATAAGACAATATATAGCATATTCGTTATATTGTTATATTTTCAGGGCCGTTTTACACGTGTGATATTTTATCGTACAATATGTTTAAAAGCATTGAACAGCAGCGATTGTTCTGATAAATTATCGTACGATATAATATCGCTCGTATGATACGCCAGTTAAACACCAATAAAAAATCATTTTTCTACAATTGCTATGAAAAGTTGACAATTACGCTCTTATTTGTCATCGTGAAGTTGACGTTTTCTGTGGAACAATCGAAAATATGTTAAATTTCCAATGGCATCGCGCGAAAAAGATATTAAATGCGCGCTTATTTCAATAGTTACCAGGGATACAAACAAAACAGAAACTAGTCATATTGATAGTTGACAGAACGAATTGATTTTCAGTACATATACGTTTTTTAATAATTCAAAATGCAATCGTAGAAAAAATGATGTGTGTATCATGAGCGTAAAGTATCTTTGTTCCTCCTACAACTATTGCAGCTCTCGCCTTCGGCTCGCGCTTCAATTGCCGTGCTCGAGTAACAAAGAATCACTTTATTCTCTTAATACACAAATAACTATTTCATGTAACTGGCAAAGTTGACATTTACGCACACAATTCAGTCCGCGAAATTCAACTTTTTAGTAAACAGAACAACAAAAATTAATTAGCTATGAGCTATTTTGCTGGGCTATTCTAAACCAATCAATAACACAAGATGCCGGAGATAAACAAACAAATTGTTACTTTTTCTCAAAACGTCTCCTTGCTCATACATTCATTTTTATATTAACTATCATTTCGAAATTAAATTTGTAACAAATTTTGAAGTTTTTAAATAAACGTGAAATAGTATGTCTCAGCTTTTAGCCTTGGCCATCGAACCTTTTCTTTGACCCATTCAAACAATTATTTCGTGGTCTGGATACACAAATAACTATTTTGTGAAATGGCCCTTAAGGTTTATTTCATTGCAGAAGTAATTGTATTTCCATTTGACTTGGCTGTTACATAATCCTGTTAAATATGACGTTAATATTACATGTTAATATTCCCATTAAATGCAATTTAAATTAGCATGTGTACTATGTTATTTCAAGCTTATAATTTGCACGATATTTTCCAAGTAAGCGCATTTCCAATATGAATACCATCTCGCGCAATTTCCCAGTGACACCAACCACAACATCGTTATTTATTTCCACATTCTATTTCCTCGTCAGTCAGCACAAAGCATTCAAAATTTCACTTATCAAAAGTAAAATATTCCAAAGGATATTTCACCACTAACAAGCGCGAGTGTTCAGTTTTCAGTGTGCTACATATAACGTATCATCACATAACTCGTCGTATTCTTTGTCAAATTTACGAAAGTAAATGAGCATGGCAGTAGCAGAGAGATGGAGGAGGCCGTTAGCGCGATGAAAAATTGATAACGCAGATGACTTTGATGTTTTGTTTCCGTCAACAATCATCTGGTTGGTTTGTGTTGCACGTGACGCGGTTGTAAGCGTACAATCGCGCTTTTAGAGCTTTTGGTGGTAATGGCACACGTGGAAATGGATGATGTAGTTAGTTGTACAGGGTTGTCTGAAATGGTACAACTTTTATTTGACAAGTTTTTAAATAATGGTTATTATGGGGTATACTATTTTCATTTTAAACTCGAGGGATCGGCATAAAACAATTAAATGCACCGCAATTACGTTTACAAAGGAACTCAAAATATATTTTATAACTGGTTTCACAAGATTCGCATAGGGTTGTACAGCCCCATTCGCCGGGATTTTTAAATGGTCAATCATAGAAAAAAACAAGAATAATTTTAGGCTGAATACTACCCTTAAAAAATTACCTGTTGTGACCATCGTTTTGTGGTAGCCGCACTAATAGATTTCATTGTAGTTATATGAGACAGGGACGTTTAATCGTTTTATGCCGATCCCTCGAGTTTAAAATGAAAATAGTGTAGGTGGCCCAGCTGTATCGAGTCGTCATGTGGATTTGAGAACCCAGGTTTGATTCCCAGAGCCGACAAATAATTTTCATCACGTTAAATCTACCCATGTGATTTCCCCTTCCCTAACATCTTGGAGGGCCGTAAGTTATTTGTTAGGCCAAAAAAGTGACGTTTATAATTGAAAAATAAAACAAAAATTATTTTTTGTTTAAATTAACCAGAAAAGAATGTAGACAAAATAAATTTCTGGAACATCTAAATATACTATTTTGGTGCACTAAAAAGCAGAAAAACAACGTAATTATTGCTGATATTATTCCAGTATACAGACTATCCTGTTATAACATGATTTATACCGGAACATCTATAGTAAATAATGTAAAATTATGATACCACTTCCTGTTTCCTAGTAATTAATACCAACTTTCAAATTGCAAATTTGTTTTAGAACTGTGTATTTTATGCTTCATTATGTAAAAATAAAATGGTGGACATTTTAATTGTATCATATTGAAGGGTGTAACAGTAAGCCCTGAAATGAAACAATTGTTGAAAACAATAGTAACTGTCAACAATTAGTGCCAATTATGTTGTCTATTAGTATCAGAAGGTTTTTAACATTAATTTAATTGCACTTATAGCGTTTAATATTGTATAATTAAAGTACTTGCCGCTTTATTTTTTCATATTGTAACATAAGGCAAATTTAGCATTAATATGAAGCAAAATTGATGCATTTTAAAATTTGTATTCTATAAATAATATTATTCTGCAATTGTCAAAAAATGTTAATTTTTTTTCACTAATATCAATACGCGAAGTACCTACATGATTTTTTCATCATTTACTTTACCATGACAACGCGTATTTTGCGAATTATTTTGCACCCTAATGAGTATTTTGCGCACTGTTTCGTATTTTAGTGCGCAAAGTGAGTATTTGTTGTCAGGTTTCATTAGTTACAACACATCAATATTATCAAATTAATATTATTGTTGAATGCTTTCCTTCAATTTACTTAAATAAATCAATAATTATTATATTATTCTGTATTTACAGTTGTAAAAAAAAAGTTGTTTGTATTTCGCAAAATTCTTGTTTTTTGGCGCGTTCAAATGACTTTTATTGTCTCGACACTCATTTTGCGCACTTAATACAAAAATAACTATTGTAAAACTATGTAGATAATTTCCTATTACTATACGCGTACCTTAAATACATCAATATATTTCAAGCTCTTTGCTTTATCTCAACCATTATCAATCAATTATTTATTTATTAGATTCAACCCACAATCGATCTTACTAGCCAACCGTTCTTTACTGCTATATTACTTTTGCATTATTCACATACATTATTTCTCTCATGTCAAATTCTTAGTTCTTCAATTTCTTCCACTCGAAAAGATTCGTTCACGTATCAAATTAATATTTATATAATCTATCCCTAGATATTGTGCCATAATATTCTACTATCATTTGCAGAATATTTGTTTAAATAATTCAGCAATGTTATTGAAATCAGCTGTTATCAAACTTCAAAAAGTAAACCTTGGCATGTATTTTTAGAATTATTATGATTTAAAAAGTTAATTTTTGAGTTTGTTTTTTAAATATTTTTCTTTGCAAAATTGATAAATTTAATGGTTCACAGATTTTTTTATTGTCTTTTTTCAACCGTATATCAGAAATTAAATCAATATAATTATTTTAAATTTATCACAATAGTACTTTAACTTTAAAAATATGTAAAATACATATGTATTATATTTAATTTATAACAACAACATACATACATAACATCACCCTATATTCTGCAAAACGAGGCAACCTTTGAAACATGCTCGGCGTGTTTATTCATCAGATTCATCACGCAGTCAATCTTCACCAGACATTCCTATTCTGACATACCACTTTCGATCACTCACATGAGTTTGCTAACCGCAGTTTACGCGAAGAAATATATCACTTACCGAGATCTGCTTCGAAAGAGTGCCACACCTAGTAATGAGTAAAAGGCGTGATGATATATTTATTTATTTATAAAGTAATAGTTTCTTACTAGCGATCAAGTCGGCTTCGCCGACCCTCATCTAGGCTCCGCAGCCCTTGAAGAAAAGTATTTTTAAAACTTGTTACTTTATACGCCACCTGGTCGAGTATTGATATTATAAAAAAATACAGTTTACAAATTTTTCGAAAATGATTTGCTATCAACTCTTTGCTGATTTATTTTTTCATTTTCTCTGAGATCTTTCATTAGAACTGAAATAGGTACAGTTTCAATAACTTTTAAGTCAAAACAATTGACAATCAGTCGATTACAATTTTTGGCTTCTATATCTCCTCATAACCTCAAAATTGATACCAAACACGATATGTTTCTAACGACTTTAGAAATAAACAATTGACAATCAGTTGATCTAATTTTTTTTTAATATTTCTGTCCGAAAGCTCTTTTTAAACCTTTTAGTTTGATACCAAACGCGATAGATTTTGTATTCGTTTGATAATCATTGAATATTCTTCTTTAAATTTAGTTTTTTTTTTAAATTAGAATAAATGATTCCCCCAGGTACGCCTACGACTTGTACATGTATAACAGAAATACTATCTTAAAAAAGAAAACCAATGAACCCTGAAATTTGTAGCCACCATAGCACACCATGTTTTCATCATCCTGATGATATGTCACGCATGTTCCCTATTGTAACCGCTCAGCCTACTCGAATAGCGTTCGCCATTCGCTATTCGCAACATCGCGGTTGGCGGGTAGGCGCTAAGAGAAGTAGAATTTATGTTGGCAATTACGTATATTGAAGACGCTCTGTTTTGTGTTCGTCCGCATCAAGTGTGCTTCGCTGTTCTGCTGTTTTTGTAAGGGAAATGAGACGGAGATGAAGTAGACGAGGGTATCGGGGGTGTGTATTAATGGATACTGTTGTGGATGAATGCTTATGGGTAGTGGTTTTAGCTTAGTTTTACTAGGGTTGCTTTTCTGGCGGTGCGAATCTGTGAATTGCTGGTTTTTTCATTGAATACATTATCTGGCGGACAACTTCTTTGCAGCTGGTAAACGTAATTTGTTTCTCTCTCTCTCATTTTAAATGGATTATTTATTTATTTATTTATTTGTTGCTCTCTATGGGGTAGATGGCTCAATGACAATGCGTTATATTGTAAGTTAAAATATCATTTTTCTAAAACTGTCATATAAAGTTAAAATTTACATGACAACTATCAACACGCGAAATGAGTGTTTTTGTATACAGAACGCAAAAGACTTTTGCATGCAGGATGCAAAAGTTTTTTGCATCCTGCAATTTTTTGATAGAAGAAAGGCTCATAATTTAATAAAATTTGTCACTTTATTTTTTTGTTTCGAAACAATACTTCTATTCTTTAACAAAATTTATATTTAATGTTCCAATTGAGCAATTATTCATATTTATCCCGTTTGAGGAAGCTAACTGGTGTACTGGAATAGTTTCTTGAGAAATGCAATGCGAATCCCAATAAATCGTAGAAAAAAATTAGAACGTTTGTTTGGTTTCTATTGCCAACCAGCTGTCAATTGTTGGTCAGAGAATACCAGATTTGATAGCAATTATATTACATACATTGTTGTCATGGAGACATTAGATGTCACATTAATTAATCCTAAACGTCAAAATTTTCTCATTACATTATTACTAATTTTGGGACATAGTTTTCGAAAAAACGTTGTTTGATACTCGATTGCGAAATGCTTTTGCATTCTCGAATGCAAAAGTAACATTTCGCAATCTAGAATCAAAAATAACTATTAATGTATGGGTTTCCATGGCGCTAAATAACATCGTAATAACATGTTTTATTTAATCACGACGCGAATATGACAATTTGATTAACTTTTAAATAACATCCAAACGTGTTAACAACTGTTATTAAAACTAATAAATATTATAAAATTGTTAGCATATCTACTTTGTAGTTTATATTGTGTGTTCAAACGGAATTAAACTTAAACATATAGCGTAAAATGAACCCATCAAGTGTAAAGATAACCTACCACAGTGTAAAATTTTAATCGTCTTCATTCACGCTTCATTCGACTTTGTATCGCTGACATTTCCGCATTTCCTGTTTGATATCTTCATCGTAAGGGTCAGGATACTCAGGATAACCCGTGTCAAAGTTTAAAGCGCCACCACGTGTCTGCCATCTAGCGAAAGACGTACGAACTAATGTGTCATATCTACCCATGCAAACAGAAACGATGAATTTAGAGACATAAGGAAGAAGATGAAAATATGGACTGTAATTTTCTTTTCGTGGTTTTTTATTTTTTGTTTTATTATTTTATATTTTTCAAATTTCTTTGAAAGTTCTAGACCGCATAAGAAAACCTTTTTGTTTGTACTTTTGAATATTAAAGTTTTGATATGATATATTTATCAAATAAAACATTTTCTTGGGTATTTTAATAGTTATTTGTACAAGGAGATATGAAGGTAATACTTTTTTCATATTGATATTAGATTGATTTTATAAAGATAAACATTAACAATTATTTTGACAAAAGTAAAAAATTTGAAATGCTCTCCAAGGAGATAAACAAAAATAGAAAAATAAATAAACCAATGAAATTGTACTTATATATTGATCCACTGAAATTTGAAATACCGCAAATTACTCGCACCACTTTGTTTTTTTTTAATTCAATTATGAAACTTTTTTTGAAAATCTATTATATTTGATATTTATTTTTGATTTTGTTTTATTTATCATTCTTCAAAGAAGGGAAATTTAAGAAAAAGTCAGGTTTTGTTACTTTTATATTTATTCTTCTCCGTTGTCTCAACATTTTCTTAATTTTCTTGTCAATTATTTTATTAAAGTATATTTTCGTATTCACTGGTCAAGTTATTGTCTTTTTAGTTACTATTTAAATTTGCTATTTGCATTTTTTTCTTATTCTAACTTTTTTTCACATATTTAAATTTTTTTTTCACGCGATTTTCTTACTTTTTATACGATTTCTAATATAGTTTAAATATGTATCAGTTCATAAACGATTTTGCGATAAAAAACGACAACTCAATATGCAATAAAAATCACCAATATGTTTTAATTTTAGTTTAATATCAATAATATTCTAATTGCAAGTACTATATTTAAAGAATTATTAGGTGGCATTCCTTGAATTAAAGAAGGTTTTAATTTTCGCGTACAACATCTGTTATTAAAACCAGATTACATAAATAATACATCAAATAATAAAAAATAATTAAAACCTCTATAACATATTTTCTGTTTATAACTAATTTAAAAATAATATAATACACATTTTCACAATTTAAATGACAACATTTGTCAACAGTTTCTTATTTCTGACGCTAATTAGATTACTCATCATCGTTAGTGCAAAATTTGATATATTTTGTTGAGCTGTAGACGAAATTATACTTTAGTTCACATATTTTCCGCGTTTCTTTTTCTGTTTGTTGCGCTGTTAGCATTTTACAATAATTGTCATTATTTTATTAATTAGTTATAAAATTCCAATTCTACAGTTAACCTAATAGGTAACTTTATTTATCTTCTCGTGAAGCATTCACTCATTATGTGAAGAATTTCTTAATAACTAAGTTTTCTTTTTGTTCTTTTATGCGAGAAGCTAATTGCAATAGGTACTTTATGAGACATATCCGGTCAAATTTTCCAATAAGCTAATGGATTATCTTTAGTAAAGTGAAGTAAATAGAGAATAGAGACTTAATGATGTTCGTGTAATTAGTAAAAGAGTTCTTGTCAAAATACATAGCTTCATTGATAATTAGCCAGCATTTGAAAGAGTGACAAAAACATCTAACTAAAATTGAGCCCTGGCATCGTTTGTTGAATTTCTCGTTAACATTGTTTTCAAAATTCTGTAGATGGACTTTTCAAGCTATGTTTGTTTTTTACTTGTTGAGGGTTTTTAAGCATTTTAATTAACTGATCTGTTTCAAAAAGTAAACAGTAAAACAAGAAAAAGTATTAAAACTCAGTAATTTGAGAGTGATCGTAAAGTAAAATATTTTAAAAATTGTTTCACTCTTAGGTATTAAAACGTAACATTTTTAGTAATAAAACAGAACAGCTTTGGAAGGATAATTAGTTTTACTGTTATGGTTTTTATGGTTGTAGTAAGATACACCTGGTATATTTAAGGACCTAATGATATAATTTTCTAAAACTGTATTTAAACAGGACTTAGAAACGTAACACAGATGGTACGGAACATGAAAATTTTGTTGTATTTTTAATTAGGATATTAGAGCAGAATTTACTTATCTTATTTTATGACGGAATTCAGTTAAAATCTGAAGGAATAGCAAAACTAAAAGTTCCTACTTATTAACTTATATTTATAAGTATTCTTTTACAACTATTATAATTTTAATTTTACAAGTATGTTTTGTTTTGTATAATTTAATTTAGAAAAATTTATATAAATAATTTTTTTTTCACCTTCCATTAGTTACAGAACATCAATAGTATCAAATTCATATTATTGTTGATTGTTCTCCTTCAATTTACTTAAATAAATCAATAATTATTGTATTATTCTTTATTTACAGTTGTAGAAAAAATTTTGTTTGTATTTCGTGGACAGAATTCTTGGTTTTTTGCGCGTTTCAATGATTATTTTGCCTCTACCTACGGTCTCGATTAAAAGTAACATTCTCACGCACAACAAAAACACACTCATTTTGCGCACTTAATACAAAAATTACTATTAATATGCAATTTTTCATTGTAATTAATAAAATAAATTTGATAATAAAATATCAAACTAAACACTTGTCTAAGTCTCACAAAATTCAGCCTCCAAATTACCTTATGAGATCATCGTCAGAGACTGGCCAGCACAGTTAGTAACCATAGACGCGTTTCGCTCTTATTAGAGCTCATCAGTATGGTATAACATTAATTAAATTAAACCTAGTTTCACCAAGTGAGCAGACAATTAATTTTGTCTTTGTTGTTTTTTATTAAAATAAATTTATACTTTAAAATCAAATTTCATTTTATTCACATTATTAATGTAACACTATAACGTGGTGACATCGAACGTATTAGTCACGGTTTGAATATAACAACTAATATACTAAATATATAAGAGTGAAGTTAGCTTCCTGTATCTGACATTGTACCTTAACCGTACTTTTTTAATAATTCATCGTTTCAAACCCCTTTTCTTATAATATTCCCCGTATGAAAAACCCCTATTAATTCCTGAGATAATATAAAGGTCCAGCCCCATATGACGTAATTTATTTTCTTCGAGATAAAGTTTTAGTGCGACCAGCGATGAGCAAGAAGCAGATAGAGGTTCGCACTGTTCATGGCACCGCGTTTTGTACAAAGGCTCGACTTAATATCAGGTCTTTACGCTGGCGCACAACAATGATGTTAATTTGAATTGTTTCAGTTGTGAGCGCGAAAGCTCATAATTCCAGGTGAGTTTAAGGGCTTGCGCCATTTCGGTTCGACGGCGAATGTACCACAGGCTGTAATAAACGTAATAACGTTTCGGTAGGTGTTCAGTGGCGTACGGGGATTTTTAGAAGTAGGTGGTAATGAAATTGTTAACTTGAATGATGTGAGGAATTAAATAATTCTTAATATTTTATTGGCATTATGGCTTTAATGGAGACTATTTTTCAGATGGTTTGAATTAGGATTGGATTCATTATCAAGTCAATTTAATAAAGATAGATAAAAGTTGAATTTATGAAATTTCATTTTCCACGGCTTAATCCTACCAATAGCAATTAAGTATTTTCTTATGTTTCAATCATGTGGTTTGTCATTTGTTAATCTATGATAAAACCAGGGTTCGTAAATATCATGATATTTATAATAAATATCAAAATATCTGATATATAAGATATATATCAGATAAATATCACTTTTTGGATATTTATTTTTTAATTTTAGTTTTTGTACACATTTAGAAAAACTGAAAAATTCGAAAAATTTCACTTTTCCGGAGGCTATATCTCAAAAACTAAACAAGATATGGAAATGCGCTCAACGGCGTTGAATTCCCCGTGTCCGAATTGACTTATAAGCAAATTTTCATACAATTTTAAGCAATTTAATATTTTTAATTATTTCCTAAGGGGTACCCCTTTGGTTTTTTCAGATTTTAATTCAATTTTCCCAAAAATCCTTAATCGTAGGATTATTAAAACGAAAATTTACATACATATGTATTTTGACCCACTGAATCCAGTGGTGCAATCTTCAAATGCATATGAATTCTGGTTTTCGAGAAAATGTTAAAAAACCGCTTTTTGCGATTTTTTGGCGGAAAATTGAAAAAAAATAAAAATCGCTGAAACTATGTTTATAAGTTAACTGAAGCACGAGAAAATTAATGCCGTTGACCGCGTTTTCATATCACATTTAGTTTTCGAGATATAGCCTCGTAAAAGTAGAAAAACTGAAAAATTCGAAAAATTTCAATTTTCCGGAGGCTATATCTCAAAAACTAAACAAGATATGGAAATGCGCTCAACGGCGTTGAATTCCCCGAGTCCGAATTGACTTATAAGCAAATTTGAGGCTATATCTCAAAAACTATTTGATATTTTTATATAATGGATATATATCATTGCAAAAATATGACGATATATATCAAAATAAATATCATGATATATATCGATCGATATATATCTTCGAACCCTGGATAAAACTAAGTAAGGTTATATTTTATTATTTTCGTTTCATTTACTTAAATAGTTTTAGATAAAAACATAGTATTTGATCTGCATATAATGCTTATATTATTTGCTCATTAAATAATATACTAATGAAGAAATGTAATTACATTTCCGTAAGTCAAATTCTCAAAAAGAGTTTTAACTAATCCTGAATTTTGGATTAGTCGAATTAACCTAAACCATATTATCATAAAAGTTTAAATAGACTTTTAAAATCAAGCTAGAATAAATTACCTAATTAAAAATTCGGTAAAACTTTTTTGAAAATCACACTTAGTAATAATAAGATAGGATAGGTTTCTAGCAAGAATATGAGTTTTCATGTTCATTTTGTAAAATAATATTTTATTAACAAATTTTAATCATCAATTATTTATGGTATCAAATTGTTTATGATAATACTAGACATATCAGCACACCTTATTTACTATTGATTATCTTAATTGAATGCCACTAATTTAGTATTTACTTAAAATAGTTCGAAAAACTTAGCTATTAATCATGTTTTTTTTGCGATAATGTGAAGTGCGCTTACCATTCGTCAAATCACGGCCCCCAAATATGTTAGTGGAGGGCAACAATTATTTAACATATGAAATATATGCACAAATATCCATATCTAACATTGTAATTATATTTTTGTCATTGTTCTATTTCTATAAAAATATAATTCCATTTGGAGCTAAAAACATATCGTTTCTAGGTGATAAAAGTTTATTTAGAAATCTTGTATGAGTTTATTTTAAATGTAAAATTGTGGCCTTTAACGAACGTCCATGTAGACAATTCTTCGTAAGCGTATGTATGCCATGTTTTGTAACCTTTGTCATTAAAATGAACGAATTCATTACATGTAGGTAGGTATGTTGGAACGGCGAACGAGCCAGAAGTTTCGGTGGGTATTGTATTTGCGGGAGTATTTTCTTATAGCAGTCTTTTGTAAGCGGATTTCCAAAAAATAATGCGCTGCTACCGAATTGTTGACTGCATGAATGGCTAAATACTCTAAATTGAAATTTCATGCTAAATAGAATTTGTTAGGTATTAAAGAATATTGTTATTCAAATATTTCAACGAAATTCATTTTCCATAACGCTCAAAGAATTAAGACAATATTTTTACAGGTTAAACAAAAATAAACTTTTCTTCCCTCAAATGATTTTTATTCCTAGACAAGAAAGTAAAGTTTTCTTTAGGAAAGAAAAGTATAGTCATATCCTTGACAACTGGAAAATAATGATATGATAATAATAACATTCAGATGACATTCATGAAACTAATAATAAATCTCATTTAAATTTCTAATTTATTTCTATAAGGTAGTGAAAAAATTATATTTATTTATTTATTTCATAAATCAGATCAACAGGTCAGTGACCCAATAACAGGTCCATTACAAAAGTATACAAAGAAGTACGAAGGTGTATACAAAAAAAATTAAATACAATTATAGCAATTATAAAATTATATTAGAGGAATCAACTAGAACATTTTTGCAATTAATTTAAAAATTAAATGTATATGTATCTCTTGTGAAGAAAGTGTCATATTTCCCTTCAGTTCGTAAAATAAAATGGCACCTTAAGACAATGAGTAGATGTCACACTGCAATAAAACAATAAAGTCGTTAAATGAATATTATGTAATTGTATTGCCAACTTACAAAAATTATAGTATAAAATCAATCTGTCAAATCACTGGCTTATTTAACCCATTAACCGCCAACGTCCCATTTTTGGGACGCTTAAATATTTGGCTGTAATCATTTTTTTTACATTTAAAATGTATATTTTTTTTAATGAATATATTAATTAGTTATGTTATGACAGCCAGTCACAGCTAATTTTCAAATATTTGCAATACCAATAATTTTAAAAATATTCAAAGTTACTTAATTTCGGTGTTTTTAACAATTATATTTCAAGGTCAGATATATTTTAACACTTAAGTATGTATAACTTTTATTATCAAAAACTTGTTTTTTAGAACTCAAATAAAGATATTTTTACTGAAAAGGTATTCTTTTATTGATCATTGAATTGCGGCGGGTATTGGGTTAAGAACATATTTGTAATTTTTTTTACATTAGTACGCAGAAAATAACCACTATTTCAGAATAATTATATGATTACTATATAATGACTCCAAGTTTTCATTTTAAAATTTGATGCAATCCAAAATGCATCCGTCTACTTGCTATATCGTGGAAATCATTTTACGTTTCACAATAAAATACAAAATAAAAACTAAACATTATATGCTTTCCTTAACTATGAGACTGGCGAAAATCTTTCTAATCCTAACCTTTTATACGTCAAAATAAATATAATAAATAAACTAGTTTCAAATATTATGAACATATCGAGCGCTGCGATCAATTTTCAAAAATAAAACTTGTTCATCATTCGATCATAATCGATGCAAACAGTGTAACCATTGACATAAATTAGTATTGGCTTGACTTTTACTCGATCGCAATCAATCGATCTTAATTATCCAATGTGATCACTTTCCTCTCTTGATATACAAATATATAGTTTAAAAATGTGTTTCGTGAAAATATTTAAATTAGCGAAGCAGTGGTAATAACAAAACTAATAATGAATTCAGTTTTATTCCGTAAAATAATTTGTAATAATGGCACTAAAATTTACGCGAAAAGATATTTAACAAATCTTCCTAAAACTCGTAAATGTGAAACTTTTCAACCAAGAGCCATTTCGCTAGCAATAAAATCAAACTGTCGAGAGATTATTTCGTTTGTTTAAAATTACAATTTTATCATCTTTTTAATTCATTTATGGAAATTGGTGCATTCGCGCAATGAATAAAAGCCAGTATAATTGGGAAAGTTGCACATCTGAATGCAGTCCACGCCCGCACATCTAAATGACTTCAGAACTTTGCATCTTGTCTTGAAAATTGCTTATTTCAAATATTACTTCGGCGTCGTAATAAAAATGTTCTTTTTCCTGCATTCGGAGTTGGTTTTTCTTTTGATTTCACTGCATGCGATAAATGTTGAAATGCAATTGTTGTTTTAAAGCAATTGCTCTTCCGAAATGTTTATTTTAAATGCGCATTTTGCATTTGCAGTGTTGATGTGAAAATGTACTTGTTGTTAGAATAAATAAAGTTGGATATTGTTGTAGCTGCGTTGATTAAATTTAATGTTTTCCATTTATTCCAACGAAATAATATTATGGTTTCGATAAATGTATTTGCGTTGTTGACTGATGCATTTCATGAATATATTTTTGAGAACAAATGATAAATCTAGTAGTTTCCTCTGTCTATTTTCATTCTCTTTATTACATGATTCATCAAAAATATGTATGGTAATATTACCGTACAGAATTCAGTCTACTTTTGTGCATATAAACATAGGATTTAATATCCCGAAACCGGTAAAATTTATTTAATTATAGAATAGAATAATTTTAATTTGTGAAAAAATGATAATTGGCGAATACTAGTAATAGGTTCCTAGAGATGACGTCTAGATTTATAAAACCTGTCTCAATTGTTTTTATCTATTTATTTTTGCATTCAATGTAAAATTTGATTTATTTTCGTTACCTTCTTCTTAAGGCAAGAACGCATGACTTGACTAATGTAAGTGTTTTGTTTTTATAGGTGGCGACCCAACAGGAGTGGTATGCCCTCCAGGGATGTTCAAATGCCCTGAGGGTAAATGTATACCTTCGATAGCCGTGTGCAACTATCAAAGAGATTGCGAGAAAGGGGAGGATGAATTCCAATCATGCCGTAAGTCTATCAACTTTTTTTTCATTTTCTACTACCTTTACCAAAAATGTTGCAATACAAAGTATTTACCCAAAATATGAAGACAAAAATAAATATGAATTGCGGTAGATTAAAGAGAAGACTTTATATTTGGTCGGGACCAAAAATTCTTCATAAGAATATTCTTGATAAAATCAATTTTAACTCTTAAGACAATCAAGTGTTCTACAAACTTAGAATTTAATTGTTTTTAAGGAATATGTAGCTAAGTGGTATCCAGTCTAAATGTAGATTTGTGAAGAATTTCCACCACATTAAAATTACTCCAAGTAACATACTTATAAATATTAAATAAGCGATTATTCACGTGATAATGATTGAAGATTATATCAATCGAAAAGTTGTGTTATATATTTATAAAAAATAAAGACAATGAAAGTTCGAAGTTTATCTGTTATTATTAAATAAGCTGTTTGTGTCGGATAAGTTGTTTAGGAGAGTTACAAATGGGCTACAGGTGTCGTGTGTAAAATCTTGAATTCTGATTATAAATACCTATATATTGTTGTAATCAATATATTGCTGTAACCAACAATGGGGTAGGTGACTCAGTGGTATCGGGTCGGCCTGCGCGTTTGAGAACCAGGGTTTGATTCCCACAGCTCACCACCACCAAATTAAATCTACCCCTGTGGCTTCCCCACCGCTAACATCTTTTGGGATCGTTATTTGATGGGTGGTAATTGCACTTTACGCGTATAAATATATCACTTACCGAGATCTGCTTCGGTAAAGTATCACACCCAGTAATGGGTAAAAGGCATGATAATATATTTATTTTTTATTTTAAAAGTATATGAAACTCATTTTGTTAAATATAAATGAATTTGTTCTGCTTTAAAAGAAACAAGTTCTGTTCGAGTCTAAACTATATACTTTGTTGTTGCGAATTGTTATTGATTTTGTAATGTGAATATCATTTTACACAATCCTAGTGGCGTAGCCAAGCACTTGGTGGGCCCTATATCAAGAATTTCTATGGGGGCTCCCTCCTTTAAAAAAACATATTCATTCGCTGAGTTTAGATGAACCAATTTAATTATATTATATTTTTAAATTATTATTTAAATTTAAATACATTACTGGGTGTGGCACTCTGTCGTAGCAGATCTCGGTAAGTGATATATTCCTTCGCATAAGTACGGCTACCAGCCGAAAAATCACGACCCACAAAGACGTTAGTGGAGGTGGAGCCACAGAGATAGATTTAAACTGATGAAAATTGTTTATCGGCTGGGGTAATCAAACCCGGGTTCTCAAATCTACAGACCGACTCGATACCACTGAGCCACCTACCTTGTTAAAGAACAATTAGATAATAAATAAGAGAAAAGCAATAATAAATATGTTCTTTAGTTTTAGCATCAACACAAAATCTAAAGGGAATAACTATTGCCGAAATACAGAGCGTTTTTATATTTCTGGAAAAAATTAAAGGGGTATATACTATTTGATATATACTGATTACAACACAAAAAGAATATTTCTGAAATTCACAAAAATAATTGCACATTACTTGAAGCAATTATTTTTCGTGCCACTAGTCTACACCTCCTATTTGTCCGTTTTTAAAATGCTCCTTTATTTCACTTTCAGTCATATTTATATTCAATATTATTTGTGAAAATCATAATGTACCATCGACTGCATTAGCCAAAATGTGCTCACAAATCAAATTACATAACAAGAGTGAGCACCACGAGAGGGAAATTAGCTAAAAAATCAATTATTCCAAATTTTGCGTAATATCCATAATCAGTTGCATACATCCGTTTGAAATTACAACAGTGAACATGTGCGTATCAGTGGACCCTCTGTCCACTCATTTCAGAAGCAAAACCGAACCGATATCTGCATGCGAGATTAATTAATCCTACAGTGGAATGTTAATTAACTGGCAGACAATTGGTAGCACTGATGCGCGTACTCACTCATTCTGAATAAAGTTTTCGACTAATGAACACGCAAATTTTCACGTTGCTCACGTACGCTCGCCCTCTCTTTGCTGATGAAGTTATAGTAATTTGGAGCTGCAACTGGTACACATATGTGAAGTGCAACTGGCAGCCTGCACACGATAGCACTGTATTATTCACACATTTGCATTTTTGTTGCACGTTCTACCTTTCGGTTAAAATTAAATTACATTTGCGTTCTAATATTTTCAAAAAAAGATTATTTTGATTTAAAAGTTATAATTAGAATTTAATGTTCATGTCATTTAACCAATTTTAGATTTAAAGAATATCGGGATGTAAGTAAACCTGTGTAATAAAATGTTAGGGTATACAGGGTGTTTCTGTACTTATGGATCAAACTTTAAGGGTATATATTACACGTTGTACTAATAACGGAACAAAACGAATTTTTCAAAAATTCGTAAAATTTACTTCAAGACAACATGTTGAGTAGCACTGGTTTCATTACTGTGAAAGAAACAATATAATTGAAATTATACTATCAAAATTGCATTACGTAATGCAACAACATATATGCATAATAATTGTTTTGCATTGTTAAAATATTTAAATAAAACAACACAAACAGCTAGACAAAATAGAACAAAAATATTTTTTTTGAAATTCACAAAACTTAGGTTATTTTATTCCTAGGGAACATTTTCGGTCTAACTGATTTAATAGTACATTGAATGATATATTTTGTAGAGATTATTATCCGAATTATACTTTTTACTTTCGTTATTTCCGGATAAACTTTTTTAGTTAGAAAAGAGTTCAGAATACAGCTCATTGCCTGTAGACTTTTGCTTGATTATTGATATAGATATTGTGTTTTTTTCTTTTGTTTATCATCATAAAGAAGTTAATTTACGTTAGGTTTTAATTAAAAATATATTCCATGAAATTTCCTGTCCAATTTCATTTTTTTTTCGATTTATATTTCCAATTTCAAATGCAATTGAACTTCTTCTCAACTTAAATAAACAACACGGTTCACTTGTTCTTCTTCTTAATTTCTTCTTAGGATCTCTCATTTTCACGTTTCTTTTTCCACTTCATGAAAAATCTACATCACAGTAGGCGAGTGGAGTTTAATATAAAGTTTTCTTTAATTTTTTTTGTGTGTGGCAATGGTGGGAGCGATGAAAATTCTTTTCCACGTCACTTGCACAGATCAGCTCCAATCGGAAGTATGATCACCAATCGCCCAGTGATCCGAACCCGTGTCGGGTTTTCACTTCGATGAAAGCGTTTATATGTCATCTTCCATGCGCTCTGAAATTAAAACCATTATTCACTTTGAATTTAGATTTTATACCTATAATTTAATATTTTTAAAAATGTATTCCAATATACGGGGTGTTTCACAACTTAGAGCAAAAATTAAAGGGTATATTCTGTACGACGTGCTGATCATGAAACAAAAAGAATTTTTTTTTAAATCGCAAAACTATTTTCCATGTTTCCCAGTCCAAAATTTTTCGTTGCCACTGCCACTGGGTGGATGATTATGTTAAAGTTATTAATTAAATAAAATTCTATTATAAATAACTGCTAATAATTGAATTGTGTAATTATTCTTTCGTAGTTGATACCTACTTCATTGTTTGTGTTTAATAAGAAAGCGAATCCAGTGCAGTACTACAAAAATGTTTTAGGTTAACAACCCTTAATTTTTCGAATTTAAAAAAAAAATTATGTTTCATGATCAGCACGTCGTACAGAATATACCCTTTAATTTGTTGTTCTAAGTTGTGAAACAGCCTGTATATAATTACAAAATGATATGTAATATAAAACGGATCAATAAACTTTTTATATTACTGTATATTTGACAATTCTTGTAAACAATTTTAATAATATTCTGTAACAACCTAATTGTTAAATTCTTCTTACAAGTAATTGTTTACACAACACCAAATAAATGTCTGATGTTGTGTAATTAATAATTTAATTTAGTTAAATGCAGCAGGCCAAGTAATTAAGTATACTAATCCAGTGGCCCTAAAAATGTTCATATCAAGTAAACCATCCTTAATCAATACGTCTTCTTTCGGGATGAAAAGTATTACTTTCTGCTTTCAATTAACGGAAAAAATACTTTCTGTGAAGGCCGTAAAAAATTTAATCAAATATGAAAAAAGTTTAAACAATCTAATTTTGTTATTATTTTGTTTATAGTTTAAATTAATTTTTAATACCTGACTACATTAAATTTAGCTATATCGTTTTTGATAATTATTCAGCAGAAAAAGTTTAATGATAAAATCGGCTTATTTACTTTGTTAAATTACTTGTGAACTTTGAAAACTAAAAGCAGATAACGTACCTATAGAGATTCAAAGAATTGATATAGAATACTTTTAATTAAAATCTCTAAATCTCTCTGCATAGAAAATTGATATTGTTTCATTATTCCGTTATCGTATTACCGTAATCTGCAGAACCATCTAAAAGTTAGATTGATATTGTTTAGGCATTGTTTACCTTTGATCCAGTTGATTTCACGAGAACAGAGAGTTGAATCCGGATTCGATTAAATGGCATATCGCCATGCTGCCTGCCATGTGATGCGTGTGCTTGGCGATTTCGCACTATATTATTGAATATTAATAACCAGTGCTGTGATTAGCAAATTGATAATTATTCATGTTGATGTTTTGATGGAATTAATTCTATTTATACACGATACTGTATAAACATGTCCTGTTTTATATGTTGCTGTACATGTTATGTTTCTATACTTCTGCACGAAACTTTAATGACATATACAGGATGTTTCACAACTTAAAAATTAAAGGGTATATTCTGTACGACGTGCTGATCATGAAACAAAAAGATTTTTTTTAAATTCGAAAAATTAAGGGTTGTTAACCTAAAACATTTTTTGTAGTACTTTCCTATTAAATACAAACAATGAAGTAGGTATCAACTACGAAAGAGTAATTACACATTTCAATTATTAGCAGTTATTTATAATAGAATTTTATTTAATTAATAACTTTAACATAATCATCCACCCAGAAGCAGTGGCAACGAAAAATTTTGGACTGGGAAACATGGAAATTGTTTTGCGATTTAAAAAAAAATTCTTTTTGTTTCATGACCAGCACGTCGTACAGAATATACCCTTTAATTTTTTGCTCTAAGTTGTGAAACAGCCTGTATAATTTGATATACTAATTATACAACAAAAAGAATTTTTTTGAAATTCGCTAAAATTAGGGTATTTAATTTCTAGCGAGCATTTTTAGTGTCACTGGTTTAATAGTACATTTAATTATTTATAATTATGTTATTAATCAAATAAAAATATAAACACTGCCTACAAATAATCATTTATTAATTAGTTATTATGTAGGTACCTGGTGTAATGCCTTATTTTTATTTGAGTACCTAGTCTGATTTCGTATACGGTATTGAAAGGGTAAGTTATTGTGGGAGAAATTTGAGAAAAATGTATAGCAACAGTGAATTAGTGAATATGCTATTAGTGTATGGAGAAGTGGAGCAAAATTCCGAATTAAACCAGTGACACTAAAAATGATCGCTAGGTATGAAATACCCCAATTTTTGCGAATTTCAAAAAAAATATTTTTGTTCTATAATTAGTATATCAAATTATGTATGTCATTAAAGTTTCGTGCAGAGGTATAGAAACACCCTGTATATCACACTGTCATAACAAATAATATTGCATATATATAATATATTTTATGATTGTTAATTGATATTATTATTTGTTAATAAAACATATCGACTGTTATTATACCTAGGTGTACGTATTTTAGCAAACGGTTTACAGCAATTATTATTTATTATGAAATAACCTTGTTTACAAAACTAACTTTAATTTAAAATAAAATAAAAATAAATATATCATCACGTCTTTTCTCCATTACTGGGTGTGATTTTAATTTGTTGAAAATTGTTTGTGGTTGTGGGAATTGAACCCGGATTCTCAAATCCACAGTTCGACTCAATGCCACTGAGCCACCTACCCTATAAATAACAATTTAATGTTAACTTTTTTGTACAATAATTAATATAATTAACTATTAATGTGCTATTGAATCCTGTAACTAATTAAATAATTAATTATTATAACATAAAACACAGAATGTGTCAGCCATGTTAGATTAGCGAATTATATTCTAATCTCGAATTAGCTTAACTCTGCAGTTAACTCGCATTCAAAGAATTCATCCTTAGAATAAGTTAATCCTATTATTTCAAACCGAACTACCATGCCAATATAAACATCCTAACATTTCATCTCCTCACACAATCCACTGTCCTGTGTATCCATTCTCCATTGCACAAATACACCGGAAGAGATCGCTTATCAGCGGCGCCCGTCTCAAAGGGGCTTCCATCCTTTCCCTGCTAGTCCGCTCGCCTTCCATCCCTTCATTCGCTTTTTTTTGTATTTTTTTTTGTGTGGATGTAAGTGAATCTAATCCACACCGAGTGGCTTCGTCTGCACTTGTCACCGCTGCTGGTTGATTGTCTAGTTGGCATTGGAGCCGCCGATGGTGTTTTGTTTGGGTGATGGCGCATGGCGGAGGGTGTAAAGTGGTGTAGAGGATAGAAAAGGATATTGAGTGTGCGTGGTTTTATTACTTATTTGGGTTTATAGCGCGTATGGGTGTTTAGATTTGAATGTGTTTGATGGAATTTCGATCAAACGATCAGAGTTTGTGAAAGTGAACTCAAAAGGAAAAAGGAGATTTAAGATTGTGGGGGATGGTTCGATTTCGAATGTGTAAAACATGGAGTATTCAGCTATCTTTATTTACTGACGTACGACGAAATTTGATAGTTATCGCGAATAATATACTTACTTACAAAGTAACATAAAATTTAATAGTTCTTTGAACCTTAATTATTCATTTCAGTGTATAAGTACACAAATTTAATTAAATAATAAAACTGCATTAAACGTGTGTATAATTATAGTAATAAAATTATAAGAATGCAAATTTAATGTGGTATTTATATACTTAAGCTGTGAAATTATTTGTTGCCATATCAAAGAATGAACATATCGGACGAGCCAGACGACTTTCTAAGAAAGCCAAATATATTTCACAGCCGAAGTGTACAGAATATTTTTTTATGTAACTTCATTATTTATAATCAAATTATAGTGTAGTTGCACAGGATGTATTTAATTCTGATCTTGATTGGCTAACTACAACGTCAAAATGAAGACATACGAGTATTTGCGTAGCACAAAAATTTCTAACAGTGCAGCATTAATCGTCCTCCAAATAAATATGACGTAAAATATTTATCAGATTCATTTGTTGAAACCTTCAATATTATCCATCAATATTTATAAAAATGTGAAACAATAAAATTGGTCAATCTTTAAAGATTTTATGTTATGTAAACAAGTTTTGGTTAATCAATTAGAATCAAAATAATATACGTCCTAAACAACCACCCTATAATCTCTCATCGAACGGATTATATATGTCTGCTAAAATTTATTTCATTTGTTAATTATCAGAGCAAACAAATAATATTATGTCGTAAAGGTAATAAAAGGGTGATGTTTTTATCGATAAACTAGATTACAAGCAACTACTTTTTTTCTATTTTGGATAATTCCTGTAAGACTATACCGCATATTTATTTACGTCAACGCACTTAAACTGCAAAGAAAATAGACGATAGCAACAAGAAACAGTTTTCCTGGCAATATTTCTTCGAAACAAAACGGTCAAGTCAGCAACAGATTTATTATAACGAGTTTTAAATTCAAGCAAAAACCATCGGGAACTTTCCACGGAAACGGGTCTCAATTATATTTAAAGTTTTATAAAGAGATTATATGAAAAACATCGAGAAATACTACCTACTTGGCTACTTTTTGCTATTTATACATAGTCATATTATAACGGGGGATTTCAGTATACAGCGCAGAATTATAAATTCAGCGTAACAGCGAAATTTTAATCGCTTTATCTTCAATTATATTTTCCGGGATCAAATACAATATTAATCAAACTTACGAAAATATTTGAATACTTTGTTTTAAGAAAAATATACAATTAACTTTATACTTTTAAATAGTTTTATGTATTTTAAAAGTACGTTAAATTATCGTAGAAACTATTAGGATATTCAACCACTAAGATCACGATATGCAAGACAAATTAACACTTTCAGTTGGTCTCCATAAGCTTACCATTGCTATCACTTCTATTTTTTTCTTTTTCCTTTTATTTTGTCTTTGCAAGAAGTTTTGTTCTATTAATTTATATACAATATAGTTTTGTCATTTAATAAGTAATAGATATTACTTATTAAATAGTTTTGTGTTATCGTTACTTATAATTTAGCATTAATTTTAGTTATTTTAACTTTTAGGTACAACATTTAAGTATATAGTTCTTTTAATTGTGTAGGTTATTTGTTCTTTTCGTGTAATATTAATTAATTATAGTCTTATTACTGTCTTTATTGTAAATATTATTTCTATTATTTTTTATATAGGACAAGTGGCTCAGTGGATTTCAGATCCCGGGTTCGATTTCCACAGTCTACAAACAATTTTCACTACGTTAAAACTACCCTTGTGGCTTACCCTCCACTAACATCTTTGGGGGCCGTAGTTTGACGGCTTGTAACCTCATTTCATGCGCACAAATCTTACCGTAGATCTGCTACGGCAGAGTGCCACACCCAGTAATAGGTAAAAGTCGTGATGATATATTTATTTATTTATATTATTTTTTATTCATTTTCTAAGTACTTAGGTATTAGATTAGTATCAAATTATACGTTTGTCGTAGTTCCAATTTTCTCCACTATGAGCGCATGTTTATTTTAAAATCCCAATACAATGGTAAATACGCGTCGCTACTGTTTCGATATTTCTAAAATTTATAGAAAACATAATTGACCAAAAGCAGTTACAATTATCGTAGCATCGACAATTCCAATAAGCTAAAATATCGGTTTCCAGATACAACAGTACATATAATACAGTACAAACACGCCACAACCGCAAAACTAAAATCCCCAGATGTTCATTAACGCTAGCGGTTTACACGACATGGGGATATTATGTTCTATAGTTTGGTACTTGTACCACTTGTTTTAAATCGTTTAGCCTGTGACTTTCTATTTAACTAGTATAATTTCCATAGTTTTAATTCCAGATTACACAATTTAATACCATCATACAAATATTATAAAACCTAGACTTTTGTTTTTATTATGAAGAAAAGTTATTAGCTAACTAGTTGTCACTACATTTATAAATATTTATTTACTTACTGAGAACTATTGAATGTTATTATTAATAAAGTGTTCTTTTAACTGAATAAATAAACTGTCTAGTCAAACAACTTCATAAGTTACTAAATAAATATTATTTATAAAGAGCATAATTACGAGTTATACTTTCTACCTTTTATATTTTATATTATTAACTAATTTTATAAAATATATTACCCGTGAACTTTAAATTCTTTTTTGCCAACTCAATAAAGTTATACATTTATACACTTTCAGAGAACTATAAAGATTTTAAACTGTCAAAGAGTCAAGTTAATAAAGCAAGTGAATAACTCTTTCGCTGGCTCCGTAAAGTTTTATGAACTAAAAGTCTTTATATTCTATAGATACTTAAATGTTCATGAACTATTGTTTTATTATGAATACTCTAATGAATTTATACGTTAATTTTAATAGAATTTCTGCTCAAAGAAACTTCTTCAAACTATTTAATTAAGTATTAGGTTATACTTCATCTGTAATACATTTTATAAAATTCCTACAGTTTATACTTATGTAGTCGTGCTGAAACGTAATTACTTTCTTATATTAAAAATGAGGATGTTCTTCTATTACTATATTTAAGTTGGAGCAATTTATTATAAAGGAATAGTTAGAGTTTCAGTTTATAGAGGACTGCGAATAGATACATTTCATTGTATTTCTGCATAAAAGTAAAATTGATTACGTATATTAAGCATATTAGATATTTATCTGATATTGTATAATTTATAAATTGACTATTGTAGTATTTATAATTTAATTATTTATATATTTAGAATAACTATTAAACTAAAAGAGTTTACTTAAGATAAACCTCCCTTATTTTTGTGAATTTGTAATAATATCTTTTAGTTCATTTTCAGTTTTTACTATACAGTTTGTAACTGCAATTGTGTTAAATGTATTTTTAAACAAGCGTAGGCGATGCTGCCTTCATTTCTTATAGATTCGTTGTTAGAGAAGTAAGCGTAAGTGAAGATTTACGAAACTGGTGTACAGGAGCGAATGGATGAATGTTTGTTGCGTGATGATGGATTTTGGGTGTGAGAAAAGAAAGAGTTCGTATGGAGGAAGTGTTAATGTGGTCGAAACGAGTATCGTGTGTCAGGATGAGAACGTTGACGGGTTCGTGCTTCCCCATTTAATGGGATATAGCGTGATGTTATGTATGTATGTATCTTTTAGTTCCATAATCAGTACGTCATATAATATATAGCCTTAATTTTGATTTTCAAATTATAGGATTTTTTGTATGACGTTCCATATTGTCCCCAAACGAGAGAATAAAATGTACCTCAAAAAATAAAATTATATTTCATATATTGATTAATAAAAATAAAGACAAAACAAACACAAATATAATTAAAAATAAATTTGTAAAAGTTGAATATAAATTTCTAAGGTTGGCATTTTTATATGAGATTTTATATTATAGTTATAAAAACAAGTTTATTAAGAGTCGACAAAAGAAAGTTATTTTCTTGTTAGCATTTTGACGATAATGAAGAAATTTATTAAAATTGCAAAGATTAAACTTTGAGAAATCTCCAAAATCAAGTTCACTGTTCTCATTCACCACAGCCAACATTTCAAGACATAAATTCTCTTCTCGATGTAACCATTTCATCCTCGTTGCCGAGATCGAATCTCGTTATTTTAATGCAGATCCCGCGGTTTTTGTAAAAAAAAAATATATAAAGTTAAGCAGGCCATCTTTATGCATCAACGGGAGTACGAATCCCCCGGGTCAAACAAAAAAATTGCCGTAGTTCTTATCCTTCGCATTCGCCCGCTCCAGGTCTTGTGCGCTGTGGTTGAGTTTAAATGTACGTAATTTTTTTGTCGCACGTATGCTTGCGGTACCGCAAATGCTATCGTGTAAACTGCCCCTAACCAGATGCTTATTTAGAAACTCTACTTAAGCGGAGAGCCAGCGGCCGCAAAGCTTAATTTTGTTTTATGTTTAAGGTTAGATGATAAATTTATGCTGATTAGATTATTTTTTGAGAAGTAGTTCTTTAGTCCCGGGTTTAAATTTGATGGTATCTTAGGAACAATCCCCAACTTATGAATAAATTAAGTTTAAACATTGTATTTAATTCAACTATTCTTTTGAATCTAGATCTAGATTTTAGATTAGGACACACATAACAAGAACTGGAATATGTTCATTCTTGACTTCTACTCGCATTACAATGAAAAATATTGGAAGTTTATTTTATTTTTTAATATAGACAATTGTATCCAGGCGAGTAAAAATTGTATCTTAAGCAAGATGTCATGTGTTCAATTCTCGTTGTCTTTAACTTATACAGGGTGTTTTTATATTTGGGGAAAAAATTAAGGTTAAGTGACGTACTGATTATAGAACAAAAATAATTTAAAAAAATTAAATAAATTGTTATTTATGCAACTAGTGTAAAAAGTGTAACTTTATTGCAAAACTGGGAACCTTGCAGCACAAGTCTAAGACGAAAGTTGCAAATTTATGAGTGCAATAAAACTTTTAATATTAATTATATATCATCGAGCTGTAAGTAATTATACTAATTTTACGAATTATATTTTAAATATCAAAATTATTTATTTTTAGTTTAGGTTATGTAATTAAGTGTTTCATAACAACTATAAATTTTATCGCAGGCTGTGAAATAAACAATCACTTTTCGCACTAAACATAAAGACATAATTATTTACTTTTTGTACGATGGTATAAAATAGTATATTATGTAACGATTTTATAAACATCTCTTTAGTTACGAGTTTTTCTTTTTGACATGAGCTGAGCGAAGCAAATCGACTTTATAAAAAAACGAGTACCTAAAGAGTTTATAAAACGACTCATATACGATCGCAAATTAAGACAACAACAAAAATGTAAAGTTTTATTTATTATTTGAAAAATAAAGTAAGTTACAGTGACAGATGTAGGAAGCTAACTTCACCCCGTATTTAATGCCAGTTGTTACTTTTAGTTCGAAGCCACAGCTTGTCAACATGTGCTTAAAATGTTGTTTAGTGCCATGGAAACCAGTACGTTAAATGATATTTTATTAACGGGGGTAGAAAAATGTTATTATAAAGGAAAATATTACTGGGAAAAGTCGAATTCGTGTTAAATTAATTACAATTGACTTTTAAATTTATATATGCGCTTTAGCATTTTTGTTTTTCGTAAATGTGAAATGTTATGTCGACAAATATTAAATATTATCTTCACAGAATTGCTGTATCAGGAAAATCTAACTTTGAGTCAAAATTACCATTATCACATAGTGCAGGAACTTTTTCTTATTATCTCCAACAAATAATTGTTTCATACAACATAATCAAAGTTACCCGTACTAGTTTGTGAAGTTAGGCGTCGTCAGGCGTCGTTTCCGCCGCCGCCTTGATCACACGCCGTCTGCGATCTGTGATCGTGAATTTCAACAAGCGAGACTGTGACGCCTCTTCACGCCCTGCTTTCTATCAGTGGCATTTCTAAATATTTTTTAGTAGGGATTAAAAAATATTAAAAGCATTCGAGTATTTTTTTGTTAATCTTTAAAATGAAATAAAAATCCAATCAATGTTAGAGAGACACGATTTAATAGCTAATTTAATGTACAAAAATTAACAAGAACAAATAATTTAAACACTGACATTTATATTAATCGAAGGTTTATGTAATTTGTATCGAAAATACGACTAGACCGCTAGAGTGATGAAAGAGAAACTTGCTTCTTATTGAGTGTGAATGTATTTTTTATAAACTTATTTAGTTCAAGTGGAATAAAAATGTACTAATATATTTATGTATGATATACCTTTGTCCCAACCGATTTTCTCTTTTATCCATTCTGGATAAAATTTAATTTTAAACTTGGTTTAAATAAATAAAAGCAAATCGAATGTTTGACAGCAATGTCAATTATTCCACATGACATGTAACTTCGATTTGCTTTTATTTATTTAAACCAACTTAAAAATTTAACTTTTGGCGTTGCAATTGGCCATAAATGAAATAAAAAGATGTATGTAGATGACTGTATTTATAAATCTACTTTTTCCCATTTTTTATTGAAAAAAGTCATCAATTTTTTAAAAACATTTTGCATTATTTTTTACGTAAACATATAATTTATCTTCAAAAATCGATTAAATGAAATTATAAAAAGAACAAATGGGGTATTTCAATCTTTATCTTTATAATTTGATTTAATTTACATTAAGTATTTACTTTCAAATATACTAATTAAATATTAAAAAATTAAATCAATTGAAAATTGCAAAACTAATTTTATCACAAGAATTTTCAGCAATAATTTCGAAATGGGATAGTTGGCTCAGTGGTACCGAGTCGACCTGTCGATTTCCACAGACGACAAACAATATTCACTACACTAAAATTACCTGTGGCTCCCCCTTCCACTAACAACCTTTGGGGGGGCGTATAAATATATAATTTAGCGATATCTGCTTCAGCAGAGTGCCACACTCTTTATTTAATTTCAAAACATTTGAAATCAGAACATAAGGTTAGTTAATTTAAGTAATTGTTCATTATTTTACAGCCATGAATATAATTTTAAAATTTATATATTATTGTGAGGCTGTAATAATTTCTCCCGGTACGCCACTGGTTAGTCGTCTTTGTGAAAGCAATTCGATTATTGCTGAAAGTTGCCAGACTATGTATTTATCTATATATGTATATGGCGGCAAATAGTTGAATGAAATGGTCTAAGAAGATTGCGGTATCTGATTCAATATAAATTTTTCCACTCGTATGTAAATTCCGAAATACCTACATTGTTAACTTAAACTTTTATGTTTATATAAAGTTTTGTAGACGTAAACATTTTCATTAAACTACTTTATGTAAATACGGAAATATCATTTATATTTTACAGCAAAAGTAAATGAAGTTATATCAGACTGTACATAAAAGTTTTAAGAGTACTATAATAATATTTTAAAAGCTTTAATTTAATGGTACTTTGAAAATCCTATTTTATTAATTCACATTTCTAGGCGAGGTTCTAGACGATAAATCCGACTAACTTGCAACTGGGTAAAAAACAAACCAATTTTCCTATTACGAAATGACTGCACTTGCAATTCTTTATGGCGCTATAATTCTCAGTGGTGCACCAACCAGCGCACACAAAACACTTTACCGCAGTTCAAAATTACGTCCGTAACAACACAACACCGCGCACCGGTGCAAATAAATGAAAATGAAAACACGTACCTATAATGAAATAAATATCACAAGCTCTCAACGAGAAACACCTGAATAGGAAAATATGTTTTCATCTGTTCCTTCTATGATTTACGTATAAAAATAATTTAGGGGTAAACAATAATACGTGATCACTGAGGTGGAAACTAACTACGAACCAACAGACGAAATATATACTCGTATTTGTTCTACGATTGCTATGAAAAGTTCAAAATTACGCTCTCAATTGTCATCGTAAAGTTTTCTGTAAAATAATCGAAAAAATCTTTGTCGCACGTCTCCAATGACAACACGCAAAAAAGATAATAAATGCGCGCTTATTTCAATAGTTACCAGGGATACAAACGAAACAGAAACTTATCATATTGGCAGTTGACAAAACGAATTTATTTTTAGTACGTATAAGTTTTGTAATCATTAAAGATGCAATCGTACAAAAAATTATGTATGTATCACGAGCGTATAGTGTCTTTGTTCCTCTTATATTGCAGTTCACGCCTTCGACTCACGCTGCGATTACTATGCTCGAGTAACAAAGAATCACTTTACGCTCTTAATATACAAATAACTATCTTCTACAACTGTCAAAAATGTTCACTTTTTTCACTAATATCAGTACGCGAAGTACATGATTTTTTCCTCATTACATTACCATTGTCATGTACCAACCCAAAATCTATTGAACTTTTAGTTATTATTATTTATTTAAAAATTCATGCCTTTCGGCTTAGAATTCTACATATATAAAATTACAGTTTTTCAATTTTAAGGTGAACTTTTAGTTATTATCCTAGTTTTATAATTTGAAACATTAATTAATTAATTTTTATAATTTGAAACATTAATTTGTTAATTTATCCTTATAAATGTATCCGTATTTAGTCAATAAGGCAATATTTCACGTCTTTCTTTTGTTCATCATGTCATGTTTAAAGTTTTAAAGTTTCAACTTTCCAAAATTTCAACCCATTGCCATAAATGTGCATTAATGTCCAAGGTCCACACTTCCCAAATTTCTAACTATTGAAGTAAACGCGTATTTATTTTATTTTTCGCGCGTTGCCATTGGAGACGCGCAACCAAGTTATTTTTCCACAAAGAAACGTTAATTTTACGATGACAAATGAGATCGTAACTATTAACTTTTCATAGCAATCATAAAAAAAATAATATATGTTCATCGAGAAGAAAATGTCTTCCTTCCAGTGCTTTATATTACACGCCTTTGTTTCGGAAAATATAATTGAACTTTCGGGAAGAAATATCTCACTTTCCCTTGCTATACAAATTACTATTATATAATTTTAATTTAAATCATATTTTTTTTATTCTGGCTTCCTGGCGGACCAACTGCTAAGGTCATATGCCGCCATTACGCCCTGATCCTGCGTTTTAGGATCTTAGAGTCAACAGCAACGCGGGTTTCTCGGAACGGTCACCCATCCAAATACTCCCCGCGCGCAACGTTGCTTAACTCGCGTTATCGCATAGATCAGTTCCAACGAGTTGAGCCATGGCCGTTGACTAAATCATATTTACTTATTATGTAGTTGAGAATGTATTTCAGAACCCGGGTTCGATTCCCACATTCGACAAACAGTTTTCACCATATTAAAATTTATCCCTGTTGCGGCTTGTAGTCACCCTTCACGGTACCGAGATCTGCTTCGACGAAAAACCAAACTCAGTAATGGGTAAAAGGTGTGATGATATATTTATTTGTATTTATTTAAAAAGAATTCTATCGTTTGAAGTTTTCCTTGGAACCTACTTGCATTCAATATACCCTTCTGTGATATTCCAAGTAAGAGGCACCTTAAAGATATCTGTTGAGTGATGCGGTTTGTATTGTGCCATTACGTGTGATACAACGCGTGTAGTTTTATAGTAGGACGGAAATTCGTGTTGGGAAATAACAAAAACGAAACTATAAACAGATAACAAGCGAGCGTCGCGAATGGCAGAGAACATCTGAACAGCCGAATAGCGAACGGTTGAACGGCATACGGTTGCCGGGTCGAAGGTGGCCATGGCAAGATTATGGGAATTGTCGCGGAACATGCAAAAGGACCGTGAAATGACCGTCATTTCGACGTGCTCCACCGGGGCTTAAATCTTCCGCAGGGTGAAATGCTTCCTGCCGTCGAATTTCCCAGACGCGTCGTTTTCATTTCGCCCGTAATAAATTTTCTACCTAAGATTAACAGCTTTTCAAACGCAAGAAGTATTTTGTTTTTGTGTTCAATATTTTCTTTAACCGCGTATTTACCTCGGCATTTACTGAATTCCTTCATTCCGTTTTCCCTTTTGCAAGTTTTCAAGTATGCACTTCAATTATTAAATCCTGTTCAGTTAAAATGTAATTAGTAATTTTTAAGTACATAAATACTTAATAATTGTTAAAATCTAATTGTATTATACGTCGAAAACTTGAGATATCACCAAGATTTGAAAATAGGACATTTGAACTCCGGTAAAACGCACTTACAAACTGAACTACTTGTACAATATCCATATATAATCAAATATGATGTTATTTTTCTCCAGTTTAACTATGTGCCAGACACTATAATATTCTAATAATTATAATTGGAATATTATAAGATTTGAATTAAATGGATACCGTAGCTAAGTTGGTAAGAACATATGATCGAACTTCAAAGATCACAGATTCAAATCCTGCTGATATTCAATTCTACCTTTCTATAATAAAATTAGATTCGTACAAATTAAGTTATAAAAATATTATGAATCTTGCTTTCAGGTACAAATATATGCATTTATGCAATTTTTAATCTTTTTAATAACTTTTAAATAGCAAGGAATATAAAACTGAGCCAACTCATGCACCAAATTGTGTTTAAAGTTGGCATCAGACTCAGGGCCGTCTTTTCGCCTAGGCAAACTAGGCAAGTGCTGGGGGCCCGTGACTCTGAGGGGCCCGGATCGTTCGATTAAAATGAAAAAAATAGAAAAAAAATATACACATTTTAAGTTTTAAGTCATTTTCTGACCAAAATATTTTTAATAATTACTACATTTGATATGAATTCTATTGAGGGATGGCAGCTGTTAACACAAATGTAAAATAATACAATAATTATAATGTGACACTGACACTCCGATACAATGTATTTATATATACAGGGTGGTGACTCGCTCAGCCGGTCATAGGACTTTAACTTGGGAAATCAGTTTTTTGCAATTTCCTGCTTCCATAATTATTTTATGCAAAAACGCGTCAAATAAAAGTTTTAGGGCATCAAATTCTGCATCTAAATCAATAAACAGAATTACTTTTACGTGCTTTGTATCGACAGAAATTAAATATGAAAATGTCGAAAATTACGTTGAAAATATTGATAGGCATGGAATTGAACAAAAGAAATAAATAAATGCTTGACGTTTTATCTGTGAAAACATCAACGTTTGCCGTTGTGACAGATAAAATGTCAACGTTTGACGTTGGACCTGCAGGAGAAAATATTTATATTTTATAAAACATTCATAACATGTAATTTTGTTTATTGATTTAGATGCAGAATTTGGTGCCATAAAACTTTTATTTGACGCGTTTTTGCTTAAAATAATTAGAGAAATTAGGAAATTGCGAAAAACTGATTTCCCATGTTAAGTCCTAAGACCGGCTGGGCGAGTCACCACTATATATTTATGTGTTTTGGGGCCCTAAATATTATATTGCCTAGGGTCCAGGAGATGCTTAAGACGGCCCTGATCAGACTACTGATATTTTGCAACAACATATTATTCTTATTACAAATTAAACATTAAAAATTAAAGATTAAAATTATTGTAATAAATTTGAAAACATTAAATTTAAGGTGAAATAATTATGACAAATGACTTAAAAATTTTGAACGATCGGAAGGAAAATAATAAAAAGATAAAATAAATGTATCATCACGCCTTTTACTCATTATTGGATGTGGTACTGTGCCGTAGTAGATCTTGGTAAGTGATATATTTCTCCGCGTGAAGTGTGGTTACCAATCGTTAAATCACGGCCCTTAAAGGTGTTAGTGGAGGGTGAGCCACAGGGGTAATTTTAACGTTGTGAAAATGGTTTATTTTGATCATTCCGGATTAGAAACAAGAACAAGAAATAATATTAAAGAGAAAAATATAAATATGTTAGTCCATTGACTAAAATCCAACAAATTCATCAACAATCATTCATGATTATTCACCCTCAATCATAATCTCCCTCTTGCAAATCCTCATTCCAAATTCTGCAGTATTGTAGGGTGTCACATTGGTCTGTCACCCTCTCCAGTATGAGTATTCGGGGGTCAGATAAACCACACGGGTGACAGCGGCCATTCAGCGGGCTGCAAATCTCGCGGAGCGCGATTCTAGCGCAACCCCGTCGCAGGCTCGATCCAATTCTGTCCAAATGGGCTGCACTCAAAGAAACGACCGGGCCGTACACGCTACCCTAGCCAGGATGCGTGTTTCCGATACATTAGCCAAGGAATTTTAGAATTTGTCTCTTGAGGGATAAATGGAATGTAGGATGATGTTTGATATTGCTCAAGGGAATTAGGTTACTCCAAAAGGTGAACAAGACGGTAAAGCAATTCGAAAAGATGTTTTAGGTTATACATTTTGTAGTTATCTTCAATATTTTATTACGTTTATCTAGTTATTTTTCTGTATAATACGAGAAGTTAGATTTAAAGGGACTACAATAAATTTATTTGATTAATTATTATACCGTGTCCTACTGAAGAACGCAGCATTGCAAAGTATAGGATGTACTTGACCTTAAATTTGATTGACCAAAAAAACGTCAAAGCGAATACAAGTTTGATTTACAGCTCTTCACATAGTCACTATTTTAGTCGTTTATCATAACCTTGAAATGTCGTCTTTGTTTTAACTACTGGAACTACTTTATAAATAAACTGGGTTTCAAGCATAAGCATAAACATATAAATTTGCAAACTCCAAACGTTTGTTGTTGTTTTAACCTAAAATAGTTTATTTTTAGAATTACATATTAAACTAAAAATAGTAGCAAACTATACAAACCAATTGTTACTGTGTACTAAAATTCTATATTATAAAAATGTATTTTATATAATTTTGTATACAGGCATAAAACAAAAATAATGTTTCTATCAACAGCTTTAAATGGCCTAATTCCAGACAACAAAGAAAAATTCAAAAATAGTGACTATGTTAAGAGCTGTGAATGTAACTTTACTGGCATATTTGATGTTTTTTATTTTTATGTATATGTATAAGTATTACATTATTCTTAGATATTATCTTGCAATTTAGTGGAAGAAATATATTTAATGATGCGCTAAATATCCTCAAAATTATTCAAATATGTTCACGCACAATTTTACTTCAGGCAATAGTTTCTCTCTGACTTATGACATTAACATTTTGACATATAATAAAATGTTATTATTTATGATAGAATTTTTTGTAATGTAAATCTATAAGTTTTATAGATCCGTACGTCTCTAAATGATAAACAAAATCACAGTGAAGTTTATGACTATGAAATATTTTCTACTTATCAACAAATTTTATTATAATTTTCTTCATTATTATTAATTTTTTCATATTAAAAAGGATTTTGATCGCATTCTTAGATGTGACAATCTGTTTTTAAAAAGTTAAAAATATAACCTACACACAAACTGTCACATTAATATGCTTGGAGAACATCAGAGAGCAGCACTAGCGTTCTTGTTTTTATAACATTAAGTTACGCTTCTTTTTGTCATGTTGTGTTTTTTTTGTTATTATTTTATTGTGTACTTGAAACAATCTTGAATTCTAGAAATAGGTGCTATGAACGCAGTTGAATTTTTGTTTAAGATTGTCATTAGTAAAATATAATACTTAATCATTTATATTCCTTTTAAAGGATTTCAAGATCTCAAGTATATTAACAAATAATTGAAACGAATTCATTATTCATTCCAAACATCTTCATATTTATTTTGATTAATATTATTATTGTTTCTCTTTATTTTCATCTATCCTTAAATTGAATTTTTATGTTTATGTATCCATATTTCCTTCCTATTTTCATCATTTTTCACATTTGACTATGTACATATTTGAGATCAATATTTGCACTATAAAGATTGTAAACTCAAATAATGCAGTGTAAAGGGATGAATACTAAAGTACAAAGTATATAAGTTAGTTAACTTCCTCAGATTTATCTTAGAAATTGAAAATAAAGCATCATCTTTTATGTCGAGCAATTTCCTTCAGTATATTAAATATTTTACTGCTCCGTGCTTGAAAACATCAAGAATGATAGTTTTCTGTGAATTCCCAATACAATACTTGTAGTATACCACACATATAACTTAAAATTGTCGGGCTTTGATCATCGCTCTCGCCTTTCGTAAGGTACAATCAGGGCCGTCTTAACCCTTTCCGGGCTGAATTAAGGGTTGGTAACTTTTTTTGATTTTTTACAAAGAATAATGGTTCTAAGTACACAATTAACGATAAATTGGTATTAGATTTTTTAATTGCACCAAATTATAATTATGATGTGGTATATCCTAGTAACCACTAAGCAGCAAAACATATTTTTACATACACAGAACAAACTACAAATAACATGAACTAATAACAAAATTTGCAAGAAGAACAAATATTGATGTATTATAATAAACAAATTTTATTATTACTGTATTATTGCTAACAAAATCACAATAAAATTTACTCTTTTTACTACTTCTTATAATAATTTTGGAAACAATTTCTTTTTTCTGATACGCATAGGCCAACTTTACAAATTGTGCAAGACCATTTGCTTCTTTTTTGATCAGTACGTGTGCTGCAATGAGCACATCTTCTAAAAGTGCCATATTCTGGTATATGTAACATTACAATTCCACAAAAATATATCTTCTTGTAGAAATAACTGCGCAAGTGGAAGGTCGTCTTCATCACTAAAATCGCTATTACTGATATTTTCATTTTCTATTAGTATTTCCGGAAACTTTGGCTCTATGTCGAAATATTCAGTTTCACTATTTACATCACTACATAAAGATCATCAATTTCTGCTTGTTCTAGGTTTTCTAATTCGGAATAACGCCAAAATTGTTTGTCTGAACTAAAATTTAGATATTTAGATCTGCTTGGTGGTACATTTACGATACCACATAATTTTCATGGTATAAACATGAGAAGTTACATTGTATGATTCCAAAATTACCAAATTTCTATTGAATGTACTACTAATAATGAAATAAATGCATACTTACTGGCCATAGTGACAAAAAACAGTTAAAAACACTAATTTTGTATATACGGAACAACCACCTGTAAAATCTTGCATATCCAAACAATATTAAATTCGTTTTTACGAATATAGAGCCACAAAACCCAACAAATTATTTTTTTTCTCAATAGATAGCGACACTATATACTAACTAAAATGTGGTAACTACAGTATACCATCAAGCCGCAACAGAATTGTAGTTTGAACATGTGGTATAGCTGTTATACCAGTAAGCTTGAAAGGGTTAAGCATATTCTGCGACGGGGTGCTGGGTGGTCAACCTGCGCCCCGGCTCTTGTCAACCAAAAAAACGCAATGTAATTTTTAATGTTTCATTTATTTATTACTCAAAATTCTTAAATTATACACATAAAACAATAAATTATACAAATTAAAAATCAACACATTTTTTTTTCAATTTAAAAGCCCGGAAAAAATACATCAGTAATGTTTCGTTTATATTATTATTAAATAGGTACCAATTTATTCTGATTATTATTATTATTATTCTGATCCATTAGCAACTTGAATCTCTCATTTAATTTCGAGATAGCCGTGTCAAGGAAATAAAATTTTATTTAAAATTTTTTCATTGGGTCTAAAATGGGCTCATCTGTAGCCTCGTAATTAAAATGTCTTTTTCGGGGACGTGGACGAGCAGTTTCGCTAATTGTTCGGTGTGTAGTAATAAGAGCTATTTTAACTTGCACATTGTGTAACAAGTGCCGAAAGCGGTATGAGGTATATTTAATATTGGCGCCTATATTTTTATTTAGTGCATGCATTTGACCTAACAAAGTGTACGAAACGGTGCAATGACGTTGATATTGAATGAGTTAGGGTTTAATGCGCTCGGCTTGTGTGCGCCCCCTAGGACTCTGCGCCCGGGTGCGCTCGCACACCTTGAACCCCCGGGTAAAGACGACCCTGGGTACAATCTAACTCGGCCTACGCTTCTGCTCATTGCGTCGTCGTCGTCGTCGTCGTCGTTATTGTCGTCATATCGCGATGAGGCTTCTCGAGTGCTTTACGAGGGTCCGTTGTCAGTTTGTCACTTGTTTTACACACGGGAGTGACGTGGCAACGTTTTGTTGCTGATATGTCGCACAACGCGGCGTTTTTACGATCGCTATCCGAGGTATCCACGGACTGGAAGCTGGACCTTGCTTGGCGACATGAATTTTGTTGACGGTTTATGATCTGCTATGAGATTGTGACTCGTAAAAGAGGGACTCTGTTTTTATCAAAATTCCGCTGAAATAAAGCAGATAATTTTTATTGATTTGTGTTTATGTTTTATCTTCTGTCGGTATTACAAGTCGTTTGTTTATTATTATTTACGGTAAAATATTCACACAGATATACGGTTACTATACGGACAAGTTGAGTAATTTTCCATTGTTACTCATTATTTTCCACCCTGTCAAAATTGGTCGCTAGATGTCAATAGTACATTATTCTTCCCGATTTATTATTATACATAATTTAAAGTGCAGTACTAATTTATCATTAAAATATTACGCCTAAAAATATATAGCAAAAGATAAATTATAGTAATAAAATATAATCAAGAAAATATCATATATCAAAATTTTACAATGGGGGTTTCCACTTTTTTTAAAATTTCTTTCTATGAAACTTTATTTAAATTGAATGCAATGTACAGCTCTAGAAAGTGTTAATTCATATTCATTAAGCACTAATATTTTTTTTTTAATTTGTGACGCCAGACTTAAGAAAATGTGAATCTCAAACAGCGGGACGCACATATAATAGACGTCATATATATGTATATAATATATAAATGAAGTTTAAATAACTTATATAATAATTTAAAATATGCATTGTTATGTTTTTCTCTCTGTATATTTCTACCTATTATATATCATATTTTTTCTTTTAGTACATACAATATAAAAACTATTATTATGTACCTATAATTATAACCTACCACTAATATTAGCATTATAAATATGAAAAATGTCATCTGACTTTGCAGAAGATAAGATTTTTGAATCAGTAAATAAGAACTAATACAGTGTAGCCGATTCTGCTAAATTTCCTTATATTTGACACTAAATATCGCTCCTAATTAAAAACAACAACAAAATAGTTATTTGTGAACACTACTTATGTATACACGTTATACATTAAATTGAATTAAAACAAAATAAGCACAAATAGGCCGTTATGAATCGTAATGCCCGCTCATTATGCTCCGGTCGTTATGGTGTTGTTTATAAACTTCGTATCAACTGAAAAATAAAATTGTTTCGAATTTGTTACTGCGGAAGTAAATCTATTCTTTCCTTTATAAAATCGAATACACGAGGACTAAAACAGACAACATCCGTTATTCAACCTAATAACCATGCACACATAGAAATAAATCTATATTTTATAATTAGTTCAAATGTTAATTTGCTCTTTGAATTCATGCAAAATCCATTATTCTATATTATATCAAAACATCTTTTGCTTTATTGAAGTTAATGATGCTTCCCATTAATATCTACTTAAACCTCTTAGACAGACGATGAAAAGTAGGGTTGCAAACAAACAGATCAATTTCAGGACTACATTCCTTTACAAACAAAACACTAGCAGTTCTCAGCTAATCTTTATTAAAAATTAGTTATTTCAAAGCAGTAATAATTGTTTGATTTGTTTATTTCAGAACATAATAATTAAAGTCTCCATCAAGACCTCCATGGAATATTCAGTGCTTAATATATCATTAAAATAATAATTCAAAACAGAACTTCAATAAGATGTAAACGTCAAATGAGTCCTTTGTTAATGAATTATTATTCAAAGCCACTTTAATAAAATATCACCCGTGTGTAAGTACAAGTGTGTACGTCAAGCTTAGATCCACGTCTTAACCACGTGACACGTAACACGACTAATAAAACAAGTCAACAGTGCTTGAACTACAATTCTCGCAGTTTAATTCACAAACACCTATTCAGTAAACACTTAACAGTGCTTGCGAGAATATAATAAATTAATATCTTGCAATGACGTGAAGTTGCAACGGAAAATGAAACAAACTGAGGAGAAGTTTGCTGCAGATTCTTGTTAATACGCCAGTGAGTCAAGCACCATCTAGCGTCGTACACTCACATTATCATAGCTGTAACTTGTGATAATGTAGGAGGTGCTTGACTGCCAGCTAACAGAACTATTGCTGTTGCTAAGTCTGTTCGTTGTTATCTCATTTCGGAAATATACATGAATATTTAATACAAATTTACATAGTAATTTATAAAATCGTCTAATGGCTCCCTCGTGCGAATTAAATTCAGTACAATACATTTAATTACTCACGAAATCGAAAATCTTTATCCTATAATTTCGTATCTCGTGTCAATCGATTTGGGGACCTGTTTCAGTAATAGATTCAGGCGGAATTCAATTAAGATGGCAATTGAATTGAAACTGTCTAGACTTATGAGCTTATGAATCCTATTCGCAACGCCTTCATGTTGAACATCGTCCTCTAATATAATATTATTCAGTAAATTAAACACTTATTTGAATATGATTTAATTGTATAATTCTATGCACATGAATGACTCAACATTATTGCTGTTGTACATGCATATATACAAAGCATAATTTATGATAATAAAATTAACAAAAAGGATAATATAATTTAAATTCTCTGCTTTTAAGGAGAATCAGGCTCCTATGTTTTGAAATATGATATTATTATTATTATAAATGAAACATTTATATGATATACATATTTTTGAAGTTAAAGGCTTCAGATATATTGTAATAAACATGGAAATATTAAATTTATGTGCAAATAGGAAAATTATTTCAAAGTTTTGATTTGATTTTTCAAATGCGATTGGGCTGAAGGTAATACAAATAATTCAATATATTTTGGGCGTTTTTAACTGTTTTTTAATACAGAGTGTTTTACAACTTTTTTTTAAACAAATCAGCATAAATAAGTGCAGTTTATCTAAAATGAATATTGCTTTTAAATACCTAAATTGAAAAACAAAGTTTATAATTTTATTTTCAAAATACTTGATAAATATTAAAATTTAACAGTAAATCAGTGATTTCTAAATTTCTAAAAAAATCTTGTTTCTACGATCGTTCGTTATTGTGTACTTATATTCAGTGTAAACAGTGATTCTTTAGTGCACGGTATGTAAAAGAGTAATAAAATATTTGTTACAAAACGAACTAACTATAACATATAGAATAAATGATATATAATAAATAAAGTAAAAAAAATAGTGCATGCAATAAAGTATCAATTTTGACACTAATTACATAAATAACTATTTCAGAATCAGTATACCAAATTATGTTACCCTTTAATATTTGGTGCATAAGTTGTAAAACATCCTGTATATATTTTATTTATTAATTTTTTCCTTAAAATTGTCGACTTTAAATGCAATAATAATTTATTTAATTATAGATTACTATACTAGGTGTTTTAAAATTATTGTAAAAATAATTAAGGATATATTATATTTGATGTACTGATTACAAAGCAAAAAGAATTTTTACGAAATTCAAACAAATATTGAGCTTATTCAGTATTCACACAACAATAATAATTCAATAATAGCAACTGACATTTGTAAACAATAATAAATAGTGCTATTGTGTCAGCACTCTAAAATTTGAATCCATATTCAACTTGTTTCGTTCATGGCGCCCTTATTTTAACTATAATGATATAAATCTAAACATGAATTTTTCTTATACAAATTGTTATCTAAGGGTATACAAATATTATATCACTAAATTCTGAATTAAATGCTCTATAGATAAAAATTATTTTTGTTTCATGATCAGTACGTCTTATAATATATACCCTTTAATTTTTTCCCGAAGTACAGATAAACCCTGTATATATATATATATATATATATATATATATATATATATATATATATATATATATATATATATATATATAATGGTAAGATCTTGTTTAAAAAGATCAATATTTAGGTGCCAGCTTGAGATTCAATTACTCATTTGAAGTTATCAATTGGTTAAAGTGTGTACTTGATTATTTAAAGATCCCAGATCAAAATTGTTAATTTAACTATTCATAAGTTTATAGCCTATGTTTCAATGTATAACATGAAAATAAATGTTTAAAACTGCTTGTTGTAAGTGAAAAGTTCCATTATGAATAGTTATTTGCACAATAAAAACATAGTACTTTTCTCTCTCCAGAGTGTTTTGCACTTAAGTTAAAGTAATAAATGGCGCTAAGCAAGCCAAGTATAATGAAAAATCTCATAAAGAATTGCAAGCTTTAGACTGGCGGTGGTTATAAGTTATAACGCTAGATACATCGCATGTATGATTGGTGTAACTGCCACCATATTTCGCCTTTGTGTGCATTCGCATTCAGTGGAAAATACAAGCAATATTTATTTTTATGTCAATGTGTTATTACTGAAATAAATCTGCGGATTAATATTTGAAATTTCAAGTTTCATATTTGTTATGTCGTTGCACGCTGCCACCATTGTATGAGTGATTTGAGTATTTAACTGTAAAGTCCAGTTTATTGCAAACATAGATTGTTGGTATCTTTTATTACTCTTCGATTTATTATTGTGTTGTAACGTATTAATGTTAAATAGTATTATTATTATTAAGGCAGTATCGTTTATAAACAAAGTGACTGATGGGTATGTGTTTTTGTTTTGTTTCAGCACCTCCCGAATGCGAGCCAGGCCAACTAACTTGCGGGCACTATGTTTGGAACAAGACCTATTGTATACCACCGCACTACAAGTGTGATATGCAAGTTGATTGCGTCGATGGCAAAGATGAGGCAGAATGCAGTAAGTTTTCTAGTTTTATTTTTATATTAAATTTTCGTACGAAATTCTGTTCTCGAAGTTCATCTTTATATAATACTAGTTTGCATTGCTTTTACGACGACCGTTAAAACGGTTTTATAGCCCGCTGCTATTAGCAATGTCTGCTAATACTGCTGGAATAACAAATATTTGTTAGAAATAAATTTTAAACAAGGTTATCGTTTCCTTGGTTACAGAATTATTTGTATAAGAATAATTAATTAATTAATTCTTCCATCCCATGAGTGTAATAAAAATATTTTTAGTACGAGTTGCGTACACAATTTTTTATACGATCAAGTTTTATCCATTACTTTACAGAATGTTTCTATATTCTGTAATTTGATATACTGATTATAGAACAATAAGATTTATTTTTAGATTCGAAAAAAATTAGGGTTTTTCATTCCTAGCGAACATTTTTAGTGTCACTGGTTTAATAGTACATTTAATTAAAACAAAACAAGGCATTGCACCAGGAGTGTTTATACTTTTATTTCATATAAATAAATAAATATATCATCCCGCCTTTTACCCATTACTGGGTGTGACACTCTGCCTAAGCAGATGTCGGTAAGTGATATATTTTTTCGCGTGAAGAGCGGTCACCAGCCGTCAAATCACGGCCCCCATAGATGTTAGTGGAGGGGGAGCCACAGGGGTAGATTTAAATTGGTGAAAATTGTTTGTCGGCTGTGGGGATCGAACCAGGGTTCTCAAGATCCACAGGCCGACTCGATACCATTGAGCCACCTACTCCATTATTTATTTCATTAGTAACAAAATTATAAATAATTAAATGAATTATTAAATCAGTGACACTAAAGATGTTCGCTAGGAATGAAATACCCTAATTTTTGCGAATTTCAAAAAAAAATCTTTTTGTTCTATAATCAGTATATCAATGTCATTAAAGTTTCGTGCAGAAGTATAGAAACACCCTGTATAAGACAGTTAGGTGGTAAAGGAAAAAGGAATTCGGTATAAATGTCATGTTCCAGACTTTTATAATTTAATTAATTTTAACTACTACTACAGCTATTCACTATACATATAATCTCATTAAATTTATGAGCCTAGTTATTAACAAGAAAGGATTTTTGCCGCACAGAGACTTTCGCATTTTATAAAGCTTTGAAGTGCATTTAGTGGAGAACGCAGTAGAATTAATTTCCTGTGCAAGCATCACCCGTAGCAAAATAGCGATAAGATTTCACACATATGGTGCAAAAATCCACCGGAAATTAAATTAAGGCGGGTTTTTTAAATGTCTGAATATGAGAATATATTATTTCCTTTTTAATGAGATATATGTATGGGTCTTCGCATTTAAATTTCATTTTTCGTTTATTTTTGATCGTTACGTGAATATCCATAAATTCACTAAATCAGATTGACTCATTCTGAATTCTGCTTTCAGTGAAATTTTATGCATATTTTGCCAGAATTTTCGTTTTTATTTTCGTTACTGTCATATACAGTTTTATTGAAATTTTCTAGAAATAAATTTACATATTTTTTGTCTACTCTCAGACTATCTCGTTCAAATATTTCATAAAAGATTGAACTATTTTACTAAAATTAATATACATACTAGTAAAATTAGTATCAAAAATAATTCTACATTTTAATACAATACACGGTATGGGATAGGTGGATCAGCCGGACTCTGGATTTAACAATCCGGGTTCGACTCCCACAGTTGGAGGTTGTGATTTTATGGCTGATAACTGCACTTTACGTGCATAAATATATACTTATCGAGATCTGCTACGGCAGAAAACTACACTCTAGAGAGTAAAAGGCGTTATGATTTTTGTTTTATTTACACGATATAATAATATGATATGCGTTTTTATTCAGTGCTGAATAGAAATAATATTTTAATATATCTTAAAGTTTGTAGTGTTCTGCATAAATAAATATGAAGTCGTATTAAAGTTATTGGTAAAAATAATTCGGAAGTATCTTATAATTTATAATAATATCTTTTCGCACCCTTTCTGCGCTCAAATAGCAAATTTCTTTCCGATTTTCATCTGTTGTGAAGCTCGAGGAAACCTGCTGAGTTCTGCGCAAAGCGTCACAGATCTGACGATTTACTTACACAATTCCAATTTTCTCCGTGAATTTTTTCCATTTTCCGTTCGAGGAACCATTGCAGGCGTGCGATTGAATTTTCCCCCTCATGATTAGGGCAGCGGACCGCACAGTACAGTGTTGCCAACTCGTATGAGTAGGCGTTCAATCTGAAGTTGGTTGCTTGCGCGAGAAGATAGCCGCAATGACGGTCAAAGAAGAACGAGATTGTGAGAGGGACAGAAACGTTTTCATTACGTTTACTATCTGATCGTAGACACCTGTTGAGTGAAATTCTTGCTCTGTGGTTCTTCTTCTTCTTCTTTGATGGTGTAGCTTTTGTTTCAGAGCTGTAATAAGGCCTTTAATTATTGTTTTCAATGTATTCCATTTAAAAACCTCGTTATTTTAAGGATTGGAACGAAGTTTTATTTAGTAAAAATAAATGAGGAAGCCTCAAAATAAGACATTAAACAGTACTTATTTATCTTTCATGCACAGTTAAATCTAATTTATTCTGTTACTGTTCTGCTGCATAAATGAAATAAAATGAAAATATTTTGAAATTAAAAACGAAATAATAAAAAAGTCAGGAAGGAGAAAATGGGAAAGATAATAATATACGACGCTGTGAAATTGTGTGAATATAGGTAAAAGTAAATTGAATGGAATAATTGAAAATATATGCTCTTTTATGTCATCAAAAAAGTCACTGAATGTGATCAAATCTGACTGAATTTTTCTTCCTTTCATGTATATTCTTTTGAGGAAAGATATAAATATATTATTTGAATGAAATAAATTTATTGTTCGAGTCAGTAAAATACGTAGTCAGTGCCAATATCGATTTTTATATATTTTTAGGTCTGAAGTAATATTAGTTTTAAGCAGCAAGGCCTCATACACATTATATTATTTAACGATGATTCATATGGGATAGATATAGTAGACATCATCATTAGTAAAAAAAAAATAGTAAAACTAACACTGGTGCAATATTTAAATGATAAATTAATAAAAAAAAATATCAAACAAATAATATAACAGGCGCATTGTATAAGAAATTACAGTATATTTTTTAAGTAACTAATTAGCAATATTTTCTGAAATTATTTATATTTCTATTTCCTGCAATCTTCAAAAATAATTTCTACGTACGCCATAGTGTTAATCTTGATTTCACATTACCATTAATATCTAGCTCGATTACGATTGTCAAGACTAAAACTTTATAAAACTATAAAAATTAATAACTTATATTCTTATTTATTTATTTATGTTACGCTGTTCAACAGGAACTTAATTCCAATTACAGTACAGGATACGCATTCACCGAGCAGCAGTGTGATAGTTTATATAATTTTTAGTTTTAGTGCGATTTGAACTCGGGATCTCCATATTCGAATTCCGTAACGCTATCCACATTGACGTATTTTTACTATTTTCGGTGCAGTACGTTAAGTTGATTTAAAGTTACGGTTTTAGAACCGAAATAATATCGTTTTAGTTACGTTTTCGGTTACAGAATCAATTAAATTTTTGGTGCTTATATTGCAAAATAAAAAATGTCGATATTGGTTTTATAAAAAGGTGAATATCGGTGCGGTTTTCGGTTACCGTTTCATTATGGTTCGGGTCCGTGATTTGTGATTATTGAAGTCACGACTGGCCGAATATATTCTGCCAACTTCTTCTAGTAAATGTAACAGATTAAATTGTGATTTGGGCAAAGTGCGGGTCTGTGTAGTCTTTGTTCACCGTCCATTCGTTCGTTTTGTTCGATTATTTACCTCATTTTCTGCTAAGATCGGCATTTAGTTAGGAACCTTGGATTAGGTGAAACAGTAGCTCTTGATGAGAATTGAAGTTAAGAACCAATTTGCGGACTTGCTGTTGGGGGAGATTTCAAATTCGCTTTCTGCCAGATTTCCGACATTCATTTCAGTCTTAACGCACTCCTTTCTTCATTAATTTCATTGCATTGCTCGGTTTTTCTCCTGAAAAAATATTGGCTCTCGTGCTCGGGTTGTCGGGTTTTTCTTTCTTGCGGGAGTTCATGTAAAAATAAAGTTTAGTTGGCTGTACTGCGAATGCAAATGGCTGATTGTGAATGCGTGGTGGTAGTAGATGTCGGAGTGAGATTTATGTTAGCAGTGGCTGTGCCTAGACCGCACTTCCACGACATGTGGTGAGGCTATTTGTTAAATCTAAAATCGATAAAATAGAACGATTCTGTACGCCGTACTTCATTCCAGAACGGATTGTTTTATCTAGAATATTTTAGCTTGACTCTACAATATTTATATCATATACTCAAATATTTGTTCAGAGATTTAAGTCATTTTTCCTTTATAGAAATATTTTATTTCACATATAAATATCGAAACAGATTTAAAAACTGAAAAATTATAGAAATTAAACCAAAATTACGTCAACAAAGACAAAATTAATTGTCATCCATACACTTGGTGAAACTAGGTTTAATAACATATAAACTAAACACTTGACTAAGTCGCACAAAATTCAGCCTCCAAGTCACCTTATGAGGGCATCGTCAGAGGCTGGCCAGCACAGTTAGAAACCAGCCTCTGACGATGCCCTCATAAGGTGACTTGGAGGCTGAATTTTGTGCGACTTAGCCAAGTGTTTAGTTTATATTTTATTTTACAAAATTACGTCAGTTTTATTTGATTTAAAATATGGTTTACAGAGAAAAAAATTATAATAAAAACGAAGTTTCAAATAATATTATGGGGTAGATAGTTTAGTGATATCGAGTTGGCCTGTGGATTTGAGAATCCGAGTTCAATTTCCACAACCGATAAACAATTTTTGGGGACCGTGATTTTACGACTGGAAACTGCACTTTACACGCAAAAATATATCACTTACCGTGACGGAAGAATGCCACACCCAGTAATGGGTAAAAGGAGAGATGATACTCGAATATTTATTTAATTTAAATGAACTAAAGATCGCTTCTTAAAATACCAATCATTTTGTGCACATTTCCTTAGTAACTTAAGCTTAAAATTGAGCTTAAACTGTTGCTGTAATTTTCCTCCTGAGGGTGATTAGTTAGTCACTAGTTAGTAATTGCCTAATTTTATTTCTCACACTCAAATATTTCTAAATTATTTTAGAAGAAAATACTTCAAAGTATGTATGAAGAGAACTACGTTTTTTGTTACTTTTCTTAAGAGAATTTTACTTTTAAAAATATGTGTTCAATACAGATAAAAAGCAGACTTGATGTCTTTACAGGATTCATAATAAATGTATTACTTTTTGGCCTAATTAAATAAATATTTCTAAACCAGACGTTGAAAGTCTTCTGTTACCTTTAACCATATGTATAAATTATATAGATGGGCGAATATCATCCGCGAATAGTCGAATGCTGCGAATATTGACATTATTCGATATTCGAGATTTTCGAATATTAACGAATATCTCGAATATCGAATATCGCGCCATATGTTGACCTCAATTTTTGACTATGTTTTTCTTTATCATTTGTACATAAACTTAAAACTATAACAATATTTTAAAGTAATTAATAACAAAGATATTTTGTTTCAAAACCATGAAGACGTACCATATTTCAAATCCAACATCAGCCCGTACGTTTCACCTTAAATTTAAAGTTTTCGTCTTTTTCTTTTTTGTTTGTACTTTTTGTTTTAATTTTATTTTATCTAAACAATTTCATTCAAATAATGAAAAGAACATAATTAAATAATTATTAATAATTTTAGGAGTATTCGAATATTCGAGTACCTCGATTCGATATTCGAATTCGAGAAATTTGATATTCGCCCATCTCTAATACATTACTAGAGAATTATTTTTTTAATTTTGAAGTTTTCGCCTCGATTAATATTTTCTAATGAATTTTTTCTTTTTTTCTTCAGCATACCGCAAATGCCAGACAGACGACTTCTTCTGCGGCCCTCCAGACTCAAGTGGATCCATCCCTCGGGCATCGTATCCATGCCTGCCCAAGGACAAACGTTGTGACGGCTACGTGGATTGCAGGAGCGGCCGAGACGAGCTAGGTTGTGCCGGGAATGGAATCTCCTGCCGGTTGGACCAGTTCCGATGCGCAAATGGACAGCGTTGTGTAGAGTTGTCCGCCAAATGTGATCATAAAAATGATTGTGCCGATAATTCCGATGAGCAGGGATGCAGTAAGTATTTCATGATTATTATTTATTTATGTTACGCTGTACAACAGGAAGTTAATTCCAATTACAGTACAGGGTCCGCACTCACCGAGCCGCGGTGTAGTAGTTTATATAATTTTTATCTTGAGTGCGATTCGAACTCGGGATCTCCAGATTCAAATTCCGTATCTACACCACTGTACTGACGCATTTTTACTATTTTCGGTGCAGTACAATTTAATAAATAATATCTTAATATTACTTATTAAATGACAATACGTTATTTAAGTCGATTTAAAGTTACGGTTTTAGAACCGAAATAATATCGTTTTAGTTACGTTTTCGGTTACAGAATCAATTAAATTTTCGGTTTTTATATTTCAAAATAAAAAATGTCGATATAGGTTTCATAAAAATGTGACTATCGGTGACAGTGAAACCATACATATAATGAGTTGTTGTTTTCTTAAGAAATATTAAAAATATGAATGACAGGAATAAAATGAGTTATGTATCTTTTGTAATACAAACTAATTCATTAACTAATGACGTATTATCTTACAATTTAAAATGACGTATAAATTAATTTTGTAATTGATATGCGATACACTGATCAATTTGAAACAAGATACTCTCTCCTATTCTGAAACTAAATCATTATCTATTACCGATTGTTATTAATGATAGCTTTTATTTTTCATGATTATTCTATAGAGTACCTCCATTTCGACATTCTGTGACTAAAGTTATTTATTTCTTTTCTACTTTTATGCATTTATGCTCGAACAAAGCTACCTCTATACAAATATTACTTAACTTTGTACAAAACTATCAGTGAGCTGTCATTATATTATATTTTCTACAACTGTCAAAAATGTTCACTTTTTTAAACTGATATTAATACGCGAAGTACATGATTTTTTCATCATTTACATTACCATGACAACGCGTATTTAACGTACTATTTTGTACGCTAGTGCGCAAAATAAATATTCATCTTATTTTAAAAAGATCGTCAGATGTCGACTTCGGAACCAATTAGGCACTTCACTTTTTACAGAGTATGTTAAATTAATATTAATGAAAAACGAATCCAAATTATTCAATTATTTAATATCGGCTAAACAAACTAACTACTTTGGTTTGGTTTGAAGATTGTTATTTTAATTCAATTCGACATTTACTAAAAAAAATTTGTATAGATTAAATCGCAATAGTATAATCAAAAATGTAAAAGCTTGTGTTAAATTTTGTTTATACAGCGTTAACTTTATCTTCAAAAATTCGTTTTCAAAAGAGTGAAATTTTATTCCCTCATTTCATTCAAAAAAAAATTTGTATTCTGTTTAAATGTTTCATGAAAACATTTACAAAAATGTTAAAAGAATTCTTAAAAACACGAAAGCAAAAAATAATCCACTTGAAAGAAAATTTGAGAGATAATATGCACATTTTTGTGGTCTTGACATTATTTGACTTGTAATAACGCAATAAAAAGGGTCTTTACAAGTCGTTTTATTACTTTGAGAAAAGAAAGGAAAAAAGAAGTCTTTGGCAAAGCTGTTTTTATAGCACAGTGAAAACATTATAGCTGCTTTAGCGGTCATAACTGCGGCTTCAGAATGGGCAATTGTCTTTCACAAGATTTTTAAAAATAAACTCGAGATAGTCCTTTTTTATTACATGTCCTGTTTTTGTTTTCCTATAAACTTCGCGATTATACTTCTCATAATTAAATTTCAACTGAATAATCATTTTCACTGCGGCATTATTTGATTAATCATTCTTTGTTATTCGGCGAAGGAAACCCCCATTAGATTAGCGAACATGAAGTTAGAATTTCTCCGCAAAAACTTATCAGTATTTCAATTGTTATTCACCCAGTTGTTGTTTTTAATCACAGCGTTATCTTTGCGCGTACAAATTATTAATTTGCCCAAGTTTCTTCTTAATCTTTATCTACGCTCCTTTGTTTCACAGTTAATTATTTCCTCATGGAGAAAGGGTTTGGGACACCGCCATTTTGTTCGCTGTTACAACTCTGTTAAGTTTGACGACGTTTCCAACATTATTAATGTAAAGAGACTTTGAATATTACCCATTTATCGCTGGACCAAATCAAATACACAATGAACTATTATATTCAAAATGGCCGTCATTGTTTTGCAAGTTTATTCAATACGTAATAACGTCATTTACAGAATGTCTTTGTTCATTAAACGGAAGGCCGCAGTTCAGCGTAGTTAATACACAAAGCGTTCGTTATTTTATAACTATGTCAACTGACAAATGCACTCTAGTTTTCCTGATATTAAAACCGCAGAGAATTTTCCTGTCACCATGTGACAACTAACAACGTTACAATTACATCTATTCAGTGCATCCCATGTTTGTTTATCCAATAAAATGACAATTTTATTGAAACTTTTGTAAGCTTTCATAACTTCATTTTTCAGATTTTCCGCCATGCCACGTAGGACAATTCCGGTGTGCAAATGCGTTATGTATTCCTTCCACTTTTCACTGTGATGGCTACAAAGATTGTAGCGATGGATCTGATGAAGCGAACTGTACGACAATTGCTTGCCCGTCTGACAAGTTCTTATGTCCTGGAAGTCATGGCTCAACACCAAAATGTATCGCGAAATCTCAACTTTGCGACGGGAAACGCGATTGTGCTGATGGCGCTGACGAAGAAAATGCCTGCTGTAAGATATTTTTGTTATTGTTTTCAAATTATTTTCAGAGTCGTAGTACGAGATAAGAGAGGCAATTATCTTAGAGGCGTAAAGAATATACATAATCTTGATCATATTCTTTCCAAAACAAATTATCTATGATACGAATTTGGTAAAGCTCGCTTGTCAATATTTAATAAACTCAAACCGTTAACTCGTTTATTAATAACTAAATGATTAATGCGTTGAAGGAACGGGAGTTCAATTTTATATTCTTACCTCGAGCGAAAAAATTGCTAGGTACAACTCTGATACTTATAGATATAAAATCACGAATTTTTAACAAATAAAAATTCGTGAAGCTTGGGGGAAGTAATTTGACGAGTAATAACTATCGGGATTCTCCGCAGTTATAAGGAAAATGGTAGTAATTCTACTTCTTAAAAAAGGTCATTGTTCTTCTATTCAAAATAATTTGTAAAGGACCATTCAGAATGGAAAGATGTCGGTAATTATAGCAATAAATTATCCATTTTAGCGAAAACGTCATGTCCATCTCTCGGCTGCGAATACAAATGTCAAGCATCTTTAACTGGCGGGTCCTGCTACTGTGCCGACGGACGAACAATAGCACCAGACAATCGAACGTGCATCGACAAAAACGAGTGTGCTGAATGGGGTTTCTGCGATCAACTATGCACGAATACAGACGGAGGCTACATCTGCTCCTGCGCTAACGGTTATACTCTGACGGAGCGGACAAAATGCGTCGCTCCTAACGCTAGTGAAATGATGCTCTACTTCGCATTTGACAAAGCAGTTTACAAGATGAACCCCAGAGGAGAAGAATCTAAGATTGTTGCCAATACTACCGGAGCTAGTGGATTAGATTTTCATTATCAGAGAAATTTGCTTTTCTGGTCGGATATTCGCACAAGAAAAGTATGCAAATAAGAATTTTTTTAGAATAATTAAACTAATAAAATAAATATTGTTTTAGATTCACTCTCAACAATTGCATGAATCCTCAAATCCCCTCGCAAATATTCCGGAAAATGATATTACTTTACCGGGAACTTGGTCTCCAGTTGCATTAGCAATTGATTGGATTGGTGATAAACTGTACGTAGCTGATGCTGTTGGTCAAAAAATCGATGTTTTTGAATTGAACGGTCGCGGACATGCAATAGTCTTGGGTTCAAATCTTACAAGTCCTGCTGATATTGGTCTTGATCCTCTTTCCGGTTATATGTTCGTTGCCGACAGCTCACAAGTAAGTTTACAAACTTCGTGAAAACTAAACTAGTTTTAATAATAATTATTTATTTAGGTCTTAAGAGCTAACATGGATGGAACAAATGCATATTCAATCGTATCAGAAGCAGCTTACAAAGCATCAGGAATTACAGTGGACATTATCGCAAAGAGAATTTACTGGTGCGATTCACTTTTAGATTACATCGAAACCGTGAACTATAAAGGAGAACACAGATTCCATGTCTTGCGTGGTCAATCAGTACCAAGTCCATCTCGTTTAGCTTTATTCGAAAACAGAATCTACTGGACAGACGGAACGAAACAAGGAATTATGTCTGTTGATAAATTTGAAAGTCAAAACAGTATTCAAGCCATATTCAGAATGAGAGACATGAAAGATCCAAAAGCCGTGAAAACTGTTCATGGATTAAGTCAACCATACGTCGCAAATCCTTGTGGAAATAACAATGGAGGATGTCAACACATGTGTATTGTCACAAATGTTGTCTCAGGTTTAGGTTTCCGATGCGCTTGTAATATTGGTTTCCGGTTGGAAGAAGATCAAAGAAACTGCATCACTGTTGACGAATTCTTAATGTATTCTCAACAGAGATTCATTAAAGGAAAAGTTTTAAATCCTGTGATTGAAGGATTCAGCGATGCTATGTTACCAGTAGTTTCACGACGCGCTAGATTTGTCGGTTTAGATTTTGATGCCAATGCTGAACAGATCTACTATTCTGATGTCATCCAAGATGTTATTTATAGAGTTAATCGTAACGGAACTGGTAAAGAAATTGTGTTAGCTTCTCAAAATGAAGGTGTTGAAGGTTTGGCTGTAGATTGGGCTTCAAGAAATCTTTATTACATCGACAGTCGAAAAGGAACACTGAATGTTTTATCAACAAGAAATGTTACATATCGAAGAACTTTACTAAAGAATCTTAAACGACCTAGAGCTATAGTTGTTCATCCAAATAAAGGGTACATTTTCTTCTCCGAATGGGATCGCCCTGCCAACATTTCAAGAGCTCATTCAGATGGTTCAGGCTTAATGGTATTCAAAAATGTTACACTTGGTTGGCCAAATGGTTTATCTGTTGATTTTGATGCTGACCGTCTGTACTGGTGCGATGCTTTATTAGATCACGTACAACATTCTAACTTAGAGGGTACTGACGTAAGAACAGTGAATTCAAGACTAATCAGACATCCATTTAGCATTGTTATTCACAAAGATTTCATGTACATCACAGATTGGAGATTAGATGCTATTGTTAAACTTCATAAATTAACTGGAGAACAGGAAGAAACTATAATTCGAGAACCACAAACAAATAGATTATACGGTGTTAAAGTCTTCAGTCAGAAAGTTCAAAGAGTAGATCCAATGCAACCATGCGCTAATAACAACGGAGATTGTCAAAAACTTTGCTTCGCTGTACCGAGAAATGACTCTCATGGTTTGATGGTTCGATGTGGTTGTCCTTATGGAGAGAAACTTATGACCGATGGTAGGACATGTATGTCTGATCCAAATAGTGAACCTCCAGTACAACCTTGTCCAAATAGCTGGGACTTTACTTGCAACAACCAAAGATGTATCCCCAAGAGCTGGGTTTGCGATGGCGATGATGATTGCTTGGATAATAGTGATGAAGAACAAAATTGCACAAGTAATATATCAGGTCCATTTTTGGTTATTCTGTTTTTTAAACAATTTTATTTTATATTTTAGAACCAACTTGTTCTGCCAACGAATTTCAATGCAAATCCGGACGTTGTATTCCTCTCACATTCAAATGTGATGCTGAAAATGATTGCGGAGATTTCAGCGATGAATCTGGTTGTACTAATGTTACTTGTGGTTCTACACAGTTCCAATGTGACAATGGAAGATGTGTGCCTAATACCTGGAAGTGTGATTCTGAAAACGATTGCGGTATGTTTATATTTATTGTCTGTGTGTAAAAGAATCTTATAAAATATTAATTTATATTTCTAGGTGATGGTTCCGATGAAGGAGATTTCTGCGCTGAAAGAACTTGCGCATATTATCAATTTACTTGTCCAAGGACAGGTCACTGTATTCCTCAATCTTGGGTTTGTGATGGAGACGATGATTGCTTTGACAAGCAAGATGAACAGGATTGTCCACCGATTACATGTCTACCTTCACAATTCAAGTGTGCTGATTTGAGACAGTGTGTACAAGAAAGCTATAAATGTGATGGAATTCCAGATTGTAATGATAACAGTGATGAACTTGGATGTCGTAAGTGACGATACAAATTCATTTCTTATATTTATTAATAATTTATATAATTCTTTTAGCATCGATAGCTCCAGATCAGTGCAACAGCGAAAAACAATTCCAATGTGTCTCTTCAGGAATTTGTATTCCAAGAACTTGGCATTGCGATGGCACTCCTGACTGTGATGACCACTCAGATGAACCATCAAGCTGTGGACAAATTGATTGTCCACCAAACTTCTATAAATGCAAGAACTCACATTGTATCTTCAAAGCGTACATCTGCGATGGAAAAGACGACTGCGAAGATGGTTCCGATGAAGGCGAAGAACATGCTTGTGGAAGACCTCCATTTAGATGTCCTGCTGGTCAGTGGCAGTGTCCAGGAGTTACTGAAAGATGTGTTAATATCACTGATGTCTGTAACAACAAAACTGATTGTCCTAACGGTGCTGATGAAGGTGAAGGATGTGATTTGGGTGAATGTTCGAGGCAATCTGGTTTGTGTTCTAATGACTGCAAAGATACACCTTTGGTAAGAAAGTTTAGATTCTTATTTATTAACACAAATTTAATTTGTTTTTTTATTAGGGAGCGACTTGTTTATGTCCAACTGGAGAAACATTAAGGAACGACGGATTTACTTGTGATGATTTGGATGAATGTAATCCACCTGGATTGTGTTCACAAAGTTGTACAAATACTAAAGGCAGTTACTTTTGTAGTTGTGTATCTGGTTACACTCTTGAAGCTGACAAGCATACCTGCAAGGCATTCAGTAAGTTGAAATCAACTAATTACTTGTAAAATAAAATATTTATTTAATTTTTTTATAGATCATAGCGCTGCGTTCTTAATTATATCAAATCGTCACTCAATTTTGGTAGCTGATCTAAAAGAACAAGGCTTAGAACGAGTTCCAATTATTGTTGAAAACGTAGTAGCGACTACTTCAAACATGCATACTGGAACAATATTTTGGTCTGACATGAAACTGAAAAAGATTTCTCGATTAGACAGAGGAAGTGAGCCTATAGAAGTTATTTCCACTGGGTTAGATTTAGTTGAAGGCTTAGCTTATGATTGGATTGGTGGAAATGTCTACTGGCTTGATTCAAAATTAAACAATATTGAAGTTGCGAAAGAAAATGGAACAAACAGAATTGTTTTAGTGAAAGAAAATATTACACAGCCTAGAGGAATGTGCTTAGATCCTAGTCCAGGGTAAGATACAATTTAATTAATTTAATAATGACATCACTTAATTATTTTTTATTTTAGTGCTCGTTGGCTATTCTGGACAGACTGGGGCGAAAATCCCAGAATCGAACGTATAGGAATGGACGGCACAAACAGATCCACAATAATTAGCACTAAGATTTACTGGCCTAATGGTTTAACTTTAGATACTGCAACGCAACGAGTTTATTTTGCTGATTCTAAATTAGATTTCATTGACTTCTGTTACTACAACGGAACTGGCAGACAACAAGTTTTAGCAGGAAGTCATTATTTACTGCATCCGCATTCTTTAACTTTATTTGAAGACACACTTTACTGGACTGATCGTCAACTTAATCGGGTACTTTCGGCTCATAAATTCAAAGGTAGTTGTTGATAAAATACATTTTGTACTTATCATAAATTATAATTCTTCTTTTTTCCTGCAGGATCAAATCAAACTGTGGTATCTCATCTAATTTCTCAACCGTTGAGCATTCACGTGCACCATCCGTCTCTACAGCCAATTTCTGTGAACCCTTGCATTAGAAATCCTTGCCAACAGTTGTGTCTCTTGTCACCGAGTTCAGCATCAGGTTATACTTGTAAATGTAAACCTGGCTATAGACTGAAAGATAATGGTCGCTGTACCGAAGAAGAAGTAACATTCTTGATGGTGATGAAAGGATCTCAAATTATTGATGTTCCTATCACTCCTGGAGATACTTCAGCTGGTTACTTCACTCCTATTGTTGGAATTGAAGGTGGCGTTCAACTGGATTATGACAGAAAAACGGAAGTTATCTTCTGGGTTCAAGGAAAGGAAGATGACGATGAAAATGTAAGTGATTAAATTCCCTCATTCTACTGACAGTATTTATTTATTTTAAATTTGTATTCTTGTAGTGTACAATTTGGACAACACAATTCGGTGGTGGAAACAAAACTGAATTTTTGGGAATTGATTCCGGCATCGTTGGTTCACCATCAGCAATTGCTTTTGATTGGATGGGTAGGAATTTATTCATCGGAAATAAAATTGCAAGTAACTTGGAAGTGATTCGAGTTGATGGAAAAGTAAAACATCGTACAGTAATTTTAGCTAACGATGGAAATAAAACTTCAGTTGCCAAACCAAGAGCAATTTGTTTGGATCCTGCTGATGGGTAAGAAATAAATCATATTACATTTACATTGACAAATTAAATAACTATTTTAAATTATTTCATACAGAAAATTATATTGGACTGATGAAGGCGGTTATGGTGTCCCAGCTAAAATTGGCAAAGTTAATATGGATGGATCTAATCCAGTTGTATTGTTAGACAATACTGATAGACCAGATGCTATAACAATTGATATAGAAGCAAAAATTTTGTACTTCAGTACACAATACCCTCCATTAATTATTGCAATTGATACCAATGGTAACAACAATAGACATATCTTATCAGAAAGCAATGATATTTCTCGCCCCAAGGCCTTGGCAGTTTACGAAAGCAGACTCTTCTATTTAGATCCAACTTACGAAAAGCTAGTCAAAGTTGATTTACCAACAGCAGATCATCCAAGAATGATCTTAGAAAATGAAAATGATTTGAAAACATTTACTGTTTTCAAAAAGCGTCCAAATATTAATCATCCTTGTGCTAAAAACAACGGTGGTTGTGATCACATTTGCATTCCAGCTGAGGGAGTTTCTAAAGTTTGTGCATGTAGTGTTGGATACAAAAAAGAAAACGAAATCAAATGCGTTCCATACCAAACATTCGCAGTCGTCTCTCAACTTGATATGACTCGTGGTTACAGCTTAAAAGATAGTTCTGAAGCAATGGTACCCATTACTGGTCCTGGTCATCATATTCTTCACGTGGATGTTCACTACATGGACAACTGGATCTACTGGGTGGAATTCAACCGTGGAACCTGGAATGGAATATTCAGAATTCGTCCTAATGGCTCAGATCTTCAACCTATTATTAAAGATGGAATCGGTAGTAACGGTATTCGTGGATTAACTATTGACTGGATCGCCGGAAATCTATATTTCACAAATGTGTTCCCTCATGAAAATTATTTGGAAGTATGCTGGTTAGACGGCACAAACAGAAAAGTTTTAAAGAGAACTACAAACGATGCTCCACGGGAACTTGCTGTGAATCCTCTTAAGAGACTTTTGTACTGGATTGATTATGGTCAATATCCGCGAATTGGAAAGGCTTATTTGGATGGGTCTCATTGGTCACCAGTTGTCACTTCCGGCATAAGCAATCCAAGAGATTTAACCGTTGATATGTTAACTCATGATGTATTCTGGGTTGATTCTAAACTTGACATGATTCAGAAAATTTCATACAATGGAGGAAACAGACAAGTTATTAGAAGAAATTTGCCTAACCCGATGGGCATTGCTGTGTACAAGAGCGATGTATATTGGGTTGACCGTAACTTGGCTACAATTTTCAAAGCATCTAAATTACCTGGAAATAATACTTTGCCTACTAGAGTTCGTACTAACTTGCAGAAACTCCGCGATATCGCTATATTTGATGTTACCAATCAACCTGCCGACGAAACAAATCCTTGCTTAAGATTAGGAAACGGTGGATGCGATCAATTATGCTTCAGTTTTCCGCAAGAGTTTGATTCAAACAAACTTAGCTATAAATGCGATTGTGCTACTGGTGAGCTATCATCAAGTGACAGAAAATGCGTCAACGTGAATGAATATCTTGTATTTGCGACTAGAACCGAAATTCGAGCTGTCAGCTTGAACCCACATTCTACAATTGTGCCATTTAAACCACTGAAAAATCTCACCAACGTAGTAGGTGTTGATTTTGATTACTCTGACAAGAAATTAATCTTCACTCAAATTAGACCATGGGCTAAAATTGCTTGGCTTCCTTCAGATAATCCAGTCCAAGATAATGTCAAGAGTATTATTAACAAAGGAGTTAATCCTGAAGGAGTTGCCTACGACTGGACTCAACAAAAAATATACTGGACTGATTCTTCAAACAGCAGTATTTATGCTATGAACACCGATGGTAAAGATTTAGTGATGATTGCAAGAGTAGAAAGACCTAGAGCAATAGTTATAGATCCTTGCAACGGATTTTTATATTATACTGACTGGGGAAGATTCGGAACCACGGGTAAAATCTTCCGTACTACAATGGCTGGATCTTTGAAACGAGTCATCATTGACAAAGACCTGTCTCAACCGTCTGGACTAGCGATAGACTATGACGAAAAAATGTTGTATTGGACAGATGCTGTTAGAGAGAAAATAGAAAGATCAACTTTGACTGGCGAAAATCGTGAAGTTTTAATCACAGCAACAATTTATCCATTTGCTATCACTGTATACCGCAACTATATTTACTGGACTGATCTGCAACTTCGAGGAGTATACAGAGCAGAAAAACACACTGGTGCTAATATGATCGAAATGGTGAAAAGATTAGATGACAGTCCAAGAGATATCCACGTCTTCTCTAGTACCCAACAGAAATGCGTAACAAATCCTTGCAGTATCAATAACGGAGGATGTGCGCAAAGTTGCCATCCAGGTCCAAATAACACCGCTGAATGCAGATGCGACGACAGCACTAAACTTGTGAACGAAGGTAGAATGTGTGTAGCCAAAAATCACACTTGCGATTTAAGTAAATTCTACTGCGCTAACGGAAAATGTATCAGTCGTATGTGGGCTTGTGACGGCGAAGATGACTGCGGAGATAACAGCGATGAAGACACTAATTATTGCAGTATGTTGTGTATATTGATTTTTTTAACTACAATAAATTTAAAACGATTTATTTTATAGCTTTCCATTCTTGTTCACCTAATGAATTCCGGTGCGCGAACGGGCGCTGTATATTCAAATCCTGGAAATGCGATCATGAAAATGATTGTAAAGATGGTTCCGATGAAATTGACTGCAGATATCCTCCTTGTGCGGATGGGGAATTTACTTGTAATAATCACAGATGTATTCCGATGGCACAGGTATGTTTCATTTAATAACTAAACAGAATATATCTGCTTCCAAAATACTTGAAATGCTACATAGCAGAGTTGATACTTGCGCTCTTGCACTCTGCGGCGATCAATATTTTCCGACTGTTGTGGCGTTTGTAAACCAGTCGCTTCAATCCGTTATTAAACAGTCTTTTATATTGAAAATATATAAATATTTACTATTTTGAACTCAATATTTTCTTATTTTCAGGTATGTAATGGAGTAAACGACTGCAAAGATAATATAACATCAGATGAGACTCACGATCGATGCCCCAACAACACAACTTGTCCAGTGCATCACTTGAAGTGCGAGAAAACAAACATCTGCGTTGAACCTTACTGGCTTTGCGATGGTGACAACGATTGCGGAGATAACTCTGATGAAGATCCTCTACATTGTGCACAAAGAACTTGCCCACAAAACAGCTTTAGGTAAAAATATATACAAAATATATATATATATATATATATATATATATATATATATATATATATATATATATATATATTATAGTTTGAGTAATTTTAATTTATTCTTGTAGATGTCCAAATCATCGTTGCATTCCCGCTACTTGGTATTGCGACGGAGACGATGACTGCGGTGATGGTGCCGATGAACCACCAGAGTATTGCCGAAGTGAAGGAAGAACCTGCTTCGGAGATCTCTTCACTTGCGATAACGGCAACTGCGTGCCGCGAATTTACATTTGCGATGGCGATAATGATTGTTTGGACAATAGCGATGAAGACAACAGACATCAGTGCAGTAAGTGTTTTTTTACTTTATTTTTTTATATATGTTTAAAACTGTTTAATTATTAGATGATAGAAAATGCGATGAAGAAACTGAATTCACTTGCATTGCAAATAAAGCATGGAACCGTGCTCAATGTATCCCGCGCAAATGGTTGTGTGATGGTGATCCTGACTGTGTGGATGGTGCTGATGAAAATACTACATTACACAACTGTCCAAAAGCTCAAGCTTGTTCCGATGATCAATTCACGTGCGGTAATGGACGTTGTATAAACAAAGGATGGCTCTGTGATCATGATAATGATTGTGGTGATGGTACTGATGAAGGAAAAGACTGTAACTCGCAGTACAAGACATGCTCCACCCAAGAATTTACTTGTCAAAACTTTAAATGTATTAGAAACCAATACAAATGTGATGGAGAAGATGATTGTGGAGACTATTCTGATGAAGTTGATTGCAGTAAGTATTCATATATTTTATTTATTAATAAAGTAGTATTAATTGCATTTTTCCTGAGTAGAAAAAGAAAATAATACATGTTCGACAAAGAATCAGTTCCAGTGTAATAATGGTCAATGTATCGATTATCAGTTAGTATGTAATAAAGTTGCCGACTGTACTGATGAATCTGATGAACCTCTACATTGCAATGTTGACGAATGTGCTAAAGTTGAAATACATCAATGTGGACATAAATGTGTGGACACACTCACTGGATACTATTGCGAATGTAACCAGGGATACAAGTAAATATTTTTAAATATAATTTTGTAATAGAATTATAATGTGATCTATAAAATTTCAGACTTTTGGAAGATGGGAAGGCTTGTGCAGACATTGATGAATGTCACGAATCTCCTGAAGTCTGTTCTCAAGAATGTTCTAACACTCCCGGAAGCTTTTATTGTAAATGTAACGACCAATACTATGAACGTCAAAACGATGAACATACTTGCAAACGTAAAGACAAAATTCAACCATGGCTGGTATTCACAAACAAATACTATGTTCGCAACATGTCTACTGATGCAAAAGTATATAATCTTGTTCATCAAGATCTTATGAATGTTGTTGCTCTGGATTATGATATGATTGATGCAAAGATGTATTTCTGTGACGTATCTGCAAAAACTATCTACCGTTCAAAGATCGGTGGAACTGGCGAGAAAGAACCGGTGATTCGACACGATTCTCATGGATTGGAAGGTCTTGCAATCGACTGGATCGGAAGAAAATTATATTGGCTTGACCGTCATTCTAGAAACTTAGATGTTGCAGAGTTAGACGGCACAAGACGAAAAACTTTGAAAACAGGAATTTCAGATCCTCGTGCTCTTGTTGTTCACCCAGGAACTGGTTACTTGTACTTTACTTCTTGGCATTTACAAGCCTATATTGCTAAAATGGGTATGGACGGTACAAACTTCACTAGAATTCTAACTTGGGAAGATGATATTGCCTGGCCAAATGCTCTAACCATTGACTACTTCACGGATAGAATTTACTGGGCTGATGCTCACTTGGATTATATCGCCTTCGCCGACCTTGAAGGGAGACACCGACATATTGTCCTTTCTGGAAGTAAAGTTCCTCACGTTTTCGCTATTACACTATTCGATGATTTCTTATACTGGACGGACTGGAATTTGAAAGCAATTAGCAAAGCTAACAAATACTCTGGCAAAGATTTACAAGTCTTGAGAAACACAACACACAGACCGTATGACGTTCATATTTTCCATCCTTTACGTCAACTTCCGTATATGAACCCTTGTGGAGCTAATAACGGTGGATGTTCTCATTTATGTCTTATATCACCTCCATTAGAATCGAGTTATTTGAATATTGAAGGATATGGCGAAGAAGGAGCTACGAAATATAAATGTGCCTGTCCGAATCAGTTCTATTTGTCTAACGACGGCAAGACTTGCATTGCTAACTGCACAGCCGGACAACATAGATGCGAAGGAACTGACGAAAAATGTATTCCCTGGTTCTGGAAGTAAGTAAAAATAATTTTTTTAAATATTTTAAATAAAACTTATAAATTAAGGAATTCGAATTTAACTTTTTAACTTTTCTATAGGTGTGATGGAGAAGCAGACTGTAAAGACGGATCTGACGAACCTTCAACTTGCCCACCACGCCAATGTCGTGCCGGTTCATTCCAGTGTAAGAACGCTAACTGTACACCTTCAGCAACAATTTGTGACGGCACAGACGATTGCGGAGACGGTTCCGATGAACAGAACTGCAATATGCCATGCCCAGAACTCGAATTCAAATGCAAATCTAACGGTCGATGCATCCTTGACAGCTGGAAATGCGATGGTGATGCTGATTGCAAAGATGGAAGTGATGAAGATCCTGCAATCTGTCACAACAGAACCTGTGATCCAACTACAGAATTCTCCTGCAAAAATGGACGATGTATTCCGAAATTATGGATGTGTGACTTCGATAATGATTGTGGAGATGATTCTGATGAACCAGCGTATATGTGTCGTCAAAGAAATTGTACTACTGGATGGCAGAGGTGTCCTGGAAAAGCAAACTATAGGTGTATTCCAAAATGGTTGTTCTGTGATGGAAAAGACGATTGTCGCGATGGTAGCGATGAATTACCCCAAAATTGCCCTAAATGTAACACTGATACAGATTTTAAATGTAATAACAACAGATGCATTCCTAAACAATGGTTGTGCGATCATGCTGATGATTGTGGTGACGGCTCTGATGAATCTAGAGATCTATGCAAAGATTCATATCGTGAATGTTCAGAATCAGAATTTAGATGTAACAACGGAAAATGTATTTCTTCAAGATGGCGCTGTGATCATGAAGATGATTGCGGTGATAATTCTGATGAACTCAGTTGTAGTGGATTCCAGTGTAAAAACGGTACATTCCAATGCACTTCCGGACATTGCATTGCTGCCTACTTCCGATGTGATGGTGATCGTGATTGTCGCGATCTGTCTGACGAAATGAATTGTCCTCCACGTTATCCTGGTGGTCGCTTCTGCCCAGAATCCAAATTCCAATGCAACAACCACTTGTGTGTTAATCAAGGCGATTTGTGTGACGGTACAGATGATTGCGGCGACAGCTCTGATGAAGCTACATCTTTATGCACTAATTTCAATTGTGATACTTTAAGAAGATTCCAGTGTGCAAATCATCGCTGTGTTGCTCGGTATCAGCTCTGTGATGGTATTGATAATTGCGGTGATGGTTCAGATGAAAATAACATGACTCTTTGTGCTACAAGAATCAAACCTTGCAATGTTTTCTCTGAATACCAATGCGCTAATAAGAAGTGTATCGATAAAGCACAAGTTTGCGACTTTGCTGATGACTGCGGTGATAGCTCAGATGAATTAGGATGCCATCATTCTAAAGTTTGTACAGACGCTAACAAAGGAGGCTGTGAACATCACTGCATGAATCTGACAGATGGAGGATATATTTGTGCTTGTTACAGTGGTTTTATCATATCAAAAGAAAACAGAAAGAAATGTCAAGATGTAGATGAATGTGAAACTGGATTACATCATTGCTCGCAGATTTGTAGTAACTTAAACGGAACATACGCTTGCTCATGCCGATCAGGATTCCATCTCTCTGATAGTCTATCAGGAGTTTGCAAAGCAGAAAAAGAAGAAGTTACTTTACTATTTGCAAATGGTCCAGAAATCAGAGCATATGCTTTACACAAAAGCGAAGAACTTGATGTAATTCGAGAAGAAAAGCGTATTGAAGCAATTGATTACAACCCTAAAACTGAAATCGTCTTCTGGGCTGATAGTTATGATAAAACAATAAAACGCTCTTACATGCTTAATGCAAGAAATGGTCAAGCAAAGACTGGATACGCGCAAGATTTAAATATGAAAGGAAATTCTAAACCAACTTCTTTAGCTGTTGACTGGGTAGCAGATAACTTGTACTGGACTGAAACTGACAGATCTGGTGCTAAACCGCGTGGCAGAGTCATGGTTGCCAAAACTGATGGACGATATCGCCGTGCAGTAGTCAGCGTTGGTTTGGAGAGTCCAACATCAGTTGTTGTTGATCCTCAACTTGGCAGAATGTACTGGACAGACGCCGGTTCAGGTCCTAAGATTGAAGTTTCCTGGATGGATGGCTCCAAACGAAGACCACTTATCACTGAAGGAATTCGTCATCCAACTGGTTTAGCCATAGATTATGCCATGGACCACGCTTTATATTGGGTCGATACTAAATTAAATACTATTGAAATGATCAGACAGGACGGACAAAATAGAAAAACTATTCTGAAAGGAGATGTGTTGAAACATCCTATCTCTCTTGATGTGTTTGAATCAAACATGTTTTGGATTACTAAAGAAACGGGAGAGTTGCTGAAGAATGATAAATTTGGACGTGGTGTTCCTGTTATGATTGCAAGAGATTTGGTCAATCCATCAGGCGTGAAAGGTAAAAAATTTGTTAACAAAGCATCTAAAAAATATTAAAATTTATTTTTGTTTCAGTTTATCACGGTTTGCGTTACAATACATCTCTAAACAATCCTTGCCGTAACAGCGGCTGCTCACATCTTTGTCTGCTTGTTCCTGGAGGCCATCGTTGTCTTTGTCCAGATTCTGCTCTCCCACCTCAGCGAAGCACAGCTGAAGTTGTTTGCGACGCTGCAGCTGAGCGTCCTCGACCTGCACCCAAGGTTTGCCCTTGTGAAAACAGCGGTACTTGTAAGGAACCCGATAATGGTAGCGACGATCTTATCTGCGTTTGTGCTGAAGACTTCCACGGTCAATTCTGCGAGATCCATGTTGCTAGAAACAGCCAACCTGGAAATGCAAATACCGCTGCAATTGTTGTACCTATTGTTGTAGTACTGCTGGTATTGGTTGCTGCTACTGGAGTTTGGATGTACTTGAGAAAGAGGCCATTGTAAGTTTGTTTTACATATAAAGTTTATGCAATGATAACCATGTTTTTTAAAAATTATTTTTAGTGGGAAAGGAACTGGTTTAAGTAGTCTTGCAAGTTCACAAAGCGTTTCATTTAGACAAGGAACAAATGTAGAATTTGGAAATAACACATTCAGTGGAAATGGAGCAGGGGCAGAACCATTAGACGTTGCGTATAATTTAGACAATATTGGCAACAAATCAAGAGACTTCTCCAATCCTATGTACGACGCTGTTCAGAATAGTCAAGATCCCAATCTTGGTAATGGAAGTTCAGGTATTATATAGTTTCATTTTAATAAAAAAAAAAACAAATTTGTTTAACGTATATTCCTTTAGCGTTATATGAAGTGCCATCTGATAAATCCAAATCCGACACATTCGTGGAACCGCCGAGCGCTATCCTTGCGCCCTCCAGCGTTACGCACCGAACTTCACCGCAGGTGCACGTGCGCCACCGCGAGCTAGACCCCAGCGCCGACACCGGCAAGGACACGCAGAAGCTGGTAGAGGAGGACCGTGACTGCTGATACATCTGGATGACTGGTGCCTCGCAGTTCTCGCACCGACATCCCGGCTAGTGGCTAGTGCCGAATATTTATATTTTATTGTAAGGTAATAACGCGTAAGTTGAGCGAATTCGCAGTCTCGGTTGTTGATAAACGTTGTGGCGACTATTTTATTTTGAGATTAGAGTCACTGATGTTTTAAAAATATTAGATGTAATTTATCGGAATTGTGCATATTATCGAAATAAGTATTTTGTGTAAAAAAAAATTATTTTATCAACAGCAACAGTGGCTCTAGAATCATTACCAAAAACCGACTGTTATCGTCAGTTGCTGTTTGATATTAGTCGTTTCCTATTAAGTATTTAGAAAATAAATAACAACTGTTAAAAGAATGATATGTTTTGTTAAAATTTTCAGTAGATTTAATAATAAATTTTTGGTGCGAAAGTCTGTATAGATATAAAAGAAGATATCGTAGAATAAATTTATATTCTAAAAGAGACACATTCCTTTAAATATCAAATGAGCTGTGCGCCTCTATAAACCGCAAAGTATCTAGAATTTGTAAGAGAGAGTATTTTTCTATTCTGGTGTTGGTGAAAAATGAAATTCCGTAGTTTCAATGACAAAGAGCAGAAGAAAATTGTTTTCTTATAGCTTACTGTTGTTGGAAAATGCCCACACCTTGTTTTATAGGAACACCATAACGATGTCATTGTTTTAATAATAACGTAAATAAATTAAGAAATCTTCCATAAGTTGAAATTTGTATGTATATATAATATAGTATTATATAGTGTGTATATGATTATCGTAGATATTTAAACAAATTCTGAAGAATAAGATCTTATGCGTGATTTTTTAAAAGAAAGAACAGAGACTGCTTGTTAAAACATTCCATTTTATTCATTGTTGAATTGCACTGTTGATTTTATTAAGATTTCCTTTCATTCTTGTGTTAAAAAGGATATAAGTTTGTTATTTTATTGAACAGTCTTTATCATATTATTACTCTTGGGTATCTACTTGTATTTTATGTTTGCCACAGCAATGTTACAGAAGAATTTAAATTGTTTATGAGTTCATTATAAAGTGTGTTCAATTTAGTAGTCTACTTATAGTTGACTATTAAATACGAATAGAGTCTAGTTTGTTAAATTTGTTTGGAAGGTAATATATCTGTGGCAAACCCTCAAGTTTAATATCAGTTTTGAATAACACCGTCCAGTTAGTTTACGGGATCATTTGTGAGAAGTTTGCAACAGAAATGATACCCTATATAAATAAATGATATTGTATATTATCTATTGATACTCGAATTTTTCAAAAGCAGAGTTATTTTTATATGAATGATAAAATAATTGTCAATTTTTATTTATATAAGATGATTAATATAGTTGTATGAATCTGCGATAGAATGTAACTGTTTAGATATTAAAATTGATAAAGAATTGCAATAAATCTGCTTTTGAAAGCGTCCTGAATGCAAGCCCTGGTTTGCACGAGTATAATTCAATGCCCAACCTCTGCAGAGCTAGTCAAGGCAAGGATACATTGATGATTTCTTTACACAGTTCTGTAACTTTTAAACAGTTTATTAATTAGCAATTACGTATTTATTTTTGAATTTTAAACTTTTGTCAGTAGAGTAACCATATTTAAAATAATTGTTACAGGGTTCTGAATACTTCAATGCTTATTATGTACTTAGGGCAATGAATTATGCAGTGTACATGCCAAAAGTATGTTACGACTAAACAAATAATATATAAATATAGTGACTACTGTACAGATAATTCTTTATTATATGATCCTGGGAACAAAAATGTATGTTTTACAGTAAATAATATAATAGTGGTTTGTTTATAATTCTTTTTTTACATTTTAAACCTCTACTTCAATCTGTATGCTTATTACTGTACTTATCATTATGTTATAATCAGTTTTCAGCATTTTCACTTTTATTGTTATAATGCCACTGACTGTAACTAGAGAATTTCATTATTTTCTTTCTATATCATTTGTAATATTGTATATTTGTATAATTTTGAGTAATATGTGACATTCTTGATGTGTAATAGTGCAAATAATTTCACAGTGTAGTTTTAATTAATAAGTAAATTCCAGTTCAGTCCCAAATCCATTTTTTTATTTTGCGCTGAAGTGTACTGTTGCATTATGTGTTAATTATGATTAGATAATCCGTTTACCATTTAGAGACATACGAACACACAAATTCATAGATATACAATCAGTACACATAGCGACACACGTATATGCAGTGACTGGGATTATTTCATTACACGGTTGGCCAGTTACTGAACCGCAGTCGCAATGCCAGTTGAAGCCAACTACTATGCAGTGTAGTTTCAACTACATTCATTAAGAACACAGAAGTGGTATGTATTTTCACCTTTACGATTATTTCTAACCTAAGAATTATGGTTTAATTAAAATCTTCGTTGTTCACTAACTTAAATACGGGTTTGGTTTATAGTTATTTTCATCTGATTTAATTTGTATTGTATTTTATAGTATCAACATTAATTCTTCGATAGTGAAGTCATTTATAACTTATTCAACCCTTAAAAAAATTCTGAATCATTTCAAATCAGTTACTTTATCTAAAAAAATCCTAGATAATATATAACTCGTCCAGCATCCCTTAAAAACTTCCTGAATCGTTTCCTGTCAGTCATTTTCCCTTAAAAAAATCCTAAACCATTTTATAACTCATCCAGCATCCCTTAAAAAATTCCTTTCCTCGTACTTTTATAAATAATCCAGCATCCGTTAAAATTAATTTTAAATTATATATAATTATATCTTGTTTGTAATTGTTAGTAATTTTAATCTAATAATTTGTCTTTATGTTTATATAACCTCCATGGACTTGGAATCGACCTGGGGCTCGTCTTGAAGCCGCTGATATCATCAACAGCGTCACCACCTTCTGCGGAGACCTCCGAGTCAGCATCGTCCGCTATATTACTCGCATGGTTCCAAAAAATTCCCCGAAGTCTACATCAGCAATAAAGTCCCACACGTGAACTAGAAGACCCCCCAAAAATAAAATAATAGCCCCAAATAATATTGTCATACTGTCATATATTGTATTAAAAATTGTACTTGTAATATAAATATTTGTGTCTTTTATATACAAAATATTGTCAATCATATTCTATTGTATTAAATTATATTTGTAATATAAATGTTTGTATTGTACAGTTTTAAAATGCCAATAAATGAATTTAAAATAACATATATTATTTTCTTTAAAATACCTTTCTCTGCATATTAATACATCATGAATGAAATGATAGATTAGGCGATAAAAATAAATCCAAGATAGCCTGATGTGCTGTTCAAAATATGACTGCTATTCTACAACGTAAATTCAGCATTAAATTCCCGCTAAAAAGTATCAGGCGAGAGAGCTCCTCAGCATTCTGCTGCCCGGATACAAAACGGCATATTTCGGCGTCGGTTCCAAGTGCTCTGTCGGTGTGAGTTTGTCTATGTATTGGTGTGTCTGTGAATGTTTATGTATTGGTGTCTAAAACTGCGTCTTTAGAAAAGAAACACGCCAAAATGACGAATTTTGTATCAGGAGAACAGAATATTCAGAAGTACACTCAATTTTTACACACTAACACATACACAAACTCACACCGATAGAGCACTTGGAACCGACGCCGAAATATGCCGTTTTGTATCCGGGCAGCAGAATGTTGAGAAGCTCTCTCGCCTGATACTTTTTAGCGGGAATTTAATGCTGAATTTACATTAGAATACCAGTCATATTTTTACACAGGCCATCTTGGATTTCTATTTGGCGCTTAAACTATCATTTCATTCATGTATTGATGGTTGATGGTGATAAATAAAAGATTGTAAGTTATTTTAAATTCATTTATTGTCATTTTAAAACTGTATACAAAAGATATTTATATTTATATTACAAGTACAATATATTACAATATAAAAGATTGACAATATTCTGCATATAAAAGACATTAATATTTATATTACAAATACAATATATGTTGGTTAACAATATTATTTTAGGTTTTTATTTTATTTTTGGGGGGAGTCTTCTAGTTTACGTTTACAGCTGATATCGACTAAGGGGTTCTTGCGAGAAATCTAGGAGACGATGTTGATTCTGGGGACGTTGCAGAAAGTGATGACGCTGTTCATGACATCACAGGCGTCAAGACGAATTCCGTGCTCCATGTTCGCTACGGGGACGATTTCCAGCTCTTCGTGGGGGCTTTATAAACATAAAAACAAAGTATTATATTTTAAATTTACAATAATTATAAACAAAATAAAATTATAAATAATATTAAATCAATTTACTCACGCTCTGTCGGCTGTGCTGTCATTCTGGGATGTTTTAAGAGAAGATGGCGACTCTGGTGACGGTGTCCATGATAATAACAGCTCGAGATGATGTTGAGACTGCAGAAAATGTTCTTAAATATCTTACCTCAAATCTAAGGTAGTAAATAAATATCTTACCTCAATTCTGAAGTAGGTAATTAATAATAAATGATTTTAATAGTGTACAAGACAAATATTTATATTACAAGTACAATTTAATACAATACATAGTAAATATTATTTTATTTTTGGGGAGGTTATCTAGTTGATGTGACAGCTTGTCGGCTCCGGGGGACGGTGCTAGCTCTGAGGGACCCTGCTCGGTTGCAGACACGATTCCGAGGCCGCGGACGCTCTATAAACATAAAGACAAAGTATTACATCAAAATTGACAATAATTACGAACAAAATAGTAATAATATCTGATATTTCCCAATTATCTTGTTTATCTCGATTTTTCTCATATACATTTATAACAAGTAATACATCGTTGAAAAGAGAAAAAAATGGCGTTTTTTATTTTAATAAAATAATTTTAGGTTCCCATATGAAAAATAAAAATTGATAGTCGTATCATGTAAACCTGACTTTATAAAATTTTTATATATGTGTCATAAATTAGTATATTTAATATACTAAAACTTCCATATGAATTTTTTTTTCTATTTTTTATAATAAAAAAGTTAAGTGGGGGTTCGTCTTCCCAGACTCACCCTGTATACTAATATATTTTATTAAAACTATTATTACAAGTACAATATTGTTTGGGGTTGTTATTTTATTTTTGGAGTTGTTTTACTTCACATGTGCAGCTGATGTCTGCTCCGAGGACTCAGAATCTTGCAAGTAATCTAGCAGACGATGTTGACTCTGGGGACGTTGCAGAAAGTGGTGACGCTGTTGAAGTCTTCAGCGGCTCCGAGACGAGTATTGTGCTCCAGGTGGGCTACAGAGACGATTCCATGTCCGAGATCTTATAAACATAAAGAGATGTGAATTAGAATCTAAGATGATATACAATAATTAATAAAGTAATAAAAAATTATAATTTTCAAAGGACCGCTTCCAAATAATATATTTAGGAAAGTAACACAACATAACCTCGACGATGAAAATTATAGCAAGTTAAACCTTCCATTATTTTATACAAAAGACTATTGCAACGTTTGTGGGTTTCAACACTCTTTTATTTAAATTCTGAATAACAAAAAATAATAATAATTGTAATAATTTTATACTGATACAAAATCTTATAAACTAACACTTATCATGACGTTAAACAATACTCGAACAATGCACTATTATTTATTTAAACTAGCCGACCGATATTTATTTACAATGATCAATTCATTTTCAACAAAATTGTGTACTAGCTTCAAACGAACTACTGGTTTTCCAAGAAGCGCTGCCTTTTTATCTCTCCTCAGTTGTTACCAGAACCTTCTATTTACTTCTCGATTGTGAACACGTGAAATGACTTAAACCGGCTAGTACAGACTTGTCCATTCTGTTCGTTACACTATAGTAACTCAACTTAATATAGTTTTTATTACACTCTGAAATTTTAGTATTGTTACTATATTTTACCACCAAAAAGAACTTGAAAAAATATTTAGACAACATATCTCAATTAAAAACTGTAATTTTGTTACGATAGTCTTTGTTGCATGTTACTTGTCTGACAAATTTCGATAGAATTACAAACTTTTAAACATTTTGAAACTAAGTTTATTAATATAAAATAAGTTATTGCCTTTTTTAAATGTTGAAAATTAAGAACTCACATGACTTCCATGGATACGTTTTTAATTGATGATGTCATGAGAAGTGGCGAAACACTGGCTGTGACTTAATATTATTAAAAGATTGTCTGAATTTCCGTTTATTCATTATTTTCTAACATCAAATTCAGTCGCTTAAAAAATTCTCTCCAGTAAATACTAATAATAATCGTGCTACTAATGTATAAATGTTCATTGCATGTTTCAACGATTCTTAAGTTAGAAGTTGTTAATGAATAAACATTCCAAACAATGAGAATTGGAAATTACGCATAAATAAATTCAACGTTTTCGCGATCTTATTTTAATATCTTAGGCACTGCCGTAAAATATTTGCATGTAGAGATATCACCCTTTACAAATTTATGTCTGTTTTATGCGACTTAAAGGCGACACATTACCCCACACGTGAATGTTGTAGGCACTAAATGAGTTCTACTGTTTTAATTAACTTTGCGAAATGTTAGATATTTATCTACTACCGTGCAGCATCCTTGTAACACATCGTGCTTTGTGGGATATTATTTAGTGTTATTTGGGGAATTAATGTGGAACCGAATACATTGAAATCTTACACTTTAGGAGCCATTTGTTTTATTGAAGTGTTTGAGGAAAATTTTAGTATCGTGTAAATGAGATTGAGACCAACATTTGAGATATTTTACTACAATTGTTTTTTTTTATTGTTTACGTTAAGTAATGCGTAGATTTTATAACAAGAACAGTGGCCGCGGAAGTGGGGTTGCAGAGGTTGCAGTAGCAACCCTTGATCATTTTTAGGAGTTGCGCCGCAACCCCTGTTCAGAACACAAAAAATAAAATAAAATACCTAACTAAAATACGAGTACGAATTCAAAATCCAAACCGAGACTTCAAGGAAGTAAAAACTCTACTTATATTACTGTTGACAATTTCAGCTTCAGAATCGTCAGCCGAAAGGTCATTCAGCGGGGTTCGTCGAATTTTGACTTGGAACCGTACTTCAATGTTACAAAAACGACTGTTTCATTTAGTTTTTCTTCATATACACAAAATTAAAACATTGGACATTGATTTAAATAAGGTGATGAAAATATTCATCAATAAAACCGGAGAGAATGACAATTTTCGAAGCAATAGAGCAATATTGTCTTTTTCAATTTATGCAGATGTAAAAACTTTATAAAACTGTTACATTAATTGACAAAAACAAATTATATTATTAATATAATGTATCTCACCTAATTATTCATTTTAATTACCTAAATTTATCTGTGTTCTATTTTTACTCCGGACATAAAATTTTCGCAACCCCTTTCGAAAAAAGGTTCCGCGGTCTCTGAACAAGAAACAGTAAACTATCGAATGAATTATTACCTAAATTTTATTACAAGAATTATGTTAATGGGTAGGTGGCTCAGTGGTATCGAGTCGGCCTGTGGATCTTGAGAACCCTGATTCGATCCCCACAGCCGACAAACAATTTTCACCAATTTTAAATCTACCCCTGTGGCTCCCTCTCCACTAACATCTTTGGTGGTCGTGATTTAACGGCTGGTAACCGCACTTCACGCGTATAAATATATCACTTACCGAGATCTGCTTACGGCAGAGTGCCACATCCAGTAATGGGTAAAAGGCGTGATGATATATTTATTTATTTATAATTATGTTTATTTTTTTACCACTATGCACAACAAGAATTTGATTACTTAATCTCCTTTGGTAACATTATAGTTATAGAGGAAAGGTACAAAATGTGAAGTAAAGCTGGTTTCACACAGTCAAATCATTCTCAGTAAAACAGAAATGTATGCTTAAATTTATTCATTAGATTCATCCTCAATTAATGTTATCCCACTTTTGCATAATCCACTTTCATAGTTCCTTTCATACAAGTTCATTTTATTCCTCTCACTCTGAATCTTTTGTTCGCGTTTCAATTATTCCTAGCTCGCTCATACGATCTTCCTTACTAAATTGCAGCAACATATGTGTATACCTGTTTCATTAATCTTTCATTCGACAATTGTTCCACATGAACTAATCAAGATTTTTATTAAAAACATTAAGGGCTAGTTGTAGGAACCATGGTTACAGTACTGTTAGTAACTAACGACTAGATAGTAAAAAAATTGTTGTACGATGACAAGTTAAACATACAATTCATATAGATTTATAATAGGGTGTTATGTAGCTATTGATACATAACTGAGTATTGTTCAACTGACCCTAATTAAATTATTAAATAATATTCTTAAATTTTTTACGTAAATATTATTTGTTCTTTATTGTTATGATAAACTCAAATTTCTTCTCCCAAATAGTGAAGTAAATTAGTTCTTCCTCTCTAGAGAGAAAAAAAATAGCAGTGTAACATGTATAATAAATGTTATTTTATGAAACAAAAAGACATTTTATTAAAAATTCTTATTTAATAGTAACATACTTAAAATTATCTTATAATTTTGATTCAAATAAATAAGTTATCACCTTAATTAAATAAATAAATATATCATCAAGTCTTTTACCCATTACTGGGTGTGGCACTCTGCCGTAGCAGATCTCGGTAAGTGATATATTTCTTCACGTGAAGTGCGGTTACCAGTCGTCAAATCACGGTTCCCAAAGATGTTAGTGGAGGGGAAGCCATAGGGCTAGATTATAAATTGGTGAAAATTGTTTGTCGTCTGTGGGGATAGAATCAGGGTTCTCAAGATCCACAGGTGTAATATATCGCAGATTTTTTTTTTAATTTTCCGAATGCTGCCTTCATTTCTTATAGATTCGTTGTTAGAGAAGTGGGCGTAAGTGAAGATTTACGAAACAGGTGTACAGGAGCGAATGGATGAATGTTTGTTGCGTAATGATGGATTTTGGTTGTGAGAAAAGAATGAGTTCGTATTGAGGAAGTGTTAATGTGGTCGAAACGAGTATCGTGTGTCAGGATGAGAATGTTGACGGGTTCGTGCTACCCCATTTAATGGGATATAGCGTGATGTTATGTATGTATATATATAAATAACTCATTTTATAAGACTTTTATCGCACTTGCCCTTTAGAAAATTTGCCCGCAGTTCGTTTTCAAAACTTGGGCGCGGGCGAAAAAAAAGTCTTACAAAACTTGTTCTTTAATATACTATTTTGAAGCATGCCGTGAAAAACATGTTATGTCTAACACTAGAGAAAAGCGCTGTATTTGACAAATATCTATTGTTCTATGATGAATACGTCACTTGTTAAACATATATTCTATTTATACAATGAAAATTGCACATGTAATACAGGTTTGACAGTTACGGAACATATCTGAAATTAATGACGTCACAGTCCTTTGGTGTTTGTAATAATACTCAGTATTTTATAATACCTGCAAATCTCTCAAAAACAAAATCAATAAACAATTTGAGTTGTATTAATCCTAGTACATAAATAACAAACAACACACCTCTGTGTCTCTTACAACAAGACTAAAGTCTAAACAGCTTAACTGTAGTGCCAGCAGTGTAAGGAAAATAATTCCCTGGAATTTACACATATTACCGTAATTTGCAATAACGCGAGCACCGTATGGCCTGACGTTAGTTACACAGTACCACCGGAACTGGAACAGAGCAGTGTGAAGCAGGTACGGTTCAGCCTGCACTGCTGTTAAGATAGCAACAGAGATACGATGTGTTTTGTGTTGGGGACATTTGATTCTCTTAAGGCTCGTTTTGGGGCTATTGTAAATACTGGTAGATTGTATCTAATTTCAGGTCATTACGTAGCTTGAATTAAAATTGTGGCATTTGGTAAGAATAGCGGGATGCAAACACTAATTTTGTTTTTAATGAAATCACCTTAAATTTGTACAATTTTGTTCGTTACTATTACTAAAAGACAGTACCACGGTCAAATGAAATTAAATAGATATTTGTTTTCATTACGATTTTAATCAAATCAAATTACCAAGAGAAAATTTGCGACTGCCAAGATTTGAACCTGGAACACAAAAATAAAAATTGGAATAAAATAGATTTGAATCACAGGCGACCGTAGCTTAGTTAGTTTAAAGCATATGACCGGAGTTCATAGATCTTAGGTTCAAATCCTGGCGGTATCCCAATTTTTGTCTTTATAATTTGATTTGATTTACTTTAAAAATACTAATTAAATACAGGATTTTTATATTTCCTGTTGTAGTAACAATATATGTATATTTTGGTAATTTAAATTCCTTCAAACAAGGAATAATCGTAGTCTCCAGGGAAAGAAATATTTTCACAAGGGACAGAAACATCCCACCTAAGAAGAGAAACATTATGTTTCTCTCCCTGGGGAGAAAAGCAGTGTTTTTCTCTCTAAAATTAGGGAATAAGAACGTGTTTCTTGTGCACGTGTTACGAAAGTGTACTTTTCATTTAAATTTCTATGTAAATGTGAAAATTAATGTATTTTATAAATAACAGAATACATTTCTGTTCTTTTAAATATTTTGTACATATTTTGTTGGCTGATGGGGCTTTCTTACCTTGAAAGCTCTGAATCATTGATACAGGTTTCTATGCCCCTAATAATTAAGGAAAATGTATGAAAATAACATAATGCCAGGATACATTATTCTGGCCATATAACATCAAAATTGTAATATGTAAAACATCATGAAAAATTATTTTGTTACTTGCAAATTTTAATTATATAAACAAACAATTACATTCAACGTTTTTACATTTTTTTAAGAATCTTTAGTTTTTAGACTGTAAAATAAAAACAAATGAACTGATGTTTTTGATACAAGTGTTGTATATAAAAAAGTAAAAACAACAATTGTACGTTTCATAAATCTTTTAAAATCATCTGTTTCCAGCAGGATGGAATGTAAAAAATCTTATAATAAATTTAAACTCATTTGTGAATGGTCATTAGAGAAAACAAAAAAAAAACCATGAAAGCTTTTCACATTTCACCCTTACAGGAAGTCCTTTGCCGTCAAACAAAATTATCCTCAACATAAACAGCTTTCGGAATCCCGGAAGAAGTGTATATAAAATATTCCATTTTCCTGCTTTGTGGTTAGCCCGGTTTCTCCTTTGAGTAGCTCTCATGTAATGCGTTATGTCCTAATATTTAATTCAGTTTTTGCTTCTTTGCGCATTCGTTTCATTTCGTGCTTTTTACCGCCAGAAATAAATAAAATTTAAAACGATTCGCTATTCATGAATTTCCGTTTTTTACTTGTGTTATCTCGCAAAAACGGCAAATATTCAAACGGATTAAAAACCATTTTATGAGAGCATATGTTTTGTTTTGCGGGTGTCGAATAAATGAAAATTTGTTATTGGATAAAGAGAGACACATATGATGGGTTATTATATATTGTACTACCAAAATCGATATTTCTCTTTTACCGCTACTTTGTGTACGTGATTGCTGTATTTATTTAAATTTAAAATCGGCTTCTCTCTGTAAATAATTAAAACATTGTTTTTATTTCACATTACACTCGTAGCTCCGCCATTTCATTAAATACTATTGTTGTGTAAATTCTCATACATGTCTTTAGGGTATAAAATAAAACTAACTTTGTTTAAATTAAATAACGTCCGTTATTTCATTATTTGTACCTTGCTACAAACAAATTGCATCAAATGTAAACATTTTCAATTATTTAAAGCAACACACGAGGTTACACAAAGGTATAAAATAAAACTCGAGAAATGAAAAATATTCAACGATGTTTCCATTTTTTAATTTGTAAAGTGAAAACTGCTCGCGAGGAAAAAGTTACCTAATAATTTAATAATTTTTAATAAGATCTATAATTTAATTGTAAAATCTTTGCCAGGACTAAATAAATAAATAAATATATCATCACGTCTTTTACCCATTACTGAGTGTGGCAGTCTGCCGTGGTAGATCTCAGTAAGTGATATATTTCTTTGCGATTACGAACCATCAAATCACGGCCGCCAAAGATGTAAGTGGAGGGGTTGCCACAGGGGTAGTTTTAACGTGGTGAAAATTGTTTGTTGACTGTGGGAATCGAACCCAGGTTGTCAAATCCACTGGCCGATTGATACCACTGAGCCACCTACCCCATAAAAAGAAACATTTTGTTAAAGAACAAGAGATATAATATGTTAAAAGTACATCAAAAATGTAATAGTTCTTATGCTTAAATTTATGGTTTGTGATTTTTGCAATGAAGTTTTTCACAATAATAAAAATAGAACTAAGAATGGTACCCGAGTTAGCATCTAATCACTTTTATGAATTAGAAGAGGAGTTAAAATTGGGACTAAAAATGGTATTAGCAGGTAATTATTTTAATAAGTATGGCTGATGATTAAATATGAGTTCTGAAATTGATTTTCATTAAATTTACGTAAGTTCTCGCACAGAATGTAAGTTGATAAAATCGTATTAAATTCCTAGTAACATGATAACAATAACATGCTTAAAATATCTTGTATGTTAGTGGTTCATTTATTTAAATGATACTTTATCACTGTTCATAAATTGCGAGAACTTGACACTGGTATCCATTGTGACCTGTGACACGTGTCACGTGACCGCTATGGACTTGTCACACATCCGGTCGCTGGTTCGCAGTCCCCAATCCCCGAAAACCGCGATCCTCACTTTGTCCGGACCCATTCGGTCAAACCCAACATCGGCCAGCGGATACCGTCATCGCAGAATTATCCGTTGCGATCTGTAATCCTGCTGGTTTGTACACATGCCGCATATAACTTGGGAAACATGATTTGAATTCTGAATGATATTTGATTTTTTACTTTATAAAATATTTTTTAATTTAAACTTTATCTCTACCATGATCTTTTTTAAAAATCTGGATAGTTATGTAATTATACAGGGTGTTTCAGGACTAGTGTAACAAACTTTAACAGCTTATTCCTGAGGTCATTTTGAGCCAAAAATGTCATATGAACATAGGTCCTATTCCTTCTAGTTACCAAAACACAAGAGGTTGAAGTTGAACACGAAATTTTCAAATTTTTGTAATCAAGATACTTTCGAAAACAAGAGTTTTATTGAAAAGTCATACCCTATTTGTCTTAATTAATTTTATTTATTAATATTAACGAATACGATTTAGAGAACAAAACATAAAATGACACAATTAAATAGACACAGAACAACATAACCAAACATGGAATAGGTTAACACAATATGAAATAAGATAACAAATTTTAAAAAAATTACAGTAAGTGTTCAAAATGAGCGCCTTGAATTCGTATGCATGTTAATATTAACAAATAAAATTAATGAAGACAAATAAGATATGACTTTTCAATAAAACTCTTGTTTTCCAAAAGTATCTTGATTACAAAATTTTGAACCGCTTGTATTTTGGTAACTAGAAGGAATAGGACCTATGTTCATATGACATTTTTGGCTCAAAATGACCTCAGGAATAAGCTGTTAAAGTTTGTTACACTAGTCCTGAAACACCCTGTATAAGTCCTTCTTACAGATTGTCTGTTCTTATAGAGCGCAGTCTGTTTTTGTGATTGAATGTACTTGACCAATCAGTGGACAGAAAAAATTGGCTCCATCTAACTCTATGATCCAATCTTAACTGGAATGAACTATAGTTTACTACAAATTTATTCATTTTTTAAATGATACAGAATTCTGTTTATCCTTTGTAGGATGCATCTTACACATTGCGGTAACTATTTCCACCAGATATGTATAATGAAAATCTTTTCCTGAATGGAAATAGATATTTATAAAACTAGTAAGGAAATGACTGTTGTTACCTTACGCATGTGAAATTTGCAGAACGAGGCGTAGCCGAGTTATGTAAACACATAAGTAAGGTAATAACCTTATTTCCTTACTAGTTTCATACAATATTTTTTATACTTCCGTTCTAATAAATACGAAAGAGCGTTTTTGAAATTATGAAATTTTGACATATTAATGACAGTTATAAATTCAAAAAATAAAAGAATCACACATCAGAATTCGCCTACCAAGATATCTTATTTTTAGGTGTTGCTATGTTACCTCACTATTTCACTAGTTAAATAATGCAGTTCATTACCTAACTCAAATAAGTGAAATAAAACGTCTATTTCCTAACGGAAGTAGAAAAACATTTTATTAATATTATTAACGACATATGTCAAAATGTTGGCTTTTGTTTTAAACAAGCCATGGCTAAATATTATTATTTTATAAGGTTCGTGCAGCTGAAGTCACAACATGGTTTCCATCAGCTGTTCGGAGGACAAGCAATAAATATAAGTACGAAAGTTATTTTTTATACAAGTAATATTTTGTACTAACCTTTCCTAGAACTAAAATACCGTCATAGAAAGTCTTTATGGCAACTTCTTTCACCCATCTATACTTGAAAACTGTATATGAACTCAAATTTGTATATGCACGAAACTCACTTTGTGTATATGCACTTTTTTAAAATGGCATAAATGTATATGTCAACGTACGTTATTTAAGGTAAATCTTTTAACCTCTGTATTTAAACCCTTCTTATTTGACGAATATGAATCTGTGTTATTTATGACAGATATTTACTTTTTACTCTGCTCTCAAAGTGTATGAAAGTATTATCTTAAAGAACTCATGGTTTTACATAAATAAACTCAAAGACATTGACAAACAATCTGTTAACACCTTTACAATTCAACATAAATAATGACAAATAATGCCTTGTAATGCAATCAGGTGATTGACGCCATCTTTGATGACGTAGATACACGAACCTTATTCGCGGTGTTGTAACTTTTGTATAAAATAATGAAAATTATAGTTAAAGTAAATGTATATTCAAATTGAGTACCTACTCGTGTACCATATTACTTGCATCTATTATTATTTTATTTATAAGAAAATTATTCTGTAGCATAATAATGATATCATTTAAGTTTAATAGAGCGTATATTTAAAGATAAAATTTCAATTTCAAATATGAGAACGTTAGTTGAGTCGCTGAGTACATTAAGAGGATGTATCCTGTTCCATTATAAGAAATTTATTTCATTGTTAAAATTCATGCATGTTTTGTGTTTTATTCATTTATTTATTTATGCTACTCTGTACAACAGGAACTTAATCCCAATTACAGTACAGGGTTCTCAATGAGCCGTAGTATGGTAGTTCATATAATTTTTAACTTGGGATCTTCGGATTCGATATCCATACCACCGTTAATTAATAAAAGTATATTAGGCATGTAAATACATAATTAATTTGTATTTAATAAAAATAATACTGAAATGACATGAGAAGTTTAAACGTATGTAGTTGAAGAAAGTATGCTTTCATTTATATGTGTAAGTGTATGTCGAATTTGAGGTGTCTTACTTAGAACACTTTATAAATATGAATAATTGAAATATCATCTATCTTATTAAAAAAATTGTTCATTATATTCGAGAATAAGTTAAAATAGATATTTTTGGAATTCTTGTAGATCCTATGATTTAATTTTGGAAAGAAATAAGTTGGCTTTAGGATCCTTGAATAGTTCAATATCTTTCGAGGACGTTTCGATGGTTAACCCATCATCTTCAGCATTTATTGTTTACATAGTTATTTTCCAAATATAATTAATATCTGTATTACATTGTCAAATTGAGTAAAAATACAAATAATTTAGTTTTAAAGATGTGCAACTGTCATAAACGTAAAAAATATTTTAAATTGTAATTTTAACGAGAAATTTAACATGTGAATTCACATTTTTAAAAAAGGTGACATTTTTTTCACACATGTATACTAATAAGATGGCCGACAGAGAATTATATATATATATATATATATATATATATATATATATATATATATATATATACATTTTATAAGACGTGCGAAAAAAATCATATAATAGTGTTATGCATCAAGGGAGGGAAACAAGCGATTATTCCTGCGTGTGCAGTCGTAAGCGAAAGCCGAAGGCTCCAGCTGAAGTCGAGGATTTCCAACTTCACACAAGGGATAATCGCGCCCTCCCGTGAAGCATATTATACTTTTCGTAACAAGTGCACAAAAATTATCGTCTTATCGGGACAAATGTCAAATATGGATTGCGTAACTAGTTACCTAGAAAACGCCGCAAACAGCTAATAATCGTAGTCTCTAAGGAGAGAAACATCCAACCTAGGGAGAGAAACATCCTACCTAGGATGAGAAACATAATGTTTCTCTCGCTAGGGGAGAAAAGTAGTGTTTCTCTCTGTAAAATTAGGGAATAAGAACGTGTTTCTTGTGCATGTGTTACGAAAAACTCGTTCTTTACTATTCTATTTACATGAGATTTGTTCCAACCTCCTTACAGTATAACTTTCAGGTCTTGTTAAATAACTTTTATTTTAAATTTATATAATATACTTATAATAAAGTAGATCAATCATTGTTTTATTATTCGAACAATATAATGTGAATGTTTGGGAGCAAGAAATCAAGTGGTCTTTGCTGTACTATATCACATTTTCCCATGCGACGACCTTTGTTATCCTTTCTGTGAGTGTGTGTATGTGTTTGCCATTTGTCTCATGTAGTGTGCTTTCGAGGCAACAGAAAGGGGAGGGGGTGTGTGTTTGTGCGTGAAGGGTGTATACAGGGAGGATTTGACCGGATTTTTTTGTTTTTGGTTTGTTTTGAGAAAGGATTACAGAGTGAATAGTGTTGTTTGTAAGAGAACTTGTTGCATAGAATTTTGTTGACATAAGTACCTTGTTTTATAATCATGGCAATGTAAAACATGTTTAAAAGTATACTGGATTCAAATACATTGGCTGGTAGCACAAGCTCTGTTTTTGCCTGTTTTAAGAGCAGTGTTTTTGGGAGTTTAGCTATCTCTAACATGTTAAAACCGTGTTCTTAAAACACCCAAAAACAGAGCTTGTGCTACCAGCCAATATTTTTATTTTAAACTGTAGGTAAATTTTTCTTATGGCTTGTTGGTCCAACAAAACAGAGTTTATATTTGATTTAAATAAATAATAGAAAAACGAATGTTTGACAGCAATATCTATTATTCCAAATGACAAGCATAGAAAAATATTTGTAGACTTCCTTCGTAGAATGTGTTTGACGTTTTCTTAGCCTTGGCCGATAAATTCATTCTTAAATATACGAAACATGCATTTAACAATCTAGTTATTTATTTATTTATATTTCACTGTACAACAGGAACTTAATCCCAATTACAGTACACTCCGCACTCACCGAGCCGCAGTGTGATAGTTCATTTTTAGCTTGTGTGAGATTCGAACTCGGGATCTCCGGTTTCGAATTCCATATCGCTATCCACACCACCGTACTGACGAACTTGTATTATACAAATAACTATTTAAAAAATAACAACCGAAAGAATTGGACTCATTACTTATGAAGTGAAATAAAGAAGATACAACTTGCCAATAAAATAACGGGCGTGTCTCATTTATAATCATAAACATTATCCCCAATTTTTAGCAATTTCCATTATACCCCAATATGAAAAACTCCCTATACAACGTTGTTGGTGTGTGTGCTCAGTGTTCAGTTAGAGATTAAACGATCAGCGGGTAGCAGGAGTACCCAGCCTGCTTCGATGTTCATACATAAATCATGCGACACGCCCTCTAGTTTAGTTTTACGCTCGGCCGCTGTGAGGCGCTACGTATGGCGACACTTTAGCGGTAACGGCGTGTGGCTGTATTCGTTTGCACGTTTTGGTTTTTAATGAGAGACGCTATATCCACGTTGAAAGTTTTTCAAAATACCCCAATACTTTGAGCTGTTTCAAATTTATGCAGAGTTGCGTACCGCATATTTGTTGAGGGATTAAGTTAAGCGGGTGCGTTTTTTTGTTAAGAGGGTAGTTTTGTAATTGGTGTTATTTAGTTTTAAACTTAATTTTAATATTAAAAGATATACAGGTTTAATAAAGTTATACATTCTATTATATATAGAGAAAAATTAGGTTACTATCAATATGAAATTAGAATAAAATATAAAATAAACACTTGGCTAAGTCTCACAAAATTCAGCCTCCAAGTCACCTTATGAGGGCATCGTCAGAGGCTGGTCAGCACAGTTAGTAACCATAGACGCATACTGATGAGCTCTAATAAGAGCGAAACGCGTCTAGTTTCACCAAGTATATGGACGACAATTAATTTTGTCTTTGTTGTTATTGAAATTAGAATTATATGAAGTGTCATATTTCGGGGAAAAAATTAAAGGTATTATATGACGTACATACTGTTCAAAGAAAAATAGTTATTTACGTAAAAAGTCAGGAAAGTGTTCAATTACAGGATGAGTAGATAGTTTCATGCCGAACTTGAAAAAGTCTACGAATCCTGTTCGACACTTTATTGACGTGTTACATATAATATTTTACCTGAAACTTACAAACAAATAATAAATATTTTAAATTAATTTAATTTAAAAGAAATATTTTACTTACATATTCAGTCAGTATTTTATGTTGCTAAATAACTAGACACTCGCATTTCTTTCATTACCTGCCTAGGCAGGCAATATGTTATTTTCTTGACTAGGCACGCAAAAGCAAAGCTTTTTCTGAGTCTTAAAGGTCAGGCAAATATTTATTTTCTTGTCAATTTCAGGTAAAAATATTTAAATCGAAATAAAGAAAGAATAAGTGACAGCAATTGTAAGTCTATAGAGATTCAACTAAAAGTGTTTCTTTGTCTAAAGTATAACATATCGCGATCAACGACATCTCTTAGTAGTTGAATATCTCAATACAACATCAAATAAATGACTGTTAGTAGTGTAGGCCAGTGGCACTAAAATGTACATGCTCTTAATTTTGTGAATTTTGGAACAATTCTTTTATTCTATGATCTATACATCATATAATGTATATCTACCCTTTTTTCCATTTGATTTCATCGAATGTTAAGTACGTTCTTTAAAAATACTAATTAAATAATAATTATTATTTATTATTTTGTTCTCAGCTCAACAGAAACTTAATCCCAATTACAATATTCAATTGTATTCAAGTTGAGTGAGATTTGAACACACGACTTTATGTTTGAAGCAGATGTTTATTTCGCTTTTATCCACTACGCTACGATTGCTAATAAATAATGCAAAATTTACCCAAAACGAGCAAATTATTATCTCATTATCACTCGTATTTCAAGTCCCTAGAATTTCACAGTTAAAATAATCTATGTGTAACAAAAACTAAATCATCCGTGTAGTCTCCAACACTTTAAATAGCGGTCCCGCGGTCTTCTCTGGAGACAGGCCTGTTTACACAGATTTGCGGCGGAAACGTATCCTAGCGCCTCTAGTGGCGGTCGCATGCATTAATGTTACTGCCTGGATATGTACTTCCGAGCGGAGACTTTGTAAATCATTCTGTTACGTGGCGCTAGCATCACTTGGGATTGCAACGAAGGAAAGCAAAGGAAAGAGTAGGGAATTTTGTTTGGTTGGGTTTAGATGGGCACTAGCTCTTGAGGGTTGTAAAATGTTATAGGTGAACATGAGGGTGATTATTTCTAGAGATACTAAACGTATTTATAAGCGATTAAAGTTTATTTTTAAGAATAAACTGTCAGAATAAGTTCAATAAAAACTATTATAGACATTTGTCTAATATAGTTATTTGTGTATTAAGAGCGTAAAGTGATTCTTTGCTACTCGAACACGGTAATAGTGTAATAGTGTAAGAGGAACAAAGACACTTTACGTTCGTGATACACACATACTTTTTCTACGATTCTATCCACGAAGTATATCTTTTTTGTACAATTTTATTTTACGTTGCTTCGAACGATTGTTATTAAAAAGGTTTAATGGACAAAATATTTATTGGCAATCAACTTTATCGTTTTCTTGATAACAGAATTATATTTTTAGGAATAAAACTTAACTTAAAAGTTTACAGTTTTTCAAAAATCACTACCCTATTCGGAAATTAAATTCTCAGAAATAAATTAAAAATTTGGTTTGTATTTATTATCCTCTTGATAGATGCGACTAATGTCAAATTATACCATGGCCAACTTCATTGAATTACGCTTATTATGGCCGTTTCATATGTCATTAAAATTCCTAATTCCAAATTTACAGAACGAGCACGTCAACTAGCGCCTCTACCGACATTTGTTGTAACCTTACATTACATTGAATGTATAAAATACGCAATTCCACTATCATACATTTCAGTTTACAAATATTTTAAGGTTGTAATTAATTTTCACATATTTTAAAATTGTTATGGGATAGGTGTCTCAGTGGTATCGAGTCGGTCTGTGTACTAACGTCTTTGGGGCAGGCCCGACGAGAGGGGAGGGTAGGTGGGGCAAAATACCCAGGGCCCGTGGAATTCAAAGGGCCCGGATGTGATGCTATTTTATAAATTGCTTTTAATTTTCTACTATTTCACCAATTTTTTATATTCTTTACTAAAACATGTATAACGAAATGTCTGATACACGTTTTCAACAATTTATTACATTGCATAAAGTACTAAATGACGAAATGCTTGATCAAGGGCCCCAGTTGGAAATTTTAAATAAATTTATACACTATTAAAATACATTATTACATTGTTGCATTTTTGTTTCTTATATTACTACATTGTATACAATACACAGGCAAAGGCTCTATACATTTGTGCGTAGTGCTGTTTTGGTATCCCCTGCATTTATCGAATATGCAACTAGATATTAGATAGTCATACAGTGAGTATACAATACACATCGCTGCACCAATTAACTCAGAATTTTGTATTTAATTTTATTTATATTGTTATAACTTTATTTAGATATTAAGAATTCTTATTGTTGTCATACATATATTTATAAATTTTTTTTTTTTTGGTATCTTATATTTAATTAATAAATATTCAAAGTTAAAGGAGGCCCGAATTTTTTTCCCGGGGCCCGCTTTTTCTCTCGGCGCCCCTGCTTTGGGGATCGTGATTTGATGGTTCGTAACCGCAAAAAATATCTCTTTCCGAGATCTGTTACGGTAAAGTGCCACGCCCAGTTATGGGTAAATGACGTGATGATATATTTATTTACGTGGTCACTTTCCTTTAATTAAAATAAAAATCAACTAGATGACATTACTTAACGCAGTGGTTTCCAAACTGTGGGACGCGAGATTATTTCAAGGGGGGCGCGCAATATAAAAATATAATTGAGGCTTATGAACACATTCTCCATTTACATCATAGCACACAGTAAAATATCCCTAGTTTAACAAACAAAGCCTCAGAAATTTTATTACGTTTCGTAACATCTTATTTGTGTGAAACAGGCTTTTTTCCGCTGTAACTGTTTTAAAGACAAAATATCGAACTCGATTATTCGTTGAAAAAGAATTGCAAGTGGCGATATCTTCAATGACTCCCCGGTTCGAGAAACTGAAAAACAAGCGCCCATTCAGCACACTCATAAATTATGATTATATTGTATTAAATATGCCTAATTTAAATTAAATATAATTTCCAATCTTATTACAATTTTATGTTTATAACTGTTGTTACATTATTTTGTTCTATTATTATGTTGTAATAAACATAATTTTAGGGTAAGAAAAAGATTTGTTATAACAAATATCTTATATAATAATATTTGTTTATAGTACTATTTTTTTTGTATGCTATAAAATAAATTATTTACAATTTTTGAAGTTAGGCTGTTATAAAAAATGAGGGGGGCGCGACAATTTTTTACGAAAAAAAGGGGCCACTGAGAGAAAAAGTTTGGAAACCACTGACTTAACGTATCAAATCTGAAAAAATGCACGACAAAACTTTATATGGCAAAACGATGGAATTAAACGGCCATAATAAACGTTATTGCAATTCAATGACGTTGGCCATTATTATATCGATCTTTTTTAGTTGTCATGATGAAAAATTTACTTTTATTCCTAGTACTACATTCTTCTCCCAACTGAGAGAAGAACATTTTATTTCTGGCCGAGTCGTGAAAGAAAATATCTTGTACACTACGTCAATTGTGTTTGGCGTTTTTAGTATGTCGTCTGCCTCGGCTGTTATGCCGACTGCCAAGGACATAATTCGACACGTCAAACAATCATTCCTCGACCTGATTTAGGTATACAAGTAACCAATAAAATTATGTGTACTGCGATATTAGAACAATGTGTATTCTAATGGTTGGAATCTTGGAATCCATAGAACTTTATAGCGTGAGTTAAAAGAAATTATGGGTATACTAGTAACTAAAAACAGTGATAAAAATAAAAATACCGGAAGCCTGGCCGATTGGTATCATTTTATACGAAGCTAGAGTAAATGGCGCGTCCAGAATCCCGAAAGTGTAATAAGCACTAAAATAAATTTAATCCGAAGGGCATTTGTCGTAAAAATACGGCAGGGGGGCATTAAGTGACAATAAAATAAAATCGACCACTAAACTTTATCAATTCACCGAGATAGCTACTGTCATACGCCAGTTTATCGAACTCGTTTCATTTAATAAAATCTGAATGTGCGAGGTTCTCACAGTTTAATGTGTATCCGATTTTGATAGATGGGTTTCATTTTTCAAAAGAGTTATATTCAATTTGATACTAGCTTCATTTAAATCAGTTTAGATAAATTAGACGACAAGATTAACTGAAATGAATGGGATCTGTGAACTGTGACCATAGTCAAATAAAAAAAAGGAAATTAAACATTACGTTGTTTCATAATAAAAACAATCGAAAAATAACTTTTTTGCGCGTCTCCAATGGCAACGCACGAAAAAGACGTTAAATTCGCGCGTTTCCAATGGCAACGCACGAAAAAGATTATTTCAATAGTTACCAGGGATACAAACAAAACAGAAACTTGTCATATTGACAGTTAACAAAACGAATTTAGTTTTAGACGTATACCTACGTTTTTTAATAACTTTAAGATGCAATCGTAGAAAAAATTATATGTGTATCACGAGCGTAAAGTGTCTTTGTTCCTCTTGCACTATTACCATGCTCGAGTAACAAAGAATCACTTTACGCTCTTAATACATAAATAACTATTATATAATCTTATAATTTTATTGTATTTTTTGTTATTAATTTATATGAAATATAAACACCCGATACGAGAAAGGTAAAAGGGCATCAACGATTAAGGAAATATGTCGAATATAGGTCTGTGTTGTCGTTTTAATATTAGTTTTATAAATTGTTTAACTTTTAGAAACAAATTTAATAGTATGTTATGCATCAAAGGTGTGAAGTTGGCAAACCGAGACGTAAGCGAGGGCCGAAGGCTCCAGCTAAAGTCGAGGTTTGCCAACTTCACACAAGGGATAATCGCGCCTTCCCGTGAATCATATTATACTTTTCGTAACAAGTGCACAAAAATTACCGTTTTATCGGGATAAATGTCAAATATGGGTTGCGTAACTAGTTGTCTAGGAAACGCCGCAAACAGCTAATAATCGTAGTCTCTGGGGAGAGAACCATCTCTCTAGGGAGGGAAACATGCTACCTAGGGAGAGAAACATCCTACCTAGGGAGAGAAACATTATGTCCCCATGGGGAGAAAAGCAATGTTTCTCTCTCTAAAATTAGGGAATAAGAACATGTTTCTTGTGCATGTGTTACGAAAATATATATTTAATAGGTTCTTTTAATAGTGTAGGCTTTTCTTAGTAAAACTAAGTTCTTTTAGTATAATATTAATTAATTACAGTTCCATTACCTTCATTATTATATATATATAAATATTAATACTATTATCATTCATTTTTATATATTTTTAAAGTACTTAGTTATTAGCTGAGTAGCAATCTTACTCTAAGTTAGATCTGATACAAATGGTAAATGGAATGCGCTTTATATAGAAACCTACAAACTTATTTCATTTACATATTGTTAAATAATTTTTAAGTATTTTATTCGTTTGTAAATAAAACATATGGGGCCGCTTGGGACGGCAATTTAAAATATAAAATTTTCCTTTTTTCGCAGTTTTTATATTTTTAACAAGAAATACGTTGAGACATATTTTTGAGAAAATAAATATGGGGTTGTTGTTATGTTGATGCCTACCCTGGGGAAGATTGTGTAGAAGCATCGGGAATATATACATGTAAAAAAAATCTATAAAACCTTTATTTCTTTTGTTAAATAAAAGTGACAATCCAATACTTGTTTGTTGGATTCCAGTCAATTATTTATTTACGAAACTAAACTTAAGCAAACAATTTTTCCCCAAATCACCCCGCGAACATAACGCGCAAATTACACCAGTAAACAACTCACCATTACAATTTCGGTCAATGCGTTAGCGCTGTTGGCTCAGCGCCAGCTCAGTTCGGGGCCCAGATCCCAGCCCTGACGGACTCCAGGCCAACTAAAGCTTCGTTCACAGCTGGAAATTTGCTGAAATTTGTTACTTGTAATTTCGCTATATGAAATTTGTTTTCGCAGCTTGAAATTATATGATATTTGAAAAATAATGGCATCTATCATATAGTATTAGATTTTGTTTTCAATAAATAAAGATAAACCGAGGAAAAATTCAACCCGGAAAATATATAAACTAAAATGTAATTTTATCTGAATCCCTATAAAATATGTTATATTTGACCAATGATAATAAGTAATCTACGAGTAAATAGCATTGGAAACATATTTTGTTTTGATGAATATTCATTTGAATTGTGTAAATATTTTTCTATTGTTTTTAAAAATAGCTCCAACAATGTGATTTCAGAGCTCGTGTATTACGCTATGCTCATTATGTAATATACTTTTTTCTATTTTGCGTTCATAAGGAAGTTGCGTATCGAAAGAGCGTTTATAACGATACGCTACATTTTGTTTTAGACAGTTGGTAGTAGCGGCTGGCATACTGAAATTGTCAAGCTGAGAACATAAAAATTTCAATATAACCCCAAAAACTGAACAATTTCATAATGTCAATAACAATTACCAATCACAAAACTTTATATACAAATTTCCCTAAATATCTCATTTTATAAAACTTTTATCGCACTTGTACTTTAGAGAGCCTGCGGCTCGTGTTCTAAATTTCTTATAAAATGAGTTATTTATATTATTTTTTCAATTTTGCATGTTTTATAAATTAAAATTTAAATAATCTACGATATTTTAAACCGAGTCAAGTTAGGGTAATTTATATATGAAATGTTGTGATTGGTAACTGTTATTAACATATATGCAATTGTTTATAACAAAATGTTGCGTGTCGTAATGAATAGTCGATACGAAATTAGGATTCGTTTTGAACGGAAAATAGAAAAAAAACTTTTTCTACTCCCGTTATTAAATTGTCATTTAACGTACTGCTTTCCATGGCGGTAAATAACATCTTAATCACATGTTGACAAGTTGTAGCTTTGAACGGTGTAGTCACGGCGTGAAGGTGTCTTATAAAACTCGTTCTGTAATACACTATTTTAGTTCATATATTTTCCAGTGTTTTCCGTTTGTTAGTTGTTCTGTAATTGTGCTGTGTTTTTATTTGAAATGTATTTACTTCAAATCACGATATATTTTATAAATTTCCATGGACGGTTTCTAAATTTAGCGAATAAGTTTGACACGAGCAAAAAAAACTTTTTCTACTCCCGTTATTAAATTGCCATTTAACATACTGCTTTCCATGGCGGTAAATAACATTTTAATTACATGTTGACAAGCTGTGGCTTTGAACGGTTTAGTCACGGTGTGAAGATGTCTTATAAAACTCGTTCTTTAATATACTATTTTAGTTCATATATTTTCCAGTCTTTTCTATTTGTTAGTTATTTTGTAATTGTGATTTGTTTTGATTTGAAATGTATTTACTTTAAATCAAGATATATTTTATAAATTTCCATGGTTGGATTCTAAATTTAGCGAATAAGTTTGACACAAGCAAACTTTTGCTCAAAGTGAAATTATTGTGTAACAAATTTTGCGGCAGTGTACACAAGCACACGTAACCATACCATATGTCATACTTTACATATTTCAGCAAATTTCGAGTTGTGAACGCAACTTAATCCTCTTCGCCATCACCGCCGCCATCGCCGCTGCCGCTACTGCTCTCTAGTGGAAAGTTCATCAAACTGTGTGTGTAGTACGCGCTCGTTGCCGTTCCGTTACCTGTTGGTTTTGATTACATCGCTGGGAAGTGAGGTTAGGGTATCTGTAACAGTGCGTGTTATGTAGTCAGGTGATGTTAATTATTTATACGATGTTTGTATGTGCGTAGGGAGTGATATAGGGCAGGGATGAATTCAGTGATTGCAGATGCGGGAGGGTTGAGATTGTACCTACATTAAGTAAAGCAGCCGTTATTCAAAATTTTTGTAATTTGGCGCGATACAGAACAAGAAGAAGAAGAAGAATATTAGTACCTATTGCATTTATAAAAATTGGAATTAAAAACTGCCTGTTTTATCTGCCAATTTAAATCTACCCCTGTGGCTCCCCCTCCACTAATATCTTTGGAGGCCGTGATTTGAGAGCTAGTAACCGCACTATACGCGGAAAAATATATCACTTACCGGCATATGCTTAGGCAGAGTGCCACACCCAGTAATGGTTAAAAGGCGTGATGATATATTTATCTGCAGTAGTTTAATCAGTATATTACGATAGATTGAATGAACTCGCTATAATAAATCACAATTTAATTTTGAAAAATGGCGTGGAATTTGTAGATGATATTATAATCGAATTTGTCAGAAATAATAGTGAAATAAAATTTAATTTGCATTTTTTATATACAGGGTGAGTCTGGGAAGACGCCCCCCCCCCTTTAACTTTTTTATTATGAGTAATAGAAAAAAATGGTTCATATGAAAGTTTTATTATTTTAAATATACTATTTGATGGCAGATGTAGATATTTTTTATAAAGTCAGGTTTACAAGATACGACTATCAACTTTTATTTTTTAAATAGCAACCTATAATTATTTTACTAAAATAAAAACCGCCATTTTTTTCTCTTTTCAACGGTGTATTAGTTTTTATTAATGTATCTGAAAAAATTCGAGAAAAATAAGAAAATTGAGAAATACTAGAAATAATTTTTATACAAATATTATAGGTGGCTATGTGAAAATAAACAAAATGTAACAGTGTTATACAACTTAACATTGGTTTTAAGTTGTTTTTGTTACTGAATTTGTTGCTTTAGTTTGTTAAGTTGTATAACACTGTTACATTTTGTTTATTTTCACATAGCCACCTATAATATTTGTATAAAAATTATTTCTAGTATTTCTCAATTTTCTTATTTTTCTCGAATTTTTTCAGATACATTAATAAAAACTAATACACCGTTGAAAAGAGAGAAAAATGGCGGTTTTTATTTTAGTAAAATAATTATAGGTTGCTATTTAAAAAATAAAAGTTGATAGTCGTATCTTGTAAACCTGACTTTATAAAAAATATCTATATCTGCCATCAAATAGTATATTTAAAATAATAAAACTTTCATATGAACCATTTTTTTCTATTACTCATAATAAAAAAGTTAAGGGGGGGGGCGTCTTCCCAGACTCACCCTGTATACTTTATATTTTATTGGTTTAATTGGAAGTATGTCAACCGGTGTATTTCAGAATCCAAATTCGATTCCCGCAGCAGACAATTTTTTCTGCACATTAATATTATCCTTGTGGTTCCCCATTCAGTAACATCTTTGAAGGTCGTGATTTGACGGCTGGTAACCGCACTTCACGTAATAAATATATCACTTATCGAGATTGCATAGTGCAACACCTAGTAATGGGTAAAAGGCGTGATGATATATTTCTTTATTTTTATTTGTATAAGTGTATAATATTTTATCTAAAATTACGACCATCTTATGAGCTATTTTGTCGAGTTTAATTTTATTTCTTAAAATTTTTTTGTATCTCTCAAAATAAAGGAAATATTCTTGATGTTGGATTTTCGACGATCACCCTGTATATCTAGGTAAATATTTAAAAAAATGGTGATACGTTCCTGTTACGTTTGGTTGTGTATTTTGAATGAAAGAGAACCTGGTGAAAGATGAAAAATTTAAATATTAAAATGTAACTTAAGACGGCTTTTTTTTCTTAGCGTCACGCTTGTTACTCATTGATGGATGTGACACTTTGCAAACTGATTCTCTCTCTCTCTCTCTCTTTCTGAACAAACTGTAGGTATTAGAGGTAAAATGTAATGGGATCCTTCACTATAGTCACAAAATAATACATTTGTAATTTATGTAAACATTAGGTCCAAAAATTTGGTGCCACAAACCATCAAAGTTTCAAAAATATTGTTGTATTTTGAGATATTTAAATTTTTAAAGAAACAAAGTCTGTTTGCGATCTTTCTTTAAGCCTCTCTCTTGTACATCTAGTCGATTTAGATTTTTTCTTCTCTTCATGTCTACTGTCTCTGTTTAACTTAGAGCTAGTTTTGAGGTTGTTTTGTTTACGTCCTTATATACAGAAATGACAAATATATTTTCAATACAGGCTGTTCAAAAAGTTCAAAAGATACGGCACAAGTATAAAAATGTATTTATGAAATTTTAAAGTTGGTTTAAATAAATAAAAGTAAATCAAATGCTTAACAGCAATGTCAATTATTTCATATGATACGTAATTTCGATTTGCTTTTATTTATTTAAACCAAGTTTAAAAGTTATATTGGTGCAACTGACCATTAATGAATACTCAGCAATTACGACTTTGTATATTATAAAATAGAAAAAAATAGTGGAGGGCCCCATTTTGTGTTGTCTAGATGTATTACAAATTTATTTAGATGGTTCAATAGAATGAAATGGTGCTTGTAATTGGAAATAAGGCTTTTGAGGTTAGAAAATAAATGGTACGCCATTGATAAACCTTCATGTATGGGATGTGAGTGAAGTGAGCCAAGAAAAGCTAATACTAACACGATATCTCGAGTGTTATAGTTTGATAAATAAAAACAATCCCGTGATTCGGAGTTTCTAAACAAGCTGGACTACCAAGCGCGTCTGTTTGGTGTAATTGAATTTACTTAGGGCGAAAATCGAGATGCTTCTTCCACTTTTATGGAATTCCTTCAAGCGAAAAAGGTAGCGTAATTGAGCAATTGTGTCCATAAAAGAACGTAATGAACTAATATAACTCTTTCCGGGGCAAGGAAAAGTTTCTGAAAGGAATTTAATTGCGTGCGTTCAAATAAAAATTAGTTGAAAATGATTCTCCTTTTCTTATAAATTGCAGCTGTTACTTGCCCAGCTACTGATATTTTTGTGGAATTGTTTTCCAAAGTGGCACTGGTATGTTTTTTTTAAATGATGGATTTAAGTAAGTTTTAGTGTAAATGTTATTAGCTGTATTATATTTGACATTTGCTTCACTGAAACAAGGTCAGATAAAATAGAATACATAATTAACTGAACTGAACTAATTTATATTTATTGGGAGACTTCAGGAATCCATACATACATACATAACATCACGCTATATACCATTAAATGGGGTAGCACGAACTTGTCAACATTCTCATTCTGACACACGATACTCGTTTCGACCACATTAACACTTCCTCCATACGAACTCTTTCTTTTCTCACAACCAAAATCCATCATCACGCAACAAACATTCATCCATTCGCTCCTGTACACCTGTTTCGTAAATCTTCACTTACGCCCACTTCTCTAACAACGAATATTTTCATTTGTGAACGCTCCTAATTTTTCAACAAATTCTTTTGCAGTGTTGGGTAATAAGCAAATAAATGAGTTAAAAATAACATACATCATATAAATTTAATACAATAATGTCCGGTTTTATAAAGGACAGAATAAATTTATTTCCATAATAAATATATTTAAATCAATAAATTCCAATCAATTTCATATATTTTATGGCATATACTCGTATAACATTACTGTGAAAAGTTCTACTGTCATTTTAAGGAATACATTTTATTTATTTTGGAAATAATAGTATATTAAAGTAAGAGTTTTATAAAACATGTTTCTTCTGTCCTTTTATAAAATGAGTTATTTATACTATTTTGCGTCTTCCATATTTATATTTAAAAAAAATCCGTCAGTACGGTGGTGTGGATAGCGATACGGAATTCGAATCCGGAGATCCTGAGTTCGAATCTCACTCGAGCTAAAAATTATATATGAACTACTACACTGCGGCTCGGTGAGTGCGGACCCTGTACTGTAATTGGGATTAAGTTTCTGTTGTACAGCGTAACATAAATAAATAAATAAATATTTTAAATTGAAACAATTTAGGGTCATTTATATATGAAATTGTTCAGATTTTGAGGTTATATTGAAATATTTCAGTATGTCATCTGCTATTACCAACCGTCTAAAACAAAATGTTGCGTACCGTAATAAAAACTCTTTCGATATGCAACTGGATTTAGTAATGACTTCCTTATGAACGCAAAATAGAAAATAGCATATTAAAGAACGAATTTGAAAAGACATGTTTTTTTTGTCTTTTAAGTTTTATAAAATGAGTTATTTATTTTTTCTATTTTACGGCTTTTATAAATTAAAATTTAAATAAAATTTGCGATATTTTAAACCGAGTCTATTTAGGGAAATTAGTATATGAAATGTGGTTGGTAACTGTTATTAACATTTATGCAATTGTTCAGATTTTGAGGTCATATTGAAATTTGTATGTTCTCAGGTTGATAGTTTCAATATGTCACCCGCTACTACCAACCGTCTAAAACAAAATGTTGCGTATAGTAATGAACGCTCTTTCAATACGCAACTGGGTTTCGTGTTGACGCAAAATAGAAAAAAATGACTTTGTATATATATTATAGGGAAAATTATTGTCCAGCTTAAAACAATATCTAATAAATATTTAATTAGTTTTTTTAAAAGTAAATACTAATAAGGTAAATCAAAATAAATTATAAAGAGAAAAATTATGACACCTAATAAAGTTTATATGTTAGCTTAGTTCTTGATATATGTTCATATAAATGATAAATGTCTGTATATAAATTTGTTCGCAGTTGAATGCTAAATGAGGTAAATGAAATAAACAAACGTATTGTAGTTGTTGAGACTCCCATAAATATCCGTCACATTAGAGCTAGGGAAAAGCACTCCTCTCAAACAATTTAATAACTATTTGATGGTGGTATAAAAGCAATTCTAGTTTCTCTACGAATAGTGCAAAAAGTCTGGTAATAATTCAAACTTATAATTAGGCAGAGGTTACGATTTCCTCATAAATATTCCAATTTCACCGATGAAATCCGTTCATAATCCCGCGGAGATTACAGATCCCGCTTATAGCGACACCAGGGCGCGCGCAACTGATCTCGATAAATGTAAGGCATTTCTCAATCTCGTCCAATGAAATGTGCGATTGCTGCTAGCTACAGACACTATTTCTCTCCCTTACTTCCTTGGCGCGCTGTCAGAGTGTGCGAGTGTGTATGTCTGCTGATGTGTAAGAGTTATTCCTTAGATTTCCCAAAGCGATATGTATCATCCAACAAGGTAGCATGTTCTGGAGAACATACCTTCATGGAATGCTCAACACTTGGATGCAGGATACAAGAGATTTCTTGTTCTTCTTTGTTATTTCTTTTTTGATGAAAATAAAGATTTCAGGATTTTTTTCGAAAGTACATCAAATCAACTTGTGAATTATTTTTTGTTTTTACTATTTCTTAAGAAATATTGTAGAGTATTGAAAATGAATCAATGAAACAATATTTCAACAATAGATTGATCGATAGGAAAGCTTTTACGAGGTAGAATATTTTATTCATTTAAGAAATATGATGTTAAATAATTTGAAAAATCGAAGAATAATATTGTTTGTAGAAACGATAGCTGAGGCTGACAACATTCTTAGAAATATGTAATTTATTGAGTGTGGCACTCTGCCGAAGCGGTAAGTGATATATCTCTTCGCTTGAAGTGCGGTTACCAGCCGTTAAATCACGCCCCCCCAAAGATATTAGTGGTGGGGAAGCCACAGGAGTAGATTTAATTGATGAAAATTGTTTGTCGGCTGTGGGGATCGAACCAAGGTTCTCAAGATTCACAGGTCGACTCGATACCATTGATATGAAGATATGAATCACATTGGGACCGTAGCTTGGTTGGTTTAAGTATATGGTCAGAGTTCATAGGTCCCAGGATAAAATCCTGGCAGTACCCCAATTTTTCTCTATATAATTTAATTTGATATCATCAATTGTAAAGTATTTACTTAAAGTACCAATTAAATGTTAAAGTTATTTCTAGAAATATAAATTTATAATAATTTTATACTTGCTATACCGTATCTATAGTTTTTTTCTATAATCGTGCTATAAAACTTTTATAAATATTTCAAATTGAAGTTAAATTCCAAATCGTTTTATATTGTTCGCCTGTTAAAAAGTAGATATTTAAAGAAGATTGCATTCATTTGAAAGATATGAAAACATGAGATTTTGTTGTTCTGTTTAGTGCATTATTTAGAAAAGGACTTCAGATATCTAGTCGTATTTTTCTATTTTTGTCTTGAGTGAAATGGAAAACTTTCTGTGTAGATTGTGCGCTAGTGAAACGTCGGAAGTTCGTATTCATTTTGAGTGTAGCCATGTAGCGTGTAGCAGAGCACGAAAAGTCTAACAACAATTGTCCTTCTATTCCTGCTTCTGTTCCTGCTCTTTCTATAGCTCGTCATAAATGTGCCGGTTTTTGTTGCGCCGCGGAATTTGTTTTTGTGTCGTTTGCAAACAACGAACTTTCCTCCATTTATGCTTCGTACCTGGAAGTGGAAGCTCAATCTGTCTACCATTCATTTCACCGCAAATATTCACAAATTATTGTCTCATATTTTGGTATTAATAAAAATATTACATACATACAGACAAAATCATGCTATATCTCATAAAATAGAGTATCCAAAATTCTGGAAACATTTATAGAACCTCTACTCATCAGATTCATCAAATAATCAATCTTCGTCAAATATTCTTAGCCTAAAACTATCCTCACTTCAACGATATTAATTTTTCAAACATATGTTCAATAATATCCATCCATTCGGTCCTCTGCATCTGTTTCATTAATAATTTTTTCGACGTACGTTCCACTCTAACAACGAATCTAAAGAGATAAAAAAGGAAGAAAGCATATCCCGGCGCTTGTTTTTGAAAGTAAATTCCACACAATTATATATAGACATTCTATTGTAAGAAGAGTAAACGAATTAAAAAATAAGAAAAGAAGGGAATGCCGCCCAGCGTTTACTTTTGAATATACTAAAATTTCAAATCCAAAGTATACACTACAATATTTTAAACTTAGAGTCGCCCTGTGGATTTGGGAATCCGGGTTCGATTCTTATAGTTGAGAAACAATTTTTACTACATTTTTGGAGGGCGTAATTTGACGGCTGGTACTTGGTAAAAGGCGTGAAAATACATTTATTTATTTTATTTATAAAATTTAGATTCAAAACATCTGGAAGTATGACAACTGCCTTATATTCGAAGAATCAATAAGGAAGTTAATAATAATATCGCTTTTGATTCATTTTGTTTGTCACACAAAAGCATAGATTTCAACGTCAACATTCATTCTCGTTCCTGATTGGTAGTTAGACAAGATGGATGTTAACTACTAACTATAAATTTGGAACTTGCAAACTCTTGTGTTAACTTAAATTAACGCTGGGCAGATTAAAGCTAATTTTGCTGTTGTGACCGATTATACACTGTTGTGCATGCCACACTCTCAGCGTTAACTATAAATACGAACTATACTGATTTGTGAACAAGGCTTTAGTGTCAGAATCGGAGTTGGAAATCTTTTGTAAAAATTGCAATCTAGCATTTAATTTGTGTGAAATATGGACACTAGTCGTTATACAAATTTAAACCCGACTTTCTGTAGTTTTAGAATCTAAAGCGAACTTTTTTCCTTCACTTACTTATAAATACAGATATTTTAAATATGTTTCAACTATTATGATACATAATATTAAAGTTATAAACTTTGCGTAAACACTTTAAATATAGCTTTTAATTTAGGTGAAATATGGACACTTGTTGTTTTCCAACTTTAAAACCGACTTTCTGCGATTTTAGAATTTAATGTGAACTTTGGGCTTAGGGCTTTATTTTCAACTTAAAAATAACCAATCCACCACTATATTTATTTTTACTTCCTTGTGTTCAAAGTAAAGGGAATATTGTAATCGCCAAATTTTTCCATATCCATTTTGACTATCCCTGAATCCATTTCGACTAATTTCGTCGTAACGTCTGTACGTACGTATGTATCTCGCTTAACTCAAAAATGGTAAGCCGTAGAAAGTTGAAATTTTGTATTTAGAACTATTATAATATCTAGTAGTGCACCTCCTTACCAGCTGTTTATTAAGTAAGTGTTTATTAATACAATTAAAAATTGTAAATGACAAACGTAAGCCCCTGACTTCAAAAATATTAATAAAAGAACGACTATATTTTATTGGATGAATTCACCATCTTTTGATACATTTCGCTTCTTTTTTTCAATTGATAAAAATTTCTGTTTGTAATTCGTTTTGTTTTTCACACAAAAGCTTGGATTTCAAACGTCAATATTCATTATTGTTTCCAATTGGTAGTTAGACAAGATAGCCATTAACTACTACACGTAACTCGTTCAGAGAATCTCGCATTGTTGTTGACTGAAGATCTAAAACGCGGAACAGGGAGAAATGGCGGCATACTCGTATGACCTAAGAAGTTAGTCCGCCAAGAAACCAGAAAAAAAAACTACTAACTATAAGTTTGCAAACTATTGCGTTAATTTAAATTAATTTTGTTGTTGTGAACATTTATGACTTGTTGTGTACGCCAGACTGTCAGCATTCATAACTTAGTCGATGATCCTGAAACTGTGGCTCAAATTTTCTTTCATGCTCCCTCTATCTCTACCAGACAAAGTATGTGTTTCTATCTCCCCAGAGCTTCCTCAAGTATCTACAATACTATTCACAATCAGACTGATATATTTAATTGTTCACTACATGTCTTTCAAAAGCATTGCTACAATTACCTAATAAATGCATAAACCGTATAATTAACAATATTATCTTATATGAAATTGTATTTTTAATCTGTATCATATTTGCATTCATAATATGGGTAATCCCTAATTTGTAAACAAAGCTATCTGTTTTATTGCTAAGTTATTCTTTGGATTGTTATTGATATTTATGTTATTTGTATTTTTTTCTGAATTTATTACTATGTTTTGTTTTTTGCATATTTTTTGAATTTGTAATTTGATCTGTAATTGGGTTCTTAGACCTGTTGATCTATATATTCTAAATAAATTAATTAATTAACTATAATTATTAATCATAACTACTAATTTCGTGTTGTGAGTGAGGCTTGAATTCAAAAAGTTCACTCAAACTACTCGCCGAAGCCAAACGAATGTCAGTCGAAATCAATCGCAATAATCTAGTCTTAAGGATTGCAATTCTTCAGTCAGAGCTCTGATTATAGTTCCATTAGAGGTCGAATAAAAAAACAAGTTGTGTTTCTATAGTTGAACTCTTTATGAGTTTGATTTCAGTACCACAAATCATTCTTTATTGATATCGTACTTTATATGTCTGTAAATTACATATCAATTTATTTTTATTTCAATAAGAGACCTGTCAATATCAGAAATGAAGAAAAGGCGGGATTGTAAATTGAACTTTATTTATTTTTGTAATTTAAAGCCAATTACGTATAGGTAATTACTGAGTCCATTGAGTTGGAAAAATATTTAATTAACACTAATCAAATTTATTGAGCTACATAGGTGAGTCAAAAGTAGAGTAATGCAATCATTTATAAATAAATAAATATAAATATATCATCACGCCTTTTACCCATCACTGGGTGTGGCACTCTGCCTACGCAGATCTCGGTAAGTGATATATTTTTTCGCGTGAAGTGCGGTTACCAGCCGTCAAATCACGGCCTCCAAAGATATTAGTGGTGGAGGAGCCACAGGGGTAGATTTTTTAAATTGGTGAAAATTGTTTGTCGGCTGTGGGAATCGAACCAGGGTTCTCAAGATCCACAGGCCGACTCGATACCACTGAGCCACCTACCCCATCAATCATTTATGGGTTTGTTAAATTCGACGATCTGGGTTCGATTAAATTCATGTCAAAATAAAAATAAGAGCATAAATATCTGCTCTATTCTTCACATATCTGTCGTTATTTAACTGCTCTTTATGATAAGATAATCAGAAGGTAGAATTAAAGTCTAGTTCAGTGGTATCGAGCCGATCTGTAGATTTGAGAACCCGGGTTTGATTTCCACAGCCGAGAAACAATTTTCACCATTTTAAAACTCCCCTTGTGGCTTCCCCAGCACTAACATTTTTGAGGGGGCATGATTTGACGACTGGTAACCGCAGTTCACGTGCATAGTGTCACACCTAGTAATGGGTAAAAGGCGTGATGATATATTTATTTATTTATATTAACTAAAACACTGTTTTAGGTAATGTAAAGTGCATGGAAGTATTTTATTGTTACCATGGCAACAATGCTTAAAATAGTCTAAATAGATCCAACTGAATAATACTCAATATGAACAGGGATGGCTCTCCTAGGCCCAAAGACATTTTATTTGATTATAAATCAGATCTACATTATGTAAAATTCCAATTAATAGTTATTTGTAAATCTAGGCGAAATGATTGTTTGTCGAATGCTCATAATTTTTTAAAATTATTTTTATATAATCTTATAGATTTATCACAAAATTCTACTATAAATTTCGAAATGATGGTCATTATAAATATAAATGTGAAACTAAGCAGACGTTTTTTTTTAAATAACATTTTGTTTGTTTATCGGCAGTATTTTGTAATCGAGTTTTTGATTGCAAAGTAGCTGACAGCATTTTAATCAGGCTGTTTATAAAAAATTTGAATATCGCGAGCTGAATTGTGTGCGTAAATGTGAACGTTGTTTGACAATTGCATGGAAACATCAATTATATAAAAGACAATATATTATGGGCCGTTTTTATTTTTATATGTCACAGTTAATGTTACAAATACGAAGATGTCATTAATCGTTAATTTTTGTCATTTTCCAGTGGCTTCTTCTTGGCGAGATACGCTCGGTCGCCTTTTTAAATTGAGTTACAGAAGTAATTAATTAACTACTTTCAAATTAAATTACTTACACTTTGTTTAAATAACCAAATAGGTCTACAAGCAGGGAACTGAAGCATAATAAAACCGTAATCGAAAACCACACCTTTTCATGAAATCGTAACAGAAACCCCTAATTTAGTCTGAAAATACGGAAACGGAAAACTGATATATAAATGAAAATAATTCTGTAATCGAAAACTTATCCGAACCGATATAATTTTGGTTCAAAACTGCAAATTTAAACCGGTATTCATCCAAAAGTAGCAAAAACAACATAATTTTATACATGGTTATTTGTTATTATTATCGCTTTGCCCCTGCACTAAAATCTTTGGAGGCCGTAATTTGACGACTGGTAACCGCACTTTAGGCTCATAAATATATCATTTATCGAGATCTGCCACACCTAGAATGGGTAAATGGTGTGATGATATATTTACTATTTTTATTTTTATAATAAAATAGCATTGAAAACGCTCTAGTGTGTCCTTCGGTTCACGACCCTGTATGTAAGCTGCTCCACCCAGAAACAGGCCCGTCGAGAGGGGGTGTAGAGGGGGGGGGGTAAAATACCCAGGGCCCGTGGAATTCAAAGGGCCCGGATGTGATGCTATTTTATAAATTGCTTTTAATTTTCTACTATTTCACCAATTTTTTTAATTATTTACTAAAACATGTATAACGAAATGTCTGATACACGTTTTCAACAATTTATTACATTGTATAAAGTACTAAATGACGAAATGCTTGATCAAGGGCTCCAGTTGCAAATTTTAAATAAATTTATACACTATTCAAAAGTACATTATTACATTGTTGCATTTTAGTTTCTTATATTACTACATTGTATACAATACACATAGGCAAAGGCTCTATACATTTGTGCGTAGTGCTGTTTTGGTATCCCCTGCATTTATCGAATATGCAACTAGATATTAATAGTCATACAGTGAGTATACAATACACATCGCTGCACCAATTAACTTAGAATTTTGTATTTAATTTTATTTATATTGTTATAACTTTATTTAGATATTAATAATTCTTATTGTTGTCATACATATATTTATAAATATTTTTTTTTGTATCTTATATTTAATTAATAAATATTCAAAGTTAAAGGGGACCCGATTTTTTTTCCCGGGGCCCGCTTTTCCTCTCGGCGACCCTGCCCAAAAATGGGTAGTTGCTAGGTGTGCATCAATAACACTTGTTGTTGTTTATGACTGCACAAAGTATGTATCTTTAGCTTGCTAACGTCAACGTAGTCAACAACTTGTGAAATAATTCAGAACTAAAGAGCACTTGAGCAGAATTCTGAATTACAAATTAGCTGAGTCAGCTGCATAAAAAGGCTGGAAGTGCATTTAGCGGAGCGCGAGAGATCAAGCAGGCGTGTCATAATGTAGCCGCGACGCAGGACCTACAACAAACACTGCTAGAAATAAAAGAACCATTATTGTATATCACTGCTGACAGCAGTGACAATTCTCAAGGCCCGTGCAAGCGTTTTGGAAAATACAAGTAAGCAGAAGATAACTTTTAGATGAATGCTTCTGTACGACAATTTGTCATTTTACTTTTTCTTCTATTTCCTAGTTTATTTCATGTAAAAGAAAGCAATTTTAAAAGTTCCTGCTGTTTTGCTGATTTCACTTTGATATTAAGCTTTTTACTGTTTGCAGAAAATGTCGACTTAAATATATCTTCACGCTTGTTTTTACCAATTTATTCCACATTACTACAGACAAGAGCGACTTATTTTGTTATTATTTTAGTTTTTGTAGTTTTAAAACTAATGGTCTCTAGTATTTACTTTTATTTATGTTCATATATCGTGTCCTAGATGTATCAAGTTCGGTTTCAGCGCACAAAGTATAATATGGCAACATTTTATGTCAAAGCTGAAATTCACTTTGGTTTATTGTTTCGTTTGAATTACTTTCTTATTGTAGGTTGCTGTATTTTACGGTTCATTTGAAGCACAATCAAAGATAAACTTTTCCTGCATTTGTTCGACGTCTTCTGTACCTCATTTCTCGTAATAATGCAATAATCTGTATTTCTACATTTTTGTAAATTATTTTTACTCGAAGAAATACATAATAGTAACATATATTATACAGAGTGTTTCTATATCCCATGCATGAAACTTTAATGGGTTATATAATTAGATATACTGATTATAGAACAAAAATAATTGTTTTTTAATTCGCAAAAACAAGAGTCTTTTATTTGAAGTGTACGTTTTTAGTACTATTGGTTTGATAGTTATTAATAATATATTAATCCTTAAATTATAATTATAAATACTACAATAGATAATTTATTAATTATACAACATCATATAAATTACTGTTTGCGGTAGCGCTCAATGTACAACTCACATAAAAGACACTTACTATTGCGAATTTCAAAAAAAATGTTTTTGTTTTACAAACAGTATATCAAACTATATAACATATATCTTATTAAAATTTTGCGCATAGGTACCCTGTATCCACGGTTAAAATCGCTTCTTTTATTTTCTACTACCCTTAACGTATATTCATATAAATAATATTAAAATGGATATGGGGTAGTTGGTTCAGAGATATCGAGTTGCCCAGTGGATTTGAGAACTTGGATTCTGTTCCCAGAGCCGCCAAACAATATTCATCACATTAAAATAATTTTTGTGGCTTGTGGCTCCTAATTCTCGCGTACAAATCTCATATCACTTATTGAGATCTGCTTTGCACAGTGCCACGCCCAGTAATGAAAAAGAAGGCATGATGATTTATAAAATTTTGTAATAATTGACATGATTAAAAAATCATTTAAATTTGTTTTTTCCTTCCTTAGTAACTGGACTAAAATATTCTTAGAAACGGAACTAAAAAAATTTTCTACCATCGTTATTGGTATGTCACTATTTTGATGCCCCAGGAATCGAGTTTCCGGTCATGGAAAACGTAACCGTCTATTGTTATAAACATTAAATACCAATCACAAATAACGTCCTGCAATAATTTAATTTCAATCTGCATTAGCGTTTGTTAGCTCCAACTGTTAACAGATGAAATTACATAAACAACAACAATGATTTTATAATTTTTTCATGTAACTTTCAAACAAAGTTGACATATACGCGCACAATTCCACCCGCGAAATTCAGCCTTTTCGTAAACAGTCCAACAAAAATTCATTAGTGGATTATTAGCTATTTTGGCGGGCTGTTCTAAACCAATCAAAAATTCGATTAGAAATGCCGCCGATAAACAAATGGTTAAAACATATTCTTAGTTACACATTTATATTTACAATAACAGTCATTTTGAAATTTTGAAGTTACATGAAAAATGTTATATGCGAAATAATCTAACTCTAGTTTCAACCTCGGTCGCCGAACTTTTTCTTCGACGGACACAAACAATCATTTCGTAAACTAGATACACAATTAATTTATGATATCGATAAAATACTTGACACAAACACAGAATAGGAGGAATTACTTACTTCTTTTCAAAAAGAAGATTAAATGGTAAATGTTACTTACTTAAAAATAAATAATTCTTCGCAAATTCTTGCATATGTTATTATTATGAATTGCGTTTTCATTTTTTCGTTCAAAGTATGTAGATATATAAGCTGCGATATTAAAAAATAACATGAAAAAATATTTCGTATCTGATCTTTATCAAGCAATATATAAGATCAAAAACATCATATTTCTTTATAGGTATATTATTGTTTGAACAATATCTTTGTGGTTCGTGTTTGTGTGCATTTTAACTTGATTTTAACCTAACAAAAGGCAATATAACTTTACTGCAGTCAATACGAGTAATATTTATTTATTTATGTTACGCTGTACAACAGGAACTTAATCTACATTACAGTACAGGGTCCGCACTTACCGAGCTGCAGTGTGATAGTTCATATAATTGAAACAATTCAGAATTAGTTTTTTCACTATCAACCCAGCTTCGAAAGATACAGACAAATTAAATATTATCTTAACTATCTTTTTTTCAAAGTTGACTTGACAGAGTTTTGGTTATCAAATTTATTAGTGCATATGTTTGTAATAATTTCAGTATTCTTCGATCATTATTTATCGAGTTTATGGCTTCCCTGAATTGTCGTGCTTGTTAGCTATTATGTGATGACATATCTAGGTAAGTTATTAGCTGTGCGTTGGTCTGAGATAGCTTTTGATCCTTGTATTTCATCCCTTAGAAGCGTCTGGTGTGTTTTTTTAATGTAAACTCATGCATGGGAACAGTTATCTCTAACCAAGTCAACGATTCCACCCTCTTACCCCTTGTCAGCACATCCCTTGGAAAAGAACAACAAATAGTCAGTGGTGGTTTAGCTTTTGGATTGACAAGATGTAGTCTTGCCATGTAGTAACTTTAGTTCATATGTTGTTGTTGTTTGCCATCTTTGATACAACTTGTTTAAATAGAGATTTAATATTTTTCGTTTAATATCACTTTTGTAATTTAGTAATTTTTTTCTATTAATTTTTATGTTGTTAATATATCTGAATAAACATTAAATTTTGAATAGTAATTAACTTATTCGCCCAGCTCCTGCTCGTGTTACATAATTTTTAGCTGGAGTGAGATTCGAACTCGGAATATCCGGATTCGAATTCTGTATCGCTATCCACACCACCGTACGGACGTGCGAATATCATGTATCATATGAAAATTGTACATTGGAGATTTGACTGTTCAGGCACGTATGGATTAAAATTATCTACCTCATAACAATCTGCAATGTCACCCTAAATAAACAAACTTTTTCAACCAATTTAACACAATCAACACAAACGTAAACATTTGACATTCTTGCTTTCAACCTGTCATAACCCCACTTTTCACAAACCATAGAATTATTCCACAAAGCAATCTGCCAGTCTCAGGAGCGAAATTATCATTTTTTTATTTTCCGTTGCCAGCCGAGTTTGTTATCGCATTTCCGACGATAAAAACATCGTCGAATTCACGAATTCAATGTTAATGGGACACACGGTAACGGTAACGGGAAGCGTAAAAACTTTTCGAGCCTACCACGTTATTTTTAATGATAATTTCCTAATTTTCATGAGGTGTCTGAATCTGGATGGTATTCTCGGTTTTATTAGCGTTATTGTTATGATTTAGATTTGGATGTGGATACGATAGGTTCAATTGTTTTTTGTAATTAAAAATTTAGTGGATATGTGCGGTTCTTTTTAACAAATGGTCTCTGTAGACCGGATATTGTTGCAGATACGTATCATGAACATAAAAGCAAATATTGTAATATTTCTAAAGTCAGTAATTAACATTCATTCTTAATTGTATATTATGTAACAAGTTTTATAAACGTCTCTTTAGTTACGAGTTCTTTTTGGACATGAGCTGAGCGAAGCTTAGCGAGTGCATAAAAAACGAGTTATCTTCAGCCGTGACTAAAACGTTCAAAGCCACAGCTTGTCAACATGTGATTAAGATGTTTTTTAGCGCCATGAAAACTAATGTTAAATGACATATTAATAACGGGAGTAGAAAGTTTTTTTTAAGTATTGTGATTCATGAACCCTATGTTGAAGCCAAAACAGCAAACAGTTGTCTAACAGCTGTGTTAAATTTTAATTTGGCACTTAAATTTGGAGCTAAAATAACGACAAAACGTAATACTTTAATAATCTAGATATTTTACTGCGTACTATTAGCGATTTAAGCATGGCCAATTTCATTGAATTGCGCTAACGTATATTATGGCCATTTCATAGGTCAATAAAATTCTAGTTTCAAATTTACAGAGCGGGCACGTCAACTAGTGCCTCTAACGAGATACGTTCTTTGAATTTGATGCGAGAATTTGGATCACCAGTTGTACCAACTTAATTATGTCATATTTCAATGTCCTAACAATGTTCCTAATGAATGTATTTTTCTAACAAAAAATAAAAAATTACAGTTATAGCTATTACATACTAAGGAATGTTATATCATAACAGCCGCAGATGTCAGTTTGAAATCCGAGGATTTTAAGACATCTAAAGCCTGTTATGACTCATAATATCCGTGGTTTGTTCAATAGTTTACCCGTTTCAGAATATAAACACGTTAACGTCATTAATAAATATTATTTTTTTAAATTATTTTATGAATAACGTCATTGTCATGATTTTAGAAGGTGATCAAGTAAGTCTGTGGTCTGTATGTTTTTATTTAACGCCATGGTTACAATTGTTTTTGTATCATATTTATAAATTAATTTTTTATTTAAACGTCATAACGTGGTCATTTCTAATTTGAAAGACTGTACAATTAATATATATTATGATAATCAGGAGAAGTAATCTATGTATTATTGTCCCGTTTGTATTAATAGTGTTATAGTATTATAATTTTATACTTTTGTGCATGTTTAATATCCTGAAACCAGTAAATATAATTTTCGTAATTTGAATTAAAATTTCGATGCGATATTTTTTACTTGTTTTTCAAATAAATTTGCTAGAAACTTTGTTAGAAGATTGAAATATCGGTTCTTATTTTTTTTTTTAACTAGTTTAATAGGACAGTTCTAGAAACTAAATAAAAATCACGCTTATCGAAATAGAAATTTAAATGCCGAAGCGCGGCGGCAGCCCCGTTCTCGCATCTAGTCAGCGCGACTTACATAAACATTCATTCAAACAAACAATATAACTTCACGCTGCCGCCGCGCTTCGGCATTTAAATACATATAACTCCTAAACGACTGCGCGGCCCATTATAAAAATTGGCATGGAGTATAAACACAATATAAGCTTTTTTTTAATGAAATTTAAAAAAATATAAAAAAATGCGAACTTTGTAAAAAACGAAAAACAAATTTTTAATTTGTTTTTTTAGTGTTTTTTTATTTATTTTTGAAATCCAATTAAGGGGTTAAAAAGGTCATTAAATAAAGTATAAAATCGAGTGGTTAATTTATTTTACCATACCTTCTTAACACTGAATAATGGCATTCGAAGAAGTACATGCATCACGGTCACTCAAATCTTCAAAGACCGATATTTTGTGAACCAGGCTTGCCAATAAAAAAATATGTTGTATCTGAGTCGAGAATATGAACAGGTATAACATACTTAAAAATAACTGAAATCGGAAACTTGAACCTTGTTTTCCCTGCCCGCTTCACGTGAAATGCCCCTGCTGTTATTCCAGATTACAGAAAAAAACCTCAATTATTCTAATGTGAATCGTCAGCTTGGAACTGAATGTCATAAAGGTCCTCGTATCAAATGTCCGCACATTCAAAGCAAGTTCAGTGTGTTGTTGTGTTAGCAAGATGAAGTGAGGCTGCTCGCAGGTCACACAGTTCGGCTTCGTCACGTATTTTTCCCATTCATCCTGGTCGGAATGGCGTTGTCGTCCCTTGTACGAAATTGCGATATGTTATTGTCGACTTACAGTCAACTGTAATAGCTGACTGCTGTTGATATGCGATTTACTCTAGTTTCTCTTATTAGTTTTTGTGGCCCAAGAAATGGTTTTGAAATGCTCTTGCAAGGAAAAGTAATTTAATGGAGAACAGAAAAGATGAATGGTGATGGAGTGCTAATGAGACTTTTAAAAGTAATTTCCGTTATAAAATAAAACTTTACCGATACGATATTACAATGGGCTACCTATTTAACTCTTTATAAAATTCTATTTTTAGAAGATTGTTACTTCATATTCCAAGTCGTAAATGATTTATTACTTTTATAGCTATTTATAGGTATTTCAATTAATTTTTAAAGGTGAAATCTATTTTATTTGCTATGTATATTTAAAAAATAAATTATTTTTTAATTAAATAAATACTTCAAATAGCATAGCCAACGTAATTGAATTAAGTAAACAATTATTATAGCCGTTTCATTCTATCGTTTTATCATATAAAAATTTGTTGTGAGTTTTTCGGTACGTAAAGTAATGCCATCTAATGATTTTAATTTCAATGAAATGAAAGTGACCACGCTGTCAAGATACAAAAACAACCTTAAAACATTTGAAAATTGAAGTTTATGTGATAAAATAAAATACATTTATCCAACACCCACTACTTATAAAGTCATTATTGTTTTAGATTAGTAAAGTGATTTATAAGTCACACGTGAGTTATAATTCTTAAGTCACGCATCAATTATGACTTGTAACTCACTGTTGAGTTTAAATATAACAAAGTTGAAAAAAAAGTTGCAGCTGTAGTATTTGAAATGGAAGACGAGAATTTTATTCCCGAAATAATCATTAAGGAAACGGCTGTTGATGTTTTACCAAACAAGTCTAGAACGTCCTATGAAAAACACTTTCATTCATACCTCTGACGTTTCTAGTTGTCATTCATTCTTCAAACATATGAGATTCTTTTTCATAGGAACTTCTAGACTTTTTTGGTAAAATATCAACAACCGCTTCTTCCGCTTCCTTAATGATTATTTCGGGAATAAAATTCTCGTCTTCCATTTCGAGTACTACAGCTCAGAGCTGGGAACTACTTAAAGTAAAAATACTGGAAGTAGTACTTTAAGTATATCACATACTTAAAATACTTTACTTAAAATACTTTTTAAAATTAGTATTAAATACTGTACTTAAAGTACTTTTTTTCATGCAAAAGTACTTTAAATACTTTCATGTACTTAAAGTACAAAAAAGTATTTAAAGTAATTAAAATACTTTAAATACTAAATACTTTTCTCATGCGCATAACTGTAAACTGATGCGTATTTCGACAGTTCGAGTCATCAAGGGGGGAGCTTGTACAGGATTAAACAAGTAGTACTTTGTTGCGTTCGCTTTTAGCTAGTGTCTATATTGTTACAGTCTACAGTGTGCAGTTTTATGTGTAGGCGTTCACAATTATTAAAGAAAAATCAAGAAAGGTTAGTAACTATTTTGCTATTTGATATTTGTTATATTAAATATATATATATATATATATATTCAAACAGTGAAAACATTACAGATTATTTAGCATTTATTTTGTATGTACTCGAAGGTAAACATTTTAATAAAATCATGATATAAATATTGCAATGAACTGAATTAGATTTTTGATCTAAAGTTTTGCTTTAATGCTTTTACAGTCTAGTACCTAATAATTGTTAAAAGAGCTGTGATTAAAATTAATTAAATAATTTGTATTCAAGTTGTCATATATTACACCACTGACGTCATCAGCACCCGTGGAAAGACTATTTTCTTTTGCGACCATAATTAACGCACCACGACGCCATGCATTAAGTGATGAACATTTTGAACAACTAGTACTGCTTAAAGCTAATTCATTGAATAACAATTCATAGTAAATGATTATGAATTTCGCAGGTACCTTACCTAACTTACTACTAAAGGAAAAAAACCTTGTTTATTTTTGCTATTATTTTTACTTAGCACTTACGTATATTAGTGTATTGTTTAAAGTTATTACGTACCTCATATCTCTTTATAGTTTAATATTGCAATATAAATATGTATGTATATTTGTATGAAAAAATAAAATAATATAATTATATTTATTATTAAAATAAACAAAAATCCGTCTGTTTTGGTTGCTAAACTCCTTACTTCTTTTTAGTTCAAATATCTTCCATAATATTACCAATATTGTTTTTAAATTGAATTCTGTAATAAAATAACCTAATTGTTCATTTTACTTAGTATTTAGTACTGTAAGTACATTTGAACGCAAAAAAGTATTTTAAGTAATACTGGTACTTAGTATTTCAAATACTTTTTTAGAAGTATTTAGTATTTAGTATTTAAATACTTTTTTTGAGTACTGGTCCCAGCTCTGCTACAGCTGCAAAGTTTTTTCAACTTTGTTTATTTAAAAAATTTGAGTAACCTAGACAACAAAACAAGAAAGTATGGCTAACTAGAATATTATTTGAAATGTAGACAATTGTGTCAAAATTTATATTTTAATGTTTTAATTGTAGGTGTTGGATAAAATTTCGTATGCCACTCGTGTGTTATTACAAATAAGTCACGCGAGAAAAGTATTAGTCCACGAGACCGCAGGCCGAGGGGAATAATTTTCTGAAGTAACACACACTTGTACCATAAAGAACTATTAATCGAATTGCATTATATGAGGTAGGGGGCTCAGTGATATCGAGTGGGCCTGGTTCGATCCCCACAGCCGACAATTTTCACCAAATTAAATCTACTCCTGTGGTTCCTCCTCCACTAACATCTTTGGGGGCCATGATTTGATGGCTGGTAATCATACTTCGCGTGAAGCAATATATCACTTACCAAGATCTGCTACGGCAGAGTGCTACATCCAGTAATGGGTAAAAGGCGTGATGATATATTTATTTATTCAATATTTTAGGTTAGGTTATGTTAGTTACGACGTATCTCGTCAGAGGCGCTAGTAGACGGCTCTGTAAATTTGAAACTAGGAATTTTAATGACATATGAAACGGCCATAATAAGCGTAGCGCAATTAAATGAAGTTGGTCATGCTTATAGCTAGTTAAGCTGTGTTTACAGCTACCTAATTAAGACATTAATTTTAAATACCTACTAGGTGAAAGATTTTCTAACTGTTCAATTACAATTTTCTATCATAATGCCTATGGCACACTGGTCGATGAGCGTCGATGACCATCAATGAACTCCTCGATGAAACATCAGAACGCACCCGTCATCGACGAAAATTAGAGGCTCCTCTATTTCCATCGATGAGCTCATCGATGAAACGAACGTATCTCATTTCACTCGTATCTTTTGTGTCTCATTTCACGTTAGCGTGGGTTTCCATTTCAAAATAACCTCCAAACGTCAATAAACTAGGGAAATATCAATTTGAAAACACACGATATAGGAACATTTTATTGATATTATTACCAACATAACTTTTTTTGTCACAGAGAAATTTATTGTATTTGTCATCGATGAAACAGAAAACCGTGAAAGAAGAGTGCGTTCTGTTGTTTCATCGAGGAGTTCATCGATGGTCATCGACGCTCATCGACCAGTGTGCCATAGGCATTAGGTACCTAGGATTTTCAATTGTTTTTGACAGTGACAATTTAAATATCAAATAGAACTTTATAAAACTGCAGTATTTTGATATTATAAGAAAAAGACGCAGATCTGAATTTCTGTATTTGTAGAAGATTTTTTATTTTACACTTTGTAAATTTAGTAACTTATTTAATTTTTTTGTTTTCTTTTTACTTTGTTTTGCTGTTCCCTGTAATTAGATTTCTGTTGGGAATAAACTATTAGTATTATTATTATTATGTAATTAATTAATTAATTGAAATTTGAATCGCAAGTTTTAAGTCCACTAAATGGTAATTATAATTACTAATTCGCGTGAACACAGATTTTCACCGTTAAAAAATAATTTTTGATTAAAAATTAAAAGCAGAATTACATATCATATGACATATCTAGTTTGTACAATTTTTCATTAATACAACATCGGATTTGAATCTCAGCGTAAAATTGAAATACATTACATACATATAATTATCTCTGGTTGTCTTTCCATTAACAGGCATAAGACGAATGAAAAACTGGTGAAAAAGAGGTATGAAATTAAGGGTAAAAGATTGCCTGGACGACTTGGGGATAAATGGATGGCTATGATTTAAGATTTGTTGCGTGAACGAAAGATTCCGAGTGGAAGGAATAAATGAGCTTGTATGAAAGGAATTGTAAATGTGGATGAAGCCAAAATGGTATGACAGGACGAGAATGTTTCACCAAGATTAACTGAAGGATGAGTCTAATGAATACATGTTTTGAAGGGTTCGTGTTGGAAATACCTTATTTGATGGGACATAGCGTGATTTTATATACAGAGAGTTCAACAAAAACTGTACCATAGGCCAGCGGTTCTTAATCTTTTGTCATCGCGGACCTCCAAATTTTCTAAATAATTTTCGCGGACTCGCACTGAAATTATAAATATTATATTGATTTATAAATAATACATATCATCATCACGCCTTTTACCCAATACTGGATGTGACACTCTGTCTAAGCAGATCTCGGTAAGTCAACAAAGACCCCCAAAGATATTAGTGAAGGGGGAGCCACAGGGTTAGATTTAAATTGGTGAAAATTGTTTGTTGACTGTGGGGATCGAACCAGGGTTCTCAAGATCCACAGGCTGACTCGATACCACTGAGCCACCTAATAATAATAAGGACTGATATAATAAAAATCTCAAATATATACTTTAATGAAATTTAAAGTGTTTTTGAAATATCTCAAAATTTTTGAGGAAGAAAATGAACAAATTTCGTTTCTAACTCTGATCTGTCAAAATATTATCGGCAATTATCATATCACTTGTTAATTTATTGAATGAGCAAGTTTTTATTAAAATTATGACATTCATATTCGCTGTTTCCAAGGCAATGAAAGTAAATAAAAGTTTATCAATTTTCAAATCCTAATTTATCCGATGTTAAACTGACAAAAGGGACGTTTCTATATGAATTTTTTATACATGAATTATATTATCACTGCTATAATTTGTTGACATCAATTTTTCTCGCCAAACTTTTAAAAAATTACAAAAAAAGTCTTTCTTTGTATCTCTTTCCGGAATCTTAGTAAACGTATTTTATATTCCCACGATCTAGCATATACTTCCGAAACAAGGGAAACAACCAGAAAATGATAGCACTAAGAAGTAATCAGGCATCTTGATAACCATAGCTCCGCTTAGCCCATCTCCTGCTCATTGTTTCTGACGGCGTCGATAAGGCAGAAGTCTGCAGGGAAATCCGACGCCCAGGGACGCAATGATTGTGCGAAAGAAGAAGTGGAGAGAATCACCAATGATTTGAGAACAGGGGAGAGATTATACGAAAGAACTGTGATAATATGTGGTCGATATCGCGATATTGGTTTGGGCAGGGATAACATTTTGTGGCCAGTGTTAAGTGAAAGATTTATGCGTACGCTGAGATTTCTGTCAGCTAAGTAAAGTTGTAAAGATAGCAGATGACAGTAAGTACACCCTTTCAAAGAATCTATAAGAATTTCTTTTTTTTTTTCGGGCAACGGAAACGTTGTGCCTAGCATTTATGTGATTCTATTTTTTTGGGTAGGCTTCTGAAAAATGTTGCAATATTCTGAATTTAATTCATAAATAGTTATTTGTGGAACTAGGTTTCGAAATGTTTGTCCGTCGTAGAAGGTCAATGGCAGAGAATGAAAATCGAGACGGACTATTTCGTGTTGTAATAAATAACAATATTATCCATTTAGATAAAGATAACTACACTTTTTTTAACAAGATAACAGAAAGACATTGCAAAAATTATCTACCCGTATAATACCCGGAGCAGATCTCGGTAAGTGATATATTCCTCTGCGTGAAGTGCGGTCACCAGCCGTCAAATCACGGCCCTCAAACATGTTATTGGAGAAATTATCTAAATAATAGATAAAAGATAAATAATAATTATTTTGATATTACTAAGATAATAAATAGATAAAACACAAATAATAGTTATTTACGTAAAAAGTCAGGAAAACGTTCAATTACAGCTTACGAATCCTGTACGACGCTTTATTGACGTGTTACGTATAACATTTTACCTGAAACTTATAAACCAATAATACATATTTTAAATTAATTTAAATTAAAATAAATATTTGACTTACATATTCAGTCAGTATTTTATGTTGCTAAGTAACTAGAAAAAATATGAGTGTATAAAAAACAAGTATATAAAGAGTTTATAAAACGAGTCACGTACTATACTTTTTTTACGATCGCAAAATAAGATAACAACAAAATTTTGAATTACTTGAATTATTTAAAAAGTAAGGTTGTTCTGATGATAGTTGCATGAAGCTAACTTCACTCCGTGCTTAATATCTCAAGCTGTGACTAAAACGTTCGAAACCGCGGCTTGTCAACATGTGACTAAGATATTATTTAACGCCATGGAAACCGGTTAAATGACATTTTAATATTCAGAGTACAAAAACTTTAAATTTTTGTTGGTGCAATTTTCTATTAGACATTTGTGAATAATTACTTACTTTAAATAAATAAAATAAATAAATATATCATCACGCCTTTTACCCATCACTGGGTGTGGCACTCTACCTAAGCAGATCTCGGTAAGTGATATATTTTTTCGCGTGAAATGCGGTTACCAGCCGTCAAATCACGGCCTCCAAAGATATTAGTGGAGGAGAAGCCACAGGGGTAGATTTTTTTAAATTGGTGAAAATTGTTCGTCGGCTGTGGGGTTCGAACCAGGGTTCTCAAGATCCACAGGCCGACTCGATACCACTGAGCCACCTACCCCATAATTACTTACTTTAATCACTGAAAATGTCTGTATATTCTGTACGACGTGCTGATCATGAAACAAAAAGATTTTTTTTAAAATTCAAAAAATTAAGGGTTGTTAACCTAAAACTGCACTGGATTCGCTTTCCTATTAAACACAAACAATGAAGTAGGTATCAACTACGAAACAATAATTACACAATTCAATTATTAGCAGTTATTTATAATAGAATTTTATTTATTTAATAACTTTAACATAATCATCCACCCAGTGGGAGTGGTAACGAAAAATTTTGAACTGGGAAACATGGAAAATAGTTTTGCGATTTAAAAAAAATTCTTTTTGTTTCATGATCAGCATGTCGTACAGAATATACCCTTTAATTTTTTGCTCTAAGTTGTGAAACACCTTGGTATATATAAATATAAATATAAATATATATATATATATATATATATATATATATATATATATATATATATATATATATATATAATGTTAATTAAATAAAATTCTACAGATACCTCGTTGAAAACTTGAACATATAATAAAAAACTTTTAATTTGAATTCTGTGCAATAAAAAGTATTAAACACATTTTATATCTTTCAGCTCTTGCAAAAAACAGAAAAAATATGCAAATATTAGCAAACGCTTCATCACGATTTTGGTAATTGGCATGTGCACGTCTGTCTGTCTCATTTTACCCCTTTGCATATATTTTTTCTGACAAAAATCAAATAGAAATAAAAAAAATTAGTTATACAGTCAAAATACGAAAATGAACACGAACAAAAGTTATTTTCTGTCATGAACGCGAAAATGTTATCAACAAAACTAATTTTCTCTAGAACAATAGCCACTAAACGTATGTTAGTAACTCACTATTATTAATTTCTCGCAAGTTGTAACTCCCCTTCCGAGTTTTATTCAAATTAGGGTAAGTTTAGCGCATATTGCGAAAGTTTTCCTGGCAGAAAACATAAACCTATTAGCTGAAGCAGATACCAGCTTCTTACGCTATAATTCTTGTTCAGCCTTTGATTATATCCTGCACTCTTGTTGTATCAGAAACTTGTATGTGAACTATCGTTCAACACGTAAGACATGGGGTTGGAGATTGCCATATTGATGAATCGATCATTGGATATTAGACTTTGATTGAAGACGTTTAATCTGTGATTTGGTTTGATTGCATCGTTTGTATTTGAATAATGAACTTGTGTATTAAGAATGATTTAATATTTTCTCAAATTATAGCTTACATCTCACAGCAATGGAGTCACAAAATTTTAAAAAACGTCATTTGTTATTTATTTATTTATCATACAGCGCTCGTATTCTTGAACTCATTCAAATAAATTTGCATTATAATTGAAACCATAGCAAGTATGTTAAATTAAATTATTTTTTTGTCAAAGACATTAATAATTAAAAAATTAATAATTGCTAAAAAAATGTGAATAAATTATATTTTAAAATTTATTTTTTCTACAACTGTAAAAAAATGTTCATTTTTATTCACTTATATCAATACGCGAAGAACGTGATTTTTTCATCATTTACATTACCATGACAACGCGTATTTTGCGCATTATTTTGTACCCTAGTGCGCAAAACGAGTATTCTGCGCACTGTTTCATATTCTAGTGTGTAAAATGAGTATCTCGCGTACGCTCCCAATAGTTATTTGCGTATTAAGAGCGTAAAGTGATTCTTTGTTACTCGAGCACGGTAATTGCAGCGCGAGCCGAAGGCGAGAGCTGCAATAGTGCAAGAGGAACAAAGACACTTTACGCTCGTGATACACACATAATTTTTTCTACGATTGCATCTTAAAGTTATTAAAAAACGTAGGTATACGTCTAAAACTAAATTCGTTTTGTTAACTGTCAATATGACAAGTTTCTGTTTTGTTTGTATCCCTGGTAACTATTGAAATAATCTTTTTCGCGCGTTGCCATTGAAAACACGCGAATTTAACGTCCTTTTCGCGCGTTGCCATTGGAGACGCGCAAAAAAGATATTTTTCGATTGTTCCACAGAAAACGTCAACTTTACGATGACAAATGAGAGCGTAATTGTCATCTTTTCATAGCAATCGTAGAAAAATTATTTATTGTCAGGTTTTTTAGTTCCAACACATCAATAGTATCAAATGAATATTATTGTTGATTGTTTTCCTTCAATTTATTTAAATAAATCAATAATTATTGTATTATTCTTTTTATTTACAGTTGTAGAAAAATTGTTGTTTGTATTTCGTGGGCAAAATTCCTGTTTCTTGGCACGTTCGAATGACTTTTATTGTCTCGACTAAAAGTAACATTCTCACGCGCAACAAAAAACACTCATTTTGCGGACTTAATACAAAAATAACTATTTTCGTTTTTAATAAAAAAAAATTGTAAATACAATTTATTTTTAGAATATTATTATGTGATTATGTAATCGAATATTATGAAATTAATCTCTTCCGCTTTGATTTTGATGTAGGTAACCTCATTTACTAAAGTTAATTAATTTAATAATTTTATGAATCCATATTATTTCAAATAGGCAAGCAAATACAATTATAGTAAAAATATCAAATTTCCATTCCTCCCTCCACTTTATATTAAGTTTTATTTGTAAACTGTTGCTTTTTGGGTGCGGTTATATTCCTCCAGAATTCCCAGAGCGGTGGTGAATCCACCTTTACCCAGTGTAACCTTCATTAATCACAGTTTGTCCGCAGCTCGTTGTGCTTACCCAGGACACTGGGATCCTTAATTTCTCGTTTCTGCATCGGTTGCTCTGAAAAACTGTTACTTTCTTCTACTCTCCTCACCCTCGACGTCTCTCTGTGGAATCTCTGCGCTTTCTGTCACCAGCCGGTCGTTGGTTGCCGACGAAGAACGAGAATGGAAGAGATTGCGGTTCGTTTACGCTGTAATTAACGGTTGTTAATTGGAACGTTTTTTGTGAATGCGGGATAATTGTTTTGTATTGAGTGCTATTCTCTCTTTTGAAGCACAAAAGTTTTTGAAATCTTTTGAGCAGAAGTGTTTTCATGCATTTTAATATTTCAAGAGGAGTTTCATAATTCAATACTATTGTAATGTTATTTGCTGCATATTTCCTTGTAATTTCTTAAAAAGCGCTTCTTTTAAAAGATAGTCAAAGGACGCACCCTATTGTTTTCAATAGTATTTTTTAAATATTCAGTTACATTAAACAAAATTAAATAATTTAATGCAGAAGAAAAATATCTCTTATTTATAATTTTACTCTAATTTGGAACTAGAAAAATGGTAATTTTCTTAAAATCATCTATGCCAATTAAAAGTTATTGGTTTTTATCTATCATTATTATAATACATACATTTTTCATGTATTAATTAAAATAAATTCTTAATGCAGAGAAGTGCGGTTACCAACCGTATAATCACGGCCCCCAAAGATGTTAGTGGAGGAGGAGCCACAGGAATAGATTTAATTTGGTGAAAATTGTTTGTCTACTGTGGGGATCGAACTAGGATTCTCAAGATTTACAAGCCGACTAGATACCACTAAGCCAACTAGCTATTCAGAATTCTGGATTAGCTAAAACTCTTTTGAGAATTAGGGTGTTAATGTTTTATAACAATTGTATCAATGGCAACTAAAATTACTTTCCTGTAAATACAATGAAATTGCATTTTAAAAATGCCATCTTATATGTATTATATAAGGTGATAAAAAAGGGTAAACAAATTTCAAGGTATATACATTTCGATGTTCTGATTCACAATAAAAAGACTATTTACAAAATTCGCAAAATTATGGACATACTTCCAGAAGAGTACATTTTTAGTGCCACTGGTCGACAAGTATTTTTTAATAAAAAATAATTCATTTGTTATTCAACATCAGTTACGTGGTAATAAAATACATTATTATTTTTATTAAAAATTACGTATATATATATATATATATATATATATATATATATATATATATATATATATATATATATATATATATATAAATGAATTAGTATTATTTTTTGACATGTTTGGAATGGGATCACAGGTTGCTGTCATCTCGTTCATTGGGAATAAATGACCATCGATAAAAAGTATCTGTATAATATGTATTTGTTATTAAGGTTTTACTGCAATTTTAATTTGATCCAGTTTGGTAAACAAGTATGAGAAATACCAAAAATGTCTACTTGACGTTGACAAACACCACACAGAGAAATTCATCGCAAACACGCGTTAGATAAAAACTCAGTTCTAGAAGTAATTTGCTGCACTCTTATATTTCTCACGTTGCGAAATTTTAATCTCTAGTACACTTGATATAAATCAAGTGACCAGAGCAAAGAAAAGAGTGTCGGTGACAGCTGTCAGGATAAAAAGGACAATATCTCGACAGGACAGCAGGAGCAGAGAAGATGTTTTGAAAAGGGAGATATTACGTGATACAAGGCACTCTGACTTACATCCTTGAAAGAGAAATACTTTGCTACAAAACATTTGAGTTAGTGCTTTTGCTTTGGATTTCAAATAGAAACCAATAATAATTTACTTTTTCATCTATCTTTTTTAATTTATTATGTGCTATACATTTTTTTACCCTTTGAGTTATGAAGGGATATTTGTAAGGACTGTTTTTTTCCATCTTCGGCGATAAGAATCAGCAGGATAATAAAACATGACATCAGAAAATAACATTCTCTATAATTATTACCATTTGTGCAATGATTTAGCTGAGATATTTTTCTTTTATTTCGCTGATTATTTTGTTGACGTTTCTCTAAACCAATAAAATATAGTATTTATTGTCACGTGTTTGCGTTTCAATCAATCCTGTCATTATTATAGTGAGAATTAGCTCTTGTGATTATTCCCGCGGGAATATTCCGTTTGTTATACCCATTGATAGGTAATTGTCAAATTATCATTTGAAATTGTCAACATAAGTAAAATGAGAGAAAAAAGTGGATTTAGTTTCGTTTTAGGTATGGAAATAAATCAAAGAATTGTTGAAACTACTTCAAAAAATACTATAATAAGTAATTAAATAAAATGGAACAATTTACATCTGTAGTATAATTTTAATTTTCAGTTGATAAGCTTGATGAACATACTGTTTTACCGACATTTATAATCGGATGTGCTATTATAAATCGCTTGGAAACGCAATAAAAAAAAATAAAAACCTGGTTGGATTGAGTAGTATAAGTCAAAAATAATCTAATTAAATATAATTCGAGAGTTCGATAAATTAGAAAATGATTCTCTAGATTCTTTCTCAAACTTGTTGCCATTTAGTAATAGCTATTCGAGCCCTACGGACTCTCGTGACTATTGCCTTGTTTACAAAAATCTGTCAAATTATTTTTAATTTAATTTCACTATTACTGAAAATTTACCCGGTATATGTAGGAATCAATAGATTACGAATTTGTTTAAAAAAGAATTAATGAAATGAGAGCTATTTTGATGGTCATCTGCTGGTGAAATTAATAAGTTATAATTTTTCACTGTAACTAAACCTCTCTATTTAATGCTATTTTCATAAAATTGATAAAATAGAAGAAATCTTTGTTTTTTAAATTCCTAAGCAAAATATAAATTTTAAATTCGTTGTTACGGAAATATTAAATACAGCTCGTGCTGCTCACTTGTTATATTTTGATTTCCATAACAACTCATAATGTCCGTCAGTACGGTGGTGTGGATAGCATTACGGAATTCAAATCCGGAGATCCCGAGTTCGAATCGCACTTATAGCTAAAAATTATATGAACTATCACACTGCGGCTCGGTGAGTGCGGACCCTGTACTGTAATTAGGATTAAAGTCCTGTTGTACAGCATAACATAAATAAATAAATAAAATATTTTTGGCAATTATCAAATCACTTGTTCTATTATTTATGAGAACTGTTGGGAATATTGTCCGGAGATTTAAAAACTGCTTCTAAGTAAAATAAAGAGTAGAAAAAGATAAATTTACTTAATTATTATTGGCAAACAAACTTAATATAAAAGTTTTAATGAAGTTACAGTTTTAAAGGAAGAATTATTCAAATAAATAATTTTTATTGCCTCCTTTATTTACGTTTCTTTTTTGTAAAAGATCTTAATTCATTTAAAACGAAATTTCTCACACTTCATAAAATCTAGTAACAAATCTTCACGTTCAAGTCACAGTAAAGAGTAATTAAAGGAAGAAAAACAAAAACAGAATGAAAACATAATTGCAATTCAAGAATTCTTCCATCAAGATTCACAATATATCACGTGGAATCTTAGCTCGGTGCACAATCAGAGAAATATGCAAATGAAATGTTTCTTTCCGCTCGGTAAAACTTGGTTAGAATTAAAATTTTAATACCTGGTATTCAGCATCACCGCTATTAGTAATTTACGTTGAACCTCTCGGTTACGGTTGCGTTGTGCTTACGTTATGTCGCGGAGTTTTATTCAAATTGGCTACGTTAATTAACTGCGGTTTAGAAAACGTGCCGTACCGAACGTAAAGTTTATTTAAATTATTTAACACTTGACAGATCTGTTAATTTACGGTAACTTTTATTCAAATAAAGACGACTGTATTTTTAAGAATTAATTCTTAACTGTTAATAATTTTATAACGCTTGATATTATATTATCTTTAAGCTATAAGAATAAACTTATACATTATACATGACGTTAATTTTCATTTTTTAGATACAGATTATTTAGAGGATGAGTAATATCGTAGTTCCCTAATGGAAGGATTAAAAAATATCTTCTGAATTATGAAACACAGCGAATACATTTTAGAAAAATTGTTTGTTACTAATCTAGATTAATAGAGCTCCGTCGCTGGAACAAAACATGGACGCGAAGTGATCAATATTCATTTACAAATTAATAAAGCTGTTTAATATCAACTACAACAATTTCGGAACTTAAATATCTAAGATTAAATAAAATTGTTTTTTGAAAGAGTTAAAAAATATTAAATGTGGAATTAATAGTTCAAAATAGTAAACAATCTAAATAATTAATACAAATTTAAAATAGTATAAGTCAAACTCTCAAACTCTTTTATTAAGTGCTAAGTTATAGTATACCGTAACACGTATCTTTCATTTTATTTTTCCTATATCGCATTCATTTACTTTTTTTTAAATAAATAAGTAAATAAAATAGATATATCATCACGCCCTTTACCCATTACTAGATGTGGCCGAGCGTGTTAAGGCACATCTCTTAACATACTGTGACGTCACCCGAACCAAGGTTCGTCAGTTCGAATCCGCCTGTCGACAATGTGTGATTTGTCGTAAAATATAAAATGCAGTTACATGTATTTATCACACTCGGGCGCTATAAGCTAGTCACTTATACGCCTTAAATAATGCAGCATTCGACTACGAAGACCGGTAGTACGGCAGTGTAAAAACTGCGGCTCGGTGTGTCCGGTAGGCCCAGGCCCGATTTGGGCTGTAGTGCCATCAGAAGAAGATGTGGCACTCTACTGTAGTAGATCTCGGTATGTGATATATTTCTTCGCGTGAAATGCGATTACCAACCGTTAAATCACGGCCCTCAAAGATGTTAGTGAAGGGGGACCCAAAGGGATAGTATTTAATTTGGTTAAAATTGTTTGTCGGTTGTAGGAATCAAACCGAGGTTCACAAGATCCACTGGCTGCCTCGATACCACTATTCCATTATAATAATAATAACATTTTAACGTGGTAACATTGAAAAATTACCTTTTGAAATTTAATTTAATTTAACATTTATTAGTTAGGTTATAGTTCAAATTCATAATTATCTAGGTTATGTAATAAAATTAAATACTTTAAATGTTTAATAAAGAAATGTTTTGCAATTTAATGTAATTATTTTGTTATAAAAAAATAATTTACAATAATTTTACATTTATTTGGCATATTCATTAACGATTTTATTCGTAGCAAGCGAAAATAAACATAGGTACAAGCGAATGTTTTTTTAAACATTAATTTAAAAAACCAAAGTTCGATAAATTATATTATTTCTTACTTTGAGCAGGAATCAGCTGCCGCCTACACCTCACGTTGTCGTTTGAGACCACAGGAGATCCACACCGTTTATCCAATTTATTATCATTTATATACAAATGTTTATCTTACACACGATACTTGAAATATGAATAAACTCAATATAACAAAATTTAAGTAATTTTACACATTAAAATATTCACTAAAATACTCATAAACGTTGGAAACACTTGCGTTCACCGTTACTGCTAGCACTGCACTAAACTAATCGAGTCAGCGCAAATAAATATTTTTAACGATGCAAAGTAATTGATGAGCGATGTTGTAACTTGTTTGTTAGCTTTATAAATCATTAAAAATGTATTAAATGAAACGTTTTCGATATGTTAGATGCCGGTTAATTTCGAATATAAATAAATGAATGCGATTGGAATGACTGTATTTTGATTAACATAATTTAAAAAAAAACAGATGTGATGGTGAACCAACTTTTAATTGTGCAAATGTAGAATAGTGTGGGTGGCTCAGTAGTATCGAGTCGGCTTGTGGATTTGAGAACCCGAGTTATATATTTTTAATAAAAATATAAAGTAAACACTTGGCTATGTTTCACAAAATTCAGCCTCCAAGTCACCTTATGAGGGCATCGTCAGAGATAAGGTGACTTGGAGGCTGAATTTTGTGAAACATAGCCAAGTGTTTACTTTATATTTTTATTAAACCTTGTTTCATTAAGTGTTGGATGACAATTAATTTTGTCTTTGTTGTTATTTAAATTGCTATTGCATAGCTTTCCCTTTTTTCGGTAGATGGCATGACCAGTTCCACAAAACTTCTCATGTCATCTTACTAGTTTGTTAGACATCTTATTCTCTGCTGGTACAGTTCTTCGTTACCAGCTTCTTCACATGAACTTTGTTCTAGGTGAAGAAGTGAGTTATACCATACTGATGAGCTCTAATAAGAGCGAAACGCGTCTATGGTTACTAACTGAACTGTGCTGGCCAGCCTTTGACGATGCCCTCATAAGGTGACTTGGAGGCTAAATTTTGTGAAACATAGCCAAGTGTTTACTTTATATTTTTATTAAACCTTGTTTCACCAAGTGTTGGATGACAATTAATTTTGTCTTTGTTGTTATATATATTTTTAACTTGAGTTGGATTCGAATGCAGTAACGCTAACCACATCCCTATTCTGAATTCATTTAAAAATATATATATATATATATATATATATATCATCACGCCTTGTTCCCATTTTTGTCGTGTGAAGTGCGTTTACCAGCCGTCAAATCACGGTCCTCAAAGATATTAGTAGAGAAAAAGCCACAGGGGTAGATTTTTTAAATTGGTGAAAATTGTTTGTCGGCTGTGGGGATCGAACCAGGGTTCTCAAGATCCACAAGCCGACTCGATACCACTGAGCCACCTACCCGATTCATTTTAAAGTCTGTATTTTGTTGCGATCTGTATTTCGCCTAATCGCGTAACATGAAAAATTGTATTGTTAACAAAAGTAACTTGATTACATTAACGTAATTTTATTATTAATGATATTTACTTTAACCTTTAATTATGTTAAGAGTTAATTAATATAAATATTAAATTGCAATTAAAATTTAAAATCTAATTTCATCAACTAAACCTTTCTCTGTCGTGGCAACATCCCAATATCATCAGTTTATCAGCTTCTCTGTGTAAGATTCGTGCTTTGCATGTGCCAAGCTGATCATACTGTACCTGCAGTGCCGGTTCTACCTATTTTGAGACCTGCAGAGATCATATTTTTAGGCCCTTACTCCCTCAATAATAACACCACTATTTTTAAAAAGCTTTACATTATTACTAGGTATTGTACTTTACTCACAAAAATTTTAATATCGCTTAAACTTTCACTTAAATATTATTAACGAATTTAAGTTGTTTTGTTATTTTTTTTTTTTTGGAAATAAAATTAGCCGAGTATATATATATATATATTTAGACGATGTTTCGATTAAGACTTGTGACCATTTCCAAATACAAATAATTTAAATTTAAACAATAAATTATTCATGCATAGGATTTAAAGTGAAAAAGAAGTAATTTAAAATCTAATACAAAACGAAGTTAAATTACATATTATATTAATTTAAATAATTAAAAGTGAAACACTTATTACTAAGAGTCAAGTCATAATAAATATATCAGTAATCCATATTATTAATTAATTGATTTAATTTACTTGAATTAAAAAAAAAGTAAATTGCAAGTACATCAGACTTTGTTAATATCTATTCGTATACCCAGGATGTTTCTTATTTTAGCTACAATGAAATCAATCTTAACATGCATTTTTCTCATAAAAATTATTATCTAAGGATATACAAATATTATATCACTGAATTCAGAATAAAAATGTCTGAACAAGCAAATAAAAAAATATAGTTGCATTTAAAATAACAAAGTTGGTATCCACAGTTTGTGAACAACCGGTTGAAAATATTTTTTTTTCTGCTCATTAAAATAGTCTTGTAAAATATAAACTGTTTGCTAATTTAACCGACCTCGTAGGTGTTATAGTTTTCGAGATAGCAATAGTGGAACAGCCTGTATATATATATATATATATATATATATATATATATATATATATATATATATATATATATATCCGGCAGTACGGTAAAGTAGTATTGTTACAGAATTCGAATCCTAAAAACTCGAGCTAAAAAATAAATGTGAATATCACATTTCCGCTCGGTGATCCTGTACAGTAATTGGGATAAGTTCCAGTTGTGTAGAGTAGCATAAATAAATTAAATATCATTACGCTTTTCATCCATTACTGGGTGTGGCACTCAGCCGTAGCAGTTCTTGGTAAGTAATAAATTTATGTGCGTGAAGTGCTGGGAAATTATAAACTCCAAAGATGTTAGTACAGGGGGAGCTACAGGGGTAATTATAATGTGGTGAAAATTATTTGTTGGACGAGGAAATTAAAGCCAACTCGATACCACTGAATCTCGTACTTCATAACATAAATAAAAATATATATATATGTGTTTTCCCGTATCGGTCTATAAATATATAATCAATTAGATTGATTGGAATCATTGAAATTTGTGGGTCTTCATGGTAAAACCGGCCCTGAGTACATACTCCATGTTCTCTATCCTTGCCGTCGTTTCGTGCGTCTGTCATCTGCTGGTTATTGAATACGCGCACAGAATAATTCGACTGAGTTCGTGTTATTTACGAGATGATTCCGTACAGATATGCCTCGTATTATATGCGGAATGAACAAAAACCTACATTGGCTTACATACAGTTTCGGAGGAAGTCCATGTGTTCCAGTCTTAAAATCTTGCTTAGATTCTCTTCCTAGTGAAATATTTTAGGGTACCGCTATAAATCTGGCATAAAAATGGATGAAAAAAGTGAAAAGCAATGTCACGTGATACCTATGGTATTTTATATGAGCAGAGAATATAAAAAAGGTTTCTTAAAACTACAGTGATTTACTCAGACTCACTTGAATTTCGATATGATGATGTAATGATTTATTTGATGAAGTATAATGAATGAATTGGTTGCTGTGGTGTTTACAATTATAATTTAATAATTAAATTTACTTTCAAACAAGCGCAAACGATACTTCCTTCATTTCTTTATTGATTTGTAGTTAGAGAAGTATGCGTAAGTGAAAGATTTATGAAACAGGTGTACAGGAATGGATGGATGTGATTGAACGTTTGTTGCGTGATGATGGATTTCGGGTGTGAGGAATGAAAGAGCTTGTATGGAGGGTGCGTTAGGGTGGCTGAAGCGTGTATCATGTGATTTTTAATTATTTGTTATTTTTTTATGAATCTGTTAGTGGATGTTCTGTGAAAGCTTCAGAGGTTCATGCTACCCCATTTAATAGGATATAGTGTGATGTTATGTAAGTATATATACTGTCACATCAGTAGTATTAAAAATGTATACTTCAAGTAATGTGTACTTCTTAAGTATAAATAATTTTGTGAATTAAAAAAAGTAATACATTTTTAAGTTTATACAATACTATTTAATTCAGATGCGCTACATTACTCTGGTAGCCGCCATTTGATTGGATGATAAATAATAATGTAACTATAGTAACCACAACCTAATTGACTTAAAATGTGTTAAATAATGATTCATTATTCAACACTTTTTTATTATTTTGCCCGTTTAATAAAGCATCATCTTCTATATCTAGAAACCTACATATATGTACATACAAACATATCATGCTACATCCCATTAAATAGGGTAGCACGAACCCTTGAAATCCTCCCTGAAAATCTAACAGATTTTTTAAGAATTTACATTTCCTTCACACAAGCTCATTTATTTCTCATTCACGCAACAAGTCATAAATCACATCTATCCATTCGCTCCTATAAATCTATTTAAATATTTGTTCACTTACGTCCACTCCTTGAACAACGAATCTACAAAGATAAAAAAGTTATTACTTACTAGTTTATTTCTTGTTTTGGTTTAACTTGACTAAATAGTAATTTATATAACAATATTTGAAATTCAAATTGTACAAGCGATACTAGAGCGAGTAATGAGTTTTTTCTACTTCTATATTTGTGTTTGTTCAATCCGAGCTTGATGACGTAAGTGTGATGGACATGCAATCTTTTAGTGTTTACATCAAAAAGACAGGCGGTAAAATAATAAAATTGTATACTCTCCAACTGGAGATGGTGACAGTAATTACTTTTTTTTATTAGAGATACTTTTAAAGAGCATTATTTCTGTTTGTTTCTATCCCCTTTAAAATGTACATTAACGCCGCACAAATCTACACATAAACGCTAACAGAAACTGACTGCATTGATTCAAGCGTGTGTCGTGTCCTTAAATGCGTTCACTGGTGTTGTGTCCTTACTCGCGTGATGATGAAATCCCTTCAACGCGAAAAATGTGTAAGTTAACGTGTTGCGACAGTCCGCGCTCCAACGCAATGCGCATCTAACGCATTTTGCTGATGTTCTGATTCCGGTTTTGATTTAGCTTTTATGTTTAACGTTTTAGCGAATGTGACAACTTAAATAAATATAAAATCGCAACCGGAAAATAGCGAAATGTGGACAAAGTTTTATAAGAAAATTGCAATATTGAAATTGTATATTAATAAGATATACAAATAAACACTTGTCTAAGTCTCACAACATTCAGCCTCCAAGTCACCTTATGAGGGCATCGTCAGAGGCTGGCCAGCACAGTTGGTAACCATAGACGCGTTTCGCTCTTATTAGAGCTCATCAGTATGGTATAACCTACTTCTTCACCTAGAACAAAGTTCACGTGAAGAAGCTGGTGACGAAGGACTGTGCCAGCAGAGAATAAGATCTCTAAAGAACGGTAAGATGACATGAGAAGTTATATCGAACCAGTAATGCCATCTACCGAAAAAAGCAAAAGCTACGAAATAGCAATTTAAATAAAAAACAACAAAGACAAAATTAATTGTCTTTAAATGCTCACTTGGTGAAACTAGGTTTAATAATAAGATATCAAATTGTATATTGTATAACTAGCATAGGATGGTAGTCATTTCGAGTTTGAAAGTTTGTAGTATGAATAGAAGGTGAATGCTGCAACTCATACGAGTGAGAAATGGATATTATTAAGTTTAAAAATCTTATATTGCTTTAAACTAAAAACAAAATCTATTAGAAGAATCGTATTGCCAATGATAACAGTGAGTTATGAAAATGTGTGTACTATGTTTTATATTTCGATAGCAACTGCAATAATATAATTAGCAGATATTAGTGTTAGCAGAAATAGTTATTTTAAAAATTAGAAAAATATTTATTGTTTAACTACCTTAGATTGTAAGTTCGATTCTTGTAGCAGATGAACAAAGTTTCATCACATTAAAATTACTGCTGTGGCTCCCCCACCGCTAACATCTTTGGTGGCCGTAATTTTGTGGGCGGTAACCGCACTTCGTACGCATAAATATATCATTTATCAAGATCTGCTACACTCAGTAATGGGTAAAAGGCGTGATGATATATTTATTTATTATTATTTTATTGATAAATATGGTTAATTCTAATAAATAATCAATTTTAAAATAATTTTGATATCTATATTCTTTTGTATAAAAAATGAATACTATCTGAAAAACTGAACGCCCCTCAAGATATACCAGGAGATCGGAAATTTAAAATTGAAAATAAAAAAAGTGATGTATTTCTTCGCGTGAAGTGCGGTTACCAATCGTTGAATTACGGCCTCAAAGATGTTAGTGAAAGTGGAGCCATAGGGGTAGTTTTAATTTGGTGAAAATTGTTTGTCGGCTGTGGGAATCAAACGCAAGTTCTCAAATCCACAGGCCGACTCGATATCACTGAGCCACCTACCCCATTTATCAATGCTAGGATAAATTGACATAGATAACTCATCTATCTAATATTGCGTTAATTGTGCATCAACTAATTCAATTTAATTGCAATAACTAGCTTCATATATTGCAATGCAACGCGGTAATGAGAATTCGATTTTGAATCTCATTGCAACTCCAACTACAATTTACATAAAATGTAACCTACAAATTTATATAATTATTATTAAATAAAAAAATTGGAGCTACTTTAAAGGCTATTAACCTAATAACTAAGTATTTAAAAATAAATAAAAATGAATCATAGTAGAATTAATATTTATAATAAATAAAGTAATAAATAGTATGTTATGCATCAAGGGAGGGACACAAGGGCTAATCGCGCTCTCCCGTGAAGCATGTTATACTTTTCGTAACTAGTGCACAAAAATTACTGTCTTATCGGGACAAATGTCAAATATGGGTTGCGTAACTAGTTACCTACCTAGGAAACGCCGCAAACAGATAATAATCGTAGTCTCTAGGGACAGAAACATGTCCCTAGGGAGAGAAACATGCTACCTAGGGGAGAAAAGCAGTGTTTCTCTCTCTAAAATTAGGGAATAAGAACGTGTTTCTTGTGCATGTGTTACGAAAACTTCATTATGGGGTAGGTTTCAGAATCCGGTTCGATTTCCACAGCTGACAAATAATTTTCACCACGTCAAAACTACCCTAGTTGCTCCTCCACCACTAACTTCGTTGGAGACCGTAATTCAACGACTGGTAAATACATTTCATGCTAAGAAATATATCACTTCCCGAACTCTGCTACGAAAGAGTGTCACACACTGTAATCGATAAAAGGCGTGATGATATATTTATTTATTTATAAAACTAATATTATACTAAAATAACTTATTTTATATACTTTAAATTGTACTTAAAAGATAAACGATAAGAGAAACTAATACTAAAACTACAATTAACGACAACACAAAACTATATTCTAATAAATAAATTAAAAACAAAACTACTAGCAAACAGAAAATAAAGGAAAAGACAAAGAAATATAAGTGACAGCAATGGTAAGCTTATGGAGATCAACTGAAAGTGTACCTTTGCCTCAAGTTTCACATATCTTGGTAAGTTGAATATAACATATAAACATATTTGATGAAAAAAGTCACAGAAAGGGACAATTAAATTTGAAAAAACAAATATTATTAATAAATTATTATCACATAAAAAAATATCCGAAGTACATCCTGATCTTTTATCCCCCATTTTATAATCTCATATGAAGGTGATAAAATTTTTATAACACACATAATGTCTCCGTTAACAACCTAAAATTTTATCATTCTCTCAACAAAACTTCTCTACGTGGAGCTTGAAAATTTATAATCTTTCTTGGGTGAAAACCCCCATTAATTTTTCGTCCAAGCCGCAGTAAACTTTACACTAAGTATAACAACACCGCAATGCCTACTTAGCATGATAAACGATTCAACCTGATTTGAGTACACAATTAATGTAAATTATGCACGGAGATCGATAGCGGGGAATATCTGCGCTGCGGGTGGGGCCCGGAGCGAAGAGCGAATGAACCTCCGGGCGGAGCGCCGGTCCGAAAGCGTACACTAACGAGCCATCATCAATATTCTTCATGGTTCTGCCGAACGCAGCAGTTTGGCTTCAACTAAGTCTTGCTCTTGCTGCTGTTACTCTAGCACTAGCTCTAGCATTCAGATCTGTAGTTGTTACTTGGTGTTAGTGGATCGCACGGTTAGGTTGGTAACTTATTGATGTGTAGATGTGTGCAGCAGAAATTATCGTCGAAGTGAGGTTAAGATCGTATTTGCATAATAAAGCCAGTGTGTGATTTGAGGTTGAAATGCGTGTTTATCGCTCACGATTTAGTTTTGTGGTATGAGGATAATATGCTTTAATTGATCAATTTGTTTTTCTAATTTTGGTTGTACTTCATTTGTTACTAGGCTCACTTAAGGTAGTTCAATTACCTTTTAAAATTAACTTCAATCTTACGAGTTTCGAAAGAACTAAATTTTATTCAATAGTTTAAACTTGCTTACATACATACATACATAACATCACGCTAACGCCCATTAAATGGGGCAGCACGAACCCCTGAAACATTCATAGAGCATCAGTTCACATCAACATTCTTATCCTGACATACGAACTCTTTCTTTCCTCACAACCAAAATCCATCCGTTCGCTCCTGTACACTTGTTTTGTAAATCTTCACTTACGCCTACTTCTCTAACAACAAATCTATAAAGAAATGAAAAAAAAAGATGAGGAAGGAAGAAAGTATCTGCCTGCGCTTGTTTTTAATGGTGAACTCCACGCAAATGCAGATAAACACTCGAAAAATCTAACCAATGAATCTAAAATCAAGAATCATACGCTTGTCCTTATTCTTACAACTGTGTCTAATGCCACTTTCTAAATATATGTCCACAATAAATATTTTTTACCACTTTAACGCAATAGTATATTGCGTCATAAGGGAAGATATAGCTTTGGTTGCCCTCGCTGACTTCTTTCGTTCATGCATCAGAAAACTTCAGGATGTAATATGCTGGTAGATTCCCGTAGGACGCAAGATATTTTTTCGTATTCATAAGAATCACGTATTATATAAATACAACTCTAATATAAAAATGCAAAGCTGTCTTGTTCACAACTGAAACCATGGCAAAAAGTAACAAAATATTCTCAAAGATTGCATAGTACATATCTCAAATTTCAAGTATTCGTTTTAAAAATAATTTTTATAGTAATTTTAAATAATTTGAAATTACATTTGTATTTATTTTAATTTTAACAAATAATTTCACTTGTTAAGTTGAATTGAAGTTATGTTTATATATCATCACGCCTTACACCCATTACTGGGTATGGTACACTGCCGAAGCAGATCTTGGTAAGTGATATATTTCTACGCGTGAAGTTCGTTACCAGCTGTCACATCACGTCCCCTCCCAAAAATGTTAGTGGCGGGGGAGCCACAGGGGTATATTTAGTTTGGTGAAAATTGTTTGTCGGTTGTGGGGATCGAACCAGGGTTCTCAAAATCCGAGTTATGTTTGTATAGGCAAATTAATTTGATTCTAATATGTTAGCTGTCGTGTCGTACGCATGACCGATTAAAAACTCGTAAATTTTCGTAGCGTGCCGCGTTTTCATATTCACGTGAGGTAAACAATCTCTCAATTCCATACTAGTATCGATGTGAAACAATAATTTTTCATCTCGTGTTTATTTAGTATAAAGTAGATTTAGGATCTAAGGTAGTATTTAATATTTATAAGATGGCTTCAGGGATACAAAATTGTAATTTGTGATCAACGGACATTTCGAGTTAGCAACTTCAAAACTTCTTCAGCGATGAAGAAGAGTTTGATGCTATGTAACTCGAAACAACCGCTAATCGCATATAAACAGTGGCGTCTCCTACATTTCATAATAGGGTAAGCAATGACAAATAAATAAATATCTCGTTTATTCTACCTATATATAAAAAAAATATAACTTGTAAATAAATTTTATTCCTGTTTTGTCCTATGTTAATATTTACTATAAAATTTTCTTCATGTAAGCGTTATAAAAACTGCTTTCAGCTCAACGTATACGGTGACAATATTTTCAGTATAAGAGACTACAAGTTCGGTAATGTTCGGTATACTGTAGTTATGGGCTGTAAATGCATACGAAAGTCCGTTTGCCGACATGTATTGTAATGTAAGTTCGGAAAAGTTCGTATGCCAGTGAGTGCATTAAACACATATTGAAAATAATTCGCATATATCGCGATCTGTTATGGCAAAGTGCCTACATCTAGTGGTACCGAAAATGTTCACGTTTAGTAAACTAGTCATAGTTTTGCGAATACTATATTGGGTTAAATAAGTGTCATAAGTTGTAAAAGACTCTGTATAAGCCATCACAATTTTAATGCTTTTTTGTTTATGAGTATATTCTTTTTTATTCAAGGCTGAACTGATAATGACAATAGGCTTGGAAAATTAATTCAAGATAGTCCATATATTTATACTGCTTGTCGAAAGTTTAAACAGCAAAAACTAGTAACGTAATATATTTTTATTAATTACATATTAAACTTTGTCGACTAAACAACGATTGTAAATTATGAAATAATATTCTGGGGATTATCAACTTCCGCGTCACGAGTTTCCAAATAACAAAAACATGCAATTCGTTATATAGCTGGCTTAAAATTGTTGTGACAGTTCTAGACACACATTTATAGAATTAATTTATTAATTTTCTCTTGTATACAGGCTGTTTCTATATCTCTGCACGAAACTTTAATGACATATATAATTTGATATACTGATTATAGAACAAAAATTTTTTTTTTGAAATTCGCAAAAATTAGGGTACGAGTATTTCATTCCTAGTGAACATTTTTAGTGTTGAAATAAAAGTATAAAGTATAAAGTTTACTTTATTTTTTTTTTATTAAACCTTGTTTAACCAAGTGTTGGATGAAAATTAATTTTGTCTTTGTTGTTATTGAAATAAAAGTATAAATTCTGCCTAGAAATAACCATTTATTAATTAGTTATTATGTAGGTACCTGGGTGTAATGCTTTATTTTTATTTATTTTTTAATTAAATGTATTATTAAATCAGTGACACTAAAAATGTTCGCTAGAAATGAAATACCCTAATTTTTGTGAATTATAAAAAAATCTTTTTGTTCTATAATCAGCATATCAAATTATATATGTTATTAAAGTTTCGTGCAGAGGTATGGAAACACCCAGTATATTAAATAATATGATTTTGGCAAACACCCTAATGATTTTTCTTATTTATTTATATTTATATTACTCTTTACAACAGGAACTTCTAAATTACAGTACGGGGTCTAGATTCACCGAGCCGTAGTGTGTCAATTCATATATTTTTAACTTGAGTAGGGATTCGAATTCGTGATCTTTAGATACAAATGCTGTAACGTTAACCATAGCACTGTACTGTTGGATATAAAATATATACAGGGTGTAAAAGATGTAAGGATTATTGATATTATCTCCTGAAATAATTATTAATCTAAATAATTTAAAAAACGTTTCGAGGGTTTATGATTCTTATTTTATACTCTGTATATAATAATATAATAATATCATGTACCTGATACTTTTATTTTACTTTAATATTGTACACTTTTATTATTATGTATTTCTGTTTTGTAATATGTGGAAACCTGTAATTGGATTTATATCTGTTGGTTTCCCAAATAAATAAATAAATAATATTGTCGTAATGAAGAATAAAATGTATTCGATTATTTAGGATTTCTAGCGATGAAAGTGAACTTAACTTGGAAAGACAATAATAATGAATTGAAATATCGTAATTATTTATCTCATTTTGTAATTAATATTGTTGGAGTTAAGTGCAAGAAAACTGATAAGAAAAACTTATTTACGTACATATCCGTTTGATAAATGAAATAAAACAAAAAACTGCCAGAACAAACACTGTGTAGATTCACTTTATTTTCATCATTGTTTGTACAGTTCTGACGTCACAACTCAAACAAGTTTCCGATTATTTCTAGCAGAACCTAGTTCCGCCTGTTCTTATTTCCGTTTGCGGATGCAGCGAGAATTCCAGAATTTCTTGCTCAACAATTGACGTTGGCGTACTAAATGTGTTTGTTATTTTACTAGGGTAAATACAATAAAACAATGATGTTATTATTATAAACTGACTTTGAATTGTTTAAAAGCAGAATGAGTTATTCCGATTTACAAATATAAGAAGCAATTTTAATCATGATACATATATAATTTTAGTTTGTTTGTAATGTAGTTACCATGACGGTAGATTAAACATTACACCTGGCAGAATATAAGAAAAGATAAAGTTAATTTCAAGTGTAAATTATATTTTTAAATTAGAATACAAAGAATACAGCGAAGAACTCTCAGAAGAATCTCAAGAAACTGTTGACGCAGCTTCTGCAGCTGTTCTTAGGTTTTTATTTGTTTCATTGTACTCTATTGTATTTTACATATATTGTACACATTATTTCCCTAGGGATTTTTGTATCATAAAAACAGTCAAATACTTCCGGTCGTGAAAAGATATGAAAATTTACATGACTTTAAAAATTATTACAAAAAATTTAATAATACGTTATATTAGATTTACTGATAATAACGCAAAATGATTTTTTTCGAGATTGCACATTACGTGGACCTAACATTTTTAGGACCACTGGACTGATATGTTGCAATAATAAATAAAAATTAATTATTGAAGGAACTACTACACAACTTCAATTAAATAAAATAAATTTTAATGTTTACTTATTTTTTTAAGTCATTTTTTTAGATAGATTTCTGGTTTTAATTAAACTTATTAGTCCAGTAGGTACCACGAGAAATGTTAACTTCAAGTGCAATTATTTTTGTGAATTTCGGAAAAAAAAATTATTTGTAGTCAGTGCAACACTTATTTTTTTGCAATAATTTTGAAGCACTCTATAGTTCTGGATGGTAATTATTTATCGTTTCTATGAAAACTTTTTTTAACAATTTCAAGGCACAAAACATCATTTGAAAATTAATCGAAACGAAATTAAGGAAAATTTTCTCTAATGCTTTGTGAAATTAAGTTGCAGTGGAAAAGTAATACAATTACTCTAAAAAAATTATCATTTTCGGTGATATTTAGGAAGATTATTTAGGATTGACTTTTAATTTAACAAAATAATTTGTTTATCGTAACTATAGCAACTCGGTGACCATAATGCCACATGCTTAATTTACCCTTGTGGCTCCCCCTCCACTAATATCTTTGGGGGCCGTGATTTGTCGACTGGTAACCGCACTTCACGCGAAAAAATATACCACTTACCGAAATCTGCTTAGGCAGAGTGCCGCACCCAGTGATGGGTAAAAGGCGTGATGATATATTTATTTATTTTTTACTTAATTTTCATTGTATTTAACTATTTATTATTTTGGCGGTGATTAAATGATACGATTGCTAGATTGGTAGAAAATAGTCACATTTAATATTTCAGAAGAGACGCACGCGCATTATTTATAAACTGATTTAGAAACAGAATTCAATTAACTACAGGTTTTATTTGAATCTTTTCCTGGAAACTACACAAGGACACAAGAAACCAAAGGTAGTAGAAAATATATTTCCCATGGCACAGTTTTCGTGGGTCAGTATATATTTAGAAAGAATATAAAACACACAACATGTGCGTTATCGTGATACTTGGAAAAAGGTTTCCATTTAATGAATCAGGTAAGAAATCTGGACCGCCATTGTAATTTCCTGTAAATGTATGCGCGGCCATGACAAGACCTCTTCTCGACCCTTCCTTCCGATTTCCAAGAAATTGAATTGACGAGGATCAGTTGAAACAAGAGGTTCCGGAAATTTTGTTTGCTGAGCCAACATCGTCCTAAGCAAACATTCACATCGCATCGCGAAAGAACGAAATTACGATAAAAAGAGCTTGCCTTTGTCTCTCGCGAGGCGACAGCGTTCTTCTTCTCAAGCAAATCATATTTCCAACTAATCTGGCTGCCATTAGTCAGTGATGAATTGCGACGAAGTTTGCTGTCGCGAGCGAAGGAGACGTCGTGGATTCGGGCGGTGGTTGTTAGTGAAAACGCTAGGGATTTTTGTTTTACGTTGTAGATAGAATTTTTGATTGTCGTGATTTAATACTGACATATCTTAAGATTTAATTGAAGATTCGTTTTGTTATGTCTGACGTCTGAAATATTTTTTATTATATTATTAATTTTAAACCTGTTTTACTTTTAGTATACTAATTTATTTCAACAACAGATTTTATTTTATATTTTAGGGCTGTGGAAATTAAACTCAGTTATATTCCCACAACCGCTAATTGATTTTTACCACATTAAAATTACAATTGTGTCGCTCGATCAATTAATATGTCTGGGGGGCGCGATATAGTATATAGTATTCTTATACTTCGGATGTTTTTCAGGGTTATATATTATATAACGTAGGCACAGATTATAGAACAAAAACAATTTTTTCAAAATTTGCAAAAATTAACAACATCGTTCTTAAAGTGTACATTTTTAATGCCACTGACCGCCATTACAAACAGTCATTTATTTGATATGTATAATGAATAAATTGAATATTGTATTGTTTATAATTATAATTTAATTATTAAATATATGAAAAATACCTATAAAACCAGTGATGCTAAACAAGTTTATTTATATCAAAAGTATGAGCCGTTGGCACTTGGTGAAACATTATGAATAAGAATAAAGAACGTAGACACTTGATGTAGTTTCACAAAATTATTTATTAACAAAGTTGATCGATTTCGGCTTATTAGGCCATCTTCAGAACGTTGATGACAATTGACAAGCTGAGAAGTATTACTTCTACGATTGGGCTATAGAAAATAACAGCTTCTTTAACCTCGGGTGAGGTAAATATTTTTAATGGGGTAGGTGGCTCAGTAGTATTGAGTCGGCCTGTGGGTATGAGACTATAGTTGCAATATTAAATCTGCAATCTATTTTTATATTAACTTATGAACAACGTTACAAAATTCGTATGACAAAAAGTTTTAGAGTACATTGTTAGAAAAATTTCAAATAAATAAATTGCTTAAAATGAGTTAAAAATTATAAGTCAAATCGGGCACAGGGTACTCAATACCGTTGAGTACATCTTCATATTTTCTTTAGTTTTTGAGATATAGCCTCCGGAAGGGTTGAACTTTCCAAACATTTTTCAATATCAGATTTTCGACTTTCACGAGGCTATATCTCAAAAAGTAAGCAAGCTATTGAGATGCGCTCAACGGCATTGAATTTCTCGTATTTAAATTAACTTACCTACAAGTTTTCAGCGATTTTTTAAATTTCAAAAATTTTCTCCAAATTTTTTTCTTAAAACAATTTTTGACCATTATCTCAAAAACTATAAAATTTATGGACTTGTAGATTACACCATAGGATTCAGCGGGTCAAAATACATATGTATGTAAATTTTTGTTTCAATATTTGTACGAGAAATAGTTTTAGAGCAAATTGTTTGAAAATCGTAAAAACACCAAGAAAAATTTCAAAAAATGTTAAAAAAAATAAATCGCTTAAAATGAGCTCAAAATTTGCTTATAAGTAAATTCGGTCACGGGAAATTCAATTCCGTTGAACGCAATTTCATATTTTTGTTAGTTTTTGAGATATAGCCTCCATTATCTCCGGTTGGATACCCATTGGGTTTGATTTGAGTCGGGTTACAATTATTTTGAAAATGCGCATCTCGATTATTATGTATTGAAGTCAAATTATTATAGATGCACCGTACTGTACTTTAGTTAAATTAAAGTTGAAATTTCACCATTAGTAGGAGACTTTATTCATGGTTTTTATTGTTTAATAGAAGAAAAATGAAAATTTTAGATTTTTTCTAACAATTTAAATTTTTATCTGATGATAAATTCAAATAAAAACAACAGATTTAAATTCTCTTTTCACAATATAGAATTTTTTTTACATGTCCATTTTAATACTGATTTTGAGATATCAAAGCTTGTATTAGCAATATGATAATTTCATTATTGTTATTATTAATTTAGTTACATGTTTCCTAAAAACAATTTTATTTAAATGAAGGAAACGAAAGAGAAAATGTCTTGTAATGGAATATTATGTAGGTCCACAGTAAGTTTAAATCAGAATAAGTTAAAACTGGAATAATTTTGCCCTAATTAAAAGTTTTGAATAGAAAACAGTTCGAGTAAATATTATTATTAAAAGATATGCAGGAAATAAACTTGTATGAAAGTATAGAATCTTTCTCTTCAATTTAACTAAAGCCATTCAGAGTTTAGTAGAACACTTTGAGAAAAAAATAAAACTTAAGTTTTCGTAGCAGATTAAGGATCGTTGCAAAACTTTAGCAATTTGAAGTCATCACTAGGGTTGGCGTTCATTTGTGCTTTGGGTACGTAATATGAAAGAAGTTTTAGTTCTTAACCTATGTGCACAACTCTAGCACTTAGTCGCAACTATCTACCCGAAAACTTACACCACAATAATTTCTCTTTAATTTCATGGAATGCTACTATTATTTTTTTTTATTTACTAATTTATCTATAGTCAAACTTTAAATAATAAAAAGTTCAGACTTCAACAGCTTTAAATAAATAAATAAATAAATATATCATCACAACTTTTACTCATAACTCGGCAAGTCACGGCCCTCAAAGATGTTAGTGGAGGGATTTTATAACGTTCAATATAGGTATTATTCGTTTTCTTTTTAAGTAACGCCCGTTTTAGAACTTTTAAACCAATTAACATAACATGTTGTTAATTTGACGATGATTTTCAGGGAGATAAATAAATAATAATACTGAAAAAGTCAAATGAAAACAATGAGAATGTAGTATTTATTTTCTTAAAGATTTTTAAAGTAAATTTCTCATTAAATAAAGATATTCTGAGTATGCCACACACATTTCACAGCCGAGATATTTTTTCTACTCTCGTTTCATTCAAAGCCAATCGCAAAGCTAAAAGTTCAATTTTAAACTTAGTTTAAATAAATAAAAGTAAATCGAATATTTGACAGCAATATCAATGTGTGACGTCACCCGAGCCAAGGTTCGTCAGTTCGAATCCGCCTGTCGACAATGTGTGATTTGTCGTAAAATATAAAATACAGCTACATGTATTTATCACACTCGGGCGCTATAAGCTAGTCACTTATACGCCTTAAATAATGTAGCATTCGACTACGAAAACCGGCAGTACGGCAGTGTAAAAACTGCGGCTCGGTGTGTCCGGTAGGCCCAGGCCCGATTTGGGCTGTAGCGCCACAGATGATGAAACCAATTAATTTAGAAATCTAGTGTTGTGAATATTAGATAGATATTAACAAGATTTTCAAAATTTGTAATATCATCTCTGATTTCGATTTATATTCAAGCAGCTTAATGAAGTGACTTAAATTTGATACAAACATTTGTCATACGTAAAGTTAAAGTAAATTTGTTTAGTTAAAAATAGTGGGCTAGTTAAAAGAAAAATATATATGCACCAAGTGTGTAAAGTAGATGAAAATGCTCAGAGGACGACGGTATACGTGGGATATGTGTCGCCCGAGGTCATTATTATCTCCTCGTAGTAACATCCGTTGTGCATACAAGATTTTATTTTTCACTAGAATATGTATAATTAGGTGTACTTTATAATAATTTATATGAATAGGTGGCTCAGTGGTATCGAGTCGGCCTGTGGGTTTGAAGACACGAGTTCGATTCCTGAAGCCGACAAACAATTTTCACCAATTGTAATCTACCCCTGTGGATTCCACTCCACTAATATCTTTGCTGGAGGGCTGTGATTTGACGGCTGGTAACCGCACTTCAAGCGCATAAATATATCACTTACCGAAAACTGCTACGGCAGAGTTCCATACCCGTACTGGATAAAAGGTGTGATGATATATTTTATTTATTTATATTTGAAACTTTTTTGTCTTGCAAATTATAAACAATAATAACATATTTAAATGCAATGCCATGTTAATAATGCTGAAACTAGTTTTAAATAAGAAAGGTTATTATTACTAAATCAAATTAAAGGCAATAATTAACAATTTTAAACTTTACACCTGATACAAGCATTTACGATTTTACTTATAGAAAGCAGAAAATAGATAGATACAGAGGGAATGTTTGTTTCTTTAAAACACATTTTTTAAAAGCCAAAAATTGCTAAAATAATATTATTATTCCTTACTTTGAGCAGAAATCAGCTACCAGCTACGCCCAGATCCAGTCTGTTTCATTTCTTTATCACTTATATTTTAAAGTTCCTCATATACACGACACTTGTAACATGAATACATACAATATCACATATTTTAAGTAATTTTACACATTAAAATATTTATTCAAATGATCATAAAACATTAGAAAAACTGCTCTCACTGTAAACAACAACCGCGGTGTACTTGCCTACTCCAACTAACATCTTTCGACCATGTAAAATAATTAATGAGCTATGTTCAATCTTGTTTGTTAGCATCATTAAAAAATATATAGAATAGATTTCTTAGTTGTCGGTTACTTTCCGACAATAAACGAATGAACCCGATTAGCCAAGTATTAAAAAAGTTAAATAGTATATATTCTGCATTTTTTTATACTAATATTTATAATTTTACTCTTCTTGGAACCGGGAAAAAGGTAATTGAATAAAATCATCAGTTTCATGAAATAACAAATAAAATGTGATATTAATTAAGAGTTTATATTATTTAATACATGAAAAAGTTATTTATTATGACAGATAAAATCAATAACTTTTAATTGGTTCATTTGTTTTGTTATTAATTAATTAAATTGACTAAAATTTGGATTTTTTTCATTATTATTTGCATACTATTGTATTTTTTTCAAATTTATAATTACACTTTCAATCTTTAACTTCATAAATATGTACAGTATATAATGTATTTCCTTTATAATAATGAATAAACATGATTGAAGGATTATTGCATGACCGAAGGATTCCGAATGTAAGAAACAAATGAGCTTGTATGAAAGGAATTATGAATGTGGTTGAAACGAAAGTGGTGTGTCAGGATAGGAACGTTTGGCGAAGATTAATTGCGGGATGAATCTGATGAATAAGGACAAGCGCAGGATTCTTGACTTTAGATTCGTTGTTTTGTTATTTCATTAGAGTGTTTACTTGCAGTTGTGTGAAATTCACTTTCTTACCTTTCGATTCATTTACTATTCTTACAATACAGTGTCTAACTGCAGTTGTATTGAATTCACCTTCAAAAACATGCGCAGATCGATATTCTCTTGCTTTCTTATCTTTTTGATTCATTTTCACTTCTTACTATAGGGTGTCTAACTGCATTTGTCTCCAAATTACTTTCAAAACGAGCACAGGAGATGCTTCCTTTATTTACTATTTATTTATTTATTTACTTTGTATATCAGGAACTTAATTCTAATAACAGTACAGACTCCGGACTTACCGAAGCGCAGTTTGGTATCTACTTAGTTAATATATTTTTAGTTTGAGTGAGATTCGAACCTGAAAACTTCGGATTCAAAGGCTTAACCAGAGGTTCGAACCAAAAAATATTGGGGTTTATGGTTTTGATTTCAGTTTTGGTTTCGGTTTCAGTTTTTTTAAATTATAAATTTCAGTTTCGTTACGGTTTCGGTATTTTTCGGTTACGTTTTCTTACGGATTTGGTTCAAAATAAACACGTTATTTAAAATAAATATAGTTTGTATATTTGTTTAAAAATATAATTCTGAAAATAGGTAGATATTTTTATGTATCTAATCCACAAATTTTCTAAATTTATTTGTATTTCTGTTTTCTGCAATCTTCAAAAATAATTTCTACGTACACCAGTGTGAACACACTACTATTCATATTCAGTGTTGCCAGTCCTATTACGACTGTAAAGATTGCAACTTTATAAAAATATAAAAACTAATAACTTGTATTCATCTTTGTGTTGTTACTATTTTCATATTAAATAAATAAAAGACTTCAGAAACCAATGTGTTTTTTTTTAATATTTATTTTTGGGACTTTCGAGCATAAATATTTGCTCATCATCAGCTCCTATAAAAAATATAAACACTATTTTCAGTTTAGTACGTTATTTATGGCGGTTTAAAGTATGGTTTTAGAACCGAAATATAATCGGTTTGGTTACATTTTCGGTTACAGAATCAATTAAATTATCGCTTCAGTTTTCGGTATCCATATTTCAAAACAAAAATATCGTTTTCAATTTTCGATTACGGTTTCATAAATAGGTAAATATCGGTGCAGTTTTCGGTTACGGTTTCGTTACGATTCGGGTTCTTGGCTATAACGCTAACTACATCATACCGCCGAACGGAATTGTTTCGCAAATTTTACCTTAATTCGCAGATTTGCAGAAATATTTAAAGTACTACCTACATTATTTTTTACAAATATTCCTGTAAATTAATTAATTAAATTCATTTTATCCTTAACGCGTAACAGTATTCTTTAAATAGCAATGTTGGAGAGCATAAAGCAAAAACTCGAGAGTAGAAGTATTTACTGAAAGGTTGTTTGATAAAATGCACTTAACATTTTTCGTTCCATTCAAGGGTCTTCTACCGTAATTTGAGATAAGTGCTATCAAATGATCTTTACAAATATTTCTCTTCGTAGTAGCCATCCAACTTCTTTTTCCTTTTGTTCAGTGACTCTTATGATATAACAAAATTCATCATTTATTTTATTTGTTTCATTCATTTGTTAATAAGTCAAATAAAAATAAATTTTAGAACTCAGTAAGTAATTTTTTTATAGAGATTAAAGTTGGGATTTGAACCAGATACTTTGAAGGATTAAAGATTTCTTTACTTTACTGAGCTACGGCGTCTATGTAATTCAAATCTGATGTTATTCCAGTTTTTACTTTACTGGCGTATCTTAAGATTTTGTTTAAGTTTGTCTGAAATACAATGAATTTTTGAATTCAACTTTAAATGTACTAATTGGTCTTTTTAATTTTTCATATTTATTTATTTATTTATGGGGTACGTGGCTCAGTGGTCTCGAGTCCGCCTGTGAATCTTGAGAACCCTGGTTCGATTCCCACAGTCGACAACCAATTTTCACCAATTTAAATCTACTCCTGTGGTTCCCCCTCCACTATTATCTTTGGGCGCCGTGATTTGACGGCTGGTAACCGCACTTCACGCGAAAATATATATCACTTACCGAAATCTGCTTAGGCAGAGTGCCACACCCAGTAATGGGTAAAAGGCGTGATGATATATTTATTTATTTATCTATTTTGTAAATGAACCCTAATTGAATTTAAAACAACTTTTGCTGGTAACACTTTTTAAAATTATTGTTAGATCATGAAATAAATAAATAAATATATCATCACGCCTTTTACCCATTACTGGATGTGACACTCTGCCGTAGCAGATTACGGAAAGTGATATAATCCTTCGCGGGAAGTGCGGTTACCAGGCGTCAAATCATGACCTTCAAAGATGTTAGTAGAGTGGAAGCCACAGGGGTAAATTTAATTTGGTAAAAATTGTTTGTCGGTTGTGGGGTTCGAACTAGAATTCTCAAGATCCACAGGGCGACTGTATACCACTGAGCCACCTACCCCATATAAATTATTATCTGTGTAAAAGTATAAGTTTTGTTGGTACAACTGTCCCTAAGTAGTTTCGAGTATTTAAACATTTGCATTGTTCGTTGTAGTCTTTATATTTCTTCGATCAAGGAGAAGCAATTTAAATAATTTAAAACCCTTTCACTTTTCAATCTTCGTTATTCGAAGTAAATTAGAATCTAAATTTGGACGGGAGATGAATTAACCTAGTTAACAACGTACAATCCGGTAAACGTAAACAGAAACAGCCGTCGTAATGTCGAAGGGAGTCAAAGCTTGAAACGTCCTCTGCAATGAACAACCGACTTGACAGATTGGCGCAGCTAACTCAACGAACCTTCGTCACTGAGAAATACTTTCATTAGGGCTTATTTATTAAACTCGGGTCAAGGGTCAATGTACAGGGTCGGTTTAGTATTTTTTTAACATTTGAGAAAAAAGTTCTTATATTAAGGTTAATTAAATACAGTGAAAACGTTGCAGAAACCGGCGTGTGGTTTTTGCGAACAGTTCTAATTTTTTAGGGAAACCCCTCATAAATATTATAAATTTGCAAAAAAGGAAAATGGTAGTCCTTACTGCTTCTCCCTTGAAACTAAATAAAGCATGAAGCCGCTGTTACACTAAATCGAATACGAACAGTAACACGCATAATTGCATATGAAGTTAGTACTTGAATACAAATTTTTTTAAATAAGATATTATTACTTTTATAAATAAAAAACATTCTGGATTGTATATACTTTTGAAGTCATAGGTTGAAATTATTAAAATAAATTTGAAAATATAAAATTTATTTGAAAATAAGAATGACAAATGATTTCAAAATTTGTATCTTATTTCAAGGAAAAAAAATTTAATAAACTTTTACAAAATTTAACTTTTGGTGGTACGCAAGTTAAAATGAAACACGTCATGTAGCTTGAAAAAAAAACTTAGTAAAACCGTTAAAAACTAGTGCAATATTTGATAAACAAATTTTTAAAAAATAAGCAAGTAAACATGAAACTTGTAGACAGTTCGTCAGTACGGTGGTGTGGATAGCGATACGAAATTCTAATCCGGAGATCCCGAGTTCGAATCTCTCTCAAGCTAAAAATTATATAAACTACTACACTGCGGCTCGGTAAGTGCGGACCCTGTACTGTAATTGGGATTAAGTTCCTGATGTACAGCGTAACATAAATAAATAAACAAATATTGAATAATAATTAAATTTTCTATCGATACATCTTTATAAATAATGAATTTACATTTTTAATGATTACGTTTTGGAAAAAAATTCTAGTATAATTTATGTTATTGTGGTTGGTAATACTGGTATAGTTGTCTTTGATGTATCAATTGATTTTTGATTATGTTACACTGAACATTTGTGTCAAATCTCCAGACTTTTTGAGAATTTTTATATAGAAAAATAGTAATTTAAATAAAACAACAAAGACAAAATTAATTGTCTTTGAATGCTCACTTGGTGAAACTAGCTTTAATAATAAAATATAAAACTAAACAAGCAATTCTCTGCTGGCACAGTACTTCGGCACACAGCTTCTTCACGTGAATTTTGTTCTAGGTGAAGAAGTGTGTTATACCATACTGATGAGCTCTAATAAGAGCGAAAACGCGTCTATGGTTATTAACTGTGCTGGCCAACCTCTGACGATGCCCTCATAAGGTGACTTGGAGGCTGAATTTCGTGAGACTTAGACAAGTGTTTATTTTTATATTTTATTAAGAAAAATAGTATTTGTAAAGATTAGATTCAGTAATTATAAAAGTTAAATTGTAACAATCCAATTCAATTTAAAACCGGATTTAGATTTACCATGTAAATATAACTGCATTCAACGTCACTCATTAGTTATAATTTTAGATAAAGTAAATCAATTCCTTAAACATTTGTACTATATTTGTTTAGTTTATGCATAATGTACAAACAAAAAACAATCTCCGTTTGATCGATGCACCCGAGGGTTCAATTTCTGTCTGTTTATCCGTAAATAAATGAGAAAAGCAATTACGTTGTAGCTTAGGAACTGCAGCGAAATATTAAACAGGAACTAAAGCGCTTGTTCGCTGATGATCGACAACTGTGGGGCTTGTGTGACGATGTATATTTAATAATATTGGTTTGATTTGTAATTGATCCCAAGCGTAAAATAAATAAATAAATATCATTTCAGTAAGTGATATATTTCTTCACGTGAAGTACAGTTACCAGCCGTCAAATCGCGACCCTTAAAAGGTGGTAGTGGACTGGGAGGCACAGAGGTGATTTTAATGTGGTGAAATTTGTTTGTCGGCTGTGGGAATCGAATCCGGGTTCTCAACTCCACAGGCTGACTCGATACCACTGAGCCTCCGACACTCAACAAGTTATATTTTGAAAAAAATTATTCAACATTACACTATTTAAAAATATATTAGGTCCTTGTTCTTTGAATCCTTTAATTATATGCAATTAAATTAGTTAATTACTTTTTACAAAAATTTGTATAATTATTTGTAAATATTGATTATTTTTTTGCGACAAATATGAACTTTTTATATTTAAAATTCCGGCAAAAATTGGCACGCGGACTTTTATGAATGAACGAATAGTACTATAATTTATCATCAGTTTAAAGCGCATTTAATTTTGCTAACGCTTATTATGGCCGTTTCATATGTCAGTAAAATTCTTAGTTTCAAATTTACAGAACGGGCACGTCAACAAGCGCCTTTGACGAGTTAAGGGCGGCCCTGATAAATGTGATATAATTTTTATTATAAAGTGAACAAAATTTTTGATGTGAACTTTTGTATAGAATATTTTCTTGTTTTACAAGGATTTAATTATTGTTATCAAATATATTAGAAAATTTTACATACTTTGATAGTCTAGTAACAACTCTTAATAGAACATAGAGGTTAGGTTCAAAACTTGTCATTTAAAATTTGAATAATTAAATTTTTGGCGCAGTCAGATATTTAAATTACAACAAAGACTAAATTGAAAAAACGAAATTGCACTTCATGGCCTCGTTTGCATAAAGCAATGTTAGTTATATTGTTAGCTAAAAGCATGTTAAAAATTAACAACAAATTACTAAACTTTGTACGAAAAATCAACTTTGTCGAGTATTTGTACGAGCAGTCACCTAGCGATTCTGAGATCAAACTTCGGCGAATGCTCATGATTTTTCAAAATTATTTCTAAAAAGTATAGTATGTGATTCGTTTTGTAAACTTTTTAGATATTTTTTATACACTTGTAACTAAAGAGAAGTTTATAAAAGTTGTAACATAATATGGTACTTTGTGGCTATATAAAAGAATCACTGAAAAAAGTATAAATCTAGTTTGAGATATTAAGGCGCCCCCTAAAATATTATGAACTAGGTTGCCTCAACCGGCCCTGCAAACGCACTGCTATTGGCGTTTCTTTAATGAACTTTACGATAAATGCGCATGCGTAAAACTGGTCGACTGGGTGGACACTTCATTTTGTTCTTGAGATTTATAACACTATAAATACAGTTTCTTGGATTTTATTCTTCTATCGGGAAACATAAAGGTCAATTTAATTATTTGTGTGATTTACTATTGTCTTAAATTAACCTATTATTGACAGTCACATGTTTTATATTTGCTTCATATGTTTTTAGTTGACAATTTATCACATTTGAAGCTTAATCAATTTTCAATAAATTTATTTTTATTTATGAAGCTATATAGCAGCACGACACAGTCAAGACCAGCTTTAACTTTATTTTTAATATCTACGAGTATACTCGTATATATCTGATTCTAATTCAGGCAATTTATAATAAAGTGAGTCCAATTTAAACACTTGTTTTAAACAAGATACAAATAAATTTGAAATAAAAAAATGCTAAGGATTTATTACCATTTAATTACCGCATATAAATTATTTTTTTCCATATTTAATTTAAAAATCAATTTCAGACGCTAATTTATGTAATTAAATATTCTATATTTATAAGTGTATTTATTTCACACAACACTGGTATATTTCAATCGTATTTTAATTGATATATGTGCGGGTAATTCATTTGTTTTAATTGAATATTAAAATTAATGCAAATAATAAATATTAGTTATTAAAATTTTTAATAATTATATTTATTTTAAATTTATTAAACATTATTATTTTGCTTAAAATAATTTATGGAGGATTCGATGTATACTATCTAAATATTATCTAATTGCATATTATTTTTAAATATATAAAAAATAAATATATCCAATGCTGGGTGTGGCACTTTGCTGTACCAGATTTTGGTAGATAATATATTTGTGCTCATTAAGTGCGAATATCCACCGTCAAATCACGGCTCTAACAATATTAGTGGAAGAGGAAGGGATAATATTGAATATGGTGAAAATTAGTTTTATTGCCTCTTATAACCACAATTCGATACCAAGGAGCTATTAGCTGCATAATTTTATTTAATTAGTTGCAGATTAGAAATCCCTGGTTCGATTCCCACGGCGACAAACAATTTTCACCTCATTAAAACTACCTGTTTTGCTCCCCTCACTACTAACATCTTTGGGGACCGGGATTTGACAGCTGGTAACTTTACGTGAAGAAATATATCACTTATCAAGATCTGTTATAGTAGACTGCCAATAATGGGTAAAAGGTGGAATATTGAAAAAAATAAATATAAATATATCATCACGCCTTTTACCTATTACTGGGTGTTGCACTCTGCCGTAGCAGATCTCTGTAAGTGATATATTTCTTCGCGTGAAGTGCAGTTATCAGATTAGGTTATCAAATCACGGACCCCAAAGATGTTAGTGGAGGGGAAGCCACAGGGGTAGTTTTAACGTGGTGAAAATTGTTTGTTGGTTGTGGGAATTGAACACCAGGTTCGCAAATCCACAGGATGACTTGATGTTACTGAGTCACCTACCCCTTAGAGAAAAAAAGAAAATATTGTAAATTTATTGGTTTAATTATACTTACTTTTTCATTATTTTTATTTATTTATCTCCTTGGAGATCATTTACAGTTTTTCAATATAATATTGAAATTTTGACGACTGTCAAAATAATTTTAAAATTTTTTTTCTTGAAATTTAATGTCAATATATAAAGTAGAATTATACCAATCCAATATTTAATGTTTGTCGCAATTTTTAGAATAGTTTAATAATGAATCACTTTCCATATGATTTTCCTTAAAACAAAAACTATTTTCATGACTAAATTTGTACGTACTATGATTAATATCGTGGAAAGTGCGACAATTTTCTCTAAAATGTTCTAGCATGAAGTTCAAGGGAAACCGCTACAATAAAGTACTGAATCACTTAATAATTTAATACCCTAAAAACTAAAAAGAGCAGTAACAAACCCTTTACTCTCTTTCCGCGCGCACAATAAGTGCTCGCCATTTCTTAATTGTCCTTTTTTCCTCGCTATCATCATATTAAAGTTCATAACACAATAAAGTTGAGTGATGAAGCTTGCGGCCTCACAGTGGTGGGCGGTGCGCGGTGCGGTGTCAGGGGGTGTAAGTGAGGTTCCGTTTAATGCATTAACGTTGAGATGTCTCGTTGTTATCTCGCGAACACGCCAGTGTGCGATCTTCATCTAGCGGAACTCAATTAATTCTAGCCCGCTGCTGCGCTCTACCGCCTATACTTGGCAACTGCAAAAAGAAACCCGGAAGCATGATTGGAAATTCTACATTAGGAAAAAAGTTTTCATACTTATGTACGTTTTTACATTCGAATTTAGTTGATCAACTAAAGAGCATTTTTTGTGCACGTATTTCAATCTAAATTAAATTGATAGTTAAAAATAAAATGGCGTCAAATTCTGTTGTTCTTTCGAGTATAGTAATGTATCCAGTGGTAAGCTATCATAAACAAATGTCGTACGTTCTTTATTAAAAAATACAAGGATTATTATTACTTTCAAAATTTAATTAAAACAATTCTAATACAGAAATATACCTTATAACCAAATTTAGTGTCTTCCATTTTCTTTATGTAAGCTTTATTATAACTGCTTTCAGCTCAACGTATACGGCACAATATTTGCTGTATAGAAGGCTACATGTTCGGTGTACTGTAAGGTATGGGCGATAAAAGCACTCGAAGATCTGCTTTCCTGCACATATTGTGAAAAAGGATTAGATCGTAATATTTCGTATGCCAGTGAATGCATTTGATTAGTAGTGCGGTAGACAACAGAAAATTAATTTTTGTTTTCTTTTAAGTTTTAATATACAAAATTTTTAATTAAATAAATATAATAGAAATATATTGTAAAAATAAATTTAAAATTATAATATACCAAGGAAAGCGCCACTGGTGAACTCTGTATCAAAGTGTCCATAGGGACTTTTCTTTATAATGGCTCCCTCGAAATCAAGTAAATAAATGTTGACAGTTTTCATGTCATCAACTTAACTTCTAAAATACATATTTAATTAACATCAGCCTATTTCCAATTAAATGAGGTAGAACGAATCCTGGAAACTTCCATCATAAACAATCTGCATTAAACATTCTCGTCCTAATACTCCACTCTCACTTCAATCACATTAATATTCTCTTTCATAGATGCTCATTTATTCCTCGCATTCGAAAATATTCATCACATCCGTCCATTGGTTCCTAAATACCTATTACATTAAACTTTCATTCAAAAACTGAAATACAGGTTCAAATAGTCATTATCATTGAATTTTATTTAATCAACTAAAATTTAATGCAATTTTATATGCTAGTTGTTCATATTAACTTATTAACTTTCGAATTAAATTTTAATTATCTTTAATTTTTCAATTGATTGAGATAAAAACACATAATTAATTAAAATGTATTATATTCGACAATAGATTTTTTTGTTTCGAAAATTTTAAGTTTGAAGATAATTTTAATTAAAAAACTAAACATTGTTTTTTTGGTATTTGGACAACTAATAGTCAACCGCCAAAAATAAATTATTCTATTGACGATGTGGAATTTAATGTTTACTTTTGAAGGTTAATTTCATGAAAAGTTCAAGATCTATAAAATTTACGACTTCAAATAATAGATGAACAAATATCAAATACAAATTATGGGTTACAGCAATTTTCTACTAGCAACTTGTTTGCGAGCATGTGTTAATCGTAAAAATTACTAAATTGAAATACGCTTATGGAGCATCATAGTTCTGCGCATGTGTCGTTTACGTCAATTGCTTTTCTGCAATGAACGTAATGTTTGTAAACATTTTACATAATATTTTCTGATATATAAATGTATAAAGTTTAAATTCATATTATTATATGATGAATATAAGAAACATTAATATAAAAGTGACAGTGAGGCGAAAACGACTGCATAGACGTTCGAAGATCTCACGTTCCATGATTAGCAGATTATCTTATTCCAACATAATGGAAAATTTAGGACGTGATCAGAAGCTGATTCCTGCTTAAAGTAAGTAATAGTTTTCTTTTTATTCTGTACAATGGCCTTGTTACCCGCCAATCAGCAAATGATGATATCAGTTTTAGAACAAATATACACTATGTAAAATAGGTTATGTTGTATGCCATTTAATACGGTGTGGTTATAAGTTGGTTGAGATGAAAGCTTTGATATGTATGTATTTATATAATAAACTTAATGTATCTCACTTGTCTGTAATCAAAGAAGAATTTATGAAATCTGTGATGAGGTAGGTATTGTGAATATACTACCCTGATTAGTCTTTCCGCCGTTGGGCGATTCCAGTCTTGCGTATGTCTTTCTTGTCATAATATTGTCCCGGTGCAAAGAGAACACTGGATGTTCATCGAATGTGAATTATAAATGATACCAGAGCGTACTTTGTATACGGAACTCCAGTTTTTTTTTTCGTTTGTTTTACAGCAGTGCTCCGGACCGTACGTAAAATGAACGGCCTTGAATTTAAAATTAATGAATTTTTTAATCAAGCCATTTAGTTTTGTAAATTGTTTGCAGTCCACGGTGTGATTTAATTAAATTTTTTAAACTGTGAATTCTGTTTCATTAGAGTTGTTTATATAATCTAATTATACTTATGAAAAAATTTGATCCTGGGTAGCACATTATTTTTACCTATTTAACACAGTGCGACACCCAATAATGGGTAAAATCATTTTTTCTCATTAAGTTACCATATTTCATTCTGCCAACAAAGAATCTAATAAATCTAATTGTCTAATGCCCGTTTTTATAAAGCACAGAATATATTTACTTCCATAGTACGATAAATGTATTTAAATTAACAAATTCGAATCAATTTTATTTATTTTATGGCATACATACCATGACTGTCAAAAATTTCGACTGTCATTTGAATGTTTTAATTATATTTATTATTTTGGGAGTATAGTTATTTAAGTAAAAAGTCAGGAAAGCGTTCAATTACAGAATGAGTAGATAGTTTCATGCCGAGCTTGAAACAGCTTACGACTCCTGTACGACGCTTTACTGACGTGTTACGTATAACATTTTACCTGAAATTTTGAAACAAATAACATATATTTTAAATTAATTTAAATTAAAAGAAATATTTGACTTACATATTCAGTCAGTATTTTATGTTGCTAAGTAACTAGACACTCACGTTTCTTTCATTACCTGCCTAGACAGACAATATGTTATTTTCCTGACTAGGCATGTAAAGCAAAGCTTTCCTGAGTCTTAAAGGGCAGGCAAATGTTTATTTTCCTGCCAGTTTCTTGTAAATTAATTTGACCGTAAAAAACAAAAAATAGCACATGAAAAAGTGATATTTAATATAAATATATCATCACGCCTTTTACCCATTACTGAGTGCGACACTCTGCCGTAGCAGATCTCAGTACGTAAGTAATGAATTAATTTTATTTATTTTGGAGTAAATTAATTTGTTGTTTATAAAATTGACCGTGAAACAAAATAGCTCATCAAAAAGTGACTATTAATATAAATATATTTTCACGCATTTTACCCATTTTTAGATGTGGCAATCCTTTGCTGCAGATCTCGGTAAGTGATATATTTCTTCTCGTGAAATGCGATTAACATCAATCAAATTACGGTCCTCAAAGATGTTAGTAGAAGTAGTTTTAATGTTTTGAAAATTGCTTTATTAATCAAACCCGGGTCTTCTAATACACATGCCAACTCGATACCATTGAGTCATCTAGCCCATGACAGTAAATATAATATAATTTTTATAATTTGAATTATGATTTCGATGCGATATTTTTTTTATTGTTTGACAAATAGACTTATTGGGAACTTTATTAAAAGATTGAAATAACGGTTCTTAGTTGACATTGGGAGAGAAATAAATATTTCAGATGTTTTTTATAAATAAATTTATTGAACTTTAAACGATAATACATATACGTATAAAAAGATTATGATCAATATGTATAGCCTAATTTACAATATACAATTTTATGTAATGTGAAATATTATAAATCTGAATAACTTTGTACAAATTTTATGAACAGTGATGACGGTCACTAGTATTTAATACAGTTCAAAAGGGTTTTAGGTTTTCATTTTAATTTCTATTCCAAAATGTAATTTTTCATCATCGCTGCTTACAAAATGTTTTTAATAACATGAATTAATTACAAAATTATGAGAAATATTTTGTTAGATAATAATCACCATTTGAACACATATTGCACAGCCTCCAATTAAAATTAACAAATGAAAATAAATAATATTTGGTGTGTAATAAAGTGTAAAATAATGAGAACACATAATTAAAATATCGTATACGCTATTTTATACACATATTTAAATTATGAAGATTAATTTAAATTCCCGTAAATTTGCAATAAGTTCTGCCAAGTATATCTTCCATAGGAATGTTGTTTTCTATTGGTTGCATTCCTTCTGTGGCTAGTTCATCGCGAATCTGTAACATACATTTTAAAATATATTAATTACATTTTATTAAATTCTTCGTAATTTGATAATTTAAAAATACTGAACTAGCAATACAAAATTATTGTTTATATTTTGCGTTCATAATTAGTTCATTATTATTCCGAAAACAGTTTAATAATAAAGGTTGTTGTTAGTAACTTTTTATTTTATAAGATTGGTACTACTATGCAGCCATACGTTAAATGTTATTTCAAAATGATAACCTCAAATATTTAAAAATGTTCTTTTATAACAATTTGAAAGTATTTGCAATGACAGATAATTATTTTATAACGTAATTATTCAGAAAACTTATTTAAGTCAATGTAAAGCGATATTATAATTTGATAAGCTTATAACATAAACTGAGAATTCATCAACGTCTATATTTTCAGTATTATAACTATATAATTTGAATGAGAATGTTGACGTGAACTGTTTTTTTTATGAATCTTTTAGTGGATATTCTGTGAATGTTCGTGCTACCCCATTTAATGGGATATAGCGTGATGTTAAGTATGTATGTATGTATAATTTGCACGAAAATGTATTTCCCTGTAACAGTTATTTGGAAACTTTTGGCAACTTTATATACCAAGCGTGTCGTAGTCTTTCAAAATGGATGATGTTATTGAGTTGCGTCGATATCTCGAAACACATGATTTCATTATGATCGATATTTTTATATTCGGAAACGGTGTGACATTGTGAATATTGAGTTTACGTAGAACCCAACTTGAATATATTTTCTTTGCATATCAAATTGTCCATTAAAACCAATTCGTAGGATATTGGATTACTTTTGTATCCAAATGTGCGATTATTTGTTTCGTGTCGCACTTTAAGGTGAAACCTGCTCCTAATTGAATTTGTAGATGGCATCTGAAGACTAATCTTTTTGAAAGGAGATATTATTGAAGCATGTTATTTATTGTACATATTTTAAAGTTAAAAGTTGAAAATGCTGCAATTAATTTAAAAACATTAAATTTATAGCTAAACAAAAATTAAAAATTATTTCAAAATTTTGATTTAAAGACAACAAAATATCAGTATATTTATAAATACATATAACTAGATATCTAAATAAAAAAATTCAAGATTTTCTAGTTTTTTTGTAGACATTATTTTCTGAACCATTCTTGTACGTTTCCTTGAAGAAAATGAACTTGTAATCTTCCGCTATATGTATGCAAAAATGAAATCCCATTAACAATGAGGCCTGGAGCGACCGCTTCAAGATAGACCCGGCAGTGTATCTGCGGCATATTCAGGGCCGAATTTAGGATTTTTTTACGAGGAATGGTGGATCAAATATAAATTTATATAAAATAATGAATTTTTAATATACATTTAAAAAGGATTCAATAATATGATATATTAAATAAATAAAAGGCTTCATAATCCAATGTTATTTTTTTAAATTATTTATTTTTGGGGACGTTTACAGCATAAACATTTGCTCATCATCAGCTCCTTAAAATATCAATTCAATAATTATAATATAAAACTAGCAAATTAATCAAAATTGACAAACAATAAAAGCTTCTAAAGTTGAGAAAGAAAAACTAAATTTCAAAAATATGCTAACGTGAAGTGAGACACAAAAGATACGAGTGAAATGAGATACGTTCGTTTCATCGATGGAAATAGAGGAGCCTCTAATTTTCGTCGATAGGCATTAAGGAGCTAATGATGAGCAAATGCTCGAAACGTCCCCAAAAATAAATATTTAAAAAAAATAATATTGGATTCTGAAGCCTTTTATTTATTTAATATATAAAATAATGAATATAATTTATTGTAACATATATTTTATAATTTGTACTACAAAAAATTAAATACAATTTCAAGATGGTAACACTGACAGATTGAATAAACATTTAAAATTTAATTTATATTGACATTTATTAGTTAGGTTAAAGTTAAATTTCATAATAATCTAGAAAATTAAATATCTTTATTTTTTTTAAAGTGTTTTTCAGTTTAATGTAATTATTTTACTATTTTTCTTTTTATTTAAATTCAAAGGTATGTCTTTAGAATGATATTGATAATATTATGAAACTCTAACCTAACTTATAAATGACAAAATAATTTAAATTACAAATATTTTGTTTTAATTTTTAAATAAAAAATAAATCAATGCGTTGTAGAAAACAGTATCAAAGATACGAACGACTATTACAATGCCCAGTTGTTTTTCAACATACAGCGTGATCACTATAAAATTGAAATAAAAATTACTAGATGACATTACTTATAATTCCAAATCTGTAAAAAAACTTACGACAAATTTTATGTGGCAAAACGATAGAATGAAACGGCCATAATAAGTGTAGAGCAATTCAATGAAATTGGTCATGTTAGAACGTAAATATGTTTTCAACAATCATAAATGCAATTGAAATAATATTTTAATACTTGGATAAAATATGCATATTTTAGATAGATGGCTTCTGTAAACTTTAAAATATTTATAGATTTACGTATGATATAAGATTTACCAAAAAAATTACACATTTTCATTTCGGGGGCTGTCCGAATCCCTGGGCCACCCCCTAAACCCGCCACTGAGCATATTTGTATCCATAATAATTCACAAAGTACTTTAAACATTAAACTCGCATTAAAAAGATCTTAGCTGGCATTTCTCACTGCATGAACCGTGAACCCATCAAACAAAACCCTCCTGATCTGAGCCATAAAAGAACTTTTAAACATCACATCAAATCTTCAGGCCTTTCCCTTTTTTCTGCTTCAATCTCCCATCTCTCGTCCGTCGTCCACTTTTCCGACCGGACGAAAAGTGTCGGAAAACGCAGGAAAAGCGCTTTCAGCAATGCTAAACGTCAGATCCATTTTGTTATTCCGAGTCGTGGTAGTGGCTAAAGCACCGGAATCGGCCGGAAAGTATTTTTCGTCGAGTGTTAACGGCTACGTTTACGCTGCGGTGCGTTAAGTTAACGGTACGTTACCGCCAGGTATAGCGGCTGTTGCAGCAGAGAATTGAGATGGAAATGGAAAGGTTGATGTTGATAGTGGATGCTTTGATGTGTACAGGTAAATGCATTTTGCAATTTAAGTACAAAGTTTTTTATTTAGTCTGTAGATGAATATTTTTAACTTTAGGTGTGGTTTCTTTTTATACTGCTTTTACATTTTATATGGTTAAACTTTTAACATATATTAAATGGATAAATTAGGACAACATTTTTTAGACACTTCAATCAAAGTAGTAAAATAGTATATTACAATTGGACATTGTAATACGTGCCTTTCATACTATTTATCCTATAACGCAATGAATTACTTTTATTTAAAAATTATTATTAAAAAAGAAATAAAAATATTCAAAGTTGGTAACACTGACAAATGAAAAAACATTTAAATAAAAAACAACAAAGACAAAATTAATTGTCTTTAAATGCTCACTTGGTGAAACTAGGTTTAATAATAAAATATCAAAATAAACACTTGTCTAAGTCTCACAAAATTCAGCCTCCAAGATATTTTATTATTAAACCTAGTTTCACCAAGTGAGCATTTAAAGACAATTAATTTTGTCTTTGTTGTTTTTTATTTAAATTGCTATTTCGTAGCTTTTGCTTTTTTCGGTAGATGGCATTACTGGTTCGATAGAACTTCTCATGTCATCTTACCGTTCTTTAGAGATCTTATTCTCTGCTGGCACAGGCCTTCGTTACCAGCTTCTTCACGTGAACTTTGTTCTAGGTGAAGAAGTAGGTTATACCATACTGATGAGCTATAATAAGAGCGAAACGCGTCTATGGTTACCAACTGTGCTGGCCAGCCTCTGACGATGCCCTCATAAGGTGACTTGGAGGCTGAATTTTGTGAGACTTAGACAAGTGTTTATTTTGATATTTTATTATTGAAAAAACATTTGATATTTAAATTATTTTGACATTTGTAAGTTAGGTTACAGTTTCATAATATTGTCAATATCATTCTAAAAATAAATGGCTGGTAGCATAAGTTCTGTTTTTGCGTGTTTTAAGAGCAGTGTTTTTGGGTGTTTTAGCTATCTCTAACATGTTAAAACCGTGCTCTTAGAACACCCAAAAACAGAGCTTGTGCTACCAGTCATTATCTTTAAATTTAAGTAAAAAGAAAAGTGTTTTATTATTTTATGTTCTTATTTTATCATAAAAAAGTACTTCAAAAGATACATATATGAGCAATGATAGCTAAAATGATGTGTCTGTTTGACGGCACGACAACTTTACAAATTAAAAAGTTCCTAAAAACAGCCGTACAAAATCGAACTTTGTGACACCGTTTTTAATAAAAACAATGGCTGGTAGCACAAGCTCTGTATTTGGGTGTTCTAAGAGCACGGTTTTAACATGTTAGAGATAGTTAACATACTCAAATACACTGCTCTTAAAACATACAAAAACAGAGTTTGTGCTACCAACCAATGTTACTAAATTGGCCTTATAAAGCGTGTAAGGAAATACGATGGTTCTATGGAGTTTCATATTTTATTATTGAAATTTCATGTTTATTCAGTACGATATTTTTAACGTCCTGGAAAATATTGAACTGCATTATTAGAAAACCATAAATATTTTTGTTTTGTGCCCATTTTTTTTGCTTAACAATGAGGACGAAAATAAACTGCATGGTAAATTCTGCGTTCGTAAAATGAGGAATTTTACTTAATGCCATTTTTCCTGAGTGATTTTGCTACGAGCAAAAAACTTGAGTGCTTGAAAATGAAAGTTTATGTAGAGAGAATAAAAAGTAGCGTGCAATTTCCCGAGAAAAATAAAATCAAATAATTTTGTATTAAATTGAAAGCATATGAAAAACATTTACTATATAACGGGATTTTACCCTTCTAGTGGGATTTTACACTAGTGGCAGGATTTTATCACCAGACTTCCTCATTTTATCGTTCAATTTTGTTTTGTACATTTTTCTATGTGTAGCAACAAGTATGAAAGTCCTTTCGGTGAGAGATTACCACTGAAATGTAGGTAGACCATTTGGAACTAGCATATGTATTACAAAAATTCGAATTGATTGACTGAAGCTGAAGGCAATCGGTATATTTCATGTCCGAGTGGTATTCTGCACAATTCAGACTTTCAGACATAACTTCATTGCATCGTCATGTTCTTCTTCTTCTGATGGCACTACAGCCCAAATAGGGCCTGGGCCTACCGGACTCACCGAGCCGCAGTTTTTACACTGCCGTACTGCCGGTCTTCGTAGTCGAATGTTACATTATTTAAGGCGTATAAGTGACTAGCTTATAGCGCCCGAGTGTGATAGATACATGTAACTGTATTTTATATTTTTACGACAAATCACACATTGTCGACAGGCGGATTCGAACTGACGAACCTTGGTTCGGGTGACGTCACAGAATGTTAAGAGATCTGCCTTAACACGCTCGGCCACCGCGCCTGTATAATCGTCATTAATACAAATTGTAAATAAAATATTTTTCTACGAAAAAGATGTTAAATGCGCGCTTATTTCAATAGTTACCAGGGATACAAACATATTGACAGTTGACAGAATGAATTTATTGTCAGTACGTATACGTTTTTAAATAATTTGAAGATGCAATCGTAGAAAAAATTACGTGTGTATCACGAGCGTAAAGTGTCTTTGTTCCTCTTACACTATTGCAGCTCTCGTCTTCGGCTTTCGCTGCAATTACCGTGTTCGAGTAACAAAGAATCACTTTACGCTCTTAATACACAAATAACTATTTTATACAACTGTAAAAAAACAATTTTTTTTCACTAATACCAATACGTGAAGTACGTGATTTTTTTCATTATTTACATTACTATGACAACGCGTATTTTCCGCATTGTTTCACGCCCTAGTGCGTAAATGAGTATTTCGTATACGTTTCACGTTCTATTGATTACAACACATCAATAGTACTAAATTCATATCATTTTTCTTCATTGAATAAATAAATAATTATTGTATTATTCTTTTTACTTCCTTGTACGAAGTAAAGGAAGTATTGTAATCGCGAAAATTTTCGGTTCTCAGATTTCAACGGAAATAGGTGTTTTGGCCCTCCCTGAATCCATTTTGACTAATTTCGTCATGCCGTCTGTACGTACGTATCTCGCATAACTCAAAAACGGTAAGCCGTAGAAAATTTAAACTTTATATTTAGGACTGTTATAACATCTAGTTGTGCACCTCCCTTTTTGGTCATTATACAACTACCGGAAGTTGACTATACTTGAAGCCTATAATAGATTTTCATGAAAAACTATATTCAAATATAATTTAAAACTTTCCAAATTTGGTATATAAGACTACTACTTATATCAATGGAAATAACATAATAGATTTTGGTTAAAATAGACTAACCGGAAGTGACACATTACATGAAGCTGCTAACAGTTTTCCTTGAAAAAAATGGTATTATTTTAATTTTAGAAATAAATGCTGCAAATAAAAGTTTTAGAGAATTAAATTCTGCGTCTAGCACATTAAGAATTTTTAAATTAGCTTTTTTGCATAAACTAGATATCTAAATTTAAATATTATATATTTTTTGATTTTAAAAAAAATTAAGTTTGCTATGGATTAGAACAAAAAATAAAAGATTTAATGTCAAATATGTGCAATTAAAAAAATATCTATAGTTTAATACGGGTACAAGGAAGTCATGTGGTGTCCACAAGGCACACACAAGGCTATCCCTATTAGCAAGAACAATTAATTCTGTTTATTGATTGTCATGTAGAATTTTAATCTTTTTCTCTAAAATAATAAGGGAAGCAGGAAATGATAAAAATATAATTTTACATGTTTAAAGTTCTATGTTCCGGTGTCGCGGTCACTATTCTATAGTAAAATCTAAAATATTAAAAAGAAAGTAATAGGAAAGTAATCATCTAAATAAAATGTTGTAATCTTGAAAGACAGGAAGACAGGCGTATCATTAGGAGAAATAATAGCGGTGTAAAGTACACAACAGACAAGACAGAAGATAATGAAACTACAATGAAACAAATTAGCTCGGTGTGACTTACTTCTTCAACTCTCTGGAACACTCTGATTAGATTGCGGCCCGCCAACTTCTGAAGGTCATCCTCGGACCAACGACCTGACTTGAGCAGTTCTGCCAACAGAAACGGGTAGCGCGACACGTCTTCCAGCCCTAAAGGTGTCCTATAAACAAACATTCACCAAACTGTTTAACTTCATAAACACCACATTTCATTGTTTTTAATTTTTTATTAATTTGGAATTTTATTAAATTAATGTTGTTTTAATAATACAACTACAGTTACCAAGTATCGTACTGTTTAATTATTTCAGGATAAAATATGTATTTTTAAATGCACTATAAACAGAAAACTAAAAAAAAACTATGTTAGTAAATATGTTTAGTAAAATACAAAAATGGAAATTTTATTATGGAAAACTTTATAAATTATATCGATTATAACAACAATAAATTAAAAAACATTTCAACAATACGTATCGTTAAAAGATTCGTTCTTTTGGAAAATAGTTATTTTTCTATTTATTAAGTGCGCAAAATGAGATTGTTACTTTTAGTCGAGACCGCAGGTCGAGACAAAAAAAGTCATTCGAACGCTCTAATAAAACAAGAATTTTGCCCACGAAATACAAACAACATTTTTTCTACAACTGTAAATAAAGAATAATACAATAATTATCGAATTATTTAAGTAAATTACAGAACAACAATCAACAATAATATGAAATTGATACTATTGATGTGTTGTAACTAATGGAACCTGACAACAAATAATTTGGGAGCGTGCGCGAACTACTCATTTTGTGCCCCAGAATGCAAAATAATGTGCGAAATATGCGTTGTCATGGTAATTTAAATGATAAAAAATCACCAACTTTTCGCGTATTGATATTATTGAAAAAAAAATTAAAATTTTTTGACAGTTGTAGAAAAATGCTATTATTTTAATTAAAATCATATTTTAATATTTATAAGAAAGAGTAATTAGAACAACTATGATATTAAGATTTTTTGTAAGTGAATCGTTGGTTTGAGAATCTTAATTATAACTATATGAAAGTTATTTTAGTTTTATAAGTAATATAAATTTCTTCTGTTGGAAAAAACGTATACTTACAAATTGATACCATCGTATCCGGCGCCTATGCCAACATGATCCACGCCTGCTATGTTTCGAATATGATTGATATGTGCTGAAATAACATATAATTATATAATTAATTTACGCCCAAAAATACACATACAGTGAATATCGAGTTACCTACACATTGTTCTATATTTTACCAACGTTTTACGTTGTATCAGAATGTCATATATTATTAATATTGAATTGATAATTATTAATGAGCGAAAATTTTACTGGATATGACGTATGACATTATATCATACCGTACATTCATTTTTGTTTAAAATGATGGTGGTTTTATTAAGCAAATATCGATAATATATAGTGAATACTGGTTGTGTATTTCCGCAGTTAATTTGAGAAATAGTTGAAAATAAATAAACCATGGCATAAAATCGATTTAAAAAACTGATAACCGATATTTTGGCCGAAAAATCGTGAACGTTAACCGTAACTTTAATCATCATTTTTAAAACCACAAATAACAGTAACCTTTAACCAAAAAATATGAAACCGGTTTAAACATTATATTTTTCTTTTGTATAATTTCATTTTTTTCTTATATAAGTACAAGCTCTGTTTTGTTTGATTGTATTTGGGTGTTTTATTTATCTCTAACATGTTAAAACCGTGCTCTTAAAACACCCAAAAACAGAGCTTGCGTGCTACCAGTAAATATGTTTATGTTTAACCGAAACTTATAATGTTTAAAAACGTAATCGACACTTATAGAATATTTTCAAAAACCGTAACCAATATACTGGAAGTTTCACAACTTAAAGCAAAAAATTAAAGGGTATATTCTGTACGACGTGCTGATCATGAAACAAAAAGAATTTTTTTTAAATTCGAAAAATTAAGGGTTGTTAACCTAAAACGTTTTTTGTAGTACTGCACTGGATTCGCTTTCCTATTAAATACAAACAATGAAGTAGGTATCAACTACGAAAGAATAATTACACAATTCAATTATTAGCAGTTATTTATAATAGAATTTTATTTAATTAATAACTTTAACATAATCATCCACCCAGTGGCAGTGGCAACGAAAAATTTTGAACTGGGAAACATGGAAAATAGTTTTGCGATTTAAAGAAAAATTCTTTTTGCGTCGTACAGAATATACCCTTTAATTTTTTGCTCTAAGTTGTGAAACAGCCTGTATAAAATCGAACTTTTCCTGATATACAAAGCAATTAGTAATTTTTAAAATGTAATAATATTTTCAATAACTATTAAAACGTTCTCCAAAGACTGTAAACCCATGGTCCATCACTATGATACAATCTAAATGAACATGGCAATGAACGGAAATTACTTACCAACCACATCTTGAATGGTTGCCGTTGTACTGCAGCTGATGAAATGGGGATAAAAGGCCACCATGACTAGTCCACCATTACCTGCCTGCGGACAGACAACGTTATCCGTTACCGCTAACGCTTTGCACTGCTTTGGAGCTTAACTACCTCACAGGCAATCAAAGGATACACGCCAGCTCTACACTGGAGAATATTATGTGGAGATCGTTACGGAAAGAAAAATTTATTGTGAATGTTTAGTGAAGTTTTCAGACAACTGTTGTTGTTATAGTAAGAATACTTAAAAGTGTGAGGTTGTAAAGTTTTATGGTTTATTTAACTTTAAGATTTGAATTTGAAGTTGTAGACGTACACGGAAAGGAAGTATTTGAAATGCAAGTGGTTGTTTTAAATTACACCAAGAAAACTTAGTTTAAAGGTTGGCTGTATTATTTTGTTTTTCCTTTCTGACATTTATAGTTATTTGTATATTTATATCGTAAAATGAGTATTTGGAGTTTTAAAGAATAAAGTTGTCAGAATGACAACTGACGCAGACGACATGTTAAAAACACCAAACATATTTCACGGACTACGTACATTTATATATATATATATATATATATATTTACGATCAGTAAAAAAAAGTAATTTTTTCGAACGTTATTTAGTGATAGAAAGCGAATAATTATGGACTAAGACTTTTTTATTTTGTTTATATGGTTTTCTTAGTTTCCTACATACAAAATTAAAAATTGATTAATGCTAATTTCCAATCGTAAAAATATTATCTGTCAATTATCATACTGCGAGTTATATTTGAGAACAAGCAAACATTTCTTCTGTAGAAGCTGTTCCCCATCGAAAATTTACCATTTTGATATTGTTTTTCAATTGAAGAAGATTTAATTACAATAAAAAATAATTTATTATCAATTTCATAAGTGGAAAATTATCAAAATAGCTTTCATTTCGTTGGTTTTATTTTCAAATATTCTATTGTAATTGTCATATGACTTAACTGAAAGTACAGTGACGATGATAAATTTAATTTTGGAAAGGAATATATGGCTTTTGGATCCTTGAATAATTGTATTTATTTATTGAAAGTTTCGATGGTTATTCCATCATCTTCAGCATTTATTAACAAAAAGTTATTTTTCCAAACCTAATCAATATGTGTTTGTTACAATTGTCAATTTTGTCAAGCTAATTTTAGCTGTATTTTTTAAAAATTGACAATTGTAACAAACACATATTTATTAGGTTTGGAAAAATAATATTTTGTTAATAAATATTGAAGATGATGGGATAACCATCGAAACGTTCAATCAATAAATAAAATTATTTGAAGAACTAAAAGCCATATATTCCTTTTTCAAAATTGAAACACGGGATCAAAATATTCCACAAAAAATGATAAATTTATCTTTAAATTCTAATGGTTCCCACATATGCGTGATAAATTATCAATTATATTTACTTCTTACATACATACATAACATCACGCTATATCCCATTAAATGGGGTAGCACGAACCCGTCAACATTCTCATCCTGACACACGATACTCGATTCGACCACATTACAAACTCTTTCTTTTCTCACAACCAAAATCCATCAACACACAACAAACATTCATCCATTCGCTCCTGTACACTGCGCTTGTTTCTGAAGATGGTCTCCACTTCTTATATGATAAATTAACAATATTAAATTTTGTGATCATTGATAAGACCAGCGTTATAAGGGTGAAATTAGTTGTAGTCAGTGGTGATTTGTAGTACTTCAAATCCATTGCAATATTATGAAAACTCGCCTGCCTTTAGCTTTTATACATTTATGTCTGGGTTTCAGTATCTAGTGACATTTGTGATTGACATGATTTGACAAATGGGAACCGCTCTTCATGGTATATAGAGTAATATTTCGAAACCTGTTGTAGAGTAGATTCTCGGAGAATTTAATAAAATGTTGCGATATTAAATTTATTTTCTTGTCTAGGGAAAAAACTGTCCGAATACTTTTGATAGATTTGTCAAATCCATATCAATTATGATTTAAATAATATCTGTCAAAATGCAAATAGAATTAAATTTCGTTGTTTTTTTTTTCTGATGTCTAGACGAGAACTAGAATCAAACATAGTAGCAGAAACACAATACATGGAATGAATTTAGTCGTAAAACAATAAATGCAAAGTAAAAATGGGAATAGAATTAAATTTGTATGATTTTACACTTCGTTCTTTTTCTTTCTTTTTCTTTCTGGTGTCTAGACGAGAACTAGAATCAAACATTGTAGCAGAAACACAATAAAAGGAATAAATTTAGTCGTAAAACAATAAATGGCAAACTCTATGTTAAAATGAAAATATAATTAAATTTCAACAAAGACAAAATTAATTGTCATCCATACACTTGGTGAAACTAGGTTTAATAAAATATATAACTAAACACTTGGCTAAGTCTCACAAAATTCAGCCTCCAAGTCACCTTATGAGGGCATCGTCAGCTGGCCAGCCTCTAACGATGCTCTCATAAGGTGACTTGGAGGCTGAATTTTGTGAGACTTAGCCAAGTGTTTAGTTTATATTTTAAGAATTAACTTTATATAACTTTTAAATTTCGTTGTCTTTTCTGTTGTCTATAAACTAAAACTAGAATATCAGACATAGTTACTGAAATATAATAAATTAAATAAATTTAGTCGTAAAACGATAAATGCAAACTCACCAGTCTTCTAAGCACATGGTCGGGTACATTCCGCGAGCTGTTACAGATGGCGTGCGCTGAAGAGTGACTGAAGATGACGGGCGCACGAGACGTGGACAGCGCGTCCAGCATGGTGGGCACGGACACGTGCGACAGGTCCACCATCATACCCAGTCGGTTCATTTCACGTACCACTAACTACATACCACAAACATTAGATATTATTATACCACGAAGTTCATAATAAATTTTTCAGTCTGCCAAATAAACAATAGCATATCAGAAAGTAATATTTTCAACTACGAGTATGACACAATTTACAAAGTTCAAAATTGTACAACAATTTTTGGGAATATTTTTGTGTGACGTTGTAAACATGTCTACAGGGATTCGAACCGTAACCGAAAACCACATCGATATTCACCTAGTTATGAAACCTTAAACGTAAAACGAAACCGATATTATTTCTTTTAAAATATGTCAACTGCTAACCGAAACAAAAATTTTATTGATTCTGTAACTGAAAATGTAACGGAACCGATATTATTTCGGTTTTAAAACTGTAATTTTAAACCGTATTATCATAAAAAACCGTCACAGAAAAATACCAAAATTTAAATTAAAAAAATTGAAACCGAAACTTATATAACCGATAAACAAAACGGAAATATAATTGATATAAGAACCGATATCCGTAGTCGAACCTAAAAATGTTTCGGTTCAAGTCCCTGCTTTCTAGTTGTAAAAATGTCAAAGATAATTATTTCATTGATCAGCTCATGTAAAATTGTTACAATTAATTTTCTCTATAATAAAATAAATTCATTAAACTGCAAAACAAAATTAAATATGTATAGCTTTTTTTTTTAATATAACCTAAATAAATTAGTTGTATCATTTTGAAATTTTATTATTATTTTTTAATAAAAATTTTCAAATGAAACTGAATTATTGCGACATCGGAAAAAATAGTCTACTTTTTTTCTTAACAGATTAATTTATTAAAAACTTTATCAAAAGTTTGAAATATTGGCCCTAAAGCACACGCGTACATCATCAAAGTAAAGTTTATAACTACATAAGAATAACATTTTATTTAACTGCAAATAAAATCAAATATGTCAGTAAATAAATTAAACCTATAATATAACAATATTTGTTTTGCATGACAATAAAAAAAAAACTATTCCAAACAAAACCAAAATAATTGTTTCATATAAATGACATAAAAACAATTGATGTTTATAAAATAAATATCTATTCCAATTGTTTAAAATTACAGTATGCCCTGGGGCGATTCGTTATAAAAAATCACAGCAATTGTTGGCAGTGATGCAACATACATCAAAACAAAAATGTAATTTCGGACGATTCTCCCGAGAATAATTATCAAAATAGGTCACAAGGAATTAAATTTCGGGTCAAGCGAGGGAATTCATCTGATAAAATTTCCCATTGAGAGAAGCAAGTCGCCATTTGGTTCTCACGGACAAAAAAACCTTTTTTTGTAATTCTGCAAAAATAACTAAACGGTCGCATTTTACAAGTATAATATTGGGGATCTGACGCAGGCTGCGCCAAATCTGGTTAAAAATGTAAATTTTTAATTAAAGAAAGAGGGAATACTGCATGTTTTCTCTATTTCATGTTATTTTTACCACAGAAAGGTGCACCACCATAAGTAATGTTTTTCAAAAATTTGCATTTATATTAACTAGATATGTGAGATTTGTTATTTTTTATTGTAACACATACATAATATAAAATGAAACTAATTATTTTTTAAATCTAGATACGTGTGTATGATCGTATATTTCCGATTAAATTCCAACAACGTATTAATTTGCACAAGTGGAACACGAATGCAGATTACGTTGTTGAAATGTTTGATAATAGTTATTTGTGTATTAGGAGCGTAAAGTAATTCTTTGTTACTCGAGCACGGTAATTGCATCGCGAGCCGAAAGCGAGAGCTGCAATAATGCAAGAGGAACAAAGACACTTTACGCTCGTGATACACACATCATTTTTTCTACGATTGCATCTTAAAATTATTAAAAAAACGTATACGTACTGAAAATAAATTCATTCTGTCAACTGTCAATATGACAAGTTTCTGTTTTGTTTGTATTCCTGGTAACGATTGAACAAGCGCTCATTTAATATCTTTTTCGCGCGTTGCCATTGGAGACGCGCAAAAAAATATTTTCCAATTGCTCCACAGAAAAGTCAACTTTACGATGACAAATGAGAGCGTAATTGTCCAACTTTTCATAGCAATCGTAGAAAAAAGACATTTCGGATATGAATTTATGCTCGAGGACAGATTCGGTAAGAAAATGTTAACGACACTAACACAAAAAGACAAAATAATTTAGGTTTTAAATTTTACTTAAAATAATTGAGTTATGTAAATTAAATTGACAATAAAAAACAATTTTTAAATGTCAAACTGTCATTTTATAAGCAATAAAGTATCCACTTATTAATTTTGCTTAGTTAGGCAATGTAAAGAAAAATTTCAAAATAAAATTTATATTTCCATGGTACCCATGCTTAATACAATATTTCTATTAGCTGATAATTAGTGTTATGCGATTTTCAATCAAATAAAATTAGCCCTTTGAAGGCCGTGATTTGATGGTTTTTAACCACATAAATATATCACTTACTGAGATCTGCTACTTCAGAGTGCCATACCCAATAATAGATAAATGACGTGATGATATATTTATTTTTTAAATCATCTTTATGTTTCGCTTGAAAACGACTGTAAAGAGACAAAAACCAGAATGATATAAATAGTGTGATAAAAAAGAAACTTGTATTTGAAGTTGAAAGAAATTTGATACTCATATAAAATAAGTTCAGTGAAATTCTTTCTCTTTGTTACATTGATACTATGACAGTATGACACAGAATCTCTCTTCTAAAGGTAAAGAGATACGAGTAGATACATTCACAGATGTATCCGTTTACGAAAACGTCGAGTGGACAGTAAGACTATACTTGACTGTAGATGGCTCACATGAAATCAAATTACATTAACTTAGAGTTAACCTATAAGCTTACTTCTGTCCAATATAATTTAATAAAACTGTTTCCATTTTATTCTATTTTTAATAACAAGCATAAAACAATTTAAAACAGCAATATAACTTAAAAATTGTAGTTCAGAATTAAAGCGCATTCATGCAATCTTGAATGATAGACTTACCGAGCCGAAATGTGAGAGGCCGCCGAGGTGAGGTATTTGTCCTGGTTCGTCCACTATACAGCAGTCTGCCCTAACACAACAACAGGCTTTACCATCCCATTCCTTCCTTAATACTGGAATAAAGTTATAGATGAGCTGTTATTTATGGGGTAAGTGGCTCAGTGGTATCGAATCGGCCTGTGGATCATGAGCACCCTGATTCGATCCCCACAGCCGACAAACAATTTTCAACAAATTAAATGTACTCTTGTGGCTCCCCCTTCACTAACATATTTGGGGCCGTGATTTGTTGGCTGGTAACCGCACTTCACGCGAAGAAATATATCACCTACCGAGATCTGCTACGGTAGAGTGCCACACCTAGTAGTGCGTAAAAGGCGTGATGATATATTTATTTATAAGTTGTCATATTAGTGAGATAATATCGTACCAATCAATAACAGTTAATATTCTCCTCTATTCTGTAAATTATTTATTATTTATAGTAGATCGGTATATAAATAATAACTTTTTATTTTATAATAAAGATACTATTGGAATTTGGCCCGGGAATCTTTAAACTGCAGTCGGATGCTCTAGAATCGAAGGTGTCTTAGACACATAACAAAATTGCGAATAAAAATTACATGGTCAAAATATTTGATATAAATTCAAAGGTTCCAGGTTGAAATGTCTGTAACATGACATCAGTTGTTACGTACATATTTACTTTAATTTGGTAAGTGGCTTAGTGGTATTGTGTCGGCTTAATTCGAGTTTGATTTCCGTAGCTGACAAAGTTTTCATTATGTTCAAATTATGCCTGTGGCTCCCATTCCACTAACATCTTTAGGGCCGTGATTTGTCGGCTTTATGCGCATAAATATATTACTTGTTGAGATCTGCTACTACAAAGTGCCATACATAGGAATGAGAAAAAGGCGTGACGTTATATTTATTTATTCTTCAGAAATAACTAATACAATAAAACAACTTTTTCTGCAACCGAATGTAAAAGTCGACTTTTATGACTTCGTGACAGAAATATAACATTTTAGTCCGCTGTGCGACGGGACTAAAATGAGCTTTTTCTCCAGTTGCTAATAACGACAAAAAAAAGTGTATTTTAGTTCCGTTGATAAGAATATTTTACTTTCATTGTAAAGGGAAGATATCATAAAAGAAAATTCAATCATTACATTTATTTATTTATTTTAAAATTTTGTATTACTCATACTGATAAGTATATCTTTTAAATTTTGGAACCATGACATTAATAGTGTATACAGTGTGTTTCTATACCTCTGCACGAAACTTTAATGACATATATAATTTGATATACTAATTATAGAACCAATATTTTTTAAATTCGTAAAAATTAGGGTATTTCATTCCTAGCGATCATTTTTGGTGTCAATGCAACAGAACAAAGATTTTGGTTACCTACATAATGATGAAAGGGTGTAAACTATAAAGTAATCATGAAAAATAAAGGTTGTCTTTAATTTAACGATCAGTAACAAATAGTGATCAAGTTACAGAATAAGGGGTTTATTGTTAATTGGCACGGCAAGTAATTTGAGAATCTTTTGTCCCGACGTTCATAAGAAATTTATATTCCATTAAACTTTCAAAACCAAGTTAGACATTTTGCCGTCCAACTTGCATTAGTTAAATGTGAGATACTTATTTTGCTAGGTATATAAAAATATATAAATAATCTCAATCAAATCACTCATCATCATATTTATAACAATCTTCCAAGTTCATACATATATACATAACCTAACATTTCTTTCCCAAGTAAAATGAATCCTGTTTTCTGTTCACTTGACTCCTCGATGGTTGTGTGTGTGTGATGTGTGTTCACGTGTGTTGCGACTCACCAAGGCGTGTTGCACGTGTGCGTGATGGTGAGATAGCGCGCACCGAGCTGGTAGAACATCCGCAGCACCCCCAGCGATGTCCCGATTGCATGGCCGCCCTCAATCCCGATTAGGGAGGCTAAACGCCGTGATTCGTGGGCCTTCTCGATACCTTGCGACAAAAAATCATCACGATAAAAAGGGTTCTTATGTAAAATTATAATATTATGGGATTTGTGTCAACGTTGGTTTGTTTGAGCTATATTTTACATATTTGCAAAGATCTTATTAGGTGTTAAAAATAAAGAGAGCGTATACAAACAAGGTGTTTCTATACCTCTACATAAAACTTTAATGACATATATAATTTGATATACTGTTTATAAAACAAAAAGAATTTTTTTTGAAATTCGCAAAAATTAGCAAACATTATTAGTGTCAATGGTTTAATAGTACATTTACTTAAAAAATAAATAAAAATATGGCATTATACCAGGTACTTATATAATAACTAATTAATAAATGATTATTTGTAGGCAGTGTTTATACTTTTATTTCATTAGTAAGATAATTATAAATAATTAAATGTATTATTAAACCAGTGGCACTAAAAATGAAATACCCTAATTTTTGCGAATTTCAAAAAAAATCATTTTATTCTATAATCAGTATATCAAATTATATATGTCATACAAATTTTGTGCAGAGGTATAGAAATACCCTGTATAATATATTTCAAATTTATTCATTTTTAAGTGGATATTTAAAATGAAGTATACTATGAATATGAAGTTATAAAGAATAGATTATAGAAAAAAATAATACTTTACGTTTACAATCGGTCCATTATTATACCGAAAACAGTTTAACAATGAAGACTACTGTTAAACTATTTTTGGTAACTTTTTATTTTGTACGTAGTCATATGTTAAATTTAATTTCATTTCAAAATATTCTTTTATAACAATTTGAAATTATTTCCAGTAACAGCTAATTATTTTATAATGTTATAATTAAGAAAACTAAATAAGAGAGTTAATGTAAAACGATATTACAATCTGGTGAGCAATAATATAATCTGAGAATTGAAATCATGAAAATAACAACATTTTTATTTTCATAATAAATTGAAAATAACGGAGATGGCAGTCTAGTTATGTAAATTTTATATTATTTTTGGCAAAAATCCAAAGGTTCGGAAATTAGTTTGCTTTCCTCAGAGAACTGGAAAGATTATATAGTTCACTTTAGTATTCAAAACACTTACACGTCAATAAGTAAAAACGTATCATTAAAAAACATATTTTGTATTAAAAGAATATAATTACGAATAAAAATCGTTAATATTTAAGACAAAAAACTACTTTCATACATATTGAAAACCAATTAACAAAAGAGTTCAAGAAAGACTCGAATCCTCCGTGATATATTCAAGAACCGGAAATCACGTCAGATGACAGAAAAACTCAAGACTTAACTAAAATTGTTTTCGCGGGAAGTTTAAATTGGATACTTTTCCATAGTATTTCGCGAGAACTCCACTATACATGGTAGAGAATTAACAACAATTTCTTACTTCTGTATGTATATCTTCTTTTGTAAGTCTATAATCTTGGTATTATCAAGATTTTATAACTACATAATTTGTACGAAAATTACTATCTATACACACAAGAATGTGAAGTAAAAAATATAAGGGTGCAAAGAATATTGTTCTGAATTTACAGTTGAAAAAAGTCCAAATTTATCCGATTGTGTCACATAAGTCCCTAAATTGTGGTTCGATCTTTTTTGCAATTGAAATTGTAAAATATGAAGAAATAAATGACACAAAGTAAAAAAAGTAGTATATTATATTATCTTCATTTTACAGTTATAGAAATATTTAGGTCAGTGGTCAGAGCTGGACAATAGCTAGCTACTTAATAACTTAGCCACAATTATTTTAGCTATAGCTATGGCTTCGCTAAATGTGAGAATATTTAACTAGTAATTTTTCTCTTCTAGCACAAAAATAATGTTATGACTATTGAAGCTACTATTTAAGGCTTTTATATACCTTCTGGCTACCTTTTTATAGCTCAAAAAGTTTTGTAGTTTAAAGCTACTTTTGTTTGCTTAAGCTTCTTTTTGAAACAGTTTCAACCAACACAACATAATTATTTGTTGCAGACTCTAACATAATAACATTACTTTTTACATCTAGTTTTGTTCTTTTTTTTTAAAGAATAGTGGTTGTAGCTTCGCTACTTTTTTAAGAAGCTTGTCCAGCTTTGTTAGTAGTATCGTGTCGGCCCGTCGGACAAATTTTATTCTACATTAAAATTATGGGGTAGGTGGCTCAGTGGTATCGAGTCGGCCTGTGGATCTTGAGAACCCTGGTTCGATTCCCACAGCCGACAAACAATTTTCGCCAATTTAAAAAAAATCTACCCTTGTGGCTCCTCCACCACTAATATCTTTGGGGGCCGTGATTTGACAGCTGGTAACCGCACTTCACGCGAAAGAATATATCACTTACCGAGATCTGCTTAGGCAGAGTGCCACACCCAGTGATGGGTAAAAGGCGTGATGATGATATATTTATATTTATTAAAATTATTCCTGTGGTTTGCCCTCCACTAACATCTTTAAAAACCGTAATTTTACGATTGGTAACTACACTTCACGCACAAAATATGTCACCTAGCGAGATCTGCTACGAGTTGGTCTGTGGTTCGATCCCCACAGCCGACCAAATTAAATCTACCCTTGGGGCTCCCCCTCAACTAACATCTTTGGTGGCCGTGATTTGAAGGCTGGTAACCGCACTTCACGCGAAGAAATATATATCACTTACCGAGATTTACTATGGCAACGTGCCACACCCAGTAATGGATAAATGGCGTGATGATATATTTATTTATTTATTTTATCATTTTATATCACAATCTGAAACAGTATTTGCAAATCAAAAAAAATCTAATAAAACTTTACCTATACTCCATATAGTATGTTTTTTTTTAATTTTTACTACTATTTATTCTGAATATAGCAGTAAAAATATAAAATAAATGAAATATGAGTTTTCAAATATGTATTATGAACACATATTCAAATTGTAATTGAAATTTTATTACAAAAACCAATCTGTAAAACGGATAATTATTATTCGTACTATCGAATATTTTCAATGCAATAAATTTAGGAGACCTTTACATCATCAAAAGTTAAATAAATAAAACCAAAGCGAAGTTACATATCATATGGCATAATTATTTACAATGCTATCAAACAGTTGCCTTGTTTTCAAAAAACTTTTCATGACACAGCTGGTCTTTATAGTAACTATATTAAATATAATAGGACATATGAAACTGGTCGTCATGGTTTTATTATATTTAACATATTTTTTACGCGATTGTCAAACAAAGTTGACATTTATGCACAGAATTCACCCAGCGAAATGAATTTTTTTTGTAAACAGCCCTCCAATAGTTATTTACATGACCAGCATAGTAAATTAATTTTAACGGATGAGCTGGAAAGAGCGAGCCTCTATAATCAAGTGAGCTCAGTAAAGAGTAATTACAAAGTTTTATTTCCACCATTACAGTGTTTTTTTATTAATTTATTTATTAGTTTTATAACAAGATACATTACATTTTGTAATCAAAGGTTAATATATAGCTAGACATTGTAATGGAGTTGTGATGAAAAAACAGCTACTGTCAGTGTCAACAGATTCCTGAATTCTAGAAATAAATAATTTGAAATAATGGATTTAATTCCTGATGGCATCGAAGGCGATTTTTTTGTAGTTCAAGAAAATATACAAAATATTACAGATGCTGCAAGTAAAAACTTTATTTTAATTATTTGTATGAGTTTTTTTATGAACCTTGTAAAATCTTACAGGTCTCTTCTACGAGCCTGTAAAATTTTACAGGGTCACACGCTGTAATACTCATTTACTTAGTTACCATAAATGTCTATGAAGTGTCATTTACACGGTAGATGCAAATAAAATTTTATTATTGGGGTGTCAGCTACTTCGGCGAGCTGTTACAACTTGTATTTTTTTCTAAAAACGTCTCTTTGGTTACACATTCAAATTATAATAACCATCATTTCAAAATGAAATTTGTAATAAATTTTGAAGCTAAATTATTTGGTGCGCTCAGAAAATAGTCCACCTCAATTTTCAGTCTGAACCGCCGAAGTTTTTCTTCGTCGGATAGAAACAATCATTTCGCAGCCTAGATACACAAATAACTATTTCTTCTTCTTCTTCTGATGGCGCTACAGCCCAAATCGGGCCTGGGCCTACCGGGCACACCGAGCCGCAGGTTTTACACTGCCGTACTGCCGGTTTTCGTAGTCGAATGCTACATTATTTAAGGTGTATAAGTGACTAGCTTATAGCGCCCGAGTGTGATAAATACATGTAACTGTATTTTATATTTTACGACAAATCACACATTGTCGACAGGCGGATTCGAAATGACGAACCTTGGCTCGGGTGACGTCACAGTATGTTAAGAGATGTGCCTTAACACGCTCGGCCACCGCGCCTGTTAAATAACTATTTACATTAGGTAATTTATAGTAATCAAGAATTTGTCATTTCGATATATTTTTTTTTCAACTGATGTTTATAAAAATAGTATTTATTTTATTGGTAACCAAGGAGATTTAATAACAAGGAAAAATTATCACTTATTAATTTCACTAGTGGAAACCTATTCAAATAACTTTTATTTCATTGGTTCATATTGAAATAAATTTGTGATTCAATTGGTTCCCACATATACGTGGTAAATTCTCAGTATAAAACTGCACTTAATGGTTAATGGCACTTATGGGGTAGTTTGCTCAGTGGTATTGAGTCGGCCGGTGGATCTTGAGAACCCTGGTTCGATCCCCACAGCCGACAAACAATTTTCACCAATTTAAATCTACCCCTTCCACGAATATCTTTGAGGGCCGTGATTTGACAGCTGGTAACCGCACTTCACGAAAAATATATCACTTACCGAGATCTGCTTAGGCAGAGTGCCACACCCAGTAATGGGTAAAAGGCGTGATGATATATTTATATTTTATATTTAATGGTTAAATTTTCAAATGTTTTGCATTACAATAGGTTGAAAACAGGTCGAGGCAAATTATCATCAAAAGAAAATGAAGATAACGAGATCCGTAAAAAAACTGGGTGATTTAGTTTCAAATTTAATATTTGACAAATATAGGTATAGTAAATACGAGCAGAACAGTCAATTTTACCTAATCCAAATAAATCACAAAACGAAATCTATTACCAAAAGTACCCTTAACAAATCGTCTCTCTTCAAATCTCTTTTTAACACCTCTGCAAAATGCCTACTATCAAGACCCTCCCAACAAATCTTCAAAAATTACTCTCTTCCTTCGAATCCTCTTTTAACCACTCTCCATCAATCCCCTCATCCGGAAATGGCAAAATGAATCACTTCTTTGCGCTCAATTCGCCGTCACTAACTCTCATCAATAACGCTAATTCTAGCGATATGTCCGCTAATCACGAACATGAGTCTTACCTTTCGCCGAGGTGACCAGCACCATGTGACTTGGATACTTGGCCACGAGCCGTCTGATCACGTCGATTTGTTCTAGTGTAAGTTGGACCGAGTCCAGATGCTGCGAGGAGCATGGCACGTACGCTGACCAGAACTGGAACAGACAACATAGACACGGGTGAAATATATTCGTAGCGATGGGAAAAGAAAACTATACGATATGTTTCACAATTAATTTGGAAAAATATATTTCTTATATAGAAAAATCTAGGCAACTCAGGGTCGTAGCCAGATGTAAAATTTAGGCAGGACTCATTTTTTCTTACCACGAATAACATTTATTTTTTAAACTATTTTTTTTAAGTAATGCATAGTTAAAGTAGGTATAGCATATAAATATATCTAGTTTTTCATTTATTAACAAATGGAAAATATAATTAACATACGATAAATAATACAATTACGAAAAAATCTTTGGTCTTTTGTAACAAAAAGGTAATCAATTATTTATAGCTATTAACATATCTAGGAATGTTACGAGTATCATTACAGCCGCAGATGTCAGTTTGAAATTTGAGCTCGTAGAGCGAGGATTTTAAGACATCTAAAGCCTGTAGTGACTCATAACATCCGTGGTTTGTTCAATAGTTTATCGGTTTCAGAAAATAAACACATTAACGTCATTAATAAATATGTTTTTTTAAATTCTTTTATGATTAACGTCATTGTCATGATTTTAGAAGGTGATCAAGTAAGTCAATGGACTGTATGTTTTTATTTAACGCCATGGTTACAATTGTTTTGTATCATATTTATAAATAATTTTTTTATTTAAACGTCATAACGTGGTCATCTCTAATTTGAAAAACTGTACAATTAATATATATTATGATAAGCAGGAGAAGTAATCTTTGTATTATTCTTGTTTTGAGTTCCGTTTGTATTAATAGTGTTATATTATCATTGTGTTTTATTTTCATTTTCTTGTCTGTTTTTTACAAGTCAGTGTGGTAATATTACCGTACAGAATACAGTTATTACTTACTTACCAGCCTAATTTTGTGCATGTAAACATAGGTTTAATATCCTGGAACCGGTAAAAATCATAATCATAGGAATACAAAATACAAATACAATAAAAAAATTAAATAAATTAAAATAAATAAATATATCATCACGCCTTTTACCCAGTACTGGGTATGACACTCTGCCGTTACCACGCGTAAGTCACGGCCCCCAAAGATGTTAGTGGAGGGGTAGCCACAGGGGTTGTTTTAATGTGGTGTAAAATAGTTGTTGGCTGTGGAAATCGAACCCGGGTTCTCAATACCACTGAGTCACCTACCCCCTAAAAAAGTAAATTAAAAAGTTGTAATTTTATTCGAACACGAATTCTCAAATCCATAAACCGACACAATACCACTGATCTCTCTACCCCGTTGACACTAATATAATCATACAATTATTTTATGTAAATAAACATAACACTAATGGCCAATATCACCAACAAAAGTTAAATTTTTAATTTGGATTAAATAAATAAAAGCAAATCGAATGTATGACAGCAATGTCAATTATTCATTTTGACATATAATTTTGAATTGCTTTTATTTATTTAAACCAAGATTAAAATTTAACTTTTGTTAGTTAAACTGGCCAATAGCAAGTTAGTCATACTAAAATTTTGCTTTGAAATATATGGACGTCCAGCTTATCAAAATGTGTCTGTAGTACAGAATTATCCTTAATTGGAATTTGTACTAGCTGCTTACATTATTTACCGAGACTTTTACAATACAGCTGCCATCCACAAATAGAAGCAAAATGCACGAAATACAATAATAACATAAGTATCTACCGTGAACAACATTGGACAACGCTCATTTATGTAACCAATTTTATATATTATACACGTAAAGAGAGTTTAGAAAATGTTCTTGAAAGCTTCTATTAAAACTATTAAACCTTCACTCAAAATTTGTTTTTTAAAGGTCACCAAACATATATCATATTTTACCTGTTATTATTTTAATTTAATGGACGACTTAGATGGTTGTTAAAGTATAATAACAGCAGGCAGGTGTTATTTATACTAATTTAGCACATGTCTTTATAATTTCCTATATTTTTCATGTTTTTTGGCGTATTATTTTGAAATAAATCATCTGTATAATCGTGCTAGATACAATCTTAATTGGTATAACGACATTCAATGGGTTGTTCCCAAGTTTTAAGTAATTTTAAAGGTGTAAGATCGCGTGTTGCTTCTGTAGTGTTAGCTTGATGACCTCAGAAAGTTTTATTTTAGCTAATTAATTTAATAATCACAAAACAATTATCTTGTTGTATTCCTATTTAATTAACAGTAATATGCAAAGGAAGTAGGTAATTTGCTTTTATTTTTATAGCACATAATTGCAGTACTAACTACAGATTTCTACCGTTACTATCTTTCAATTAAATGAAATCCTGCTTCCTATAAACCAATATCCTTAGTAGTCTTCTATTCACCAATTTCAAACTAAACTTTATCAGACCTAAAACTCCAAAATCGTAAAGTTTAATCAAGAATAAATTCGCCTTCTTTGTAAGAAGGGTCTTTCTAAAGAAATATTTCCCTTTCTTTGACGATTCAATTCTTAATTCAATTTCAACTATTTGTCAAATTCAATAAAACTTTTCTAATAAGGAAATTAAATTGTAGTAAGTATAGCTAATATTGTGCAATTGGATATAAGCATAGTAAACTTGTCCACTTTGTAGATATAGTAAAATTATAATCATTTTGAAAACTAACTAAATATAAAATTGCGCAAAGTAGTACATTGTGATTGAAAGATATTTTTTCTACGTTTGCTATGAAAAGTTGACAATTACGTTCTCATTTGTCATAGTCAAATTGACGTTTTCTGTGGAACAATAGGGAAATAACTTTGTAGCACGTCTCCAATGGCAACGCGCGAAAAAGATGTTAAACGCACATGTTTCCAATGGCAACGCGCGAAAAATAAATTAAAGCGCGCTTATTTCAATAGATCCCAGGAATACAAACATAACAGAAACTTGTCATATTGACAGTTGGCAGTTTATAAAGAAATAAATCTTCATTTTTCAGATAGCATTTTTTTCTTAAATACCCGATTCGATTAGGTTGGACTATTGAATTATTATTCTTGATAAAATATTTTAGAAAACAATTAGTTAATGATAACACTTATATACTTATTTAAACCTATCGAAAACTGCCCATTAGTTAGCTCAATGGTATTGAGCCGGCCTGTGGAATTGACAATTCGGTTTGGATTCCATAGCCGATAAACAATTTTCATCACGTTGAAACTATCCCTATGTCTTCCCCTTCACTAACATCTTTGAGGGTCGTGAGTTGACAGATGCTAACTGCACTTCACGCGAAGAAATATATCACTTACCAAGATCTGTTCAGTCAGAGTGCCACACTCAGTAATAGATAAAAGGCGTGATGATATATTTATTTTATTTATTTGAATACTGTCCATCCACTAATATATCTATAATCTATAACCGAAACAACGCAAACACCACTAAATTAAATGCATAATAAACTTAATTCCACAAAATTAAGCTTGTGAATACAACCCGCATTTAACCCAATTATTCTTACCGCTATAATTTCCTACATATACACAGTTATAAAAACATCCTTGTTTCTTTCTCACCAACCTGTGCAGCAACCATACCATCCTTGAGTCTAGCGAGGTCAGTATGAGACCAGGCACTGCGAGACCAGGGCTCCACCCCACGCAGATCCTCGCTGAACTGGAAGTCGGCCAGCTGGTTCTTCAGGAACTTCCGGATGTTCCACGGCAAGTCATTGTGTCTGCAAGAAAACACTGAATGCAGTGGCGAAAAACGTAGTGCTAGATAGGGCAAGGTTCTCAGAATGAGGTCATACGGTTTTACTTTTGTTTGACTTAGTTTAGGAAATGTTAAAAAAATAAAGCAAATAATAGTCTTTTGAATTCTAAGTTTGGGGCGTGCAATGAAAGCAAATGCCGAGACGTTGTAGATTGGTTTGTAAAACGTGTTAATAAAAGTTGGACTACTACATCATTCTTCTTTATGACTTTATTCAATATTTGAATAAAACTGACGTTTTAAATCTTTGAATATCTTATATTTTCGATCCTAGTTGCAGGGTCGTTTCGACCTGGGGGTCAAGGTACCCGCCCTACATTTAGTTTTTTTAGAAAATTTTAAAGAGCGTTTTAAATAACTGTCAAAACTATATAACTAGTAAAATCTTCTTCTAATGGCACTACAGCTTAAGTTTTAGACGAATTTGCACGTTATTTTGTATTTATTATCTATTCTTAAAATATTTATTAGATTAGAAACAACAATTAAAATAAATGAACTGTACTCAACATCAATATAAATAATTCAAATAATTTATACGAGTAGTACAGAAATGAGAAACTGCTTTGCTTATTAAGGAATAACATCACAAGCTTAAATATATTGCCAGAATGGCGTTTATTTTTTGTGAATTTTTGGTTGAACCGGTAAAAAAATCAATAATTTTAAAATTATGTTTCTATATAATTCAAAACACGAGAAATACACTCGTTGAAACCGCATTTCAATATCTCTTTTAGTTTTTGAGTTATATCGATTTTTGACTCTTTTAAAAACTCAACTTTGAGAGCCCATATCTCGAAAACTAAAAGAGATATTGAAATGCGGTTTGAACGAGTGTATTTCTCTTGCGCTACTTAACTTATACCGAAATTTTACCATTTTTGAAAATTTTTCAACTTTTTTTCAAAATTTACTTTCCTTAATATTTCAAAAAGTTGAAAAGATAATGAAAATCTGAAAACACCAGTGAATTCCTCGAGTGAAAGTACATAGGTATGCAAATTTTCAGAATTTTTTCTCTACAGATAAACATTTCAGGACAAAAAATCCGAAAACGGCCTAAAATTGTAAAAACACCAAGGGGTACCCCTTAAGAAAATTTCGGCAAAAAAAATGTGATAAAATGTACTTTTTTCTACCTTGCCCCCCTATTTTTGACCCGTAGATTACGAAAAAATTATATAAAGTGGCGTCCGAGAATTAGTTTTCGAGATATCGACGATTTAAAATTTCTGATTCTGTGCCGCCCTAACGACATACCTCTGTATCTCAAAAACTATTAAAGATAATTAAGATCTGATTACACCACCGAATTTGTCGTCATTTGCTTGCTATATAACCATAATTTTATTAAGTTTGCTTTATAGCTCAAAATGTTAGTAGGTTATTAAGAAAAAAATTAAAATCTTTAAAATTAGTGTTTTTTACACGCGTGTAACTTGTAAACAAGAAGAGATAATTTAAATCTCTTTACATAGCTGAATTCAGCGTACTTGAATTAGTAAGTATGCATAGTTTCATTAAGATATAGCAAAATATAAAAGTTTTAGGATCTCATGTTTAAAAAGGTACGAAAATGGAGAAAATTTTAGTTGTAATCATATTTCCACCACTGTTACAAAAAAGTAACAATCATTATTAGGCTCTTGAGTACACTCGTTCAATATCTCGTTTAGTTGTAGCTCAAAGTTGAGTTTAAAAAAAAAAGTCAATAATCAATATAACTCAAAAATTAAGAAATGCGGTTTGAACGAGTGTATTTCTCGTGCTCCGAACTATATAGAAACATATTTTTAAAAATGTCGAATTTTGAACCGGTTCAACCAAAAATTCACAAAATATAAATATATCATGCTTTTGAACCATTACGGCAGTGGCACTCTGCTGTAGTACATCTCAGTAAATAATATATTTGTGCTATGTGACCTGCAGTTACCAGCCGTTACATCGCTGATCCTGACTTTTTACGTAAATAAAAATTGTTACTATGACTTGTCGATTCAGTACCGTGAACTAAGTGAACCGGATCGCTTAATTAAAGATCCAGGTAGCGGCACAATGACTGATATAGCACAGCGCGTCACGGCGTTGCGATTGCTAAATGTTTTGAGTGGGTTTGTAATCTATAACACTGTTAAAAATTACTGTAAACTATAGGTACCTCTGTCAAAATAAATCAAATAAGTCTTACAGAATTTTTAATTTTTCTAATTTTGGAAAGTTGTATACAGTAAAATATTTTTTTCAAAATATCTATTAAGGTTTCTTGTTGAACCGTATTTTACACTTAGAATTTGGGAACAGTAATCACATTTTACTTTATTGTCACTTAAGTCCGTAAAATGTTTACATATTGAGCTAATTTTCCGGAAACTCATCATAAATAATTGCAATAACTAATAAAATATTAATTAAAGAATGCAATGCGCAACTTGCGACAGAGCTACTTGCATTCTATCATTTGAGTTATTCATTCGCAGCCGAGAGCCGAGCGATTCAGGTATTCCTCTGAACGTCTGAACCGCTGCACTGACGAAGATCAGAAAGGTGTATAAAGTGTGTTGGGTCTCGAAGATCCGGGTCAGTGAGTCAGATCTTTTTCGAGGTCGAGATTCGATGATCTGACTAAGTAAAAAAAAAACGACATGCCCATTTTCTACTATAAATTGTCTTTTCAATTGTAAAAATATGTTTTTAATTCATTTTATATCTGAATTAAATAAATAAAACCAAATCAAAGTAAAATGTTATATGAAGCAGTGATATTATCACTTAAATTTTAAGTTTTGTTGATGAAAACGAGCTTATAAATAAAGTACTAAATTATTATGTAAAGATTCTAGTTATTAAATGAATATGTTCATACCCATCTATAAGAGGAACCTCATGTAAAATGCGACTGACAACTTCCAGCCTCGCCTCCAAAGGGAGACAAACCCCCACTTGGACGGCAATGATCAGCACCACCCCGAACATATCCTGCAACAAAAATAAATCATTATGTAATTAATGTTACTGTTCCGCTAAAAATATATGGCCTTTAGCTAATTATGGTAGAGGGGTGCGAAGTGTGATAACGGTTATGGACAGTTCAGTAATTGATATATTTCATTTCACACAACATGCAATTCGTATCATCCAACAAATAATAACTTCGGGGCGAAAATTGGGGCTGAACCGCTAATGAAAACAAATGTGGAAATGTTTCAGGGGTTTGTTAAACAAATTTAGAAAACAAAATAACATTTTGATATGTTAATCCTTTTAATCCGCCATGAAATTAATTAATTTTAATTATAGCTCACGTAATTAACTCAAACATTGAATTAGCTGCAAGCATTTTTACAATAAATATCTCCTTCATTCTTATATACTTTAGCTTCATCCGAATTTTGGCCAAAATAAGTTTAATCTTATTATACATACATAACATCACGGTATATACCAATAAATGGGGTAGCATGAACCTCTGAAACAATCACAGAACGTCCACTCATCAAGCTTCGTCCATGCTCACTTCAACCACATTCATGTTCCTTTCATACAAGCTCATTTATTCTACATACTCAGAATCTTTCATCATAGAACATGCCATAAATTTTCTCAATAATAATTATTACAACTGGTAAAGATAGAAATATTTTTTTCATATATATGAAGTTTGATGTACAACGACGATCCTGGAATATATCAATCAAATGAGTGAAAAAAATATTCTTTCTTTACTTGATGTACATGTAATTTTTGGCATATTGATATAGAGTATTTTTACGAAGATTCAAAATTATTTTGAGATAAGTCAAAATTTCAATAACATGTTAATTTTTAAATGATTTTCAGGGAGATAAATAAATAATAATAATGAAAAAAGTCGAATGAAAACAATGAGAATGTAGTATTTATTTTCTTAAACATTTTTAAAGTAGATTTCTCATTAAATAAAGATATTCTGAATATGCCACACATTTCACAGCCGAGATATAGACAATTTTTTTCTACTCTCGTTTCATTTAAAGCCAATCGCACAGCTAAAAGTTTAATTTTAAACTTAGTTTAAATAAATAAAAGTAAATCGAATATTTTACAGCAATATCAATTATGCCATATTTATTTTATTTATTTAAATCTAGTTTAAAATTTAACTTTTAGCGTTGCAACTAGCCATTAACTTACTGGTTTCCATTGTGCTAAATAACATCTTAATCACATGTCGACAAGCCGTGACTATATATATAGTTAAATTATTTTTTTTATGTACAAAAAGTTATTTTGTTCCAATATTTGCTAAGCTTAAAACTAGGAATATTAATAGTTCTACATTTGATTCAAAAATCCATTAATCAAAAATAATTATACTCGCTGGGCAATAAAAATGTTTTTAGGAAGCTATTAAAATGAAAAAGGGAAAACAATTACAAAAATATTAAGAACCGTTCTTTGTAAAATATTTGTTTGCAAAAACTAATTTATTCAAAGTAGTTTGTATTGTTCCTCGTACACCATTAAATCCTCTATGCATTACGCTCCCAAAAACAATATTTCAGAAAGCTACAACAGATGAAAAACATACGTATGACATCCGGGCGTTAGTTGTCATTTTATCTTGACATAAAATCGCAAATTCCCACGAGAATTTGTTTATTTGAACTGCATCAAATGTCGCAAATTCAACGCATATATCAACGTGGCCTCGCTTGAGTTGGAAATGATGTTCATGTTTTTTATTTTTCACTTTTCGTTACCGCGTATTCGTAACGATACACCGTTAACCGAACCGGGAACGGGTGAGCTAACGTTACTCGTACGTTGCTATATTCCCGCTGGTTACACACACGCATTCGTACGAGCGCACACTCATGCGTAATGGAAACTGTTCTGTTACTGCTTGCTACATGGTTGCTAGTACCCACTGAGAATAAAGAATCAAGGTTTTAAAAGGTTTTTACTAAAACATCGTTTTTATTTCTGTGATTCTATGTTTCCTGTTTTGATACGGGTTTGATTTTATGTCTAAAGATTTTCAACTAGCTTTTCCTGATTTATTGCTTTTTAAGAGCATTCGCATGAAACAGAAAAGATCAACTATTTATTGCTGGTATTTTGTTACAAACAGTTAATATATTCACAAAGATAATTTATTTTATTAAAGTTAATTAAATTTGACATAAGTACTTGTGCCGCCTACGTTATTATACACGGCCTGGAACGAAAAATTTTCAAATTCCTTGAAGATTTTAATGAACAGTACGACATTGATCGTCTTCTTATATAAAAATTTCAGTTATTCCAGTTTTTTTTTGTCAGTGACAAGAAAACAAATATTTCTCTTAATTTTTATAATTCCAATTTTACATATAATAATTATGTAATTTGTGTTTGTGTATTTAGGCATTTCTTACGAAATAACTATTGCTTAAGTTATTTATCGGTAAAAGCGCCTCGTGCAGTCAAATTAGCACTCATTGTTCCTTATTTTCCAAACCTTGTTTAATCACATACTTTCTTTCTCTTTGTTAAGAAATTCAGGAAATTTAATTTAAGAATATATAAATCTTTTATACGAAGTAGGTGGATCAGTGGTATTTGAGAATCCGGGTTCGATTCCCACAGTCGACAAACAATTTTCACGAAATTAAAACTACCCTTGTGGCCCCCCCTCCACTAACATTTTTGGTGGCCGTGATTTGACGACTGGTAACCGCACTTCACGCGAAGAAATATACCACTTACCGAGATCTGCTTACGGCAGAGTGCCACACCCAGTGATGGGTAAAAGGCGTGATGATATATTTATTTATTTAAAACTACCCCTGTGGCTCCCTCTCCACTAACAACTTTGGGGACCGTAATTTAACGACTGGTAACCACATTTTACACGAAGAAATATATTATTTACCGGAATCTGTTATAGCAGAGTGTCATACCCAGTAATATAGGTAAAAGGCGTGATGATATATTTATTTTTTTATTTATTAAATCTTTTGTTTCGCCGGATAGTCCCCTAATAAATATTATTTATTTTTTATAATACAGAAGAAGAAACAGTCATAGACTGACCAATAATATGTTCTCACGAATTACAAAAGCAAATACAAAAAAATCAAACAAATAAGTATAAGTATATAAGTAATTAAAAATATATAAACCAACAATTAAAATATGTAATGTTACTAAATTACTAAGTGAAAAGGTGTAATATTATACAGGGTGTATCACAAAAAGCGTTTAACATGGGAAATCTTCATCAAAATCAATAAACAAATTTAGTTTTCAATGTTTTGTTACATCAAAAGTTTCAAAACATGGCTGTTTTTATTTAGCTTGCCATAGTGATACGCGACGAGGTGATATTATTCTCGCATCTCGCTTCACCCTGCAACAAAGATGAGAGACGAAAGCGAGAACGATAATAAAAAATTGAAAAAATAGAGATCTCGCGAGAGAGTCGCATTTTTATAGGGAAATATACAAAATATTATGTTAGGTATAATAAATAATTATTTTGTGTTTTTTATAGTATGTTGCGTCATAAGGGAAGATACGGGCATATTACATCCCGAAATTTTCAAATGGTTGCAAATGTTGAGGGATGTAAAAAGATATGTTTTCGCATCCATAACAAACAAGAGTTAATTTGAGAAAATTCATTTTTTTCTGAGGCTATATCTCAAAAACTAAACAAGATCTGAAGATTCGCTTACCGGCATTGGATTCCCCGTGTCCGAATTATAATATAATAAGCAAATTTTTACCCCATTTTAAGTGATTTTTGTATTTAATTTTCTAAGGGTGTTGGTGATTTTTCGATTTTCAAACAATTTTCTCTAACACTCAAGATTTGAAGATGTGCTCAACGACATTGAATTCCTCGTGCCCGAATTGACTTGTACGCAAATTTTTAGCCCATTTTATGTAATTTAGTTTATTTGACATTTTCTGAAATTGGCGTTTATACGACTTTTATAAATTTTGAGATAATGGTCATATTTTGGAGAAAAGTTTTGAAATTTTTAAAATCATTTAGAACTTGTTTATAAAATATATACTAAGTAAGTGGTAAAAATATTGATACAGAAAATATATAATTACATTTAAATAAATATTGATAGTAATGCCTCACAGCGGATAAACTAATTTTCACGACATTAAATATTACTTCTCCACGTCCATTACCATCTTTGGAGGCCGTGATTTTATGGCTGGTAACCGCACTTCACGCGTATAAATATATCAGTTACCTAGATTTGCAACGACCGAGTACCAAGTGTCTAAAAGATGTGATGGCATATTTATTTTATATTTTATGAATAATTAAAAGTTGAATAAAATAGTTAGTAGTACTTCTGATTCAAAGCGCGTTAATTTGATAAAGATAGGTTAAATATCAAAGCTATATTTAATAAATAAAATTAAAATGAATACTTGAAATCGGTGCTGGTGAATTTGTAAACAATGCAAATGTCATTTATGTCTTATCGGTGCTGCAGTGCTGCATCGTATCAATTTCACCTCCCATTCATGAATAACATCTGAATATCATTTCTAGCAAACAGCCCAACAAAACAATAGCAGCGCGCATTGCTTGCATCCATTGCGACAAAATTCTATGCCATTACACAATTATAATCTCGCATTATGATTATTCGCATCGTTTGATAGATTTAATTCGATTTTCCGTACAGTCCTGTAACTTAATATCGACGGAAATTCTAGCTTTTCAGTTCAGGAAATCTAATCAAGCAAAGACGCAAACCAAACTGTGCAGAGCCTCTTCGACGACTTCGTGAACTAATTGCATAATATTCAGATGGAATATTCTCATTGCTCGTGTTTTTCAACTCGGTTACTTCCTTCATAAAAGAACTCTTTATAACCGGAAATAGTGAATTCGGTTCAGGAGAATTTCATTTACTTAGTTCTTTATACATTTTCTGAATTATTTAATTAGTTTCTTCAACGAAATTTAATCTTCGTTTTGACTTTAGATTTTTATATTATTCTACGTTTTTTACACTGATTTACTTTCCGTTTCCTGCAAATTAAATTTGCATCTTTATGTCATTTTAAAGTATTTTCTCAATAGTAATGCAATAATATTTACCATGTTCAAAAGTAGTTTTGAGTTTTGAAATAATAATAAACAAATATAATTATACAGGATGTTTCACAACTTAGAGCAAAAAATTAAAGGGTATATTCTGTACGACGTGCTGATCATGAAACAAAAAGAATTTTCTTTAAATTCGAAAAATTAAGGGTTGTTAACCTAAAACATTTTTTGTAGTACTGCACTGAATTCGCTTTCCTATTAAACACAAACAATGAAGTAGGTATCAACTACGAAAGAATAATTATACAATTCAATTATTAGCAGTTATTTATAATAGAATTTTATTTAATTAATAACTTTAACATAATCATCCACTTAGTGGCAGTGGCAACAAAAAATTTTGGACTGGGAAAGATGGAAAATAGTTTTGCGATTTAAAAAAAAATTCTTTTTGTTTCATGATCAGCACGTCGTACAGAATATACCCTTTAATTTTTTGCTCTAAGTTGTGAAACACCCTGTATATGTGCACTGTTCACATGCAAAGTTATTCAGTCCGATTTTAAAACAATGTAGTAGGATTTTTATAAAACAATAATTTAACATTTGTAAAACGAAATATTTTATATGATTATTACGTAATTGTTAATTATATATTATAATTTATAAATAATACATTAATCTGACTTCTTTTATTTTTAATTACATGGAAATTATCTCCACTAATTAACAGTCAATTATAAGAAAATAACAACGCGTATCTCATATTATTCCAAAACTGATTTTTCTGATTGTTTTGCTTTTAATTATTGCATTTATAAATTATGTATAAATTCACTAATTTAATTTAAGTATTAAGGATATTAAGTGATTTCTAACCGGCTGAGGATGATTTTGAATATCGAGTCGAAGTCGACATCTTTAATTTACTTATTTACTTATTTATGTTACACTGTACAACAGGAACTTAATCCCAATTACAGTACAGGGTCCGCACTCACCGAGCCGCAGTGTGCTAGTTCATATAATTTTTAGCTTGAGTGAGATTCGAACTCGGGATCTCCGGATTCGAATTCCATATCGCTATCCACACTACCGTACTGACGGATAATACGAGATATCTCATACTGATAGAACATTTACTGATCGAAATGCTTAAAATTAATTAAAATTTAGAAACACTTGAAGATTATTCTATTATTTAATTTTTTATCACCTACTGAGATCTACTACGGGAGAGTGCCACATCCAGTGAAGGATAAAAAGACGTGATTTAATTTTTACAAATTTTAAGGGCAAATAGAAGAAATAAAATTAAATGCTTTTTGTTATATAAAAGTCGATTATGTTTTTAAAAGTGATTATTTGGGATATCCATTTTCATTGTTTTTTAAAACTTTGATATTTGCCAAATAATTTTATCAAATGAATTATTAAATTTTCATATACCAGAGTTTAATAAACAATGCAGAAATAATCTCCTGGGGTTATTAGGCTTTTAAAAACATAACCGACCCTATGTTACATAACAAAAGTTCTTATTTTGGTCTTCTCTACTTGTCCTAAAAATTTATAAAAAGAATTTTTGAACAGCCTGTATTTAGCTACCAAAATTAGCAATTAACATGTGACTAAAATATAAATAACTTCCAATTTATACTAATGTAACCGCTTGACAATATTATATTTCACTTATTTGACAGATGATCTCTTTTTCACTTTTTTGTATAAAAATTAATATTTTAATTTAATTTTCATTTACCTTCCAGCTTCCAATCGGTGTATTATAAGCGTATAATTTACTGAATATGAAACAATATTTTAAAATCTTTTCAGTTTTATTTTGTAATTATTTGTGGAAATAAAAATGTGTCTTTCCAAAACCCAGCCTTGCAGGCTTTAATATTCAGTAAGTATCAATTGTTTTTGAACAAAAAGTAACAAAGCTGCATTTTGAATATGTATTGTACAATGTACATCGTATTATCATTGTTACTTAATGCATATGTATTTTGATTCATTGATCTACGTAAAATTTGCATATTTGGCGAGTATTGGTATGTATATCTCCCATCAATCTTGTATATTATAATGAGTATCAATGGTGCAACACATTGTTCGAACTAAATGCGAAACAATAAAATAGGATTTTTCAATATTTGCTATTTGGCTAGTAAATGAACATGAGCAGAATTTCAAACCGTAAAACAATACTGCTGTTGTAGTTAACAAAATATCGCGTTTCCATCCTTGATTAACAATGCAGATGGAGTTTATTCAATTTTTCATAGAATTATACAATTTTTGTGCGGTGCTATATAGTACAAATTTTACATTTCACCTGTATTTTGATTAATATTGTGCTACCAATACTTGCAAACAGGGTTGGTTTAATTTAAATCATGATTTCAATCAGGGTGATTTAAAAAAATTAAATCTTTTTTGATTTCTTTTGTATTTTGTATTAATTTAATTATATTTCTGGCACAGAACAAAAGTGTCTTAATACAAATTCAGTTGTTTAAAATCCATTTTAAAAGTTTTTTGTAAATCAGACAAAATAATTTTCAATATATATTTATTAAATGAATTAACACAATGGGGTAGGTGGCTCAGTGGTGTCGAGTCGGCCTGTGGCTCTTGAGAACCCTGGTTCGATTCCCACAGCCGACAAACAATTTTCACCAATTTAAATCTATTCCTTTAGCTCCCCCACCACTAATACCCTTGGGGGAAGCGTAATTTGACAGCTGGTAACCGCACTTCACACGAAGAAATATATCACTTACCTGCTATGGAAGAGTGCCACACCCAGGAATGGATAAAAGGCGTGATGATATATTTATTTATTTTTATTTAAAACACAATATCCATTCAATGGAATCATTAAAAAAATATAAATAAATTAAATTATACAATCTTATAAAATTTCACTATTATTTATCTTCCATTATTTGTTATTAGTTGTTTTACAGTTATAATATTTGAACAAAAAAAACAATTTTCTTGCCTTTTCAACACCTAACTTATTTCTTAATTTGGCCACCCAAGTTGTGTAAACACATACAGAGTGAGTCTGGAAAGACGCCCCCCCCCCCCTTTAACTTTTTTATTATGAGTAATAGAAAAAAATGGTTCATATGAAAGTTTTATTATTTTAAATATACTATTTGATGGCAGATGTAGATATTTTTTATAAAGTCAGGTTTACAAGATACGACTATCAACTTTTATTTTTTAAATAGCAACCTATAATTATTTTACTAAAATAAAAACCGCCATTTTTTAAATTATCTGAAAAAATCCGAGAAAAATAAGAAAATTGAGAAATACTAGAAATAATTTTTATACAAATATTATAGGTGGCTATGTGAAAATAAACAAAATGTAACAGTGTTATACAACTTAACAAACTAAAGCAACAAATTCAGTAACAAAAACAACTTAAAACAAATGTTCAAGAAGAGTATTTTGCGAAGATATGCAAAACAGGGCTAAAGAAAGTTCAAAACACACGTTGTTGGACTTCCGCAAATCCAATTATTATTATTACAACTGGGACACAGTATTCTCAAAAAATTAATATGTGGGCCGTAATTTTGTGTCTCCACATAATTGGTCCGATAGAAATACGTGGCAATCTAAATTCCACAAATTTGGGATTGTTGCAGAATGAGATTGGTCCTGCAATAGAGGATGTTGCGCGTCCAAATCATTTGTTTTAAGTTGTTTTTGTTACTGAATTTGTTGCTTTAGTTTGTTAAGTTGTATAACACTGTTACATTTTGTTTATTTTCACATAGCCACCTATAATATTTGTATAAAAATTATTTCTAGTATTTCTCAATTTTCTTATTTTTCTCGAATTTTTTCAGATACATTAATAAAAACTAATACACCGTTGAAAAGAGAAAAAATGGCGGTTTTTATTTTAGTAAAATAATTATAGGTTGCTATTTAAAAAATAAAAGTTGATAGTCGTATCTTGTAAACCTGACTTTATAAAAAATATCTACATCTGCCATGAAATAGTATATTTAAAATAAAAAACTTTCATATGAACCATTTTTTTCTATTACTCATAATAAAAAAGTTAAAGGGGGGGGGGCGTCTTCCCAGACTCACCCTGTATAGTTGAGCATACAGTTTAAAAAAAAGTTTTCATATAAATAGTTAAATACTAATAACTTTTACTCTATGTAGTGATACAATTTATTAAAAATGATAAAAATCCAAAACTCTATAATTTTTTTTAATCATGATTTTTGCCAACCCTGCTTGCAGATATTGAGTGATGGCTTTTACCGTTTTATTTCCTTTAAAAAAAATAAAAATAGGACAGGAATAAATCTATAGACTTGCAAAGCCTGCGGTGCGGAATAAGCTGAATGATTTTTATGAAAACGTAAAAAAAGTATATATTTTTTGAACAATACTAAAACTGCCAGTATAAAATATTCATCGAATCATACGACAATTCACGTCATAAATACAATAGCTAGTAAGAGCTCGGTTCTAACTTGGTTTAGCTAAAACCAAGCAACGAAAATTGGTTACGATCAGCTGGCAATAACTATGTTAATAAAATAAAACTAGAAAAAAACACATATTAATGTGGTAAATAATAGTACAAAAATAAATTTTGGATGAGTCATATGTTTAAGTTCGGTCGTTTTAAGATGAAGCCAATGAAGCAACCAATAGCATTATAATTATAAATAAATAAAATAAATAAATATATCATCACGCCTTTTACCCATTAGTGGATGTAGCACTCTGCCTAAGCAGATCTCAGTAAGTGATGTATTCTTTCGCGTGAAGTGCTTTTATCAGCCGTCAAATCACGGCCCACAAAGATATTAGTGGTGGAGGAGCCACAGGGGTAGATTTAAATTGGTGAAAATTGTTTGTGGGCTCTAGGGATCGAACCAAGGTACTCAAGATCCACAGACCGACTCGATAGTCGATACCACTGAGCCATCTACACCATATTTAAAAATGTTAATTAAGAACTATTGAATACAATATAAACAATTTGTTAATATTATTTCGATATTGAGTAAAAATGTTAAAAATTGTTGTATTATATGTAATTAGTTTGACTAGTTTCAGTGTTATTGCCAACTTCGTATGACAAAAAAATATGATACGAATCGGTATTTAAAAAGCTAATAATTAATAATTTATGGTCGAACTGAGAAGATAAAGAAAATGAAATTTTACAAAAGTGGAATATGTTATTAATTTGCGAAAAAAGTCGTAATGGTCATGAGACTTGATGAACACGCGTTATTGCTTATGAACATTGAACAATTGGCAGTTGCTTGAATGTAAATTATCCTACGCAACCCAACGATTGTAGTAAAACGAACAAAAAAAAGAACTAGCAAATATCAAAATATTTCATAACATTTCATAGTTATATAAATGTATAATAATAAAGCTATTATTAATTAAATATTAATATACTGGTACAATTAATACCTAATTAATTATAAATGTGCAATGAAACGCTATGTATAAAATAATTAATTAATATTATATGAAGTATAAAATTCGAATAACACGCCAGTTAAACTTTGAAACAGCGATTTAGCTTAACTTCAAAGCTAACTTTTTATCTAATTTTATTTTAGAAAGAAAAAAAATACTGCTAGAATTTGAACCAGGAACCGTTGTATTCCAATCAAATGGTTATACCAGATGATCATGTGACCAAAGTTAAAAGTCCCAGGTTCAAATCTTAGCGGTGCCACAATTTTTGCCTTTATAATAAAATTAGATTTTGTAAATTGTTCAATATTTACATTAAATGTATATATATATATATATATATATATATATATATATATATATTATCCTCTACGACAGGGTGCCACACCCAGTAATGGGTAAAAGGCGTGAAGATATATTTATTTATTTTGTTTATCCCGCCTTTTATCTATTACTGGGTGTGGCTTTCAACCGTAGAAAATCTGGATAATTGATACATTATATAAAGATGTTAGTTGCGAAAGAGGATAATTTTTAATGTGGTAAATATAATCGGTTATAGAAATCTAACTCGGGCTTTCAAATCCACAATTCGACTCGATACTATTGAGCCACCTACCCCATTAAAAAAAAATACAATAACTTTTTATATAGGGTGTTAAAAAAGGCTATAAAAACTTTTTTCAAAATTCGCATAATTAAAGGGATGGTTCTTGAAGTTTACATTTTTAGTGGTACTAGCCGACACGAAATTTGCACTAAAATAATAATGAATTATTTAATCATGTACCTAACTGAGTTTAATAAGAAATAAATGTAACGGAAGTACCAGCTTTCAATGATAATTTTTTGTTTATCTGGATATAGACAAAACACGATTTGGTTGGATTTCTTAAAAAGAAATGCGTGCTTGAAGTGCGTTTCCTTTAATAAGACCGTACACAAAAAACTGATTTGTCATTTCAACGTTGAAATAAAAGGCATGATTTATAGCTATTAACATACCTAGGAATGTTAGGAGAATCATTACAGCCGCAGATGTCAGTTTGAAATCCGAGCTCGTAGAGCAAGGATTTTAAGATATCTAAGGTCTGTTATGACTCATAACATCCGTGGTTTGTTCAATAGTTTATCGGTTTCAGAATATAAACACATTAATGTCATTAATAAATATTATTTTTTGCAATTATTTTATGAAAAACGTCATTGTCATCATTTTAGAAGGTGATCAAGTAAATCTATGGTCTGTATGTTTTTATTTAACGCCATGTTTACAATTGTTTTGTATCATATTTATAAATAATTGTTTTATTTAAACGTCATAACGTGGTCATCCCTAATTTGAAAGACTGTACAATTAATATATATTATGATAAACAGGAGCAGTAATCTTTGTATTATTGCTGTTTTGAGTTCCGTTTGTATGAATAGTGTTATATTATCATTGTGTTTTATTTTCATTTTCTTGACTGTTTTGACAAATCAGTATAGTAATATTACCGTACAGAATACAGTTATTACTTACTTACCAGCCTACTTTTGTGCATGTAAACATAGGTTTACTATCCTGAAACCAGTAAATAATTAAAACATTTATGAAATGATTTAATAATCTGAAAAACAAAAACATCGATAAATTGGTCTACTAATGTAGCAGTACAGTAGTGTGGTTAGCATGACGGCATTTAAATCTCAGTTAAAAATATACAAACTACAACACTGCGGCTCGGCGAGTTGGAACTCTGTACTGTAATTGGGATTAAGTTCCTGTTGTACAGAGTAACATAAATAAATAAACTTTTGTAATAAAATATAGTTAGGGTAGTTTGGTGTTGTGTGGATAAGTATGTTGGCAATACTCTGAGAGTGAAAAGAGAGACGGTTGTTAATAGTAACGAACACAAGACAGGGGAAAAAAGTAAGAAGGAAAATGTGGTGAATACATAACAAATAAAGAAAGTAAATCTTTTAGTGTGATAAGTTCGTGTAAAAGTAATCAAAGGACAGCAGAAGTTTTGACAGACGACTTGAATTCTTCATATCTAGTCTATCTACGGACAGCTAACAGAAAAGGATGAATGGAACATTATATGTTTCATGCTGAAGATATTCATTAGCAAGAAGATTTATAAAACGGATTAACGATAGTACTATTTATAATATTATCTATAACTCTGTTTTAATTTAAAGTAGATTTATGAAATTAATGAAATTTGATGCTTATTACAATCTTTTTAAAACAAGTTTAAATAAACTTGTTTTGTTTAATAGAAGGAAAGAGAAAAACTAAGTATTTTTAATAATAAAATATTACCAATTATGGATTGTAATAATCTTAAACGTTTCATTGTAATTTGTAAAGTATTTATTTAAATTTTCACATATAATCTCCATTGGGCATTAATTTAAATTTTGTATTTAGGACTGTTATAACATCAAGTTGTGCACCTCCCTTTTTGGTCATTATATAACTTCCGGAAGTGGTATTTTACTTGAAGCCTATAATAGATTTTAATGAAAAACTATATTAAAATATAATTAACCGAAAGTGATACATTACATGAAGCTGCTAACAGTTTTGCTTGAAAAAAATGGTATTTTGTGTTTAGAAATAAATGCTGCAAATAAAAGTTTTAGAGAATTAAATTCTGCGTCTAGCATATTAAAATTTATTAAATTATCCTTTTATATAAGCGAGATATGTAAATTTAAAAATTATATATTTTTTGTTTTTGTAATTAAGTTTGCTATGGATTAGGACAAAAAATAAGATAAAAATAAAATCTGTAATATCATTGTCAAATTATCTCAAACATGTGCAATAAAAAAATGTAGGTATAGTATAATACGCGTACAAGGAAGTAATGTGGTGTCCACATCAGATTTTTTTATTTTGTGAAGCAACCGTAGTTTTATTTATCTCAACTCAAAACAATGATTGCAATAAATCTAGGTAAATGCTTGCTTTACTCACAACAATCCACGCAACACTAACACCGCACCGTCCAAGTTTCCCTCGTCCTGTCAACGACTCATTCCGTTCTGCGTCATAAAGGCCTTGTCCGCGTCTCGGCGTCTCGAGATCCCGGCAACTAGCACCACGCTTGCCGACATACGCTAACCCTCGCAGCCGGCGCCGGTGTGTGCAAACATTTCCGGTTAATAGGACGTGTAATCGAACATATTAGGTTCGTGGTTCGTTCGCGGTTGTGACCTCCGATGATCTGACCTCTGGTGGGTTTTTGTACAAGAACAAACGGCTTTGTGCTGTGTGACGTGACAGGATTATAGGGTGGATTTTTGGAATTTTTGTTGTCAAATACGGGTTTGATCTGTGTGTGGAAGTTATTGTTTTTTTTGTTTGGTTTATTGGAGGGTTTGTTTAGGATTGATGGATTAAAGAATTTATCTATCTGGAAACATTTTTTTTTAATTTCAGAATATAGTAAATTCTTCATACGACAAAGACAACTCTTTTTAAATGATTGAACATATTTGTTTAATATTGAAAATATTTAATTATCTAACAATTGTTGTTAACTTTTGTGAATTGAGGTTTCCAGCGATGTATAACTTTTATTTTAATTTTTATGGCATTATTTCGTGGCTTGTGAATATTTTTTTGGTCGTATGTTGAACATTGAAAATTTAATATTTTAATTAAACAATATTATGCCCTGATCTTCAGTATTACGGTGGTGTGAATAACGTTACGGAATTCGCTAGAAATGAAATACCCTAATGTTTGCGAATTTCAATAATATTATTTTTCTACAACTGTCAAAAAATGTTAATTTTTTTTCACTAATATCAATACGCGAAGTACGTAATTTTTTCATCATTTAAATTACCATGACAACGCGTATTTTACGCATTATTTTGCACGCAGTATTGTACAAAAAAGTTGAACGTTCCTAAACGTTTTTTTTAGAGTACCATAAAAATAAAATGTTTAATATTTTATGTTCAGCTGCATCATAACTATTTGATTTATGATTCTGTTTACTGTCCATAAAATATAACTTTATTGGACTAATCCGATAAAATAGTAAAATAGCAATGTCAAAATTATACTAACAGAAATAATTAATTCCTTTAAATTGAACGCACTTTCTTTTACATTTTTTTTTGCAATTCTTCTAATCTTGTAGACAAACACTTATTGCGTTCATTCGGCCATAAACTACGGCTCGTCCAATAAAGTCCTGCATTATGTACATGTTACATAAATAGCTATTATTTCATTTCATAAGGAATGCCATTAATATAAAATTGATTTTGTACATTGCTTACACATGATAAGTAATGACTGATTGATGATCTTTTATGTGTGTGCCTTACAAAATTATTTATTTAAATTAATTTTTATTATAACTTATTTACGTAAATAGTTTCAAAAATTTTCAAATTCTCTTAAATATTTGATGTCATATTTTATCCGCTATCGGATATGTCGAAAGTCTTTTGGAGAAAAATACTTAAAGTACGGAGAACTGCATTTTTATCCACTTTTTATTTAGATATTTTTCTCTAATATAATTTAAAAACGTTATGTGTAGCGAAAATTTTACGATGCCAAATATGTTCAAAATAATATTAGAAATAGTAATTATGTTGATAAGATATTTCCTTCCTTTAACATTTTATTATTTTCGTCATAATTATACATTTAAAAACGAAACAAAAATATTAATTCAAATATAAATACTAGATATCATGTGGCTCTGCCATAGATATACATATTTATAAATATATTAAATAAAAGTAAAATCTTATAAAATTAATTATTAAACTCCTAAAAGCAGAATGATATAAATAGGTAAATATTTATTGCTTAAATTTAACTTCATTCTCATGTTCATATAAGATATGAAATTTTAGTAGCATATTAACTAATTATGTATTTTAATTAATTTATATAAATTTAACTAATTAAAGATCTTACCTTAATTATATGTACACTTTAAATTATTCATAACGAAATTAACAAAACCACAAATTTAATTTCACCTCACAAGACACATTTATAATTATAAATTTTACATAATTAAAAACAATTAAAATGAAATTAAGTTCTGAAAAATTTAATCGAATGTCTTTAAATGTAAATGATTTAAATTCGCAAATGCGTAATATGTGAGCGCGACAACCCGTAGCCTCTCCGCGGTCACCAAACGTCCGGCACCGACTGAACTCAGCAGCTGCGAAGCGCAAGCTTCCAAGCTTCGCGAGCTTGGAGCTTTCAGAGTTCATACGCACGCTCTGTTCTCCGCGGCCTGAGCTTGCAAGCATCGCGTTCTGGAAATGTGCCATTAGATTCGTCGTGTTCGCAAAATAACGGGTATTAGACGCTTTTCTAGTGCAACGAGCTTTTTTTAGCTTATGTGATGGCCAATTTTACTCATGTGCTTGCGGTTTTTTAGTTATTTTATCTTTTAAGAGCTGGAACCAAGAAGGAGTCAAGTTGGTGGTAGTTAGGTTTAATGTAATTCTATAAATTTTTTTTATTATTTCCATAATTCTATTTATCGAATTTAATCTTACGTTATTTGAGAAAATGAATAGGAATATTTTTATTTATGCGATATTTCAATTAAAGTTAAAAAAAAATATTATAGTAAAAATTAAATAAAATATAATAAATAATATATCATCACGCTTTTTACCCATTATTGGGTGTGGCACTCTGCCGTAGAAGATGTTAGTGGAGGAGAAGCCACAGAGGGTAGTTTTGACGTGGTGAAAATTGTTTGTCGGCTGTGGGAATCAAACCCGGGTTCTCAAATCCACACCTATCCCATAAAAAGAAACATTTTGTTACATGGCATAAATAATAATTATTAATAAATAAAATAAATATATCATCACGCCTTTTGCCCATTACTAGCTGTGGAACTTTGCCGTAACATATCTCTGTAAGTGATATATTTCTTCGTGTGAAGCGCGGTTACCAGCCATCAAATCACGGCCCCCAAAGATGTTAGTTGTTTGTCGGCTGAGGGAATCATAATAAATCATGTATCTATATAATATAACTTATTGGTGTTATTATTAAATATTTAATTTAATTTGCAAATCAGAGGAATCCCACTAATTTAATAATATTTTTGTTGTATTTTTATTTTTGAAAAATGTGTTTCATGTCCTAATTAATAACTTCATTAGCAAATAATAAAAATCAAAGTAAGCCAACCGTAATGAATTAAATCAAATAACATATGTATTTGTTATCACGATTTTTTATGTTCATTTAAATTAAAAATATTCAATTGGTAAAAAATAAAATATGCATATTTATTATTTATTTAATCAAAACCCCACATTAATTAAACAGATATTTCTTTTTGTATACAGAATTTTATTACTGTAGACTATATTTAAAAACATTATTATTAAAATATTCCATTCGCTTTTGTTTAATATATTTTGAATATAATTAAAAACTAGATTACAATAAAAACTAAACCGGTATACAACACAAAGAGAAAATTCAACAAATTTAATTTTTCCGTGAAAATTCGATACTCACTTGACTTTTAATTTCCGTTTGGTCCAGGCTTCGTTATCTCTTCTCCTCTTTGCAATAAATTTCGTGGATGTATTCTAGTTTCAGCGGCATCGTCGTATCCCTCACCTGAAACGCTGAAATTCCTGCTCCTTTCTCCTGAATGTTCCTGTGAAACGCGTATGAGACAAGCGCTGAGCTGCCGCAGTGGTTATATGGCTCCTGGTTAGTGGTTTCACGTTTAAACCTTGTGGTTTTAATATGTGTTGGCCATGCGTAATTAGTTTTATTAGACAACGAAAAGTTTTATAATGTGCCACGGAAATCTGTTCATTCCGCTATTTCCTTGATTAGCTAACTCTTACTTCGACTGCTATCTAATACTTTCATTCATTTATAAACTCTACCTCTCAAAGAATAAAATTTCTATAATCTTAGTTATGACGTATCTCGGCAAAGGCTCACTCTATAAATTTGAAATTAGACATGATAATGATAAGAAACGGCCATTCTAAGTGCAATTTTAAGTTTAAGTACCTATGGCTCGTTTTTTTGTGACTTCCTTGGTATATCCAAATACATCCCGCAAATACTTCCGTACGACATTTCAGCATTTCTAATAGAATATTAAAGAACGAGACATGTTTTCTTTGTATGCGTCCAAGTTTAGGAAACGAGCCGCAGGCGAATTTTCTAAAAAACAAGTGCAATAAAAGTTATATAGAATGAGTTTTTTATCATTTAAAGTTTTTTTAAATCAACAATATTTTAAATAGAGCCAATTTAGGGAAATTTGTATATGTTGTGGGTGGTAGCAGTTATTGACATTTATGTAATTATTCAGATTTTGAGGCTATATTGAAATTTTGATGCTATTAGCTTGATAGATTCAGTATGTCATCCGCTACTACCAACCGTCTAAAACAAAATGTTGCGTATCGCAATGAACGCTCTTTCGATACACAAATGGGTTTCATAAGGACTTATTTTATGAACGCAAAAAATAAAAAATAATTTAGAAACGTTTAAAATATCCAATCAGTGAATATATATTTTTTTCAATGAAAATTATATTAATTTAAGCCATTTGTCTAAAATAGCTCATGTACAGGGTCGTACGGTAATTTTTTGACGCCTAGAGAAGACATTTTTAAAAAGCATTTTTATTATATACCGTTAATATTTAATATACAAAGCCGCTGATATTTGTAATACGGCGCGCTGCTGATATTTTTGATCGGCGTAGCCGGCCTGAATTTTTCTTTTATCAATAAAAATTCTTTTAGTAATTCAAAGATTTAAATCTATAGGTATTTTACGGTTTGTCGAGTTAGTGCTACTTTCTTGTGTAAGGTTGGTAGCATTAGCTGATTAACTGTATTGTGAAACTTCATTGTTTTGAACTAACAGAACAAAAGTTTTGTAGTGTCAGCTGATGTTGTTTACTCTTAGCAATGATTTAATTTCTGTTAGCGGTATGTTTATGTTTTTATTTATATCTTTACTTTACTGGGTGTGGCCCTCTGCCTAAGCAGATCTCGGTAAGTGATATATTTTTTCGCGTGAAGTGCGGTTATCAGCCGTCAAATCACGGCCCCCAAATATATTAGTGAAGGGGGAGCTACAGGGGTAGATTTAAATTGGTGAAAATTGTTTGTCGGCTGTGGGGATCGAACCAGGGTTCTCAAGATCCACAGGCCGACTCGATACCACTGAGCCACCTACCCCATTGTGTTAATTCATTTAATAAATATATATTGAAAATTATTTTGTCTGATTTACAAAAAACTTTTAAAATGTATTTTAAACAACTGAATTTGTATTAAGACACTTTTGTTCTGTGCCAGAAATATAATTAAATTAATACAAAATACAAAAGAAATCAAAAAAGATTTAATTTTTTTAAATCACCCTGATTTAAATCATGATTTAAATTAAACCAACTCTGTTTGCAAGTATTGGTAGCACAATATTAATCAAAATACAGGTGAAATGTAAAATTTGTACTATATAGCACCGCACAAAAATTGTATAATTCTATGAAAAATATATATATATATATATATATATATATATATATATATATATATATATATTAGTAAATAATTAAATGGACTATTAAACCAGCGACACTAAAATATTCTATGTTAATTATTAATAGTAACAAGAAACAATGGTCCTTTTCAGGACCATGAACACACAAAAAGAGAATTTCTTTTATTGCAATTTATCATAACAATTAATAATTCAAAATTATTTTTTCTTCTGACATTTTTGTTTCATTTCCAAGGCTATCTCTATTTTTAAGCAAACTTCAACATTTTAAATTTAATTTCTCCAGTTATAAGCATGCATTTTAATTCTGTTTATTGATTTTATGTAGAATTTTTTGCTGTACAACATTTGTTTAAAGCTTTTTCCTTCAAAATAATAAGGGAAGCAGGAAATTATAAAAATATGTTCCGGTATCCCAGTCACCAACTACTATTACGAATATTTCCTCATCATCCTCGACACCAACAAATCACCTCCACTTCCAACTATCTACTCAATCAGCAACTATTCCAGACATCAGTCAACAAATTCGCCTGAAGCGCTGTTCCTATAACCAGTGTAACCTATCCGGTAAACAGTAACCACTAACTAGTAACTATTCAGTAACCAGTGAACTGCCAGTGTAACCGCGGCCACAGCCACACACAGCCCGATCATTATCAAGTTTAACTCCACGTATCATTCAGGTGTGCAGCGAGCAGTTACCGTGTGTTACCTGGGTAGTGTGCGTGAGACGATGAGACTGCTAATCACTGATACCGGGTGTTGGTTCACACCAGGAAGTTGATCATGCGAATGAATTATTTTACTAGTTTAAATTGTGGTTATGGTTGATGATAATGTAATAGTAATTGAGGGTTATTAATTTTAGTTACTGTGTCATTTAGGTTTGTGATGTATAATTAGTGGTGACAGTAAAGCTTTTTTGTTAATTAACACCTAAAAGCTATTTTTGACGGTTTTAAATTGTGTGTCAACATTATATTATTAAATGTGACAAATTGGGACGTAGTTAAAGTAAGAACATTATTTATTTATTTATTTATTTATGTTACGCTGTACAACAGGACCTTAATCCCAATTACAGTACAGGGTCCGCACTCACCGAGCCGCAGTGTAGTAGTTTATATAATTTTAAGCTTGAGTGAGATTCGAATTTCGTATTGCTATCCACAACACCGTACTGACGGATTATAATAAACAATTTTAGGCTTATAAAGATTAAGATTTATCGATAAATAAATAAATTTCAGCTGTTTAACATTACAAAGTGAAATTCAAAATTGAAATGTGCGTACAGAATATGTGATATAATATACTGGGTGTATCATGAAAAGCGGGTCATAGGTATTTAACATTGCATTACATCACAAATTATTTTATAAAAATATGCTTCAAATAAAAGTTTAAAATTCTCCATCTAAATCAATAAAGTAATTTTATTTTTTTATATTTTAAGGTGCATTATTATACCGAAAATAGTTTCAGAATTAAGGCTATTGTAAATCTGTTTTTGGTAATTTTTTATTTTGCAAGATTTCAACCTCTACTTGAAACTTTAATGATATATATATATGTCCGTCAGTACGGTGGTGTGTATAGCAATATGGAATTCGAATCCGGAGATCCCGAGTTCGAATCGCACTCAAGCTAAAAATTATATAAAACTACCACACTGCGGCTCGGTGAGTGCGGACCCTGTACTGTAATTGGGATTAAGTTCCTGTTGTACAGCGTAACATAAATAAATAAATAAATAAATAAACACCCTGTATATAAATTATATATTATTGCTTGAAAATGGTCAAAATTAAATTGTTTAAATTTTTACCGCTAAAGCCTGAAATCCTTTAAAAATTATTTGTGTGTGTGTGTGTGTGTGAAGTAAAAAGAAAAGTGAGAAAAATTTCAAGTATATTCTTCTGAATTTATAGTTGAAAAACGTCAAAATATATTCGGCAGCGTTTCCACATGTCACATAAATCCATAGATTGTAGTTCGATTTTTTTTTGCAACTGAAATTGTAAAATTTCGATGTAATAAAAAACATAAAGTAAAAAACAAATAGTATATTATAACATATTGCTACACTCGTTTCTTTGGAGTACAAAAGCGAAGCGAGAATACGTAGTCTTATAAAACTCGTATAATAATATAGTATTATGTTTTGTAATTTTATAAATTTATTTAAATAAATTTTATCACCTATCATTTAATATGATTAATTAATGATAAGTAAATAAAAACAAAAATTTTGAAGTGTAAGTATTCAATAGAAATATATCGTGTTGAAAATGAAGGTGTAAAATTCTTTACAGCGATTGAGCAAGATCAGAAAATAAGTTCATTTCAGCGTTTTTGTGAAAAGATTAAGTCCAGGAATCGGTTTCTTAAAGTTTCAGTTAAAAATTTTGCGTAGGAATAAAAAGATTCATTTTTTTGTCAACCATCTCTCTGTATATTAAAAATTCGAAGCAAATCTCTTCAGTAGAATATTTTATGCTTGAAGAAACACCATAAATTTTAAAGATTTATTTTTATAGCGGTCCTTTCCCTTCGACGTAGAATATAAACTTGGTACCATTAACGATTTAACGCACAAATACCCTATAAAAATGCTGTAAAGAAATGAGTGGCAACTGTCATGCATTTATCATAATTTTTCTGACATATTTCCTATATATTTAACCGGATTTGTGTGCGAATTACTTCAAAATTTATATGCAAATATTTTTATTTTTCTCACTAAGAAACAAGGAAAACTTCCTAACAATTTATTTAATATTAAATCAAGAATGGGGTCATCCACTATAGTTACAAAATAGTTAATTAGCCATTTATATTAAGACTAGACTTTTATTGGTTTTATTATATTTGAGTATTTAATGCCATTAACTTTAATGTCAGAGTATTGCGATCTGTCTGTAATATTTAATCCATTCAGAATTCTTGCTACTTTTCGTGTTTTCTATCATCATCTAATGACGGCTAATTTTGTCTACCTATTTTGAGGCTGTTGTTTTGCTTACGTCATTATGCTTCATCCGGCAGTACGGTGGTGTGGATGACAACACGAAATTTGAAACTGGAGATCCCGAGTTCGAATCGCATTCAAGCTGAAAATTGCTACCACAGGGCGGCTTCATGAATGCGGACCCTGTACTGTAATTGGGATTAAGTTCCTGTTGTACAGAGTAACATAAATAAATAAATAAATATGTAAAATTGATAATTATGTTACATATAGAGAGTGTATCTGTACTTCGAGAAAAACATTAAAGGGTATATACTATAAGATGTACTGATCACGGAACAAAAATATGTTTTTTAAAATTCGCTAAATTAAGGATGGTTTACTTAAATTGAACATTTTTATGGCCAATTAATTAGCGTACTTTATTGCTTCACCCGCTGCATTTAACTAAATTAAATTATTAATTACACATCAGACATTTATTTGATGTGGTATAAACAATTACTTGTAAAAAGATTTAAATAAAATTATTAAAAATAACTATCGACCAGTGCCTAATAAAATATTGCCTTTAAATACGATGCAAATTTTTTTGTGAATTTCAAAAAAATATATTTTTGTTCCATGTCTTATGTACATCTTATAGTATATAGCCGAGATCTGCTCCGGCAGAGTGCAACTTGCTGTAATGGGTAAAAGGCGTGATGATATATTTATTTTTATTTTATTTTTAAAATTAATTAAAACTTAATGAACATAAATTAAGACTGTCTAATATTTTAATATGGGGTAGATGGCTCAGTGGTATCGAGTCGGCGTGTAAATCTTGACTACCCTGGTTCGATCCCCACAGCCAACAAATAATTTTCACCAATTTAAATCTACCCCTGTGGCTCCCCTCCACTAATATCTTTGGGGGCCATGATTTGATGGCTGGTAACCGCACTTCACGCGAAAAAATGTATCACTTACCGAGATCTGCTTATACAGAGTGCCACGCCCAGTAATTGGTAAAAGGCGTGATGATATATTTATTTATTTAATATTGTACATGATTTTAAATTTAGATGAAATTAAAAAAATAATGAAGATTGAGAGAAAAAATACAAAATTTCAGTAAATTCTTTTTTTCATTGCGTTATTATTATTTTCACGATCTTATCATAAAATATTAATTGCTATGTCAAGATTTTTACAAATTGCATTTCGGCTTCGTTCGTTTATTATCGACAAATTCCGAAAGCTATTGGATCCGTATAATATATTTAGCAGGTAGAATATTGCTTTGTAAGATATTTAAAAATATTTTAACAGTACCGAACATGTTACAGCATATCTTACCAATTATTTTCGTTTATTCCAGTCAGTAGAGTGCGGGCTATTGCTGTGATCGAAGTGTCGGTGTTTTGTGAGTGTTTTAAATACAATATTTAGTGATATGTTAATGCGTAATTTGGCTTAAATTGTGTGTGTTATTGTGCGTATTACTGTGTGACATATATAGACTTAATTAATGATTGGTGGAATAGATTATACGAACATCGTTGGATCCAGGATCGTGCTGATTGGATACTGGACAACGTGGAACATAGTCTGTAGCTGATTCCTATCCAAAGTATGTAATAATATTAAGAATATAATTATGAAAATTCTTTTTAAACTCATTACTGTAGAAAATACATTTTAAAGGTAAATTGGAATATAATCCACTGAAATATTTGGAGCTTGGACTAAGTTTAATAATATTTTTTCTACTTTCATTATTAAAATGTTATTTAATGTACTGGTTTCCATGAGGCTAAATAACATCTTAATCACATGATGAGCTGTGGCCTCCTACGTTTTAGTCACGGCTTGAGAAGCACGGAGTGAAGTTAGCTTTCTGGATTTGTCGTTGTAGCTTAATCTCACTTTTTAAATCATTTCTAAAACTCTATACATTTTTTGTTGTATTTATTTGTAATGGTAGAAAAAATTGGTGACACTTTAGATACTCGTTTTTTATATAAATTCGTAACTAAAGGGACGTTTATAAAACTTCTTACATGTAATATACCATTAAAAATAATTAGCTAAGTCACTGACTACAAAATTATAAAATAAAATAAAAATTTATATATTATCACGTCTTTAACACTTTACTGGATTTGGCAGCCTGCCGTAACAAATTTCAGTAAGTGATATATTCCTTCGTGTGAAGTGCAGTTATCAGTCGTCAAATTACGACCCCCAAAGATGTTAGTGGAGGGAAAGTTTTTATGTGGTGAAAATTATTAGCTGTGGGAATCAAATCTGTGTTCTCAAAACTACAAGTTTACTCGATATCACTGAGCTCACGATCAAATCAAATATCCAAAATTATTAAAATAAATGTCAGTCTTAAATGAATGTCAGAAGAGAAAACAAATCAATTAATATTTTATTGAGAAATCTGAGGAAACTATGAAAACAGAAAATGTTATGTTGCTAATGGTCAATAATCTATATTAAATATAATGACAATTCTACTCATAACTTTTCATCCAATCAAATTACAGTATTTTACTGAATTGAACCAATCACAGTAGTATTACAGCGACAATTTCACTATATAACTATTTTGAGTAGATTAATATTGTTGAATTTTATTTGACTTTGTTTATTTTGCTTAGTTATATCGAAAAATTAAACAATGTAAATTGATCACCAAGGTAATAGTAGTTCAGACATGGTTTTCAAAATACTGCAGGTAACATTTTTTTGGAGTAAATAAAATATTTCGAGGAATTTTCAAGCCGAATACCATACGTGACTATGATTTTCCTTTGGTAATTTTTGCTTGTTGCTTTAAGAAAATCTATACTCTTGCTATCGCACTTGTGCAGATTTTCGTCGCAACAAGCAGTCGTGATCATGACAACAAAATTTTCCGCCAAAATCATAGTCACTAATGGCATTATATATGAAAATTTGTGTCTTAATGAGTGTAATTAAGGTATAGATAAAACATATTTTGTTAGTAAATTAAAGTTTGGGAGAAGAAAACAATTCTTTTACATCATAGACCTCGATATCAATATTAATGAATAGTATTAGGAACACCAGCAAAATTGAAGAACAGAAGTTTTGAAATTAGGGTAGTAATAAACGATAAAGTCGCGCCAATGTTCTTAGTTGAAAATTCGTGCTTTTAGCAGTTAATGAAAAGCAAATGCATTTCTTACAACACGAATTAACTTAGTTTTAAAGTTTCATTCGATATCAGAAATATACAAAAGTGAACGTATCATTAAAAATAATGGCAACGATATAAATTTAGGCAGTGTAGCGGATGCAATTTATTAACAAAAGAAACCGTTTTCTAAAGAATTTTTATTCAAGCTAAGGAAATTATTCCTTTTTTTCCTTCACAGAGTTTTGTGATGCGAGAAAAGTTAGAGTAATTTATTGCTTTCCTTTATGCACACAATTGATCATGTTTCATTAAAAAAATTTAATTCAGTCTATGATCTCATGCTAATAAGAATTACTGTTATAGTTATTAACTTCATTCATATTTTCATTTTATGAGGTACAACTCTCTGAAAAATGAGTTTTCTTTTTATGAGAATCGGTAATTCATATTCTATCTCTGGAGCACAGATTTTATGCGAGGGAAAAAAGATATTTCATTTACATTTGCATATTTATTCACATTACTAAAAGTAAATGTTTCTCCACTCATTCCACCAAATTCAGAGTGTGGAAACTTTACACACTGACTGATCCTGTGGACAGGATAATTGTCTCTCTAATATTGTATAAAAATATATCGACTGTAAAATTGTTATACGAAATAAAAGAAATACAATGTTAATTTCTTAATATATCGATCATTATTTTAATAATTATATTAAGGCAAAAATTAGAATTATCTTTAAACTTACAACTTAAAATACAAACAAAACATGGAGGTCTCTCATTCGCAGGATTTCAAAGTAACTTTTATCTGAAATATTCGACAAATATATTTTTGCTGCGTGATATTAAAAGTGGTCTTTTGTTGACTATTGATAGGTTGTAAAGTGATATTTTTATAGACTAGGTTATAAAAATGCCCTCTTACAGCTTAGGCCGTAAATGTTTTGCTATTTAAAACAACATATTTGATATTTATAATTTAATTTAATAATATTATAATAAAGAACATATTTTTTTCGTACGCGTTCAAGAATACAACAATAAAAAATTACAACAATGAAAGTTTACAACAATAAAAGTTTACAATTAGGCGAGTTTTCTAAAAGACTAGTATAATAAAACTCATAAAATGAGTTAATCATACTATTTTTTATATTTTTTGTTTTTTATATATATTTTTTTAAATGCGATATTTTAAATTCAGTCAATTTAGGACAATTTGTATATGAAATGTTGGTAACTGTTATTGGTATATGTACAATTGTTCAGATTTTAAGGTTGTATTGAAATATTGATGATCTCAGCTTGATTGTTTCAGTATGTTATCCGTTACTACCAACCGTCTAAAACAAAATGTTGCGTATCATAAACGCTTTTTCGATACCCAACTGGGTTTCGTAAAGACTTACTTATGAACGCAAAATAGAAAAATATAATTACTATCTCATGCCACTTCTTTAATCTTGAGTGAAATAAAAATTCCTTCGTCACTTTCCATTATTTATTTATTTATTTATTTTTTATTTATTTATATATAACCTTCCAACAGGATAACAAGTATCCCAATAACAGGAAGGTTAAAACAGCAAATACAAAAAAAAATAGCACAGCGTATATATATTGTAAATTGAATTAATATACCGGGTGAACAAGCTTACCCAAAAATATTTTTATAGCAATTACATTAATATTACAGATTTAGAAATTACACATAAAACTACATAAAAAGTAAAATTATTCTAGTTCCGGTGAAACCAGAAGTGACTCCAATGTTCTTCTTTTAAATAAAACAACCTTTATATTTTTCAAAATGTTGGTTCTACATGACATTTGAATAAAAAGTCTAATAAATTTAATTTGTTTTTTACGCTGAATTGAAAAATTCACTTCTTATACATGGTTTAATTTAGAAAATCTTGTAGAAAGTAAATTTTCAATAACAGAGTTGGGGTTATTTATTATTAAATAAATAAAATAAACATTATGTTATATATAATATTTGGCACAAGAATTGTTATTTTTTGTTTTTGGTTACTGGTCCAACAAAAGTGGCTAATGTTGTATACATTATCATTGATATACGATTAGTGTAAAATCGATACATTCTCCCCAAAATCTTGAATATATGGCCGATAGAGCAATTAACAGGATAACAGAATATTTTGCGGTGCTTAGTAAAGGATTTAATAACGAATAACGTGTATATTTATGAGAATAGCTTTTTGAATTATTACCAAACGTTCAACTGGTCATAAATTACGCCTTAATTCAACCCTGTACGGGTTAGAGCCTCGTTAACATACGCACACACCCTTTCGCCCCTCTTATCTTCTCTAAACTTTACAGCCTCATTAATTTACTCTTATATATTAATCTTTCAAATCTCTTAAATTAAATTTTGCAGTGTAACATAACAATGGATGCACAGACTGCGCCTTAAATTTAAATAAACATAAAACTTCGTTTCAAGAATAATTTATCGTTATGAAATATTATTTTCTGTTGAGATTTATGAAATATGTATGTGGGAAATTTATTTTGTTTTGTTGATTAGATTTTGTTTTATATTAATGATGTTTTCATTGTGGTATTCAGAAGATAAATGAAATCATGATATTTTGTTATTCTGAAGGCACTAATGCACGATAAACAACATTATGTCATGTATGATGTTGATATATAAATTCAATGAATGTAAATGAATTACTTCATTTACATTTTAAATTTGATTTGAATTACTAATTCAGTGCTTTTCAACAGTATCATTGCATTCTACAAAAATATGTTAGGTATATTTCTTTATTCGTATTATTGAATTTAACTGTTTCCCTCCAGTGAAATTTTGACAACAGAGATTTAGATTTTAGGGCGGATATTTTATTCGTACATTGCCAAACGTCAAATTAATATAACTTAAGCTTGGTGTTAGGGACACAGCTAAATTTATTTCCACATTATTTGTATTTAAATCAACGAATTCGAATCAATTTTATTTATTTTATGACGTATATAACATTACTGTCAAAAGTTCGATCGTCATTTAAATGAATAATAGTTATTTGTGAATTTGGGCCGCGAAATGATGTCATAGATACCAACATTGAATTAATAAAAGTAAATAAATTGTTTTTTAAATAGCTTATTCACATCATTCATTTGGTTTTAATTCCAAGTTGATAATGTAATGTAATCAACAAAAAAGAGTCACTTTTACGCACATAAATATACCACTTACAAGATTTGCTATGGCAAAATGCCACACCCAGAAATGAGTAAAATATAAATAAATAAAATAAATATATCTTCACGCCTTTTACACATTACTGGGTGTGGCACCCTGCCTAAGCAGATCTCGGTAAGTGATATATTTTTGAGCGTGAAGTGCGATTACCAGCCGTCAAATCACGTCCGTCAAAGATATTAGTGGGGGGGGGCACAGGGGTAGATTTTTGTTGGCTGTGGGGATCGAACCAGGATTCTCAAGATCCACAGGCCGACTCGATACCACTGAGCCACCTACCCCATTATTAAATGGGTAAAAGATGTGTTTATATATTTATTTTGAAATGGAATTAGATAAAATATTGTACAATGTAATGTACAGTTCTCGGCATGCCCAATAATTTTTGTTATTTCATATTGTAATATGATGCATTACAATATTTATATCGTAAATAACTATTATTTTATTATCTATAAAACCAAGAATGTTTGACATTTTTGGGTACTCGTAAGAATAGTTTTAAATGTTACATTGTTGATGAGTCACCACACCCTATTTCAATAGAATACTCAATTCAATCACATTCTGCTCGAATAACTCGAAGAGTGCTTAGTGAAACCTTCCCGTCCACCTGATCTGAATCCTAGCTTCACCACTCGTGTCCTGTACTGAAATATCGCAGCAACCGCTAGATTTATCATCATTTCAATGTAAATAAAATGCAAAGCAGCCATTTAGATTGAAACGTTTCGTTTGGCAAGCTCTGAATTAAATAATCATATACATGCGCCTAAAAATGAATCAGTATATATCCTGCATTAAATTACTGTAATCCTGAACACGAATGAAACATTTTCATTAAATTTTCTCTTTTAATGAAAATACCACATTACCTTAATTATCTATTGAATTTAAATATATCAGCGAGTCAATTCAAACCAAAAGCAATGAAAACGTCGATAAATTAACGGGTGAAAAACAGACTAGGGTCAAAATCCCCTGAACGCAAGTTCTGCCAATATTTTGCTAACGTTTTATTAACGTAATAAAAATAAGAGTTTATGGGTGTGTCAAATAAGTGGTGGTACTATACTGCACTGTTCGTCGACTTCGCTAGCAGTGTTGCTCCAAATTTAGCTGTGCGCTTGGCACAAGAACGTGCCCAATGGCATATATCACAATTCTACTGCACACATATGCGGTGCGACGTTGCCGAATCTCTGCAAAGAGAATGGACTGTGCAGTGCTGGGTTCGTAGGTTATAGGTCACGTGCAGCGGCCGTGAAGTAATTCTTTATATTTTTGCATACTTTGCACTGAATTAGAATAAAATATACACTGGACTGACTACTTGATTATGGTTCTCTAAAACAGAGGAATGACGTCATGCTAGCAAACTGACAGAATTATATTTCTTAAGGGATCTTATTATACTAGAATACTAGTAAACTTTTGACAGGACAATAGAAATGTAGCAGCAGCCAGTCCGGTGTATATGTTACCGTTACCGGTAAAGTGAAATGTAATGTTAAATCATGCAAATTTTGCTAAAAACAAGTATAGCGAGAGTGGAGTGTACGTTTTTCGGGTAGGGATGAAAGTATCGATGATACTCAATATGGAGGTCGGTATCAGTCTGTCATATCGATACCACATCAAGTATCAAAATCAAATATCGAAACTTTAAAGTAATGGATATTTAACATAGGGAAAAACCTTTCAGAATTCATATATATAAATAAAAGGGGGCTTCTGGTTTAAATTCTGTATATATTTAAAATTCAAAAAACTCGACGTTGGTCAAACAGGTAGAACTGTTCATACAAGATTATTAGAACACAAGAGAGCCATTCGTCTAAATTATCAAAATAAATCTTCAATTGCTCATCATGCATTAGAATTTTTACATAAAATTAACTTTGAAGAAACCAAAATTTTAGCGAGACCTACAAGTTTCACCGGAAGACTTATCAGAGAAGCTATTGAAATTTGTAAGGAGGAAAATAATATTAATAATTATGATGGTTTAGAATTAAACAAAGCCGGGCTTCCATTGATTCACAATTTATAATTTTTTAAATTACATATTTTGTCTTTTTACTTGCCATTTTTATTTATATGTCATTTGTTTATTTTTATGTCATTTATGTTATTTTATTTGTATTTCTGTCCTGATAAAGGTATTTGTTTAAAGTACCGAAACGTCGAGTTTTTTGAATTTTAAATATATACAGAATTTAAACCAGAAGCCCCCTTTTATTTATTGGATATTTGCATAAAAGAAATCTTGTCTCTACAATATATATACCGGGTGTAGAATTGAAATATGTGACATAGGAAATAACTGTGCTGGCCAGCCTCTGACGATGACTTGATAAGTTGACTTGGAGGCTGAAATTTTGTGAGACTTAGACAAGTATTATTTTAATATTTTTATATTAATATTTTTATATTTTATTAAACCTAGTTTCACCAAAGAACGGACAATTAATTTTGTCTTTGTAGTTTTTATAGGAAATACATTTTTTTAATATAATGATTTTTACTGCTCTAATTAAATTAGACTAAAAGTGTAAATACAAAAAATGTTAAGTATTAAAAACCGTATCTAATTATTATCTACTTGTTGCTCAATTGTGCATTTAAAAAGAGAATTAGAGCTTTCATTTGAAACGTTCATCAAATACATGAATTAAACTGCTTAACTGAAATTAATAATAAATTATACTTGAACGTGTATTGTCATATATTATTCAAAATAATAATAACAATAAATGAATAAAAATAATAATAAAAATTATTTTGTTTCGTTGTTTTCCACAGCACTTATAAACCCAATTTTGATATAAGATACGGATAAATATATTTAATTTTACAAACAAGTAAAATATGCCATCCTTCTTTTTCCATACATTTCTGCATACCGCGTCATGTGTAACATTTTTAAATTAATAATAATAACAATAAGTTTATTGTTAAAGGCCGAGCCTATATAAGAGAGTGGTTAAATTACAAATTTAGATCATTTTTAAATTATTGTGGCCTAATATCATTACATTCTTCACCACCAATATAAAACAAAATGGTAGGGGGCAATAATTTATAAACTATATTTTAATGCTGCAATTTTCTTACTGGTTAAATCTGGAACTGAAATAGTAGATCTCGGTAAGAGATATATTCATGCGCATGAAGTGCATCAAGTCACGGCCCTCAAAGATGGTAATTTAAAATAAAATAAATAAATATATCATCACTCCTTTTACCCATTACTGGATATGGTACCCTGTCGTAGCAGATCTCGACAAGTTATGTATTTCTTCGGGGTATATTTAAAATAAATAAATATATCATCACGCCTTTTACCCATCAGTGGGTATGGCACTCTGCCTAAGCAGATCTCGGTAAGTGATATATTTTTTTCGCGTGAAGTGCGGTTACCAGCCGTCAAATCACGGCCTCCAAAGATATTAGTGGTGGAGGAGCCACAGGGGTAGATTTGTTTTAATTGGTGAAAATTGTTTGTCGGCTGTGGGGATCGAACCAGGGTTCTCAAGATCCACAGGCCGACTCGATACCACTGAGCCACCTGGGGTATATTTAATGTGGTGAAAATTGTTTGTCGGCTGTGGGATCCAAACCCGGATTCTCAAATCTCCAGTCCGACTCGATACCACTGAGTCACCTACCCTTTTAAATTAGAAGCGAGTTTACTTGAATTATTAATTTATATGAAAAGTTTGTTTTTAAAATTTCGACATATGACAACAAAACTGAAATCAAAATATACGATTCGCGAATATGTTTGAAACGTGTTTAATGCTTTTTATGAAATATCTTCTCTTTTTACATTCGAAAACTTTATCGTTTCCATTGGTATTTCTTGCCACAGTAAAAAATCGAAACCTAGTAACATTTCATCAGCTCTGTTGGCAGCACTTCTTACTCCGTCCTCAGGCCATTACTCCCGACTTCCATCATCACCAAGCTGCAATTTTTTATTGTCACTCGGCAAGCAAAAGTTTAAATTATTTTTGTCAAGTTAGAAGCGTCACGAACATATGTTAACTGAAATAAATTTTATTTCATTAGTGTCGTTACACGTTGCCCATATTCATATTTCACGGTAAATTAAGCTAAATGGAAGGTGTATGTCGAGACGAAATTTAACGCGCGTGTTATAACTCTCTGGCGACGTGGGCGGAAGAGGAAAGGATGTTTTGGTCCTTGGAAGGATTCAACGGACATGTTTCGTTGATGAGGAGATGTGTCTGACAAATGATGGATGCTGAAATCATTGTTACATTACCTGAAACTTCTTGTCTATAGAATTATTTTGAAATTAGAGAATTACTAACTGTTTAATAACATTCTAAAATAGTTTATATAAGTGTAACAAAGTGAAACAATTCATTATTGGTATTAGTTATAATTAGCATTTTTAACTATCAACTCAGCTTCGAAAGATACAGACAAATTAAAGTATCTTTTTTAAAAGTTGACTTGACAGAGTTTTGGTTATCAAATTTACTAGTGCATATGTTTTTAATAATTTCAATATTCTTCAATCATTATTTATCGAGTTTATAGCTTCTCTGAATTATTGCGCTTGTTAGCCATTATGTGATAACATATCTGGGTAAATTATTAGCTGTGCGTTGGTCTGAGATAGCTTTTGATCTTTGTATTTCATCCCTTAGAAGCATCTGGGGGTTTTTAATTGTAAATTCGTGCATGGGGACAGTTATCTTGAACCAACGCAACGATTCCACCTTCTTACCCCTTGTCAGCACGTCCCATGGAAAACAACAACAAATAGTTAGTGGTAGTTTAGCTCTTGGATTGTCAAGATGTAGTCTTACCATGTAGTAACTTAAGTTCATACGTTGTTATTGTTTGCCATCTTCGCTCAATTTGTTTAAATCGTCATTTAATATATTCTGTTCAGTTACTTTAATGTTTATTTAACTTCTATAATTTTGTAACATTTGCTATTTATTTTTATGTTCTGAATATATTTTAATCTACACAATTTATTCGTCTTTAACCATCTATATCAGCTGTTGTCATTGGATAAGAAGTTTTACTTTAAGTGTGCAATAAGTTGATAAGTCGTGTTACATTGGCAGCAGTACTGCGACATAACAAACATAGAATTGTCCTCATTTCGCATGAGTATAAAAGATTGTGGACTGAATCCGTAGATAAATGCTGCAATTTATACGAGTGAGAAACAGACATTTCCTGCAAGTGCTTTTTCTACGCCCACCTAATTTATATTTTAATACTACCTTTATACCTATTGCACAATTCTAAATTAGTATCCTAGCAACGTAACAACCCATAAAATATGTCATTAATATCTTATGTCTATAGTACAATGTATTGTTTTTTCCGTAGCAACAATAAATGTAAATTTCTTAGTGATCGTCAAAAATTTACTATAGGCACGAAAAATCCAATACTGTTGAATGTATCTTCATATCTTATTTAATTTTTAAGACATAGACTCCATATATCGAAACAATATTTATCATAATTTTACAAACCGGAAGGTTGTTTCGGTTTGATCCGATACATCTCGAGCCCTGTTGATTGATTATAAGTTAGTTGAGATGGTTTGGGCATACTAAACATATATCGAATGAAAGATTGACGATCAAGTATATGTTGAAATTGAGAATGAGATATTACATGGATGATCTAGAAAGAAATTGTTAAAGATGATTGAAAGTTTGATACGAGATCATCAGAGGCCGACCAGCACAGTTAGTAAACGTAGACGCGTTTCGCTCTTATCAGAGCTCATCAGTATGGTATAACCCACTCCTTCAACTAGAACAAGTTAACGTGAAGGAGCTGTTTATCGAAGACCTGTGCCAGCAGAGGATAAGATTCCTAACAACTCAGTAAATTGACATGAGAAGTTCTGTCGAACTGGCAATGTCATTTACCAAGAAAAGCAAAAGCTACGAAATAGCAATTTAAATTTAAAAAAAGACAAATTTAATTGTCCAGCTGATTAGTGAAAACAGGTTTAATAAAAAATTAAAACAAACACTTGTCAGGGTTACACAAAATTTTGAATCTCCAAGTCAACTTATTAGGTCATCATCAGAGATCGGCCAGCACAGTTAGTAACAATAGACGCGTGTCTGTCTTGATTGTAGAATGATAGGAATATCTGACGAAGATTTATTGGAATGAATTTAATGAATGTTTCAAGGACATTTTACAAGATATAGTGTGATGTTATGTATGTATGTATTTATTACCAAAACTAAATCAAAACAAAGAATAACAATAACAGTAGTTATCTATAGATAAAGTTAAATGACATATTACATACCTGATAAACTATGGTTAAACATTTTGATTTTCACAAACAAACGAGCCAGATTAAGATAATAATTCCATTATGTAGTTATTACATTATTATTATTATTCTTGTACACAAAGTTTTATCTTAAAAGATTATCCATATTGTAAATAATTTATAACACATATCAAAGAGAGTTCCTTTTGAACTCTGTAGGTTAATTGAATTATAGTAAATTTACTTCGGTTATCGGTTTATTCGCTGGCATGTAAAACAAATTGAATACCCACACGAAATAATCAACTTTACTTCCCGGCGGTAATTTGAAATCAATGCGATCATTATTTATTAATTACGACATTAGTAAATGTCAATTCATCTAACGGTTAATGACAAACATTATCTGCAAACAAACGTGCAAATAGTACTTAATACCTATCTTGTTTACTATTAATTAACGCTAATGAACTAGCAAATATTGATTTAGTTCATTATACCATATACCATTTCTTTGAATAAACAATATATTTTTCTTTATATTCGTACAGCTTTCATTTAATTCTTGTTAAACTGGAGTTTTAAAATGTATTAGGTACATTTTTATGTTTTGTTTAAAGTTTGAACGAATTTTAACGCTTTAAATTTATTGAGCTCTCCATGGTATCTACAGCTCTGGAATTCCTGGAAATCTTGTAAAAAGTCTGGAATTGAAACATCGACATTTAAGTCTTTATAAATCCCGGAATTATATACAATGCAATAAAAAATGTTTAATTTAGTTTCTTTTTATCATATACAAAATTCAAGAAAATCAGTTTTCACACAGAAATTACTTTGCAGTTAATTGAAAAATAAATATTTCTGACGATTTGTAACTCAGTTTTTATGGTAATTAATTAAATTTTAAAATATCTAGGTACAAAATTTTATTCTTACAACTTTTATTTCAAGCGTTTTAATTAAAACAATTTTTCCGAATTTTGGGATGTAAAAACGGATATTTTTTTAATAATATATACTTTGATATCTTAAATTTCCTATAACTCGGCAGCAGAACTCGGTAGTAGATATATTTCTTCGCGTGAAGTGCGGTTACCAGTCGTCAAATCACGGCCCTTAAAGAAGTTAGTAGAGGAGGAGCCACAGAGGTAATATTAATGTGGAGAAAATTGTTTATCTGCTGTGGAAATCGAACTTGTGTTCTCAAAACCACAAGCCGACTCAATACCACTGAGGCACCTACATACCATTCTTGGAGATCATAGAAAATTTAAGAATAATTTGTATTTCTAATTTAATCTTAGTAATATCAATCCAATATTAATATGCAAAAAAATACGCGTAGGTATATGTACAACCCGTAATGAAAGTATCTTTTTTCACTCATTTGATTGATACACTCCGGTTTTGCCATCGTAAATCAAACATGATATTTATGAAAAAAAATGATACTTTCATTGCTAGTTGTACAAACAAAATAACTGAGTAATCAAACTTTTTACGAAGGATCAATATATCCTTTTTATAATATTAGCTACGTATACATATAAGTAATCAAACTGCATGAAAATAAAATAGAAATGCCAGAGTAAACGTATTCTGATCACAAAATAATATAGAAAATTGTTATTAACGTATTGAATCGAATAGTCTGTTATGAAATAGGGAGAAATAATGAAAGCATTGGATATTAAAGATAAAAGATGAAATAAAATATTAACGTCGTTCTGTCGTCAAATATCAAAATTTATGCAGATTTGGAAGAAGTAAAAAATACCTGAATCTATTTTTACCACAAACCCAGTCTAGGAACATTAAGAACCACTCAATTCAATACAATTTCAATTAGAACACAAATTATTCAGCGCTACATCACCAAAACAAACCACAAAGAGAAAATTACCCATCGTTACAGCACTTTCCATTACATCGAATTGTACTTACATCGAATGATTCGTCCCTAACCTCAATTGATTTCACCTGTAGTGTGTAGCAGCGCCGCTAGGGTCGCCACAGGTGCCTCGCGCGCGCATTGTTGTCATTAACAACTGCCAATTACTTATCCGTAAACAAAGCAACAATGGAAGTTTTCTCGGCAAACTTGACTACGCTCGAGAATATATATCCCAGTAATTGAATTGTATTAATACCAGGGCGAGGGAAGGGGATGGTAAAAGAGCAGAGACCTCTAGATTCTGGAGAACGGTATGTGAGTCGCAGGCAAATGCCACAATCGAAATTCCGAAGGATGACAGAACTAAGATGTATGTGCGAAATTTTAGAATACTAACCCCTTGAATTGAAAACGGAATGTTTAGTTGAGATGTTAAGCTTGGATTGTGGAAGGATTTTACTGTATATGCTGAATACACTGCCTTAACATTACCACGTATATTTGATTGTTTGACATTCTGCGGTTTCTTTTGTAATATATCAAGATTTGTATTCGTACTAGCGCTAACGAATTAGATACCTTGATACGCAAGATTTTATCATAATGGGAAATGTTAATTAATACGTAGTTACTAAGTTCAATGACCTATCTAGGAGAAATATTACTTTATCCCAATATATATACAGGTGTTTCACAACTTAGAACAAAAAATTAAAGAGTATATTCTGTACGACGTGCTGATCATGAAACAAAAAGAATTTTTTTTAAATTCGAAAAATTACGGGTGGTAACCTAAAACATTTTTTGTAGTACTGCACTGGATTCGCTTTCCTATTAAACACAAACAATCAAGTAGGTATCAACTACGAAAAAATAATTACTCAATTCAATTATTAGCAGTTATTTATAAAAGAATTTTATTTATTTAATAACTTTCACATAATCATCCACCCAGTGGCAGTGGCAACGAAAAATTTTGGACTGGAAAAGATGGAAAATAGTTTTGCGATTTAAAAAAAAATTCTTATTGTTTCACGATCAGCACGTCGTACAGAATATACCCTTTAATTTTTTGCTCTAAGTTGTGAAACACCCTGTATTTAAATATTGTTGCTTTGAGTATGTTCAAGAAAACAGATACGAATAAAAATGAAAACAATTAAATTGTTTCTGTAAATCAGTCATATTCAATTTTACTTTCTGTTAAAATCTGAACGACATTTATGTTAAGCTTGTACTTTTTTCGCGACTTTGTCAGAAAATAAAATTCTCTTTGTTCTAAATCTGTACTTTATTTTTGAAAATAGTATATTACCTTACAAAGGAAGATTTACTCTAACGAGCATTATTGAAACAGGCAGAAAATGTTATAAGTTTGTGTAAATAAAAGAACAAAATAAGTAGTATATTGTAATTTTGTAATATTAGTGACGAAAAGGTTTAATTGCAAAACGAGTACGAAAGTTAGAGCACGAGCGGTAACGAGTATTCCAATAGGACGAGTTTTGCAATGGCTCCTTTCCCACGTATGTTACATACGAGGACTATTTTTTTTCAACATTAAACGTGTAAATTACATTTTTACGTTTGCTATACAAGAAATTTAATATTTATTTTATATAAATCAAAGAGTTGTATTTGCAAATGCACATCATGTTTCCTTGGTCATATCAAATGACATTTTCCTCTCTCAATTTAGTTCTGATAATAACCGTCTCCTTTGTTTACTTTCATTACTAGTGAGGAAAACTTTTACTATCACAATTAAATTGAATGTGGGAATGTCATTTTCAGTAATATCGAGTCGGTCTGTGGCATTGAAAACTCGGATTCGAATCCCACAGGCAACAAACAATTTTCACCACGTTAAAAATATCCGTGTGGCTTCCCCTCCGCTTTCATTTTTGTGGACCACGACTTGACGGTTGGTAACCACATTTCACGCAAAGAAATATATCAGTTGCCGAAATCTATGGCAGAGTACCACACCCAGTAATGGGAAAAAGGCGTGATAATATATTAATTTTTATTTTTTTCCGTTTGATTAGATGGCTGTAAACATGCCCGATCCAGTACTTTCATCTAAGGTTAGAATTATTTTTTATTTATATTTAAGTAATAAAAAAAATATGAGTGAAATGAATATAAACTCAAGAAGATATAATACTAATTTGTATTCATATCTCCCATTGAATCGTTAGTAGTTATTGGTATCAAATTATTGACCAAAATGTTGAATCTGACCTACTAGCTCAACTAATGAGACGTTTGTTGAAACAATACTAAAATCCGTATAATGGCAATTATACGTAAACCATACGCTTTAGCGAATCAAAGATAAAAGTGAATTAAAAACAATAGCATTGCCTAACGATTCCTTTATTCCATGGATAATTAAAAATGCGCTGAGCAGACGCCTGACGTCATACAATGCGGGGCAGATCAAAGTTGATTGATGATTTCGGTGGTCGTGATGCCTCTAGCGGCGGTAGACCAAACCTAATCCTTTCGCCTTTCATTATAGATGGAATTAAAAAGGCTGTCGGAATGATCGAAATAAATGTCAACTCTTTGATTAATGACTTTATTAAATTAAAACTTTCGGTTGGAAAAGTCGATCATGCTCTCATGATATTCGTGATATTCTTTAATTGTTTGTATGTAAGGCTTAGGAATATTTTATGCGGTTTTGTCGTTGTTGACATGTTTACTCACGAGGAAACTGATCGATTCTATAAAAATATTTTTCGTTTAATCATATATCATTGTATTTTGACACGCATGTATTCATAAATGTAATTTTTCGTCCAATGACACATTCTTCTGTAAGTATTTCAAATATTTGAGTAAACGATCCATCAAACTTATTAGTCAAATTTACAGAACAGGTTAGTGATAGACAGTAACAGTATTTTAAGTATATTTGTAATATGATTGAAATTTAAAGTTAGTTTTGTTGAAAATCATACGACACTAATTAACAGCCAATAGAAACATAGTATTAACTATGGTTACCACGGTAATATACCAATTTCTTAGGTATTTTTCATTATTTGTCTTACATGAGCAAAATTAATAAGTGGAAAATTTTTTCGTCTCAAAAATGTCAGTTTGACATTTAAAATTTGTTTTTTATTATCAATTTTATTTATGGGGTAGGTGGCTCAGTGGTATCGAGTCGGCCTGTGGATCTTGAGAACCCTGGTTCGATCCCCACAGTCGACAAACAATTTTCACCAAATTAAATCTGCCCCTGTGGCTCTCCCTGCACTAACATCTTTGTGGGCCGTTATTTGACGACTGGTAACCGCACTTCATGCGAAGAAATATATCACTTATTGAGATCTGCTACGGCAGAGTGCCACACCCAGTAATGGTAAAAAGCGTGATGATATATTTATATATATTTATTTAATACAAGTTGCCAAAGATATATTATTCCAACATAACTTGATTATTTAAAACAAAATATAAAACCTAAATTGTTTTTACTTTTTGTGTTGGTGTCGTTACGAATTTTCTTATCGAATCTGTCCTCGAGCATTATTTCATACTCGGGAATTTTTTTATCGTGCATTCCGTGTTCCACTCCACGTTGTTTAAATACACTCAAAAAAAAAATCAATGCTTTAAACGACAATTTTGATCAAATTAATTAAAATAATCTTGATTATTTTCAATTCTTATTACAGAGTATTTAACTGCAATTGTGTAGAATTAACTTTCAAGAACAAATGACGCTATCTTCCTTTCGTATCTTTATAGATTCGTTGTTAGAGTGAGCGAAAGTGATTAATGAAACAGGTGTATAGGAGCGAATGGATGGATGTGATTGAGGAATGAACTGGCTGGTATGAATGAATCATTAGTGTGATTGAAGTGACTATCGTGTATCAGAATGAGAATGTTGGACGAAGACTTATATTTTGATGAATCTGCAGTGGATGTTATGTGAATGTTTGAGGGATTCGTGCTATTCTATAATTAGAGCAAAAAATTAAAGGGTATATTCTGTACGACGTGCTGATCATGAAACAAAAAGAATTTTTTTTAAATCGCAAAACTATTTTCCATGTTTCCCAGTCCAAAATTTTTCGTTGCCACTGCCACTGGGTGGATGATTATGTTAAAGTTATTAATTAAATAAAATTCTATTATAAATAACTGCTAATAATTGAATTGTGTAATTATTCTTTCGTAGTTGATACCTACTTCATTGTTTGTATTTAATAGGAAAGCAAATCCAGTGCAGTACTACAAAAAATGTTTTAGGTTAACAACCCTTAATTTTTCGAATTTAAAAAAATTATTTTTATTTCATGATCAGCACGTCGTATAGAATATACCCTTTAATTTTTTGCTCTAAGTTGTGAAACACCCTGTATATGATTATTTAATCAGATTGTTAAGGCACCATGCCAGTGTACTTGAATAACAAGCTAGAGATCGTTCATTAAAGCCTTAATATGAATTTATAATTAGAAAAAGAATAACTTAATTCGGGTATTTTGGTTTTTTAAATATGATGTTTGTTGCTCCCCCAATTAAATTAAGCCAAAAGTTTACATTATATTAAGTATTAAAAACTGCATTAACGATTATTTGTTTTTATGCAAGATTAACGGGCAAACGAAAAATGGTTTTTATAAAAAAAAATATGCGGGATTGAGAGTGCTGTAAAAAACAATGAAACAAAATAATTTTTATTTTAAACTTTGACAGTTACTCAAATATCAACTTCAAATGGTTGAAAAATAACACTGAAAGCTAGTTAACGTAATAATTGTATCTATTAGAGTATTAATAATTTCTTTATTAGTCCCATTGGTGAGCGAAAACATCTCCCTTTTGCTTCTATATGAAAGAGATTTATAAGGACATATTGTATTACAAATTTGAAATCTGCATCAAATTTGCTTTACAATATTGGAAAATAAACAATCCATCAAAGAATATGAATAGGTACATGAATAAATAACAAAAATTTTGTATTCATATTAGTATTTTTTCGTGCGTGGGGAATTTAATTCCTTTGGGGGAAAATTCACCCTCAATCATAGCTTTGAATTCATCATTGCTCGTGACTTTACTTATAAATGTTATAGGTTTCTATTGATGAAATAAAAGAGAGTACCGACTTTTTAAATATCGTAAATATAACTTTGTTGAAATATACATATTTAATTAGTATTTTTAAAGTAAATAAAATAAAATTATGAAGAGAAAATTTGGGATATCGCCAGGATTTAATTCTTGGATCATATGGGGGTTCATCAAAAAGTTCCAGAACTGATTTAAAATATATATATTAAAAACATTTACAAGTTATTGAACATTGTCCCCTTCAAAGTACTCCCCTAGAGGAGCTATACATTTTCCCCACCGTCGTTTCCTTAGTTATAAGGACCCTGAGAACTCATCTCTTGGAATGCTGTTCAACTCCTCCAGCGACTTTTCTTTATTTCGTCAATTGAGTTAAATCTTTGCTCTTTAAAGTGTCTCTTGAGTTTTGGAAACAGGAAAAAGTCCAGAAGAGCCAGGTCTGATCTGGGGATGGCAGTCATGGCGTTTTTGTGCAATAATCGCGAAGAAGTAACGCAGAATAAGCGTTGTTATGGTGCACTACCCACTTCCCACAACTCAAGTTTTTCCTTCTCATAGCTTTGCGCAAATATTTCAGGATTGAAAGAAAACAATTAATTACCTCACCTCGTGGAAGAAATTCTTAGTATATAATACCCGTTCAGTCGAAGAAAGCAGCAAGCATGACTTTTATTTTTGATTTAATTACAAAATCGCCAAACACGAAAACCTTATTTTAAAAAAATGACTTTTGTTTCACAACAATGAAGGTTATAAAGAATCTACAAATACAGCTTAGCTCAGGAAGAATCATAACAACTTATGCTTTCAATCGTACCGCTCTCCGACGTTCCGTTGGCGCGCAATTTAAAAAGTCCTGGAACTTTTTGATCAACCCTCTATTTTTAGTATGTGTCATACACTGAAAGACTTCTTAAATAACAGTGTCACTGCAGACGACTCTTGCGTCAAGTCTTTCAGTTTATGAAAGGGTCTTGGGATTAAGGCTGCTTCTATGTCACAAAAATGAAGAGAAAAATTGACCGGGTTTAATTTTTCTCTTTATAATATGATTTGATAAAATATAAATAACACACGTATTTATATGAGATACGTGGCTCAGTGGTATTGAGAACCTTGGTTCGATCCCTACAGCCGACAAACAATTTTCACCAATTTAAATCTACCTCTAACCGCACTTCACACGAAAAAATATATAACTTACCGTGATCTGCTTAGGCAGAGAGCCACACCCAGTAATGGGTAAAAGGAGTGATAATATATTTATTTACAAGTATTTATATGAAATAAAATTAAGAAAGGAATACGAAACATAGAGTAAAGTTTGGATGGTCAAGAAACACTTTAGGCAAATCTCTAAAATCTCCTTTCTCGGAAAGTCAATTTCCACATTAATCTTCCCCTAAAATAACAAATCAGTATACATTAACCCTCGCTTAAAATTTGCGATTCTCAATTCTCCATTCTGAAACAGTCCCATTGCTATCAGGATTCTACCCTTCCGATTTCATAGCCGCGGATAACGCGGGTTCGTGTTTACTACAAGCGAAACATAAACACGGTGTCCGGTCATCCGGAAAAGGAAATCAATCGCCGGAGGCCGGAGCGGCACGCGTGATTTCACCATCCCTCGCGAGTGCTGCGAGTGCCGCGTGTGCGTGACCGCCATCACGAGCGAACAGCGTGCAGCGATCGTGCTGTGTGGCTGGTGGTGTCGTTGTCGCTGACTTTTCACTACAACCCTTCCTAGTTTGACAAGATCGTGCAGAATACTTGTAGATGTTTCATTTGTATAGACCCATTTAGTAGTGATGTCACGGTGGTTCCAAACAATTTCTCACCTACATCTAGTTTTATAATCTTGGACGCGTTCTAAAAAAACATGTCTTATAAGACTCGTTTGAACTAAATCCCAATTACAGTACAGGGTCCGCACTCAACGAACCGCAGTATGGTAGTTCACCCAGTAATGAATAAAAGACGTGATTATTTATTTATTAATTTTCATTCTCATAAATATTTTTAATAAATTAGTATTACAAATAAAAATTATAAAATAAAAAATAAATGTATTATTAACACAGAAGAAACAAAGTTGAATATTATTTCGCTGTGAGAACTTTGATTAAAGTAACAACAAAGACAAAATTAATTGTCATCCATACACTTGGTGAAACTAGGTTTAATAAAATATAAACTAAACACTTGGCTAAATCTTACAAAACTCAGCCTCCAAGTCACCTTATGAGGGCATCGTCAGAGGCTGGCCAGCACAGTTAGTAACCATAGACGCGTTTCGCTCTTATTAGAGCTCATCAGTATGGTATAACTCACTTCTTCACCTATGATGATGAGCTCTAATAAGAGCGAAACGCGTCTATGGTTACTAACTGTGCTGGCCAGCCTCTGACGATGCCCTCATAAGGTGACTTGGAGGCTGAATTTTGTGAGACTTTGCCAAGTGTTTAGTTTACATTTTATTTGATTAAAGTAGTAAAAGAAAAGTTGAATTCAAATAATTTGCATGTACCTATTATCAAACGAAAACACAATTTTGACGTTAAATTTTAAACTGATATTCTATATAAGTATAAAAAGCACACAGTCACGTGCCCTCCATGCCTCCCTCCCTTGAATCCGCGTCTGCAACTAACGAGAACAATTTGGCATGAAAAAAGCAACACTAAGGTTGGAGTGAAGACAATAAAAATTTGATTATAAAAAACCTAAACATTAAGTTCTATTAGAAATTGGAATGGAATAATATATCAAACTGAGTATTTTATTGAAATTATGTCATTTATATACGCCGTTTCTACTTGAAAATAGTTATTTTCCCTGTTTATTCGACATCAAATGACAAAATAACGTTTATATAAATAGAGTTTGATTGTTAATATTTCAAAAAACAAATTATGATTCTGTCAGCAGTCAGGTATTGTTACGATAGACACTTGAACATTGAGGTGGACATTAAGCTATAAACTCAGATGGAGATCTTTTATCACCTAACAAAACCTCTTTTTACTAGCGCAAACTGAGAAAAATGCAAAAGACAATAAACTTCTTTGTAGAAGTACGAGTAAACCTTATTCAGCGAATTGGTTCAGAACCCTGCTCACAGAAAATAAAATAAAATTTCTTAAATGTCTCTAAAGAGCATCATACACGATCAAATACTGTCTTCAGATCAGACTGGAAAGTTCAAAACTGATCAGTTTGGTCCGAACGGGCAACATTAGATTCAGAGTTATTGTCCCTATATCGTATTGTGTAAATTGATAGCACATGTACTTGATAACCCTAGTAACGGCATTTTATGACAAGTATTAGCACTAAACTTTCAGATTTTTTTGATAAATTCCTATTTTGGAGGAAAGTTTATATCAGTTTGCACAAGTGATTTTCTTCTTCTTCTGATGGCACTACAGCCCAAATCGGGCCTGGGCCTACCGGGCACACCGAGCCACAGTTTTTACACTGCCGTACTGCCGGTCTTCGCAGTCGAATGCTACATTATTTAAGGCGAATTAGTGACTAGCTTATAGCGCCCGAGTGTGATAAATATATGAAATTGTATTTTTTATATTTTACGACAAATCACACATTGTCGACAGGCGGATTCGAACTGACGAACCTTGGTTCGGGTGACGTCACAGTATGTAAAGAGATGTGCCTTAACACGCTCGGCCACCGCGCCTGTTCAAGTGATTTTACTACCAGCAAAAAAAATATATATATTTGGATAACATTTGAGAGGTCGAACGATATTTTGATAATTTTGCAAAACAAATATAGTAAAATAATATTGTATACAATTAACAGCAAAAATAAAAATTTAATAATTTTGTGTCAAAATTGACAGCACATTTATTTTAAATAAATATATCATCACGCCTTTTACCCATTACTGGGTGTGGCACTCTGCCTAAGCAGATCTCGGTAAGTGATATATATTTTTTCGCGAGAACTGTGGTTACCAGTCGTCAAATCACGGCCCTCAAAGATATTAGTGGAGAGGGACCCACAGGGGTAGATTTAAATTGGTGAAAATTGTTTGTCGGCTGTGGGGATCGAATCAGGGTTCTCAAGATCCACAGACCGACTCGATACCATTGAGCCACCTACCCCATTACACTTATTTTATTATTATTATTATTTTACATTTATTTTGTGACGAGAATTTACCCTTGTAGCGGGATTTGATGTTAGCAACGGAATTTTATTAATATAAAACCGTGTTTATTGGTTGAATTTTTAAATGGTTTGCATTATGATTGGTTCAAAACAGGTCAAGCGAAATTATCGATACAATAATCACTGTACTTATTTATAGGGAAGTAGAAATGTATATGTATTTTTGATATTTTTAAAAGTGTTGAACAGAAATTAGAAAAAATCAGCAAAATTATGTAAAATGAATTAATACGAAATTTGGGATTTTTTGCTGACGAAACTTGAGATGAACATGAGTTAGCAACCCTGTTTTTAGTTGTAAATAATAGTAATAATACTAGTGGTCGATTTGGGGATGGTTGAAGTAGAAAGACGGCAAGTTGTAAGAGCGTGGAGAGAAGGGTCCTGAGGCTGGAAGAAGTCTGAGTCGGTTGAGGCCGGGTTTGGGATGCGGGTTCGGGAAAGAAAGGGTGGATTTCGGATTTGTGATAAGGTTTGATAACGAATTGAATTTAGTAATGGTTGGAAGGGTTGTAAATATTTATGGGTTTGTTTCGTTTGAGAAATTGTAATATGTATATCGAAAAGTTACAACTGAAGTTACTAAAGCCCTGTCCCTATACATCAACAATCAACATAAAGTAGAAGATGTAAAATAAGAAACGAAGTTTTGAGATTGAAGGACATAAAACTTGAGCTGTTTTATTTTAACACCCTGTTAAATTAATTGAAATAAAAGTTTATTTCGTTTTATACTTATATTTACATGTATATTCTTTCCTTCATTCTAAAGACTAGTAGAAATTCTTTTACATCAAATGCAAAATGACACGAGTAATTTGAAACACTGACAATGTTACAAAATTGTTTTAAAATCTTTTATACGTGACGCCAATTTTATAAGTGTCTATTCATTCACATTACACGGTGTAACGAAAATCTATAGTTCGAGTAAGACGGTTTGCAGAGTAGTACGCAGGAAATATTTGTAATAAAATAATATCTCTAGTTCGATCCCCACAACCGACAAACAATTTTCACCAAATTTAATCTACCCCTGTGTCTCCATCTCCACTAACATCATTCGGAACCGTGATTTGACGATTGGTAACCGCACTTCATGCGAAAAAATATATCACTTACCGAGATCTATTTCGGCAGAGTACCATACTTAGTAATGGGTAAAAGGCGTGATGATATATTTATATTTATTTAATTTAAATAATGCATTTCTGTAAGATTATAAAAATGTACAAGTATACGTGATAATATAATTTTTCCTACTTGTGCTGTTTTATATTAATATATTAATTCGCATACATACATACATACATACATAACATCACGCTATATCCCATTAAATGGGGTAGCACGAACCCGTCAACATTCTCATCCTGACACACGATACTCGATTCGACCACATTAACACTTCCTCCATACAAACTCTTTCTTTTCTCACAACCAAAATCCATCAACACACAACAAACATTCATCCATTCGCTCCTGTACACTGCGCTTGTTTCTGAAGATGGTCTCCACACAATTGCAGGTAAATACTGGAAACATCCAACCATTGAATCTAAAATCAAGAATCATACGCTTGTCTTCATTCATCATATTTATCCCGCAATTAATTTTCTCCAAACATTCCTATCCTGACACACCACTTTTGCTTCAACCACATTCATAATTCTTTTCATACAAGCTCGTTTATTCTTCACGCTCAGAATCTTTCGCTCACGCAACAACCCTTCAATCATATTCATCCACTTGTTCCTAGGCCGTCGCGTATGTAACAATTTTGAAATTTCGGCTCCCCATCAGCTCAGTATCGTGGGTACGTGTTCCTTCTACCCCTGCCTTACCACGGCCCTAGTAGCAAGTAGAGGAATGTTTGTATTTCAAAGTTTATCTACAGGGCTTAACCACAAGTTTTGGGCAAGATCTTCTAGAAATACCATCTCGCACTCCAGCAGGAAAGATAGCGTCCATTTTGACAAAATAAGATTTCTTAATTTTATAAATAATAAATATATACCTATTACTGTGTAAGGCACACTGCCGTAGCAGATCTAAATAAACGATATATGTATGCGTATGAAGTGCGGTTAATAGTCATCAAATCACGGTCTTCAAAGATGCTAGGAGTGGAGAAGCCACAGGGGTAATTTTATTGTGGTGAAAATTGTTTGCCGACTGTGGAAATTGATACCACTTAGCCACCCAACCCAATAATTTTATTTAAACGTCAATCGTTTGTGAATGATGTATCAATAAAAATACAAGTTGGTAGTTCTGAATAGTTAATTTGTACAACTAGTAATGAAAGAAATACTTTTTTATGAATTTGAAGCTTGATGTAATGATATCAATCAGAATATTTTTAAAAAATGTTTTCATTATGCGTTGTACACATATTTTTTTGGCATATTTGACTTTACGGGGAGAAAATTATTTTGACAGATATCAAAACTTTTATAGTATGTTGCTAAATTTTAAATGATATTCAAATAGATTAATAAATAAAAATAGTAAAAAAATTAATTGAAATTGAAAGCAATATTTACTGTTTTTTAAGATTATATAAATAGTTGGAAAATATATAAATTTTTAAACAATTTGTCGTTAAAAATGAAAACTTTCATAAACAATTTATTAAAATAGCTATTTGCATAACGTGGGTGGAAAGTATTATTTACTCCCGCTGATGGCGTTAGTTGAGGCATGAAATAGCACTTTACTCCAGATATAAAATGGTTAGGTACTATATTAAGAAACAAAAATCTATTTTCATTTAGAATCGTAGAAAATACTTATTTATGATACCAATATGTGAAGTAATGCTTTTATGCATGAGATACTAAGCTTAAGACACTTACTACTAACTCGTATCTTAATCGCAATATTTTATCTACAAACTAATTAAAAAAAAGAAAATCAACAAATACAATTATTAGATAACTTTTTTTAGTTTTGTATTAATTGTTACATTTGTACAGTTGTTTATATTATAATAAATTAATTATTTTATATCGATAAGACTGAAAAATTGCAATTTAACGACGTATAATGACCAAATCACTCAGTTTGACATTTGCTGGTTGTGTTTGGTTGCAATGTTTTTCGTTTATTATTTGTCGTTGCTAGGATATTTATTAACAGAAATCGTTTAATAATGAAACTCCCATTAAATTTATATTAGTCTTTTACAGTCGATATAATATTTTTACGCACTTCACACACAATAACTTGTTTAATAATGTATTCATTTTAATATGTGAGTATATAAACATATTTTCGACATCATGCTTATAAATACTTTATTGTAGTTGCTGTAGAAACCCAACAAAAAAGTCGAATAATTTTATGTCAATTTTAATATACAATGAAAAGGTGTTTAGTTATATAAATATGTTAAATTGTGTTTCTTTTGATCCGCCAAAAATCTTGTTAAAAATCCTGGAGAAAAATATAAATCCAAATAGATCCTTCAGCCAAAATAAATCACAGTACTCGTATTACTTCAGCCATTTCCCACATTTCATTTCACCAGTAATCCTATATCCGAGCAATATCAAAAAAGGAAAAATCTCTACAAATAACAAATAAGTACCTATGGTAACCAGGCAACAAGTCGCAGATTTCCGACAAACAACAAAAACACATCGACAGTCGCGTCACAACTGTCGTCGGCTCCAGCCGCCTAATCCTGAAATATCACTGGACACATCGCTGGCCGTCTGCACCGAACACAACTAGCGTTAAGCCAAACAACGGCGCCGTGATATATTTACCGCGTTAAAAACTCGCGTCGCGACGTCGGGACATTACTGGAGATTGACGGATATGGGGACTATGTAACGGGTACGTGACCGGAATTTTACTAGGGTAGTAATATGTTTAGATACTGCTATCAGATCTGACCAATCTTTTTGTTTCCTACAGCTTACTAAGACTAGCATTTTAATAGTTATTTGAATATTACGGGAAGAAAGTGAGACATTTCTACTAGAAGATGCCGTTTCTCTATTTGAACCCAAAATGGATATAAAGCATCTGAGAAAAGAATTACACTTTCTTCACGAGGTATACCATCATTGACCTATCAGAAAATAATATTTTTATACATAAATTAGTAATTTTATTAAACCTCATTTACAGCTCTTAACATTGTCACTGTTTTTGTCGATTGTTAACAGAGACTCGAACCGAAAAATGTTGGGGTTCTGCTAAGGTTAAGGGTTTTCATATCAATAATATTTCGGTTACGGTTTTTTGACTGTATATAGGTTTTGGTTTCGGCTTTTCAAAATTATAAGTTTCGGTTTCGTGAAGATTTAAGTATTTTCGGTTACTAATTTTTTTAAATGTATTTTAAATAAGAGAAAATAAAATAAATATATCATCATGCCTTTTATCTATTACTGGGTGTAGCACTCTGCCATAGCAGATCTCAGTAAGTGATATATTTCCTTGTATGAAGTGTGGTTATCAGTCGTCAAATCACGGCCCTCATAGATGTTTTTTAATGTGGTAAAATTGTTTGTCGATTGTGGGAATCGAACCCGGATTTTCAAATCCACAGGCCAATTCAATACCACTAAGCCATCTACCCCAAGTTTTGATTAACTATAATCAAAATTTAATTGATTGATATTGTTATAATTACTTTTAAAATTTTAATCGATTAAATAATTTAATTAATTTTACTCGATTATTTTACAGCTCTGTTTTCAATAATAGGTATTCTATCAATTTATAAACATGTACAAGTTCTATTTAAATTATATTATGCTAAATAATTAATTTACTAAATATCTATTACAAAATATAATTCATTTATTAAATTTACAATAATGGTTTTAAACCGAAATTAATTTATAAGTGGAACATAAATACCCTGAATGTCGCAATGTTGCAAGTTAAAATGGTATATATACTCATTACTAAAATTAACATCATAAACTATAAAAGTTACCAGCGTGACATAAATGCCCAAAATTATATATTCTACAAATAACGAAATAACTTAAATTACCTAATAGCGTACATGTAGTTAAAGAGCTTTTTAGCTTTAACGGTCTACTATTATAATCAAAATTACATAGTTACTGCAGGGAATTTACTGTTTAAATAGATGCTATAATTGTTATAGCAGCTATAAATAATTATTTTGGTCTTTATACTAGTTCACTATAGCAGATGAGAGTCAAAAACAAAGTACCTTTTTAACTTAGAGAAAATTTAATTCCATTCCATGACAAATTTGAACAAACTTAAAAGTATTGACTAACATAAGCACGTGTTTCTTGTTTTTATCTTTATCGATGTGGATATCGAAGTCCATCGAAGTTCGTAGACAATTAGTAAAACGTATCTTTCAGAATTGTTTCAGATTTCAGTGGATGCGTTCAGTTCACTTAACGTTAGTTAGAACCAACGATTTTTGCGTTTTTAAATTTTATATTCATTTTAAAAGAATGCTACGTGAATATTATTTAAATAAAAGTGTCAAAATCATTGGCTAGTAGCATAAGCTCTGTTTTTGCCTGTTTTAAGAGCAGTGTTTTTGGGTGTTTTAGGTATTTCTAACATGTTAAAACCGTGCTCTTAGAACACCCAAAAAACAGAGCTTGTGCAATCAACCATTTTGTTTAATTTTGTTGCCACAATTTATTGCAAGCCAATATTTACTATATGATATTACGTGTATTGTATGTATCCAAAAAAATCATGTATTAATAGGGATCGTTAATGAAACCTATTAATGAACGATCAGCAGAAAAAATATTAATTCCTATCTCGACTATAATTTTTAGTTCTATTTTCAATACCATGAAATCTCGAATTAACTCCACTGCGAATGTATAAAACAGTATTCAATAAATTATTTAGCTCGAAAACAAGCTCTACTAGTTGAATAGAGTTAACAGTATTTAAATTAAATAAAGTGAAAGTTTAATGTTTATATTAAATTGTGCTCATACGAGCAAGCCTAGAATTTGTAGGTTGAAACAGTATGTAAAATCTAGTCGATTAAAAGATACGTACGAATTTAAAAACACGGAAAATATTCAAAACAATTCAAATATTAATTAATATTAAGAAACTGTAATATGGAGTTCAAGTATTAAATATATATATATTATAAATTTTAAATGTTATTTTAGATTTATAGAGGAGTCATGTTGTCAACTTATAATTTTATTTCGTATTGTGGTTTTGAAAATTGAAATAACAATTTTTCATTAATTCTAGTACAGACTGTTATGTTCTTTTGCAATTTACTTTAACGAAGAACAAGTCCAACCAAATGAAAAAGAAAATGCCTAAAATTTTCAGTGATGTGACGTTTGAAAAACTAGCGATAACTCCAAAATTAACTCCGACCTTATACTATTTTGTGTATAGCTCTAATTTCGAATAATTTTAATCCGGAATAAAAATGAAAATTAATATCTTTATGAATCTATCGGATAATATTTCAATCGGTTTTAGAATAAATCTATTATCCAAAAATGTATTTTATATACTCGAAACTTATAGCTTTGAAAGATCTTTCATAATGTCACGAGTACGTAAACTCATGGTTGAACTAAATAACTGATGACTAGTAGTAAGTTAATTATGTTTTGAAGGATATGAAGATTTATAATTACTATGACTAACTAATTTCATCCCTCAAAGTAAATGAAAAACAAAGAAAATCAACTCTTTTGTTTATAAAATATAACAAATGATCCTTTTTGTCTAGCCGACTTTGACACAATAATAATACTTCATGAATATAAATTCGCAATCAGCGTTCCACCCTACCTTTAACCCTTAGCCAGGGTGACCCTAATCCCTAACCTTTGGCCTGGGGCAACAGAAGAAGAGAACGCGCTAAACTCGGCTCGTCTCGCCGTGAAGAATGGCCGTCATGCCGTCGAACCCACAGCACCAGCGATTTATTCCTATCATATTATTGTGACAGTTATAAATTCATGATGCTTTCCCACTTGATATTTTTAAGCAATTTTTTATTGGAACTTGCATTTCTCCTTGTCAGAATTGTGAGCCCCGATACATAGTCTGTAAATAGAACTGTTTGTGATTTATTTCGCGTCATATTTTTTGAGGTCGGGTCTCGAATTTGTGAAGTTTATCTTCACAGGGAGTGCTTTTTGTCAAGTAAGTGAACGAACTATATTTTAAAAGAGTTCACAATGCTTGCTACTGGATTCAATATTGAGAAATTAATAGCGTAATTAATTAACTGTATCACTGAACATTGTATATCGCAAGCAACTGGTTCGAATCTCACCCAGACTATATATAAGGGTTTATTGACTAGTTACACCGTCGTGCCTCAGATATCTAATGGAACAATATATAATCGAGAATTAATGTCAAATGAAATAATAAACATTTCTGTCAAAAATTTGATTCGATTAGTTGATTAGTGGAAGAACAACCCTTGTCTGAACCTCGCCCTTGATTATTTTAATCAGTAATTTATTTATTAATTCAATTAATTAATTAATTAATTAATTGTTCAACAGGTTACAACCAATTAAAAAATAATATTACAAAGTTAAACAAATTATAACAAATAAAAATGAACACCATCGTAAAATTCAAATAAATTAACTATATATGGTCAGTTGTAGCATTATAGAAGCGCTGACATGTTACAAGCGTGAGTTCGTAATTTAAATCCTTCATGATTTCAATTGATACCGAATATCTAATAAGTAATGATAGTTTGAACAAATGGAACGGATGTTAAATGACAAATTGTTGAAACAGGCAGAGCTGTTTTTACAAAATATTGTGTGATGCACTTTTATTTATCATTTTATATATTTAAGAAGAAAAAACTATTACACAGTAGCAATAATATCAATAATTTTAAAAGAACTACTAAAGTGTAATACAAGTGGAAGCATATCTAGACACATTGACAATACAGAACACGCGCGCTAGTGGTTCAATTTGATTACAATAATAAAAAATTTCAACAACAAAATTACAATAACGAAAGATTACAACAATACCAAATTACAACAATAGAAGTTTATAACAATACAATAATACAACAATGAAAGAATACAACAATAAAAATTGCAACAAAGATCTATTACAACTATGATAGAATATAATAGTGGAAAAAACATTTTATTTATAAATATAATATATATATATATATATATATATAAAATAAATAAAATAAATATATCATCACGCCTTTTACCCATTACTGGATGTGGCACTCTGTCAAGCAGATCTCGGTATGAAGTGCGGTTTCCAGCCGTAAAATCACGGCCCCCAAAGATATTAGTAGAGGGGAAGCCACAGGGGTAGATTTAAGTTGGTTAAAATTGTTTATCGGCTGTGGAGATCGAACCAGGGTTCTCAAGATCCACAGGCCGACTCGATACCACTGTACCACCTACCCCATATATAATATATATATATAATATATATTATATCACATTTAACCCTCCCCCTCTCATTTTATTCTATATACAGCTACGGGTTGATGCCACCCAATTTGTTGAGACATAACGTCATGTTTTGTATGTATGTAATGGATAATACCTTCCGAATGATTTGAATTTCACTATAAGCTCTAAGTCCCGTCTATTGTAATTGAGATTAAAGCTCCAATTCCCGAACTTACTCATGATTGATATCGATACATCTATCATGACGACATATCAGGCCGGATAGAACCGGCGAGCAACCGGCCACTTGCCCGCTGGGCCACAAGTTTTTGCGACCCGTCCACCAATTTAATGTTAAGTTATCATAGTTACTGACATTGACATTATTGTTGATCTTAAATTTATAGACGCGAAAAAGATATTAAATGCGCGATTATTTCAATAGTTACCAAGGATACAAACTTGTCATATTGACAGTTGACAGAATGAATTTATTTTCAGTACGTATACGTTTTTTTAATAATTTAAGATACAATCGTAGAAATAATTATGTGTGTATCACGAACGTAAAGTGTCGTTGTTCCTCTTACACTATTGCAGCTCTCGCTTTCGGCTGGCGCTGCAATTACCGTGCTTGAGTAACAAAGAATCACTTTACGATCTTAATACACAAATGCTATTAAGTATCAGTTCTTGGTGATTGATGTTGCATTATGTTTATCTGTAATTGGTAATAATTTTGAACAATTACTGCAGTAATTAAGTATGCTTTTCATGTCGATATCTTTCTTTTGTAAAAGTACATAAAGATATTGTATTCAAATATCATGAACAAATTTAAAGCAATTCAACTGTATTCAAAATGAAGAAACTTAGATAATTGGAATGTCAGTCTAATTTATTAAAATATTACAATTCCGACGTTTCGGCGATAACCATCGCCTTCTTCAGGGATCTACAAGGTAAATAACAATAAGACATATTTTTTTTAAAAACACAGAAACAAAAAACTTACATGTAACGTCTAATAATTGACATAAACAAATTGTTTAAATAAACTTAACATAATAGTCACAAATTAAAAGAATAAATAGTCAACAATGTTTAAAAATTACAACAACTCTTAACAATTAACTATAAAACACATTAAAATAACATTACAAAAATATCATTATCACAGTTTTAAATATATTTTATTCGTTATTTTTCCATTTCATGCTTGATTCGTTGGTTTAATTTGGTTGTAAAAATTTATTTCAATTTTTGTTCTCATTCTTGTATAGATTTAAAACTTATCGCCGAAACGTCGGAATTGTAATATTTTAATCAATTAGACTGACATTCCAATTATCTAAGTTTCTTCATTATTTAAACAGTCGATCATCGTATTTACTCTGTATTCAAAATATTACATAATAAATGTTATTAATTTGATTTAGAAATATTTTTAATGTAATCTCAACTATGTTTACTCAAAAAAACACTTAATCGAAAATGTTCACTTTTAAATTTTTGAAAAATCATGAGCATTCGCCGGGATTTGAACCCAGAACCTTTCACTCGCTAGGTGACTGCTCTACCAATTGAGCTACAAATACTCGGCGAATTTTATACTCATGATTTTTCGTGCAATGTTTTTAGTTGTTAGAAATTGTAAAGTGACATGGATTGCGTCAATTCGTTACTATCAACAACTGTAGTATGCATTGGCTGATTACCTGGTGAAATAGTATAAGAATAAATTAGTTTGACATGCCGTCATCGTTGGTTTCACTAAAAGTGAAAGGTTCTGGGTTCAAATCCCGGCGAATGCTCATGATTTTTCAAAAATTTAAAATTATTAACCAACGATGACGGCATGTCAAACTAATTTATTCTTATATTAGAAAATGTTCACGTTTAGTAAACTAGCCTTAAGTTAGCGAAAATTAGTTTGTTTCATAATTAGTATATGGGGTTAAAATAAATGCTATTAGTTGTGAAACAGCCTGTATTTACTGAATTTTGTTGAAGCCGATCTACTACTTATTGCGTTGTATCTGATCCTGCAATATATTAACTGTAACTGTAATATATCAATGTCATATTTTGTTTAATATTAATATCAAAAAACTTTCTTTCAAATTAAAAAAGGATATTGATATATTATGAGGTAGATGGTGTAGAATGTGTCTGTGGATTTGAGAACTCGAGGTCAATTTTCCATTACTTTCTTTGGAGGTCGTCATATGACAGCTGGTAACCGCACTTTACCAGCAGAATATACCACTTACTGAGATCTGCTACGGTAGGGTGTCATACCCAGTAAAGGGTAAAAGGCGTGATGATATATTTATTTCTTAATTCTTATAAAATAAAATATTTCGGAAAAGGTAATTCTCAAGATTTGAAAATATAAATTAGAATCTTTAATTATATTATGCCTCGTTGCAAATTAATATAAATTAATAATTATTATGAATAACAACAGAGCTGGCCTAAATACTTCATTAATGTAAAACAATCTTTGTTATTATATTTTTTGCCTTTTTATCTGTAGTTAATGATTGTCGTAATTGATTGATTGAAACTGGTAATTTCAGCTGTATCAAACAGGCATACATTTTATTTATTTTGTCATAAAAATATTGAATTTTGTATGTAATTTTCTCTTTCAATTTAATATAATTTCAATTTTCTTGTCAAACTTTTCTCGATTGAAAAGAATGAAAGAAATCAGTGAATGCGAGGGTTTATATTCTGATAAATTGTATAAAATTTTATTACCAGATGTAAAATGTATTTTAGTGGAACAAATAATATGAAAATTGTTCAGGTAGACCTGAAAATATCCTTGAAAACAATCATAACAAACTTTTTCAAGAAAACAATCTAAAATTATTTAGGCAATTATATTTAACGAAATTTTCTGCGCCTCAGGCAATCATAACTTTCTTTTGATCTCAACATAACTTAGAAAATTTTATTCATATCTTCTTTTCTCTACGCACGAAGCCCGTTAAAAATAATTTTCTACCTGCGGCAATTGCTACACTTCTTGGAAAATTTCAAAAACAAAGATTATTTAGAATTGGAAACTTGAAACTTTTATTTCTTTCTCTTTTACAAACATAGTAATGAGTCAAGTAGTTATATTTATATAATATAAGTTTCTTTCGACAGCAACTCAGCTTCTATTTTTAGATATTAAATCATGATTACAATTTAGAAAATATTAGTAGAAAAGTTATAGTCTATCCTCATTCATAAATTATTTTAAATACCAAACAAATTTTGTTTCAAGTTTAAATTCTCGTTATGACATTATGATATACGCTGTTCTAGATCTTGTAAGTATGAATACTATAATTGGACGACTAGTAGTTGTACTTCACAATGAAAAATGTCTTCTCCAGAGTTCTAAAACTGAGCTTACAGCTGCCATATCTTTAAAAAATATTTATCCGGTACTTAACCATAATGACAGCAGTGTTCCAACTGAAGCATTGCAATTCTCAGGTCTCGGTATAAAGGCGCTGCTAAAAATGTTGTAGCGACTGATTCCGAGCGACTGATAGTCGTAAATTATAAAAAGATCGTTTTGAAATTATAGTTTTTATTTGATTGAAATAATACTTATATTTTTATGAATAAATTATATGATAAGTTAGTCGTAGTTACATCGAACAGAGCTAATAAATATAATATAATGTGCGAAGCAAAATTACATTTAAAATTCATTTCAATAATAAATTAATTATTTTTTATACTAGGCCGCGAAAAGAAACAATAAGGACTATTTTCTACGCGCTTATATTTTTATAAAATATTTAATATCGTAATTACGAAATGACAACTGTTTCAAAACGTCGTAGTTTTTATTATAATTTTTCAGTTAAAAATACTTTGTATTAGTTGATTAATTTATTAATACTATTTTGTACAACAGGAACTGAATCTCAATTACAGTATACTACTTTCATTTTAAACTGGAGGGATCGGCATAAAACGATTAAATGCACCGCAATTACGTTTACAAAGGAACTCAAAATATGACCCGTTATAACTGCTTTCACAAGGTTCGCACAGGGTTGCACAGCCCCATTCGCCGGTATTTTTAAATGGTCAATCATAGTAAAAAAACAAGAATAATTTTAGGCTGAATACGACCCTTAAAAAATTACCTGCTGTGACGATCGTTAAGCGATTTGTGGTAGCCGCACTAATAGATTTCATTGTAGTTATATGGGACAGGGACTTTTAACCGTTTTAATCCGATCCCTCCAGTTTAAAATGAAAATAGTATACAGGGTTCGGACTGACGGAACAGCAATGTGATAGTTCATATATTTTCAGCTTGAGTGGGATTCGAACTCGGAACCTTCGAATTCGTATGCCGTAACGCTAAACACACCATCTAAGTGCCAGACTAATACACCCATACCTCGCTATACGGCCGCTCTTTATACGGCATTTCGCTATAACGACCCTTTTCAATTAAGGCACGTTTTCGATTTATGGCCTAAAATGTTTTTTCCCCATTGAATTTGCATGAATTTGTATTAGAATTGATTGATTCCTTATACGGCTTTTCGCTTTGCGGCCAAGTTTCGTGGATCGTATCTAGGCCGTAAAGCGAGGTATGGGTGTATCGATAAATAGAAATCTTCAAATACAAACAATAAATAGAATGAAATTTAAATATTGTATAATTTTAAATCATGAACTGTGAATAAAATATTAGCCATTAAGTTTCACTTAAAAGTGTTCATCTAAAGGTTGAAAAGATTAAGCTTAGCTCCATTATGGAGTATTCCAAGTTCGCTAAAAATGTGTAAACAGCCTCGCAGGAGCGCATACGAAACACAAATGCCACAGCACAACATCCGAAAGCGTTAACTTCTTAACCATTTCTACAGCCGCGCAGCGAATACATTAATACTCACACCACCATACATCGCTTCACACATACTTACATTTCCAGGCCATAAATGCTGAATCTGGGACGACAGTGCCTGTTTCAGCTCGGAGGAATTCGGGTTATGCTTCGCTTCGTGGATGCCAGTGCTGCCCAAACAAATTCATTTACTTTACCACATTATTGTAAATTATTAGGAATAGCAAGAATACTCAATTCTGATGCATGTTTTTTTTTAAAGAGTGATTGAAAAATAAGGATAAATGGTTAATCGATTTATATCTATAGTTCAAATGCCATATTTTTTTGTGTGATGATCCTGAATTCTACTTCGGCTTTGTCGGATATTTTGTATAAGGAATGATTATTAATTTATATTTTCCGAAAATATTTTAAAGTAGCTTTATAGTAATGTCAAATACTTGTTAAGTATTTTAAAATTTACTTTAATGCATAATAAGATAATTATGATTTTGTTTGAGCAAATATTTTGAAATATACCTGAAAAATGAAAAATTGGTTTTTTATTCTTTTGAACAATTAGAACTATCTAATTGTCAATAAAGAGTTTAGTAATATTTATTTAAATGAAAATTATTTTTCTTCACATTTTGACAGTTCAAACATATAAATAATAAATAACATATCAGATAAATGACAAAATATAAAAATATAAACTGAAAACGCAGTAAAATTTCATAATTAAAAGTTATATAACTTAGCTAATTTCCGATAATAAAACTAATTCAAAATCCTTTAATGACTACATATATATATATATATATATATATATATATATATATATATATATATAACGTGGGAAATACAATGGTATATTTTTATTATGATGATTATTGCTCTTCTAATTAAATTAGACCAAAAGTGTAAATACCAAAATGTTAAGTACTAAACAATGTCATTTACCCTTGTTTTTCAATCACCTGTATATGAATTACCATAAATTTTATCACCGATTGTAAAATGTCATTCTAAAATAGATTGAATGACAGTAGAGCCCTTGTCTGTTCGGTGAAAGATTACGGTAAGATTGCGTAGGACGTATTATATTTTGATTCTGGCTGACTGAAGGTGGTGTGGATAGTGTTATGGAATTCGAATCCTGAGATCCGTAATTCCAATCTCATTTAAACTACAACACTGCAGCTCGGTGAGCCCGGACCACGTACTGTAATTGGAATTAAGGCCGTTTCGGAGTGAATACAATTTTCGTATTTGCCCCTAAATCTTATGCACCCGCTAAACCCAGCAACTTGTCGTGTTACTGTTCTTGGAACCGTGGTCTGCTGGCCGACGGTCTATTTATTAGGGATTGTATTTATTTTTTTAAATGCTGTTATTGTGTATTCAAATATTCGTTGTAATCTTCGACTTCGGAAATATTTAACCCAGATGATACAAGTTTCACAGACATTTATGTTTTAGACGAATTTGCACGTTATTTTGTATTTATTATCTATTCTTAAACTATTTATTAGATTAGAAGCAACAACAATTAAAATAAATGAGCTGTACTCAACATCAATATAAATAACTCAAATCAATTATAGTACAGAAATATATATATTAAGGAATAACATCATGTATTTGACGGCTGGTAACTGCAGTTCACAAGCATAAATATATTACTTACTGAGATCTACAACGATAGAGTGCCACTGCCAGATTCGGTGAAGACTTGTTTATTTTTTGTGAAGTTTTGGTTCAATCGGTTCAAAAATCGAATTTTTTAAATTATGTTTCTATATAGTTCAGGGCACGAGAAATACACTCGTTCAAACCGCATTTCAATATCTCTCTTAGTTTTTGAGTTATATTGATTATTGACTTGTTTTAAAACTCAACTTTGAGCTACAACTAAACGAGATATTGAAATGCGATTTGAACGAGTGTACTCAGGTGCCTAATAATGATTGTTACTTTTTTGTAACAGTGGTGGAAATATGATTACAAATAAAATTTTCTCCATTTCGGTACCTTTTTAAACATGAGATCCTAAAACTTTTAGATTTTGGTATATTTTAATGAAACTATGCATACTTACTAATTAAAGTACGCTGAATTCAGCTATGTAAAGAGATTTAAATTATCTCTTCTTTTTTACAAATTACACGCGAGTGAAAAACACTAATTTTAAAGATTTTAATTTTTGTATTCATAACCTACTAACATTTTGATCTATAAAGCAAACTTAATAAAATTATAGTTATATAGCAACCAAATGACGACAAATTCGGTGGTGCAATCAGATCTGAATTATCTTTAATAGTTTTTGAGATACAGAGGTATGTCGTTAGGGCGGCACAATATCAGACATTTTAAATCGTCGATATCTCAAAAACTAAGCCTCGGACGCCACATTATATAATTTTTTCGTAATCTACGGGTCAAAAATAGGGGGGCTAAGTGGAAAAAAGTACATTTTATAACATTTTTTTTTACCGAAAATTTCTTAAGGGGTACCCCTTGGTGTTTTTTCAATTTTAGGCCATTTTCAGATTTTTTGTCCTGAAATGTTTATCTGTAGAGAAAAAAATATGAAAATTTGCATACCTATGTACTTTCACGCGAGGAATTCACTGGTGTTTTCAGATTTTCATTATCTCTTCAACTTTTTGAAATATTAAGAAAATTAAATTTGGAAAAAAAGTTGAAAAATTTTCAAAAATGGTAAAATTTCGGTGTAAGTTAAGTAGCGCAAGAGAAATACACTCGTTCAAACCGCATTTCAATATCTCTTTTAGTTTTCGAAATATGGGCTCTCAAAGTTGAGTTTTTAAAAAAGTCAAAAATCGATATAACTCAAAAACTAAAAGAGATATTGAAATGCGGTTTGAACGAGTGTATTTCTCGTGCTCTGAATTATATAGAAACATAATTTAAAAAATTTTCAATTTTTTAATCGGTTCAACCAAAAATTAACAAAAAATAAACATGCCTTCACCCATTCTGGCAGTGACACTCTATCGTTGTAGATCTCAGTAAGTAATATATTTATGCTTGTGAATTGAAGTTACCAGCCGTCATCTAAACGAAGCTTTTGCGTGCGTACTTCCGAACTAACACTTACACACACCATGGTTGACACTTAGTAGTTACAGGAGACGTTTTCACCAATATGCATAGTGGAATCCACAATGGTTCGTTCCTCTAAAGCCTTCATATTATTGCATGAAAAAATACAAAATAATTCTGTATTTTGGGAAGAAATAATGATTCCAAAACTAGTACATTTTTATAAAAATTCTTTGTTGCACAAATTAGTCGATCCTCATTTTATTTTTCTTGTTCAGATCACATTTACTAGGAATTTCGTCTGTTTTCAGATTATTTTTGACAAAAAATATTCTGTGACCGTAGTGGTAAAAGTTTATGGTTTCCCCGCAATAAATATATACTTGCTTTCAAATCATAGTCGCTGCGAGTGCACTAGATATTAGTTAGTATACAAATTGTATATTGAAACGCTCTGTAATCTGTGAAAAGTTTGATAATGTCCAAACACAAAAATGATTGTATCTTATTTATTATAAACTTTATCAAAAAACTGACTGACAAATGTAAATATTTTCATATCATCATTATTTATATAAAATTTGAATAAATTTGGTCAGTTAGAAGAGAATAATGTCAAAATGAAGACATCTTTAATGATAGTATTAATTGTCCTCCAAATAAATATGGAGAAGTATTTCTAAAATTGTGAAAGAATAAAATTGATATAACTCTGTCACAGTCACAAGTTTTTATTCTATGACTTCATTTTAACATTTTGGTCAGCCAATCAGATTCAGAAACATATATGTCGTATACAGTCACACCATAATCTCTCACCAAACGGACTCTAATTTATGCATTTGTAATATGGTGATTTTAGTTTTGTCAAAATGATACCAACATACATTTTGTGACAAGTTTAAAGTTTATAGATTATGTATATTGACAAGAGGTCGCGACGTGTTAGAAACAATAAATAAGGTGAATTTAGCAATAATTATGTTTTTCATTTCCGTTGTCAATTAACGTATTGGTTTCCATGGTGCTAAATAACATTTTAATTACATGAAAGTCTGTTTTAATCGCTAAGAGAAGCTAACAACTGATATGTTATATACGAGGTGAAGTTAGCTACCTGCAACTTAACCTTACTTTGCAAATAATTCACCAAACTTTACATTTTTTGCCTGCTTAATTTGCGGTCGTAAAAAAGTATAGTACGTGACTCGTTTTATAAACTCTTTAGATACTCGTTTTTTATATACTCGCAACTAAAGAGACGTTTATAAAACATTTCATATAATATTATATTACTAACTCCAAATACATAAAGCTGCTCATATTACACTAGTGTATGAATAGTAATCAGATATTTTTTCATGTTTCGAGCACATGGGTTTATCGTTTTTTTAACCATGACAAACATAAGTGAAGTTACATTTTACTATTTTCGTTCTTCGTACATAAATAATTGTAGATAAAATATATTGTTTGTTACCATTCAAGAAAATAATAATAAATATGGTATGTTTGTAAAGTATGTTAAAATTTCGATCTTGCTAGTTGTATAATATAAAATAGGAAAAATAGTATTTGCAATTTATTGCTGCTATCAGTTACGCGAAATATTGTTCCTCCTTGTAAAATAGACTGAACAGATGAGTTATTTGTCATTGTATCTCAATAGTATTTATAACCAACCTTTAGAAATATCAATCTCATTCAAGAAACGTTAATAAAAGTAAAATGAAAGCAGTTTATAATTAATTGTAACCACTTTACTGTATATAAGTAACTTCTATGCATCTTAGCGATTGAATATTTCATTTTTGTTGAAATTCTTTACGATATCGTGTTTTGTGTTTGTTTTTAAAAATGAATGAGTTAACTTCTTAAATTATGTATAAAACACAGTTGACATGTTGATGTACTAAAACAAAGGCAAAGCCAAACATGAATTCCTGGAAGGAAAATTAAATACACATATATTTGTGACATTATTTAATAATAAAATGAAGATACGAAAATTATATTTATTTGTTATTGCCTTAACAATATTTTAAATTGAGATAAAATTATTAGTTTCGTATTCGTAGTTTTAACCTAATTAGTGCGGTAAGCAATAACACAATGAAACTATAGTATATTTTCTTGGATTTCGCAGGTATTAAAGTATCACAACCAATCTTCCAAGGTTCTTCTATTTCACAGTCCATAATACTGTCTCTGATAATGTTGAATATATGAATTTTTCTATAAATGTCACTTTTCTAATAAAAGCAGGTTGTTTATTATAAAAATTTGATTTCTTAGCAACGACATGCAATTATGATGTTTATTGTGATTTAATGAAAATTTTGACTTTGATACATACATAACATAACATCACGCTATATCCCATTAAATGGGGTAGCACGAACCTGTCAACATTCTCATCCTGACACACGATACTCGTTTCGACCACATTAACACTTCCTCCATACGAACTCTTTCTTTCCTCACAACCAAAATCCATCATCACGCAACAAACATCCATCCATTCGCTCCTGTACACCAGTTTCGTAAATCTTCACTTACGCCCACTTCTCTAACAACGAATCTATAAAAAATGAAGGCAGCATCATCTGCGCTTGTTTAAAATACATTTATTACAATTGCAGTTACATACTGTATAGTAAAAACTGAAAATGAAGAAAAAAAGATGAGGAAGGAAGGGAGTATCCCTCTGCGCTTGTTTTTGAAACTGAATTTCACACAATTGCAGTTGGACACTCTATAGTAAAAACAGAAAATGAATTAAAAAGATAAGAAAGGAACGGAGCATCTTCCTGCGCTTGTTTTTGTTAAAATAAACTAAAAAACACGATCATACGAAAAATAGTATGCAATACACGGTACTAAGTGCTAATAACCGAATCTCGGAAAATGAATTTTCAAACCTTTCCTCGATTCTGTTATATTGCACTTACCAACCTTATATTGCAATATACTATTTCATAACGGGTGTAAAGAAAATACATTTATTATGCGTCAATATATTTTTCGTTTATAAAACCGGGTATAATTTATTCTTATTATTAAGTGTCTGCTTCTATTGTACAGTCCATATTGGCCCATCTGTATAACATTTTGAGAATCAGGCGTTGTAACCGCATGCCAAACACAGTGCGCCTTCTGTTGAACCAGTAACCAGTAACCAGAGCTGTAACATTAATACAACTCAGTTAAACGCTCTCTTATGAGACGTATTCGGCGATCCGTACACCACCATTGTTGCACTGTTTGCGGATAAGTAATTGCCGCTTGTTAATAATAGTGAGACGCTAATTTACGTTCGTTTGCCGTTCAATTGCCGAACTATTTTAGAAATGCGAACGCATTAACTGAAGTGTCAATACAAAGCACACGGGTACCGCACGCTTTCAATGTTGGAAGCTTGTGAAATGTTGCTGATTTTCCAGAATTGATACATTTGGTTTGGTTTGGTTTGCTTATTACTCTGGAGAAATTCGTCTTTTGTTAAGGTTCAACGTTGAACTTGACTCTATATGATTAATTATGTACTAAATGTTTGGAGGAATATTTGTGATTGGTTAGGTTAGGTTACATACCCAACCGAACTTACCTAAAATTATATGCTGATTTATTTATAAGATGATTGTTATATATGCTTTGACGTGGTTGGAATTATTATTCATTGTATACCTACCTACTAAAATTTGCTTAAACTTTACTATATTATTTATTCAAGAGAATAATATGGAATTTAATATAGAATAAAAGTTTCTTTTATAATTTAAGAAGAGGTCCTGTAACCTTCCCTTTTTGTACACTTTAAATATATTTTTTCTACGAGTGATATATAAAGTAGACATTTGCGCTTGCATTTGTCAACGCAAAATGTCACTTTGCCGTTTATGCACAAGACAACAGAAAAAACGCTCGTTCTCCGAATTTTTAACTTGAAATCAAACGTTCATTTAACGTTACGATAACAACTAATGATAGCAAAAAAATATTTTAATTTTGAATGTTCTGTAACGTTTAAAACTTATAAAATTAATTTCTTAAAATGGAATAAAATATTGTGGCGACTGTAAAAATATCTTGCGTGTGTTTCGAGCACGAATGTACATTGGCGATTTCGAGAGATTGCCGCGCGGCATAGGGTAGCAGCAAAAACTTCTCAATCGATAATGTACCATTTTGCGCTCTTAATACATAAATAGCTATTTTTACCGCAGATTAAGATTGCAAACTTTAATGCCCATTTTTATCAATGAAACTTAAATTAAGTTTGACAACAATGTCTTCATATGATATATTACTTCGATTTGCTTTTATTTATTTAATTCAGACATAAAATATTATATATATATATATATATATCACGCTAAATATTCACTCATCAAATTTATGTATAAAATAAATTTTCGACAAACAATTTTCACCAATTTAGGGGCCGTGATTTGACGCCTGGTAACCGCACTTCACGCGAAAAAATATACCACTTATCGAGATTTTATTTTATTTATAAATTTTCGAAATATAAAATATGAGTAAACGGTTCTAATTGGTTTGATACTATTTTCAGTCTAACGTATAATTAAAGCAATAAAACTAAAATAAACTATTTTATGTTAAAAAAACGACAAAACAGAGACAAACGTTTGAGTTTATGTTTATGCTTAGCACAAAGACTAAATCTGAGAATGATGTAGCGTTTTTAAATCTGTTAAACAAGGTTATAACAATCGGCAAAAACAGTGACTATATTAGAGCTGTCAATCAGTGTTAAAAAAAGAAAATATATTATATATAGATTCGATAGGGGGTGATCAGAACTATAGTGAAACAAGTAAATTTTTATTTTATTTGAGAAATATTGAATAATAGTTTAATGAGCTTGTTTTATTATTGTAAATTTAACTAATATTCATAATCCTTAATAATCCATAAATCAGATTAATTTATTTATTTATTATTATTATTTATTCATGTTATAATTAATTTATTTTTCAACTATTGCTGCTAATACTTAAAAAAACAAGATCAAGATCTTGTTTGTTATTCCTCTATTAAAATGTCATTGCGGATATTCATATTTTATTTAGTAGTATAATTTATTTATGTTATTCTAAACAACAGAAACTTAATCCCAATAACCTTAGTAGGTCCGGCCTCGCCGAGTCGTACTGTGATAGTTCATATATTTTTAGCTTGAGTAGGATTCGAATCGCGTAATTATACCCACATCACCGTACTGCTCTTTTTTTGTTTTTAATTTCAATCTTTGTTCATTATAGTTCTGAACATTCCAAATGAAAAAATAAATATTTGTTGTATTCATATAAAGAATTTAATACCAATATGGTTTTGTTCCCTGCCTGCATTTTAAAAATACCTATCCTTTAAATTAATTTTTCTTTTATATTCATTTCGGGATGAAATGTGGAATGTAATGAATCAGAATATTATCTTAAATAATATAAAATATTAAAGCACTATGGACTACATGTAGGATTCGTAATAATAATATAAATAAAAATAAGCAGAGGGATAAAAGATTATATGTAGAAAAATGAAAGCGGAAAAACACAAAATTACAGTGAAATATCGTATATGCTTCTAGCTATTCGTGTAAGTTTTATTTCAGACATTTCCGTTGCATATAAGAATATAAACAAACAACCAGAGCAGAAATTTCTAAGACAACTCCAGAGTTGGAAACTCAATGTGGCAACTTAATAAAATAAAAACAATTTCCTATTTCCATTGCCTCCATATCTAGAAACCTTAATGTGTATCGTGGTCGCAGATGTTTAAAAAAAACGTAGATTAGAAAACTTTGATGAAAAATGCACTTCACTGTTCAGTCGCATGTAAAGAAATAAAATAAAAACTATACTGGAGCGAATGGTTTCATTTTGGTCGTTCCATCGTTCCGTTCGAGTTCCGAACTTGCAAGTCGAAGCATTGTTTTGCTTGAAAAGTTTTAGTCCCAGCCGCTTAATTACAATAACTACTCGACCTCGGCAATTAATAGTTTCATTACAATGCAGGCAAGTTTCGACATTTTGCCCCAAGCCTTTTATTTCTTTCTGCGTTTCTCCTTATTATTTTGTAGCTCAAGATTATTAGAATAAAATATCTGATGTGGACACCACATGACTTCCTTGTACACGTATTAAACTATAGATATTTTTTTAATTGCACATATTTGACATTAAATCTTTTATTTTTTGTTCTAATCCATAGCTAACTTAATTTTTAAAAAAATCAAAAAATATATAATATTTAAATTTAGATATCTCGTTTATGCAAAAAGCTAATTTAAAAATTCTTAATGTGCTAGACGCAGAATTCTCTAAAACTTTTATTTGCAGCATTCCTTTCTAAAATTAAAATAACACCATTTTTTTCAAGGAAAACTGTTAGCAGCTTCATGTAATGTGCCACTTCCGGTTAGTCTATTTTAACCAAAATCTATTATGTTATTTCCATTGATATAGTAGTCTTATATACCAAATTTGGAAAGTTTTAAATTATATTTGAATATAGTTTTTCATGAAAATCTATTATAGGCTTCAAGTAAAGTACCACTTCCGGTAGTTGTATAATGACCAAAAAGGGAGGTGCACAACTAGATGTTATAACAGTCCTAAATATAAAGTTTCAATTTTCTACGGCTTACCGTTTTTGAGTTATGCGAGATACATACGTACGTACATACGTACGTACAGACGGCATGACAAAATTAGTCAAAATGGATTCAGGGAGGGCCAAAACACCTATTTCCGTTGAAATCTGAGAACCGAAAATTTTCGCGATTACAATACTTCCTTTACTTCGTACAAGGAAGTAAAAATTGCTATTGCGTAGCTTTTCCTTTTTTCGGTAGATGACATGGCCTGTTCCACAGAACTTCTCATGTCATCTTACCGTTTGTTAGGAGATCTTATTCTCTGCTAGCACATTTCTTCGTCACCAGCTTCTTCACGTGAACTTTGTTCTAGGTGAAGAAGTAGGTTATACCATACTGATGAGCTCTAATAAGAGCGAAACGCGTCTATGGTTACTAACTGTGCTGGCTAGCCTTTGGCGATGCCCTCATAAGGTTACTTGGAGGCTGAATTTTGTGAGACTTAGCCAAGTGTTTATTTAATATTTTTTATTAAACCTAGTTTCACCAAGTGTATGGATGACAATTAATTTTGTCTTTATTGTGATTATTAGAATAGTTATTTGTGTATTAAGGCCGAAAAGTGATTCTTTATTACTCGCGCAATAGTGCAAGAGGAACAAACACTTTTTATGCTCGTGATGCAAACAATTTTTGTAGGATTTAACTTTACATTATTAAAAAATATATACATATTTAGACGTACAAATCAATTACGTACTTTCTTAAAAGTTAGAAATGTCTGCCTTCACTTAAAAATTTTAATTTTTAATATTTTAGCTACTGAATAAATAAGGTAATTTTGTTCACTCTTGTTGTGCCAATCAGGTCAGGACTTGATCAAAGAACTTTTCGGCTTGAGACTCCGTGAAAGACAAACAAAACAACAGAAAATTTAATAAATTCAAAATTATTATTTAAACATTTTGACTGGTAGAAAAGTTCGGTTCTACCTTAAATTTCGACGTGACAAACTTGTAAATAATTCTCCTTGGTTACGAACAAAATATATAACATTTAACATTAGCTTTCAACAGCCATGAGTATAAAATAAAACTATAAAAAGTAATTCATTATATCTAATGTAATAAAAAGTAGTAAAAAAATAATTTTGGATTAATGTTGTGTCATATGATTAATGTCGACATACGTATATGTATTTTCGTAACACATGCACAAGAAACACGTTCTTATTCCATAATTTTAGAGAGAGAAACATTGCTTTTCTCCCCTAGGGAGAGAAATATTATGTTTCTCTTCCTAGGTAGCATGTTTCTCTCCCTAGGTAGCATGTTTCTCTCCCTAGAGACTACGATTATTAGCTGTTTCCGACGTTTCCTAGGTAACTAGTTACGCAACCCATATTTGACATTTGTCCCGATAAGACAGTAATTTTTGTGCACTTGTTACGAAAAGTATAAAATGCTTCACGGGAAGGTGCGATTATCCCTTGTGTGAAGTTGGCAAACCTCGACTTCAGCACGAACCTTCGGGCCTCGCTTACGTCTCAGTTTGCCAACTTCACACGCGGGAATAATCGCTTGTTTCCCGCCCTTGATGCATAACATACTATTCTGTCATTATGAACAGTATTGCAACATCAACATTTTTAGTGGTTCGGTTACAGCTAAAACCACGTTAGAACCGAGCTATTACTGTTAAGAAGTAGAGCCAATGCATCTTTTATATCACCAGTAAGAAAAATAAAAATTGCCACCCTAAACATATAGATTAGAAATAATGAGTATCGAGTCGGCCTATGAATCTTGAGAAACCTGATTCGATCCCCACAGTCGACAAACTATTTTCACTAAATTAAATGTAGCCCTGTGGCTTCCTTTTCACTAACATCTTTGAAGGCCGTGAATTGACAGCTGGTAACCACACTTCACACGAAGAAATATATCCCTTATCGATATTTGTTATGGCAGAGTGCCACACCTAGTAATGGGTAAAAGGCGTGATGATATATTTATTAATTTTATTATATGATAATTTCAGTGTTTAATTCTATAAGAGGGCGGCAAAAAAATATATGTCTTAACGCGGGGCTTATATAACTCTTCTAACATCAACACAATCTCACATTCATCATACACTAATTCCAGACATGATCTCTTCCTCATTTCCACAGCAGTTATCAGCCGTTTATATTCTCACAGCCAACATTCACTACCATACATCAAAGTAGGCACTAACGCATCATTAGAAACACTTAATCGTACTTCTCTGGATACATTCACGTTTCCAGCAAGGGTTTCCAGAGCATCCAATACTTTCCAACCTGTAGATACTCTTCTTTCAATCTCTCAATCAATACGTCCAACCCTCGATAACATACTACCCCAAATATACAAACTTATTCACTTGACCAAATCTTAGATCATTCAATAACAGATTTAAATCTTTTTCTGTTTCAATTTGTTCGGCGTGCATTTTACATTTTTATTTTTATTTAATCTCAGAGTACAGGATCTGAACTCACCGAGCGAAATTCGAATTAATTTATATTTTAACAATAAATTTGTCCTGCTTTCACCATTCCAATATTTGACAATACTAAATAAGGATCCTAGTAACGGCACATTTCACCATTCCAATGTCTGATTATCCTATATTAGTATCGTAGCAATGTAACAAAAATTAAATAGCAGGTCGATTTTTATAAACTTCAGTCAATATTTGGTTTTGAGAGGTAAAAATGGAAAGTGATAGCAATGAGAACTTTGAAACAACACCATCAAATAGATTAGAGACTGCAAAAATAACATCTATAAATTTATTCCCTAAAAAATCGAGAAAAAATTTGAAGTAACATATAAATCTTAATAATTTTGATATAAAATCTCCTAATAACAAAATATTTAACAATTGTCAAAACATTACATTTAATTAGAGATGGGCGAATATCATCCGCGAATAGTCGAATGCCGCGAATATTGACATTATTCGATATTCGAGATTTTCGAATATTAACGTTAGTATAGCGAACATTCGAATACCTCGAATATCGCGCCATATGTTGACCTCAATTTTTTACTATGTTTTTCTTTATCATTTCTACATAAACTTAAAGCTATTACAATACTTTGAAGTTATTAATAACAAAGATATTTTATTTCAAAACCATGAAGACGTACCATATTTCAAATTTGTTTTTCGCCAACATCAGCCCGTACGTTTCACCTTCAATTTGAAGTTTTCGTCTTTTTCTTTTTTGTTTGTACTTTTTGTTTTAATTTTATTTTATCTTAACAATTTCATTCAAATAATGAAGAGGACATAATTAAATAATTATTAATAATAAATAAATTAACTTTTAAGAGTATTCGAATATTCGAGTACCTCGAATATTCGAGATCTGATTAATATTCGTATTCGATATTCGAATTCGATAAATTTGATATTCGCCCATCTCTACATTTAATATAACTAACAATAAATAATAATAATTCTCTAATTTACGTCTGTTTTAATGTTTGTGCATGCGTTCTTACGAGTATATTCTTCATGTGTAATTTAGAAATAAATTGCACCTGTATTGAAATAAAATGACCTGTATTGAAATACAAAACAAATTCATTTCTCACGATGCTTGCAATATACCTCATTTCCCTAGCAACAACAAACATACAATGAACACATTTCTAAGCGGTCGTAGAATTATTAATTGTTTGAAATATCAAAAATAACAAATATGAAAGTTGCGAGTTCAAGCTTAATTAAGATAAAATCAATCAATTACAACATGTGCCCGTGTATGTATAGTTTTATAGAAGTTATTTTTGTTTGGAAACAAACAAACTGACAAAATGTGATAATAAACAGCTTTTAAATTAGCACTACTTTTATCAGTAATGTCGTTCATCAAGAACAGCCATGGCGTTCAGATAAACAGCTGTTCCGCAACAGTTTTATTGCAAAACTTTTCAGATACATTTCCGGTTTTTACGCGTCGCACTACGGTTCACTTCCGCACTTGATTAGTATTATTTATGAGTTCGCAGGAAAATGTAATCTCCTTTTATTGCCCCCTGAAACCCTTTAAATAGCTCATATCACTTGGCGACGAAGAATGCTTATGCGGAGATTTAGAATATTGCAATTCACAAACTCGTACAGTGCAACAAACACTGAGTGATTCCATATTCGAGAGCGGGATAAAGTTTCACACAAAATAACTTTAAAATGTACTTGCAACATTTGAACTTTGAAATCTTTTATCTGTACGGTTAGAATGTGGATAGATATTTCAAATATTACAGATAAAACAACATATAATGATATAAAATAGGATGAATATCTGACTGCATTAGCTGTTGGCATTTGACTCGACTGATTCTAATTTTAAAGTTTATAAATTTTAATTAAACCAGTGACACTAAAAATGTTCACTAGGAATGAAATACCATAATGTGTGGCACACTCTCGTAGCAGATTTCGTTAAGTGATATATTTCTTCGGGTAAAAGTGTAAAGTGCAATTTACGACCATTAAAGATGTTAGTATTGGGGGAGCCATAGGGGTTGTTTTTTTAATTTAATGAAAATTGTCAGCTGCGGAGAATCGAACTCGGGTTCTCAAATCCACAGGCCGATTCGATACGATTGATTGCTTGAAAATAAAAATTTATCTAGAAAATACCTGAGAAGGCTTGAAATATTTGGATAATTTCCCGAGACAAATAAAATAAAATAATATTGTATGTAACTAACAGCAAAAATAAAAATAACATAATTTTGTGTCAAATTGACAGTATATTTACTTGGTGACACGATTTTACCCTAGTAGCAGGATTTTACTTTAGTAACGAAATTTTATCATAAGTAATAACCGAGAGCCAAGATTTTATCGGTAAAATTTCAAATAGTTCTTGCGTACAAACAGACAGCCGAGTGTCAAACATGACATAATTCGATCTCAACAGCGTAACTGGAGGTATATAAATGTCATTTTTTATACGAGTTGCCGTTTTCACGCATTATGAGGATTTTTCTCAAATACAGTCATGACTCGACTTATATTCGATTGATTATTTCCTAAATTCAATATTTTACGTTTTAAATAATTGTTTAAATCTCAAAATTTTCAATGTCAACAAACGTCTGCCTAGGATATGATGCAGGGATCAAAATTGTATCGTTGTAAAATCGTCGTCGTGGTGCAAATAAAGCATTCTGAATGGCTTATAATGTAATGAAAGAAATGAATTTCCAAATATTTTGATGGTGAAAAACAGGCAACGGAAATTATCAGGTGGAAAGTATTAACAAATACTAATAAAATAGATTTTATTCTAAAATTAAATAATCGTTTATATTGAGGTTTGTGTTTTCATTTATAATATCATTAATGACTATGAGTTGCCGGACATTTTTGTCGTCATGATCACGACTGCTTGTTGCGACGAAATTCTGCACGAGTGCAATAGCACGAGTGTAGATTTTCTTAAAGCAACAAGCAGGATTGATCTAGGCACAATTACCAAAGGAAAATCATAGTCACGTATGGAATTCGGCCTGACAATTCCTCAAAATATTTTATTTACTCCAAAAAAATGTTACCTGCAGTATTTTTAAAACAATGTCTGAACTACTATTACCTTGCTGATCAATTTACATTGTTTCATTTTTTGATATAACTAAGCAAAGTAAACAAAGTCAAATAAAATTCAACAATATTAATCTACTCAAAATAGTTAATAAACGTTATATCTAAGCAACGATTTACGACAATTTTCACTAGTGAAATTGTAGCTGTAATACTACTGTAATTGGATCAATTTAGTAAAATACTGTAATTTGATTGGATGAAAAGTTATGAGTGGAATTGTCAATTTTATTTAACTGATGACCAGTTACATCGTCAAGAGTTTTAAACTTACCTAAATAAATAAAAGTAAATCGATTTTACGTGTCATACAGACTAGTTTATTTGATATTGCTGTCAAACATTCGAATTGCTTTTATTTATTTAAACCAAGCTTAAAATTTAACCTTTGATGATGCAACTGTCCCGTTTATCACTGTCGACATCAAATGACAGATAACTCTTCTGTTGTCAAATAAATTATCTCATCGAAATCACAGCATAAATTACAGAAACTATATTAATTATTATTTATGAATAGGATACTTTTTCATATCCTTATTCCAACATGATTATAATCCATTAAACATACGGTGAGAAATTAAATACAGCGTGGTTGAATAGATCGTATTTGATCTTTATTTCTATTGGCTAACTAAAATATATAAAATAAATAAACTTGCTACATTGCCTGTGCTAAACCAATTTTATTGTTTCACATTGTTTTAAATAAAATATACAAAATGTCAACTTTAGTGTCAATTTAAATAAGTTTTATTAACGTAGCATAAATTTACATTTGAACACTATTATAAAATGGAAAACTACGATTGATATTTTTGATTGTCACATTTTTTTAGGTTATGTGAACATATGACGTCTTGGTTAACCAATCAGAATCCAGATCAAATATATTCTACACATCTGAATGAGGGTAGGTGGCTCAGTGGTATTGAATGGGCATTTTTTTATTTATTTATTTATATTACGCTGTACAACAGGAACTTAATCCCAATTACAGTACAGGGTCCGCACTCACCGAGCTGCAGTGTAGTAGTTCATATAAATTTTAGTTTGAGTGCGATTCGAACTCGGGATCTCCGGATTCGAATTCCGTATCGCTATCCACATCACCGTACTGACGGCATGTGGATTTTGAGAACCCTGTTTCGATTCCCACAGCCGACAAACAATTTTCACCAAATTAGAATGTACCCCTGTGGCTCCTTCACTACTAACATCTTTGGGGGTCGTGATCTAACGGCAGGTAATCGCACTTCACGATAAGAAATATATCATTTATGGAGATCTGCTCCGGCAGAGTGCCACATCAAGTAATGGGTAAAAGGCGTGATGATATATTGATTGTATAGGTGGTGTGGAAAGAGTTATGGAATTCGAATCCGGAGATCTCGAGCTAAAAATAATATAAACTACTATACTATGACTCAGTGAGTTCGGACCTTGTACTGTAATTGGGATACAGAACGAATCCGATTTGACTAAGAATACTACATAATGATTGGCACTGTTAAAAATTAGCAAATATTGTAAATTTTAAACTATAGGTACTTCTGTCAAAATATGTCAAATAAATATATATATTTTTTCTATTTTGCGTTCATAAGGAAGTCAGTACGAAACCCAATTGCGTCTGAAGAGATCGTTAAGTATGATTTTTTTTTAGATGGTTGGTAGTAGCGGAGGACATACTGAACCTATCAAGCTGAAAGAATCAAAATGTCAATACAACCTCAAAATCTGAACAATTGCATGAATGTCAATTATAGTAACTAAAACATTTCATATACAAATTACGCTAAATTGACTCTAGTACCATTTGCATTCCCTTACATAAATTCAGTTTTAATCTTTATTGTTTTTATTAATAATGATCGCATAGATAGATTAAATCCGGAACATCTATCGCCACGACTTTATTATACTATCAATCTTTCTTATTTTTTTGAAAATTTAAAAATATAGCTACGTAAAAAGGAATGATTTTACAAGCAATTAATCCTACTCTTATAACGCTTCACCGCACATTTCTCACATTAAAATATTACCGACAATTAAACAAATAAAAATTAATCCATTTTCAGCACTTCTACCTTAATAAAAAGTCCCGACAAAATTTCCTGGTTTGCGCGACATTTTAATGAGATTCTGATTGCGTTTTCTGGTTCCACCCCTTGCACTCCGTCACACATCACCCCTATCCACCCTCCCCTACTGGGCGAAAGGTGCGAGCAAGCATCGGAAGGGATTAGATCTCCAAGGCCTACTATGCCAGGAACGTCGTGAAGATATCCCGATAAATCAAAGCTATTTCTCAATCTCGCCTCGGCTTGCCTCGCTGAGATGTGTGATTGCTGGGAAGTTTGGAAGATCTCTGAGGGCGGCGGCGGGGGGTGGAACAGATGTAGCGAAGTGCGGCAAGTTTGTGTTGGAGTAGGCTTTTACTTGGGTTATTTCTTTTTTGTTGTTGCTGATATTGGGATATATGTTCGTTTTATTTGTTTTTGATTGCCTTTCTTAATGGTGAGTTTCAAATGGTATGGCGCTACTTTTGAATTTATGGGATTTCTAATTGGTTCGTTTTTCTTTATAATAAAATTTTGACTCTATAACTTCAGCTCTCCAAAGCTCCAAAACGTACCTAGTGATTCCGTGAAAGATGCCAAGAAATTGCCGATAAAATAAAACTTTTCAAAATTCTCGGCAATTCATTGCTTGACTCACGAAAGAAACTTTAAAAATATAAGCTAGTACGACAAGCTTTGTTTATGGGTGTTTTAAGACCATGGTTTCAACATGTTAGAGATAAGTAAAACACTCAAATAAACTGCTCTTAAAACAAAGCTTGTGGTGCCAGATATTGTTAACAAACATATTAGTAAATAAAAAATATTAAATAAAACTCTAGGCAAAGTCTCACAAAATTCAGCCTCCGAGTCACCTTATGAGGGCATCGTCAGTGCTGGCCGGCCTCTGACGATGCCCTCATAAGGTGACTCGGAGGCTGAATTTTGTGAGACTTTGCCTAGAGTTTTATTTAATATTTTTTATTATACCTAGTTTCACCAAGTGCATGAATGACAATTAATTTTGTCTTTGTTGTTATTTATATTAGTAAATATTTTTTTTTACTGGTAACTATCGTTTATTCTAATTGCAATTGTTTGAAATTTACTTTCAAAAACAAACGTAGGTCGATGCCCCCTTTCTTTCTTACCTTTATCAGAGACCGCGGAACCTTTTTTCGAAAGGGGTTACGAAATTTTTTTGACCAGAGTAAAAATAGAACACAGATAAATTTATGTAATTAAAATGAATAATTAGGTGAGATACATTATATTAATAATATAATTTGTTTTTTTCAATTAATGTAACAGTTTTATAGAGTTCTTACATCTGTATAAATTGAAAAAGACAATTTTACTCTATTGTTCCGAAAACTGTCATTCGCTCTGCGGTTTTATTGATGAATATTTTCATCATCTTATTTAAATCAATGTCCAATGTTTTAATTTTTATATGAAGAAAAACTAAATGAAACAGTCGTTTTTGTAACATTGAAGTACGGTTCCAAGTCAACTTAATATAACTTGTAATGGATTGTTAATTTATTGCTATAGTCCCGGTTTGGATTTTGAATTCATACTCGTATTTTAGTTAGGTATTTTTATTTTTTGTGTCCTGAACAGGGGTTGCAGCGCAACTCCCAAAAATGATAAGGGGTTGCGATCGCAACCCCTGCAACCCCACTTCCGCGGCCAATGATATTTATAGTCGATTTTAGAAGATTGTTTCTCTCATATGCGATTTAATTTAAATTAATGTCAATTTAGTATCCATTTTTCTCAAAATTTTGTAATATTAAGATAATGAACTTTGTATTCAGTGGTATCGAGCTGGCCTGTGGATGTTGAGAACCCTGGTTCGATCCCCACAGCCGACAAACAATTTTCGCCAATTTAAATATACCCCTGTAGCTCCCATACCACTAACATCTTTGAGGGCCGTGATTTGACGGCTGGTAACCGCACTTGACGCAAAAAAATATATAAATAAATAAATAAATATATCATCACGCCTTTTACCCATCAATGAGTGTGGCACTCTGCTTAAGCAGATCTCGGTAAGTGATATATTTTTTCGCGTGAAGTGCGGTTACCAGCCGTCAAATCACGGCCTCCAAAGATATTAGTAGAGGAGGAGCCACAGGGATAGATTTTTTAAATTGGTTAAAATTGTTTGTCGGCTGTGGGGATCGAACCAGGGTTCTCAAGATCCACAGGCCGACTCGATACCACTGAGCCACCTACCCCATAAAAAAATATATCATTTACCGAAATCTGCTACAGCAGAGTGCCACACCTAGTAATGGGTAAAAGGCGTGATGATATACAGGGTGTTTCAAGACTAGTGTAACAAACTTTAACAGCTTATTTCTGAGGTTATTTTGAGCCAAAAATCTCATATGAACATAGGTCCTATTCCTTCTAGTTACCAATATACAAGAGGTTGAAGTTGTATATGTAACACGAAATTTTCAATTTTTTGTAAGCAAGATACTTTCGGAAAACAAGAATTTTATTGAAAAGTCATACTTAATTTTATTTATTAATATTAACGAATACGATTTAGACAACAAAACATAAAATGACACAATTAAATACACACAGAACAACATAACCAAACATGGAATAGGTTAACATAATATGAAATAAGATAACAAATTTTTAAAAAATGACAGCCAGTGTTCAAAATGAGCGCCTTGAACTCGTATGCATGTTAATATTAATAAATAAAATTAATTAAGACAAATAAGGTATGACTTTTCAATAAAATTCTTGTTTTCCGGAAGTATCTTGAAACAAAAATTTGAAAATTTCGTGTTATTTATAGAACTTCAACCTCTTGTATTTTGGTAACTAGAAGGAATAGGACCTATGTTCATATGACATTTTTGGCTCAAAATGACCTCAGGAATAAGCTGTTAAAGTTTGTTACACTAGTCCTGAAACACCCTGTATTTTATATTTATTATAAACAATATAGTTAATCTTAAATGGCATGTGCATTATTTGTGTGCAGTAATACAATGATACATACTTGGACAAAAAGTTTATATTATTTTAACAAAAAGTTGCTGCGACTGCAGTTCACCTATATTTTTGTTTACTGTTTTGTTAGTATTTCTGTGTCCGTGTCCTGCCACCACTCAGTATTATTAAATATTTCCTTCACTGTTAGACTTACTATTGAGATTAGAATCTACTCTGCATTTAGAATGATGCTCGTCTGAAGCATAACAATTAAGTCCCTTTCATGGGTGTTCAACTGCAATTCACTTACATTATAATAACTTTTCACTTCATCACCTCTCAAATCCCAGATCTGAAGCACTCTCCAGTCCACTAAATCAAATTTCCAGCCATGTATATGCATAATTAACAGCATTTCTCCCTCGGGAATTCTACCGTTTTCAGCGCTGGTCAATCCTGTCTCGTGTCCCAATCCTCAAGGCGCGTGTTGCTTAAATGGCCGTTGTTTGATGCGAATCCTGTGGGATTGACAGGAAACCGGGACATTGTGTAGTGTGTTGTTCGCGTGCAGTGTTTGGTGTATGTGTGATGGAGCACAAATAGTAACAAATGTTTAATTTATCGATTTAATTAACTGATATTTGTCATCGCTTAATTAGTTTGTTTTCACGCTGGTTGTTAGCACTTTGAAAAGTTATCTCGTCGCTATTTCGTGTAGTAATCAATTGTAGGTATGTTATTTGTTAGTAGGTTTTCGCGAGACTAATCGTTTCGAATTTTAAAATAGAAATTTCATTTAAAAACTTCAGTTTGGTTAGTTTGGCATCAAATAAACAGTTAAGAGGACTGTTTGTAAATGAATAAACTTTTATTTATCTTCTTTACATTAGATACGGCTAATATAAATGTTATTACTAGCGGCGTGTGCTCTAAAATGTTGGTGAGACCGGATAACGTAGAAAACTTTTTATTTTTTTAAATTTTAGTACGTAATTGTATATTATTATTATCTTTTTGATTCATTTTCTGTTTTTACTATAGAGTGTCCAACTGCAATTGTGTGGAATTCAGTTTCAAAAACAAGCTCAGAGGGATACTCCCTTCCTTCCTCATCTTTTTTTCTTCATTTTCAGTTTTTACTATACAGTGTGTAACTGCAATTGTGTTAAATGTATTTTTAAACAAGCGCAGGTGATGCTGCTTTCATTTGTTATAGATTCGTTGTTAGAGAAATGGGCGTAAGTGAAGATTTACGAAACAGGTGTACAGGAGCGAATGGATGAATGTTTGTTGCGTGATGATGGATTTTAGTTGTGAGAAAAGAAAGAGTTCGTATGGAGGAAGTGTTAATGTGCTACCACCCAATATTCCAAATTTGATCAATAATAATATAAGTAACCTAGGTAGCATTGGAAACAACAAAATGTTGACAGATTTAGTTTAGAACTGTCATTTGAATTGTGAAAGTGAAAACATATCTTCTGTTACTTTTAAATCAGTTATAAACGGAAATGTAAGTACTAATTTATATGTTCTGATGTTTCGTAATATTAGATATCTTTTATGAATTTATTTATGCTACTTTATACAAAAGAAAAGCAATCCCAATTATAATATAGGATCGTAGCCGCAGTGTGGTAGTGCATATATTTTGAACTTGAGTTGGATTCGAACTCAGGATAATTGAATTCAATGTCGTATTCTAATCATATCACCTTAGTGCTGTGAGTTTATTTTAACGTGAAACATGGAATTTATTATATGCTGCCTTCATTTCTTATAGATTCGTTGTTAGAGTAAGTGAAGATTCTGCAGAGTGCCATACCTAGTAATAGAAAAAAGGAGGATATATTTATTTTGTATTTATTTAATCAAATTGAATTGCTGTGAAACTTGAGCAATTTAATATTAAGTTTTCTATATTCCGGTAAATAAAAATGTCGCCAATAAAAACTCAAATAGATAATAGCAAGTTTAGAATTACTATATCATTAGTTACTACTAAACTAAAAGGCTAAAATTGTTTGTAGTTTATGTCCCAATATATATAATATTTGTTAGTATTTTAACGCACAAAATTAATTGTATATGAACATCAAAATTAATTTACTTTTTACTGATTAAATTTTAATTAAACACTGGTGACTGCAATATTACTGACCGACATAATTATACATTGTTTATACTCAAAATTATTATTATAATAGCTAGTTCCATAGTTACTATTTTAATATTAAGTTTAGTTTTAATGAACAATATCGATTTAAAATTAACTATCACATGAATAACTATCAATTGCCATCATAAATAGGAGTCGACATTTTTTACTTGAGCGGTGTTTAAAGTTTAAGCGAAGACGATGCAACGTCTAGACTAGAAGTTTAGTTTACTTCTGCTTAAATTTTTAATTTTTAATTTAAAGTTTGTTGTTTTTTTTCAATCATTTATTTTTGTAAATAGTACTTTAACTTTACACTAAGAACATGTCGTACATTTTATGTAATATTGACGTTAATTCAATAGCGCGATCATATAATTTATAATAGTTTATGATATATCAAAAAAATGATACAGAAATTGAATTTATTAGTATAACTTATAAATGAAAACTTTTAAGTTATATACATTCATAATATCGAGTTATATTAAAACAAATGAAATATCACGAATCTTTCAATAAACATTTATTCATTAGATAATTAATAACAATTTTTTGGTTAAGTTCTGCAAAACATTATTTAATTCGTTTTTACGATACACTAAATATGTACTTTCGCGAGGAAACATTTAAATCAACAAAATTTAACTACCTATATACTCGTATATATATATATATATATATATATATATATATATATATATATATATATATATATAAGTAATTGTACTATTTAGATTTTAAGCTTTAGAACTCATTGAAAATAAAACTAGTTCCTCTGATAAAGTATGATACAAAAATTTTTCTGTCTTTCTGTTTAGTTATTAACTTCATCCCACAATTAATCTTCACTCCTATGTGGACATTACTTTCACTTTATCCACATTCATACTTCCTTTATGGGGTAGATGGCTCAGTGGTATTGAGTCGGCCTGTGGATCTTGAGAACCCTGGTTCGATCCTCACAGCCGACAAACAATTCTCACCAATATAAATCTACCCCTGTGGCTCCCTCCCCACTAATATCTTTGAGGGCCGTGATTTGACGGCTGATAACCGCATTTCACGCGACAAAATATATCACTTACCGAGATCTGCTTAGACAGAGTGCCACACCTAGTAATGGGTAAAAGGCGTGATGATATATTTATTTTATTTATTTATTTCCTTTTATACAAACTCATGTATTTATTTCGTTCATGCAACAAACATTCCATCATGTTCATCCTATTATTCCATATTCCTAGGTCGTTTACGAAATCTTTCACTTCTTAAACACATTCCTCTAACAATATTTTTCTCAATTTCATAGTCAACAAACAAACGTAGCCTAGTGAATTAAATCAAGGTAATATTTATATTTATTAATTAACAAGCAAGAGACCGTGTGTTCAAATCTCGCTGACTTCAACTTATATTAAAAAATACGATTATGTGTAGGTAGTTCAGATTCCACTTATAATCCGTAACCGAGCCGTAACTTTCCTGTGTTATAATTGGGATTAAGTTCCTGTCATACAGAGCAATAAATAATAGTTATTTACGTAACCAGTTTTGAAAAGGTTCATATTGTTTGACAAACATAATATTTTCCAAAACAAGCGAAGCGAGTTTTGCAAATTATGTTCGTCAAATAATATCACGTTTCCATAACGTATTACGTACAAAATTGTATCTAATTCCGCTAAAATAATTTTTAAAATACAGAAAATTCTAGGTTTATGACAGCTCAGTATATTTAAAAATCAATTTACCAAAGCGTTGCCGTGAAAATAAATAAATAAAATGTTTAAATATAAAGAAAATGAGTTCTGAATCCGAAACAGACCTTCTTCTGATATCGAAGAATCTGCTAATTTGACCGTGATCTGTTTAATACCAGAAAAATTATTAAATGTATATAAATCTTAAAAATTTTAATAAATAGTTTTTTCCGTTATTTGCGAACATTTTTGAGAAAGTTCAAACTGTCACCATTTATTACGTAACTAGTTCTGTATGAAAAAATTGACATTTCATAACCTCAAAAATTGATATAAAACAGGACTTATCATAATGGAATTAGGTAAATAAATGTACTCAAATAAAAACAATCTTTCAGGAATTACTTTTTTTGCGTTATTGTTGAGACACTATTAAAATGTATCTCTATAAAGAAAGAAGTTAATTGTCATTTAATTAGCGTTAAGAAGCTCGACTTTACCTAGAAATAACAATTCTCTCTGGGAACATTCACTGAAGAAGAAGTTGTTTTTATTTATAATATAACGTTGCAGTTTCCTTACATAATCTTGCATGTAATGCATGCCACGATAACTGGTTTACGTTGTTAACAACCCTTAAACGAAATAACAACGGCAGTTAAGAAGATTTAATCTCCCCTTTAGGGAATTTTCAAATTATTTGTTTATTGAAATTTATAACATGGTGCTAGCAATTTCGCGTTGTGTTTAATAACACAAGGTACACAATTGAATACAAAATTTTGTAATTATTTATTTAGTGTTTAACCTTTAGAAAATAGCAATTCATATTCAACTTTTAATTGAAGTTATGTTGATTTGTTCATTTGTTTCTTTCATAGCACGCTGATTTCTATGCGATTGGATTTAAATTAATGTCAATTTTATATGCATTTCTTCTTTTTTTTTCTACTGTTTTAAGTAATTCACATTAATTTATACTAATTCATCATTTCTTCTTTATTTTTAAATTATTCATACACATATTTCATATCTACAGGTTAATATTTTTACCTGAAACTGACAGGAAAATAAACATTTGCCTGACCTTTAAGACTCAAGAAAACTTTGCTTTGCATGCCTAGTCAGGAAAATAACATATTGCCTGCCTAGGCAGATAATGAAAGAAACGTGAGTGTCTAGTTACTTAGCAACATAAAATACTGACTGAATATGTATTTCTTTTAATTTAAATTAATTTAAAATATGTATTATTTGTTTATAAGTTTCAGGTAAAATGTTATACATAACACGCCAGTAAAGCGTCGTACAGGATTCGTAAGCTGTTTCAACTATCTACTCATCCTGTAATTGAACACTTTCCTGACTTTTTTACGTAAATAACTATTATTTCGTACCGTATCGTATTTCTATGTTTACAGTAGACTTAACAGTACTTGTACTATAATAAATATTACGGTACTGTTATCGTGAGGCTGCTAGATAACAAACAGTTTTTGACATTTAATTATAATTATTTTAAAATGTCACTTTTAAGGTTAGGATGTGAAATAAAATAAATAAATATATAATCACTCCTTTTACCTTTTACTGGATATGGCATTCTGTCGTATCAGATCTCGGTAAGTAATATATTTCATTAAGTGAAGTACGGTTACCATCCGTCAAATCAAGGTCCTCATAGATATTAGTGGAGGAGGGGCCACAGGGGTAGTTTTAACTTGGTGAAAATTGTTTGTCGACTTTGGAAATTGAAGCTGGGTATTCATATTCGATACTGATAATTAAATGCGACACAATATGAAATAAAACGTTATATATTATACATCAGTTAATAATTTTTTACGGTACTTATTTGAAAATTCCAGACTCGGCTCCGTCGTCGCCTCCTACAAAAACATCTATCTCGTATCGTAAAAACCTATCAGAGTTATAAAGTAAATATCTATTATTCTACGTTTTCAATTTGTTTTATGGGTAATGCGATATCATATTTTAGCCTGATCTACATTTTATTTTAAATTTTATATGTGAATGATAATAACAATTTTATGCAATTTATTTCATATGTGAAAATAATGGCCTATATAATGAGTCTAATACCTTCTGCATTGTCGCCATTGTCGAGTACACAAACCAGAGGGTTTCGCGCGTTCGCGTGCAGAAGGCATTTGTTAACAAAAACATTTTCACATCTCCACGTTGGCTGTTGCTGTGCCAAAATAAATTAGGTCACATTTGCGCTAATGACGTTTCACAAAATTCAGCGAAATATGTGTACCATATATCTCTGAAATGTTGCCAACAATGCGCTCAAATCGACAAGATACTCATTTTACTGTTACTCCAAATGAACTCTTTCATATTTTAATGATTATTTATTTTTAAAATATGTACTACCTTCTATGAGCATATGTTCATTTTACTTTATAAAAATGTGAAATGTGTATACGCCTTGTCAAAATGCTTTGTTAATTACTTCCTTTTAAAATTGTGACAGGCCAACAACAAACGAAAAACGTTGTTTGTAAATGTCAGAAACGAAAAAAGAGTAACATATGTACCCAAACAAATACAATAACGTAATTGTCAAACCATTTGGTATGACGCATAAAATAAAACAACGTGACAGAAATTTAGTCATAGGAATTTTAGTAAAACCTATTCGCCAGTCGTTTGTGCTATATTAATCTCGTACTCACTGGCGTAACAAGGGATGGGTTAACCATGTTCACCAGCAAGATTTAGATGGTTAGGCGCATTTTTCAGAATTTAATTATATTAATTAATGATATATTTTAAAGAAACAAGTTCGAAATTATGTCAATATTGTATTGTTTCCATTGTAACATTTTATGTATCAAAAGTTTCAAGTATATTTCTGTGTTATAACATCAAAATGAATATGTTTTCTTATAAAATAATATTAAATCTGTAGAGTAGACGGAAGAATATTGTGATTATTAATAAATAATTTTTTAAAGAGATTAAAACATTTGATTCAGGTCAATGGAGACAATTCTGAACAATATTTATAAATTAAAATTTATAAAACTTTTGTTTATTTCATTCATAGTATTTTTATAGTACATGTATTTCTACCATAAGTACTCTTTATAAAAATAAAAATAATTAATTTTCCATTTTTCACAAAAAAAATTATATGACGGTAGAAACATATTTGTAGTTAAAATTAGAAAAAAGAAATCTCTTTCAAACAAACTAATTAAAAAATATAAGTTGCCATTTAAAATAAAAAGTTGGGTGCCATATTTTGAGAAGCCCTGGTAGAATTTTTGTTGTTGTTTAGTTTATTAAAACAGTTTATTATACTAGACATTATTTGCTAATTTAACCAACTCTGTATCTCTTATAATTCTCAAAATAGTAATAGTATATAAAATGAACAACTATATACAGATATTTCATAATTATTGCAAAAAAATTAAGGGTATTTATTTATTCCTTGAAGCAAACATTTTTCATTTCACTGGTCACAATAATAATAAAAATTAATAAACATTAAAATTTATTTTATATAACTAAAGTTGTGTAACATTTGTTTCAATATGTAATTTTTTTTATTTATTATAGAAAACTTTCAGTTCAGTGGCACGAAAAATAATTTGTACCAGTTTCGCAAAACATATTTTTACGTTGTAATCAATACAGCAAATAATATATAGCCTCATTTTTTTATTTTTTTATTTCATTTATTTTGTATTGAAAAAACTTTTTTAGTATTATTTATTTAAATTTAGTATTTGTATTTAGAAAATTTTTTGAACCTTTTTTTATTAAGAGGCTAAAATCTAGTACGCCACTGTTCGTAGTTTTTCCAAATTTTATAGTTAGTTGTTGTTCATAAGGACAACTTTATGATTAAAGTTTATTTTTCTAGCGTTCCTATTTGAAATCAAGTTAGACTCGCAAGAATGTAAACATGAGAATAAACTCTGCTTAGGTCACTGTTCTTATTTTGCCGCTAACGGAAATGATTATTTTATTAAAATGTTTTTTAACTATTAATATAAATAAAAATGTTAAATGATGTCCTTTTGTTTTATGGTAAAATGAAATAAATTTAAATAAATTTGTTATCGATTTTTACAAAACTTGGTAGATAATAATTGTTAATTAGAACTATTATTATCCTTCATAAAATCACGAAATATAAGTAAACAAGCCGAAGTATTTCAAGAATTTATTTATAAATCTCGATTTATGTTTCGTTGTCAGTAAGATTATTAAACAGACATAATGATAAATTTACTTTAAAAAACCAATAAATTAAATAGTATATACATATATTTAGTCTACTTTTGTAACAGTTTCGTGAATTACGACCAAATCACGTGACTTTTACTTCTTCTATTTATAACTATATGTACCTTACGTGGAATTTTAATTAGAAATTATGTAGCGCTAAAAAAATAAAAATTTCTTTCCGTTGGTGTCATATAAATATTTGTAATATTAAAAATAACGTAATAATTTTTCATTAAGTTGGTATGCTGTTTATTTTTTTATTTACAGCGAACATTCTACAGATACTTATTAAACAAGTGCACGTTTGAGTTTATGTCAGCAAAAGAAAAAAAAACAAAATTTTATTTAAACAATTAATACTTATATTACAGTGTATAGGGGTCTGCAAACATACTTTCAACCATAGGTGTAAACAATATTTTTAGGGCCACTAGATTAGTGTACTTTATTGCTTGTTCTGCTGCATTTAACTAAATTAAATTATTAATTACACATCAGACATTTATTTAGTGTTGTGTAAACAATTACTTGTAAGAAGATTTAAATGAAAGTATAAAAAGCAGCTATCAACCAGTGGCTCAATAAATGTTGCCTTTAAATACGATGCAAAATATTTTGCAAAACAAAATATTTTTTTTCCATGATCAGTACGTCGTATAGTATATACAGATACACCCTATATATATTATTTTATATTATATTATATCATGGATATTTTTCTCTTTATTAAAAAATTTCAATGTTGTAGCATATGATATAGCTAAACTTATGTATATACTTGTATGCCAGATTCAATAAATAAATTTATTAATTAATAAAAACCGTGATAAACAGTGCGTAAAGTAAATTTAACCACTTATGACTAATAAAATATTGTTATTAAACAGTCATTTACGAATTGAAATCAGCCAACTAAAAGTCAATTTTACACACGATCATAGATTAAGAAATTAGTTCTCAGAGTTGTATTTTGAAGGATGTTTTGATAGTTCTTATGTTTCCACGAAAGAATATTCAATTTGTATTTACTTACCGCCTTCCTACCGGTAAATAATAATCAGTAATTTGTAAACATGTCTTACTGTCTTGGAATGTGTTAAAAAACATTAAAAAATATACTAGAGGAGTAGATTAATTTTGTAAAACTACATTTTTATAGTTTACGATAAGAAAGTCGTTATTCTCAAGAAAAGACAATAAATAGAAAAATTTCATATAGTTTTTTGTTTGTTTTGAGAGCATCTACTAGGCCAAATTCATGGTAGATCCACCCCTGATACGGTACAACAGAGGGTTAATAAAATTCAGCATGCTGCAATAAATCTAATGGCGGAACGATGCGCAGTAGAAAAACCACTTTACTAGCAATCCAGATTAGCATTACAAAGCTTATATGCTGCGTGCACTTCATTGTTTACTGATGAACGGTGGAAATCCAGTGGCAACCAACAGCTGGCCCATGCAGCGAGATCAAAACAAACACATTTGTCACTACTTAACGCACAAACACGTTAACGAGTAGCATTGCCTCGAGTGCCAGAGTCCAGTTTGCTGTCCCGGCAAAATTGTTGCTTTTTTTGCTTTTTACAACTGGTTGAAAAATTTGTTTTGAAGCTGTTGATAACTGATGTATTGGTGGTAAAGGGGAGTTATGGCATAAAAAGTGCAGTTTTGCTACCGAATCCATTGATGTACGATCTGTTAAAGCGATTCAATGCTTTGTTTGTTTTGCGCAACAATAAAAGTGGTTTAGAAATTAATTATTGATTTGTTGGTTGATTTAAACATTGTTGTTTACACTTTAAAGTCACCATTTTAGAATTTGATGATAAAAGAAAAGTGCAAAAAAATGCTTTTTTTGTACTACTAAACCTTCAAAATGACACTTCCCGCACGCAACACTCAATCTGGAACAAGTGCTTCCCGATCGACTCGACTGTAAAAATTGCAAAAAACTCTGACTCTTTGGAACGTTCTACTAAAATTAATCTGTCTTGATAATAATAAAATCTAATTTATAAAATACAACTTCCCTGAATTTTCCTTTATTCAAAGTTTGGGAAATAAGAATAATTTGCTAAAATTCTTTCAAGATTTGTCAGAGTCAGTACGATCTATTTGACATCCTCTGAACTAAAGACGTCATTGATACAACTTGTTGCAGATTGTAGTCAAACAAAAATCGCGACTAATACTATATAAATAATAAGAAAAAACACATATTGTGGAATATAACAACTTAGTTTAATGGAAAAGTAAGATTATAACAACATAAAATATAAAATCATCCCGCCTTTTACCCATTTCTTCGCTTGAAGTGCGGTTACCAACCGCCAAATCACGGCCTCCAAAGATGTTAGTGGAGGGAAGCCACAGGGGTAGATTTAATTTGGTGAAAATTGTTTGTCGACTGTGGGGATCAAACCAGGGTTCTCAAGATCCACAGGCCGACTAGATACCACTGAGCCACCTACCCCATAACATAACGAATATTAAAATTATGATATCACTTTCAAGAACTTTTTATATTCACATTGTCTTTCACAGAAGGAGTTGTCTTAAGCTTAGAATATTTTGATGATGCTTTCAACTTTCTTGACTTTTATGTAGTTTTAGGTCTGCACCACGTTTCCGTTCACAATTGTTATGCCGTTTTTCTCATTCTACTCTTTGAACAGATCATACTTTTTCTCATATTGTAGTTTAGATTTCTTTGGGAGGACATGTAATGCTTTTTTTCACTCTCTCAATAATTAATCTTGAACTTCACTCATTTTATACCACTTTTACACAAACTGTCATCAGTATTAATTGATGCTTATAAACAAATTAATTGTTGTTGGTTGTTTTAAAAACAATCAATTATCAAACAGTTGCAATGTGATTTACTTAATTTTAGAATGTGACAAAATTTAATTAAAATTTCTGTTCTGAAATTTTTGAGTATTTGAAGAGTTTGAACTAAACAGTTTTTATGTATCATTTACGCAAATTCATCCGCTAAAATATTATTTTACATACTTGATACATAAATAACAATTTTATAACCAAAGCAGAATGAGGGCTTTTTGCAGTTAATTAATGTAATATGTAAAATAGGTACTTGCTATCTGTACAAAGCAAATTTCAAAATAAAACGTTTTCAAAAATCATTTTTTTACGCAATTGATACATAAATAGTGGTTTTATATAACATCCGTGAAGTAAGCTTGTTTTTATATCTTTCAAAAACTACTTTAAAATCCTTAAAATATTTTTACAGTAAATATATTGTTTTGTTAATTATTGTCAAACTGACAGCAAAGCACACTACAATTGATATGAATCAAATAGATTTATTTTTAAATAAAAATTTATAACTTTTTGTGATAACCGTATATAAATGGTGTTTGCACCTCGGTTGAAAAGTTCTATTTTAGCCTCATTTGATTTGATATCCTTGGCTTTCGTCTCGGTTGCAAACTTTATACACAAATATATATTAAATTCTTTTTCAAGAGATTTTATATGGATGAAGGATCAGCGATATCAGTTCGACTTTACCTTCACATTCGTAAAACAATTGGAATTTTTTTTCAGTTTTACATGTGCATTTTTTTTACGATTGCTATGAAAAGTTGACAATTGAAATAATATGTTAAATGCATGCGTTTCCTATGGCAACGCGCGAAAAATATATTAAATGTGCTCATATTTCAATAGTTACCAGGGATACAAACAAAACAGAAACTTGTCATTTTGACAGAACGAATTTATTTTCAGTATGTATACGTTTATTAATAATTTTAAGTTGCAACGTAGAAAAAGTTATGTGTGTATCACGAGCGTAAAGTATCTTACACTATTATAGCTCTTGCCTTCGAGTAACAAAGAATGACTTTACGCTCTTAATACACAAATAACTGTTTTTTTAATGTGTTGGATTCCGAAGCCTTTTTATAATATTACTTACATTTGAATCGTAATGAACTGTTTAATTAACTCTGTCCCTAGGGGTTACGAGACTTATAACGTGCTAGCCCGTGTAAAATTTATAACGGGCTGTTGACATTGGTTATCATGACAACATATCTAATTTTAAACGTTTGACACTTAAATATTTTTTGATTAAACAAAATCTGTCAGATTTTCGAAGTCTACCTTGATTGAACATTTTAGTTATTACGTTATACTGTTGCAATAAATTTTATTAAATATACATATATTGCGATTCAAATGCACATAAAACATTGTACAATGCTCGACCGTTATCTGAAATTTACAGGCTCACACAGATAACAGGCTCGCTAGCGCTCGCCCGTTACCTTTCTATGCTCGCCTGTACATTTCTGTATAACGGTCTTGCAATGTAAATAACTATTAAGTTATACAATTATATGTGTATCACGAGCGTAAATTGTCTTACACTATTGTAGCTCTCGCATTTGAGTAACAAAGAATCACTTTACGCTCTGAATACACAAATAACTGTTTTTTTTCTTTAATGTATTGGATTCCGAAGCCTTTTTATAATTTAATATTAACATAATTTTATTTACATATACACGCATTTAAAGGATTTTGTAACAAAGTAAAATATTATTTCGCACATGATATAACATAATTATCAAATTATTTTCCTATATTTAATGAGTTTTCAAGTAACATCTGTAATCTCTCGTCGAATGTAGTATAAACGAAGTAGATGACGTATGAAAAATAAAAATAAAATAGGAAACATTACTTTCCGATTCACGTTTATATTTATATTTCAAACTTTATAAACTTGTATCTTCCAACACTCTATAAAGAATTATGAACTCTACGCTGATAATCCCCTAGCAACAAAACTGTCATCCACCATCTTCCAAAATTTGTGACACACTTCCAAATCTCTTCAATATCTTTCCATCTACCATCCAAACCCCTCATACATATACTCTTTACTCACATATAGTACCCGGCACATCGCTAAGATAGAACGTGCGAAATGATTCCACTTTTCTCTTCTTTGTGCTATCGCGGGGCTCCTGTGGGACGCGTCGTCTCCCGCGGGGTCCCGGGGGATGTCGCGCGGCCTCCGGTGCACGCGGCGGCAGCGGCAACAGCGGTGGTGGTGTTTTATCGCGCGCCGTGCTAGAATAAACGATGCTGAGATGCTCAAAATGCGGTGGAGTGGGTATCTATGTAAAGTAGTTTTGTTTTGTGCATGTGCACGGTTGTTTATGAAGTGGAATGTATGTTACTTGCCTACTGGAGGATATTTTACGCTTTGGATTATTTATTGGCGTATCGTAAACTCTGTTCTTTTACATTTAAATCTTAGTTGATATAGAGATACTTTCTTGCAATACAGAAAATGGTTTAAATTGAGCACTGGTGTAAATGGAGGATTCTGAGAAGTTTCTATACGTTTTTGTAAGCTGAGCAGATCAGAAGGAAAGACTAAAGAGAATACAAAGACGAGATTTATTTTATAGGATCAGATTATTGATGTTAAAATTTATAAAACAGATTTTTTTAATTTCCTATCTAATAGACGAAGCAAGTTTATTTTAACTTGGATTAAGAAACGGGCTAGAATTAAATTAACTTTGTAAATCTAGTTGAATTGCAAAAATAGGATTTACAGTGAAAATAGAAATATTGTATTAAGTATAGTTATCATAGTAATATACAAATTTATTGGTAATAGTTTATTGCTTCACTTATCTAAGCAAAATTATGAAGTAAAAATTTTTCTGTGTCAAAAATGTCAGTTTGATATTTAAATAGTTATTTACGTAAAAAGTCAGGAAAGCGTTTATTTACAGGATGAGTAGATAGTTTCATGCCGAACTTTACGACGCTTTACTGACGTGTTACATATAACATTTTAGCTGAAACCTATAAACAAATAATACATATTTTAAATTAATTTAAATTAAAAGAATTATTTAACTTACATATTCAGTATTTTATGTTGCTAAGTAACTAGACACTCACGCCTAGGTAGGCAATATGTTATTTTCTTGCCTAGGCATGCAAAGCAAAGCTTTCCTGAGTCGTAAAGGTCAGGCATATGTTTATTTACTGTCAATTTTATTTACTTGCCGTAGATGTACTATTTTATCATAACTTGATTATTTTAAGCAAAATTTAAAACTTTTTGTGTTGGTGTCGTTTCAATTTTTTGCTGAATTTGCCCTCGAGCATTAATTCATATCCGGGATTTTTTGTATCGTGCATTCCAACAATGTTTTAACCAGCTCGAGTGGACCACGATCACTTAAAAAAATATCCGGCAAGAATCAGTGCTCTATGGAGATTATAAGTGATAAATTTCCTTAGCTTGTTTTCAACTTGAAAATTTATATTGACAATTCCATTTGACCTAATTTTAATCAGTTTTTTGTGTAATTCAAAACAATTGAAAATTGAAGCTATAAGTACGTTTTTATGGGATTTTATTTTGTATAAAAATACTTTGACAGCGGTGGGATTCGAACCCACGCCCTTTCGGACTGGTGCCTAAAACCAGCGCCTTAGACCGCTCGGCCACGCTGCCTGGTTATACTGTATTTTTCATTGAAATTAAAAATCAATCTTTAATTTTATTTGCAGCTTAAAATTTATATATATATATATATATATATATATATATATATATATATATATATATATATATATATATATATATATGTATATATATATATATATGTATATATATATATATATATATATATATACTGATAAAATCACGGTTCTTGGGTAAAATCACGCTCCTAGCATAAAATTCAATTACAAAGTAATTGTGTTTATATTCTGTCAATTTCACAAAATAGTTATTTGTGTATTAAGAGCGTAAAGTGATTCTTTGTTAATCGAACTCGGTAATTGCAGCGCTAATCAAAGGCGAGAGCTGCAATACTGTAAGAGGAACAAAGTCTCTTGACGCTCATGATACACACATTTTTTTTTTCTATAATTGCATATTTTACAATTCTGAATCCTTACTCAAAATAAATTTGCTCTGTCAATATGACAAGTTCCTGTTTTGTTTGTGTCTCTGGTAACTATTGAAATAAGCGCGTATCTAATATTGCCATTGGAAACGCGCAACAAAGTTATTTTTCGATTGATCCACAGAAAACGTCATCTTTTCGATGACAAATGAGAGTGCAATTGTCAACTTTTCATAGCAATTGTAGAAAAAAAACACATTATTAATTAGTGATATATATAAAATAGACATTTCCGCTTGCATTTGTCAACTTAAAATATCACTTTACTTAATTAATTATTTGTTTTTTAATATGAAGGTAATATATATTACTTACAGGCAGCGTGGCCGAGCGGTCTAAGGCGCTGGTTTTAGGCACCAGTCCGAAAGGGCGTGGGTTCGAATCCCACCGCTGTCAAAGTATTTTTATACAATATAAATTCCCACCAAAAAACTTCGACCCATAATTTAAAAGTAACAAATTTTGTTTATTCTAACCTCAATTTTAACTGAATACCAAATGAGGAGTAATTTACCGTAATCGGAAACAAACAAAACATTCTAAACCGAAAATATGTGCTGATTAACACCCTTGAAATTAATATCTCAATTAACGTACGCAATATTTCATATGACACTTTGATTAATACGTCTTGCATCTCTCTGCGATCGCGCGAAGTGCTGATGTTGATGACAAGGGGCGGAAAAGGAAGTGGCTGAATGAACCGTTATCACGGAAGATTTCATTTAAGGCCCGTTGACTGAACGCCGAACATTGAACGTTGTTCGTTGAACGCACCCTCGCAGCGTAAATTATTAATAAACTGAACATTTGTTTCCGACATCGTTGTTTTCATTTGAGCTGCTCGTGTGGACAGATTTCTCATTAGGTTTTCAGCTTTGAAAATGTTTTCTTTTTTACATTGGGATGGGTTTCGTTTTCAGTTACGATCCTTCAGGCTTGTGATCATGTTTTCAGTAAATGCCAGTTGGCAAATGTCATGTAAATGTAACGGATGAATAATTTTATTAAATCTTGAATGGTTTCATTTTATTTTTCTTCTATGTAGCTTTTTATTTTTTTAAATTTCCATTATTGTCGCAACATTTCAAGTATATGATGTCATTATCGTTTTAAAAAAATAAAACGAATACAAATAGTTTTGCCCGAAATTGTACCTGATTCTTCTGCTATCTCTAAATAAATAAAATAAATATATCATCACGCCTTTTACCCATTACTGGGTGAGGCACTCTGCCTAAGCAAATATCGATAAGTGATATATTTTTTTCGCGTGAAGTGCGGTTACCACCCGTCAAATTACGGCCCCCAAAGATGTTAGTGGAGGGGGAACCACAGGGATAGATTTAAATTGGTGAAAATTGTTTGTCGACTGTGGGGATCGAAACAGGGTTCTCAAGATCCACAAGCCGACTCGATACCACTGAGCCACCTACCCTATCTCGAAAAGAGAATGTTATTGATTTCAAATGTTAAATAGTTCAATTAATAATTTAGCCAGTGATAAAAGTAACCATATTTTAAGCTCGTTGATTAGCAGAGTAATAAGTAAAGCCCGGATATTTAGGCTCTTAAAAACACCCAAATAAGCAGGCATATAGGCCGGTAATTACTCTAAAATAGGCGGGATTTTAGGCAGCCTAAATGTAAATAATTAGTTTTTAAAAAAATAAACGAATCCTTTTTCTAATATTGGTACTCGTATCTACTTTTCGCTAAAAAAAATAATCATTTTAAACAAAAATTAACGTAATCTGAAAAATAATAATGTAGGGTTCTCATTTTATTAACTATTCAAATTATGTAGTATACTTTAATTCACAAAATATTACGAGCAATTGCTCTATGAAATTTTCGGAAAGGGACTGTCTTCGGTCTGTCAGAACTTGCTTGTAAGTTGAAAACTTCGTTCCGACATCACAAAATGTGACAGGAGCATTCTTATATTTAGCCATATCGTCTAAAGTTACCTCAGCTCCATTGATTAATGGCAAAGACAATTGAATTGCCACGTAAAATTTTGACTAAAACACGTTTTTTCTTTCGGCATTTTAAATTCACACACAAAAACTTGATTAAAGTAAATACTTTAAATATTATAGGATATGTTGAAACACTTTGTCGAGTGCTGAATTAGTCAACGAAGTAGATGATAAACCTTGTCTGCTCAATAAAAGTTAGAATAGGCAACAAAAATAGGCAAAATAGGCTGTATAAGGTAAAATAGGCACAATAACCAAAATATAGAAAAAATAGGCTCTAAGGCACGAAAAAAAAACCTTCCATTACACGTAAACATATTACCTATGTATAGAAAAACGAAATTGCCTGAAGTATATTAAAATTTGAATCTAGGCAATTGCCTAAAAATCCGGGCTTTAGTAATAAGAGTACATTATGTTATAAGGGAATGAAATAAGTTTTTTGTATTGTCCAATGCACTTACTAGCCATCAAATCACGGCTCCAAAGATATTAGTCGACAGGTTCTCAAATCCATAGTCCAGCTCCATACAATTAAGCCAGCATATTTACAAATAAATCAATACAAAATAATTAATTTGTTTGTATTTTACTCATTACAATCTTGACCATCTACCATGACGTTTCTATTTGCCATATGTGATTTACTATAACAAGACAATCACCAACAATCATAAAAACAAATTTTATTTTCTCCGTAAAATTATAATTCCAAAGCCATCTTACAAACACAATAACATCAAATAAAAATCTATTTTCCGTTGTTTTTCCAGTAGTTAAAATGTATAGCGCACACAGAATGCAATCATTCGCCGATGGCAATATTGCCCGAGTTCCAGTTCTTGCATTCGCCGCAACGCGAAACGGCGCTACGTGCACTGATGTTCAGTTGTTCATGGCTGTTGCTGATCCCTCCAAGTGTGAACTGTTGTAGGATATTCTTAAAGTTAATTAGATCTGGCGAGATGAAGTTGTTAAGACTGAAAAGTCTCGCTCTTGGAAATATGCTTCTTGCATTTTAATTGATACTGGAAACTTTAACCGGATAGTTCTGGATTTTTGTTTTACTTGGGAGTTTTAAGACTTGATTGAAGTGTGAATGTTTATAGCTTCTTTGCTTCCTCGTGAAAGGCTTAAATGGAATGGAAATTTATGCAGAGAATAGTTTTGCTTCTTTGTTGTAATAACATAAATACAATTTATTCATATCCAGAGCCCCAGTTACTATTTACAGCAAAAAACCTTAATTTAAAGCGTACTTTAAATAGATATTATTACATTAACAGCCTGATTTTTAAAAAAGTTTTAGCTAATCTTGAATTTTAGATTAGCTCTTCTTGTTCTAATCCGATTTTAAAAAGTTAGTCCAAATTACTTTCCGAACAGCAAATCCTAACAGAATTATAATTGAGTTTATTAAAACTTTTTTAGAATATTGTTTAGTTTAATTTGATCAATCAAAAATTCAAGACTAAAATTCTTTTAAGAATTGGACTATAAATGTTTAACAATAATAAGACTCATAAGACGCAAAACTTTGAGATACTTTTATTGATTTAAGGTAAGCTTATAAATTTTGTAGTACAACATTTAAAATAACTATATTATCACCCATTACTGGATGTGACAGTCTTTTCCGTAGCAGATCTCGGTATGTGATATAATAACGAGGCGTGAAATGCTGTCACCGGTCATCAAATTACGGTCCTCAAAGATGTTAGTGGAAGGAGAGTCACGTGGGTAGTTTTAATGTTGTGAAAATTGTTTTTCGACTGTGGGATTCAAACCTGGGTTGTCAAATCTACAGGCCGACTCAATGCCACTGAGACGCCTACTCCATCAATTCGAATGAATAAATGTGCTTGAATGTGACTGAAGAATGGTGTGAAGAAATATATCACTTACCGAGATCTGTTATGGCAGACTGTCATACTCAGTAATGGGTAAAAAGCGTGATGATATATTTATTTATTTATTTATATTTGCCGTGCAAGTAAATTTATTCTGTTCTTTGTAAAACCGGGTTTTAAAAAGAATAGCAAAATTACAGTTTCAATATTCAAATTCTTCATGAAATTAAAAAAATAATAATAATAGTATGTACCTACTCGTATAAAAGTATTTATTTTTTATTACGAACTGATTTTTTTTGTAGTTTTAATATTTTTTCAATATGCGTTGATAAAGAATGTGCACGCTAGGTTGCAAGTATTTTTCATTTTGTAAAAAAATTGAGGCAAATTAATTTTCCATTAATTTCTCGAAGTATTTTACAATCTATTCCACAATAAAAAAGAAATTACATTTCATGGTCCGTTATAAAAAACTAGTAATTATCGACAATTTAATTACATACTCGCGCTGCTCTGGAAACAAAAAAATAATGTTTTATTAAATTTTAATTCATTCGCGTTGCCAATAATCCTGGTGAAATATGAATTCGTGTCAAATTCCAATGAAAAATATGTATTTGACAATCGGCACTGTATTTCTCGCGCATTTAGGTTTCCACGAGCAAAACAAAAGGGGTAAAGAGAGTAAAAACGAATTTGATATGATGGTAAAATCTGCCGGTGCCCCGGTGTGAGTAATAAAGCGTTTGTTTTCTGAACAAACTTTCTGTATAATGTATCGTGTCATGTTAGCATCGGCCCCCAGTGGCGTATCAGGATTATTTTACTACAGGGAGATTTAAATAACCATAAGATAATTAAGTTGTTCTTGTTTTATTACCATTATTTCAACTCATGATTAAGGTGGAATCATGCACCTTATTAGGTTTATAATTGACACAAATTTGAAACAAATTATTATTGTTCACATTTTTTTTCTTTTTTTTTCTTGGGTGTAGCACTCTGTCTTGGTAGATTTTGATTATAAGTACACGTGAAGTTTGGATACCAGCCCCAAAGATGTTAGTGGTGGTGTAATTTTAAAGTGGTGTAAATGTAATTATTATTATTCACGATTTTCTTTCTTTTTCATTGCTGGGTATAACAGTCTGCCTTAGCAGATTTGGTTTCACGTGAAGTTTGGTTACCAGCCTGTGGATTTGAGAACTCGGGTTCGATTCCCACAGTCTACTAACAATTTTCAACATATTAATGGCTCCTCCACCTCTTACATCTTTAAGGGGGGGGGGGTTTAATTTAACGGCTAGTAACTGCACTTCACGCGCATAAATATATCACTTACCGAGATCTGTTACGGCAGACTGTCACATCCAGCAATGAGTAAAAGGCGTGATGATATATTTATTTATTTTTATATTGTACATATTTTTTAAGTTAAATTTGATAATATTGTAAGAAGTATAAAAAAAAAATTATTTGTAAATATTTATAGAAAATTATTTCAAAATTTTTATTCAATTTCTCGAAAACTATTGGGAGAAATGTAGCAAAAAATATAGTAATCTATAAGTATGTATATCAGTAAACTTTTATTTCATTTAAACATTCATCAGTACTTTGGTGTGGATAGCGATACGGAATTCGATTCCGGTGACCCCGAGTTCGAATCTCACTCAAGCTAAAAATTATATAAACTACTACACTGTTGTACAGCGTTTCATAACTAAACATGACAATTTGGACATAAAAATATTAAATATACAACCGAACGTTTTAATTTTTACAAATGCAAAATAATAACAATAATATCTTAGTTGATATGCTCATTTCTAATGCATCGTATATAATAAATAATAGTACGAAATTCGGGTTCATTCGTTTATTATCGGAAATTGGCCGACGAGAGCTGCGAGATTTGCGCATTATATTTTGTACGTGTTTAAAAGATTTAATTAACTCCAAATGCCTCGGAACAAGTTACAACATAGTTCACTGCTATTTTACATTGTTCAAAATCGTTACTTCTAATTGAGCAATGTTAGTTTAGTACAGTGTAAGCCTTTGCAGTGAATATAGTGTTTTTGGTGTTTTGGCAAGTGATATTTTTTAATAAATAAATTGTGTTGTTGTTTATATTCTTATATGGTATATAAAATTGTCATTTATATTATAAGAAATAGTGCTGTGATGGACTTCTTGAAATACAAGGTCTCAAGATTTTCTGATCTCCTGATTTCGCCAGCTAACAACGTGCACATGGTTAGTAACTGTTTAATTTAACAATATTTGTATTTTATTTACTGTTCCTTGTTTCTCTGTCTCTTGGCGAACCTATTCGCTTCGTTCTTAATAATACCTACGGTACTAATTCATTATGACTTTCTATAATTAATTGATTTCTTAACATCAAGATAACGGAATAGTAATTGTTTTAAACAGTTTTTTTTTTCAATAATTTGTAATTTTTAAATACTTTGTAATCGGTAGCAATACGTCGGTCTGTAGATTTGAGAACCCGAGTTCGATTCCTACAGCCGTCAAACTGATTTTCAGCACATTAAAATTATTTCTGTGGCTCTATTATTTCAATATGTTATATTTGATTTGAAATATGAAGAGAAAAATTGGGATACCGCCAGGATTTGAACCCGGGATCTATGATCATATGCTTTGACTAATTAAACTACGGTTGCCATGTAATTCAATTCAACAATTGTTAAAGATTCTCTCGAAATATTAATTAGTTGTTGAATTTTATTATTACATTAACACAGCCCTCAAAACAATTTTCATCACATTAAAATTACCTCTGTGGCTTCTCTTTCCTTACTATTTTTGAGGGATGTGATTTATCACTTACCGAGATATGCTTCGTCAGAATGCCACCCACAGTTATAAACAAAAATATAACTAGGTACTAATTGTATGTTATACTGTTTCTTAATATTCACTCCCTTACTTTCTTATCTTTTAATTCGTTTACTGTTCTTACAATAACAATAACTGCAAATGTGTGGAATGCACTTTCAAAAACAACATTCTCTTCCTTCCTTATTTTCTTGATTTATTACAGTTCTTATTATAGGGTATCTAACTGCAATTGTGTGGAATTTACTTTAAAAAACAAACGTCGATCGATGCTCCCTTCCTTTTTTTAGATTCGTTGTTAGATGAATGAGCGTAAGTGAAAGATTAATGAAACAGGAGTATATGAAAGATTCCGAGTGTGAGGAATAATTGAGCTTCTATGAAGGGAAGTATGCATGTGGTTGAAGCGAGAATGGTGTATTAGGATGTGAGTGCTGGACGAAAACTAATTCTTTGATAAATCTGATGAGTTGACTTTCGGTGAATATTTCTGGGGTTCGTGCTACCCCATTTGATGGAATATAACGAGATGTTATGTGTGTATGTATGTTAAAGACTTCCTTAGATTTATTTATTTTGGAAATAAAGTACGAACAAACAGCAATTCCCGTCAAAGGGTTCTAGGATTTATTTCTTGTTGGTAAAGCTGTAATCTGTTAATCTGCTATTGACATCAATAGCCCCCTGTGATGGTAATAACATCTCCGCTCGTGTTCGAAAACTCTAAAACAAGACTAAAGAGTCAGAAGGTGGTCCCAAAGCGCATTACTTGTCATCACCCTTTCAAACAATCCAAGCCAGCGTTGAAAAACAAATGAAACAAAACAAAAAAGAAAAGCAAATTAGATTTGCGTCGCGGGATAACAATGCTTCGTTACTGGCAACGCTTTCTCTGCACTCCACACCACCACAGTCTGCGTTCGTGTTTGCTGTTTTTATTTCAGCGCATTAATCCCTTTTCTTTCCGCGAGTGGCCCGACCATGTGATGAAAACCAGTGAAATATGTGCGCGTTTTATAGCTGCTAGTCGGCTATGGACCCACGCCATGTTGCGCTAACTTACGCGTGTTTGTTCTTCCGGGATTGTGTGACTTTCTGGTTGAGGTTTTTCAAACTCTGACAGTTTCAATGGTAATTGGCTGCAGAATTCAGATTTGTTAACGCAAGGTTCGTTTTGTAATAAATAAGGAAAGCGGAATACACCGAATTCACTGCTCCTGATGTAACTAAAAAGGCTTTTCCAGAAATAACAATATAAAAACAAAACAGCTTCATGGACGATTAACATGGGAAATGAGATTTCCGCGTATCATTGCTTCACTGATTATTGTACAAGGAAAAGTTTCAAATAAAAATTGTAGAAAATTATATTCTGCATCTAAATTAATTTCAGCATTTACGATTCTCAAAAAAGTTTTAGATAATCCTGAATTTTGGTTTAGTCAAATTAAGCTAAACCATGTTCTCAAAAAAGTTTAAACTAATCGTAATAAAATCTTTTACTAAAATGCAATTTGGATTAACTTTAATAAAAAAATTCAGGCTTGTCTCACAAAAATTTGAAGATGGGACTGTTAATTTGATTTATTAAATTACTGCTAAAATTAATTTAAAACTGGTATTATTTATATAGTTAGTCATGAAAATGGAACAAATGCAAGCAATTGTATAACATTTAACTTCCATATCTAAATTTTAAGTTTGATTTTAATAGTAATTAAAGAAATAACATGAAATATATACAGAATGCGACAATACTTCTGGATATAGTTATTTACTTTATTAGTCTAGTAAATAATTATTTATAATACAAGTAAAGATGTTTCTGTACGAGACGACGAAGGAGCTGAGACGAGAATTTCGAAATGAATACCGTAAAAATTATTAACAGACGTGTGACATACACTGTTTTATTTCACATTTGATTACTAAACATTATTTTTATTACTGTAAAGTCTTACTTTTCGGACCGAAATTACTACTGTAAACAGAAATACAATAGAGTATTAAATTTGACGGCTGGTATCACTTACCGAGATCTGCTTCAGCAGAGTGCCACACCTAGTAATGGGTAAAAGGCGTGATGATATATTTATGTATTAAATTTAAAAAATTATGGCTACACTATTAAATTGTAATTTTGTAAATTTTCACATTTAATTTCTGCCATTGCAGAACATAAGAAATGAAATTAGTTGATTGACGAAAAAACTGTTTTCCCATGTTAAACGCCTACGGCTCGTTTCTCGTGATACACCCGGTGTATTATATAGTATTCTGCCTTTTGATTTTTTTTATTAAAGTACTGAACCATCCTGTATAGTTGTAGACTGATTTAGATGCAAAATTCTGTAGAACTTTTCTTTGAAACTTTTTCCTCGTATGTATATATTTAACAGATATATCAAAATCTGTAATGAATATTAAAATCTTTTCAAACTAAAATTTCATTATTTCATTGTTTCTTTTATAACGCCTGCTTATATTACAGAAACTAAAGAACTTTTCTTTCATTAAACTTTTCCATTAATTAATTACATGAAACTTTAACCACATTTCCGGACACATGAAAACACAAATTTAAGTATTCTTTCTCATTTCCGTAAGCTAAAAACTAATTAATTAATAATTAATAAGCACGTGTTCGTGTTCACGCATTACACTCTCCCTTGAGAATCTTAATTTACAAATACGTGCGCTACTTAAAAACACATTTCACACGCATTAAATATTCACTAGAGCAGCGAAGCCGGTGGGCGGTAACCGATGCTTGTTTCGGGTTACCGCAGGGTTACCAGATAACCTTGCGGTTACCGGTTCGAAACACGTCGCTTGGGATCGACCGGTAACTGCGGTTATCGATAGGGTAACTTGGTTAAATTCCCTTGGTCCTGTAATAAGAAGTGCTTTTCATATCCCAATTAAAAGAAATTTTACATCACATGTGTTATAAAAGCTTTCGAAAATTGTTTTATATACAACCGGTGAATAATGTTACAATTATTCTTATCAAAATCATTACTTCATATATACATAACATCATGCTATATCCCATTAAATGGGGTAGCATTAATTAATGAATGGAACATGAGTGCAGATTACGTTGTTTGAATGCTCGCTAAAAAATTCTTGGATATGAATTAATGCTCGAGGGCAGATTCGGTAAGAAAATCTTATCAACACCAACACAAATAAAAATAGCTATTTATCAAACTAGTTAGGAAATAAAGGTTATTACCTTATGCATGTGTAATTTGTAGAACGAGGCGAGTTATGTAAACACATAAGTAAGGTAATAACCTATTTCCTTACTAGTTTCATACAATATTTTTTCTATTTTCGTTCTAATAAATACGAAAGAGCGTTTCTGAAATTATTAAATTTTGACATATTAATGACATTTATAAATTCAAAAAATAAAAGAACAACACATTAGAATTCGTCTACCAAGATATCTGTTGCTATGTTATTTCACTAGTTAAATAATGCAGTTCATTACCTAACTCAAATAAGTGAATTAAAACGTCTATTTCCTAACGGAAGTAGAAAAAATAATTTTTGTTTTTTATTTTGCTTAAAATAATCAAATTATGATAAAATAATATATCCAAATTATATCATGTAAATAATATTGACAACAAAAAACTATTTTTAAATGTCAAACTGACATTCTTGATACAATAATATCCACTTATTAATTTTGCTTAGGTAAGTCAAGGAATGAAAAAATTATATTGCCATGGTAACCATGCTTAAAACAATGTTTCTATTGGCTGTTTATTAGTCTCGTACGATTTTCTTTACAAAATTGTTTTACAACCAATTGTCACACAACGAAATCCCAGGATTTATTCGAATGTGTTCTGTGAATTTTAAAAACTCCATGGAAAAAACAAATGCATGATTATATTTCCACATACTAGATTTGTTGAGTTTGATATATATTCCTAAAATAATTATTTATAAACATAACCCACTCTATGTTATATAACAAAAAGTTTTTATTCTAGAAACGAATTTTTCTACTCACTGTATAAATATTGTTTTTTATATGAAAATAATATAACAGTATTTGCTCATACCTTTAGTTATTTACTTTGTATCTGATTTGGTATTAATTTACTTGTACATATAACTTTGTCAAAATACAATAATGTGTAAAATTTACAACCCAGTTAACATAAAAGTAGTGTAATATCGCAACAAAAATGACCCAATTTGACAAATTTAGTATTCTATTTTGAACCATCAAATTTGGCACATGTTGCTATCAAATAATTTTAATGGTTTGCTTTATCAACATTTTATGATTTTCAATATTTATCTCGTTTATTTTCCACACCAACTTTATTTCGTCATAAACTCGATTATATTTATGAGTTTTTTTAAATCAAATTATTAATAGTGATAAAATATTTATTAACCTTAAATATAAAGTAGGAATCATGAAAACGATGATTATTTTCAACTTTAAATACATTAAAATGTGTTTGTCTTGAAGCGTGAAAAAGTTTATATTTTAATAATTTACGAACAGGCGTGTAAGGCGCAAACTGATAGCCTCAAACCAGTGAATAAAATTTGAATCCTTATACCTAATCTCTCTTTGTGCTGTTTGACTGAACTCAGCCGTGTGTTTTTAATACAACATTGTACTTTATTATATTTTAAATATATTTGACAGCTGAACTGTGAAAATAATACAAACTTCCTAGATAAATAATGTGCACATTATTTCCCAAGGGATGAAATGTTGTACTTCGATCAAATACTCCCGCTCTTAAATAGACAGATTGACAGGTTTAAACAAGTACCATTTGCGACGAGCACCCGCTAAACTCAGCAACTTGTCGTGTTACTGTTCTTGGAACCGTGGTCTGCTGGCCGAGGGTCCATTTATTAGGGATTGTATTTTTTTTTAAATGCTGTTATTGTGTATTCAAATATTCGTTGTATTAACTTTGACTTCCGAAATATCTAACCTAGATGATACGAGTTTCACAGACATTTATAGTACAGAAATGAGGAATTGCTTTGCTTGTATAAATATTAAGGAATAACATCATGTATTTGACGGCTGGTAACTGCAGTTCACAAGCATAAATATATTACTTACTGAGATCTACAACGATAGAGTGCCACTGCCAGAATGGGTGAAGGCATGTTTATTTTTTGTGAATTTTTGGTTGAACCGATTAAAAAATTGAAATTTTTAAAATTATGTTTCTATATCTTTCAGAGCACGAGAAATACACTCGTTCAAACCGCATTTCAATATCTCTTTTAGTTTTTGAGTTATATCGATTTTTGACTTTTTAAAAACTCAACTTTGAGAGCCCATATTTCGAAAACTAAAAGAGATATTGAAATGCGGTTTGAACGAGTGTATTTCTCTGGCGCTACTTAACTTACACCGAAATTTTACCATTTTTGAAAATTTTTCAACTTTTTTTCCAAATTTAGTTTTCTTAATATTTCAAAAAGTTGAAGAGATAATGAAAATCTGGAAACACCAGTGAATTCCTCGCGTGAAAATACATAGGTATGCAAATTTTCATAATATTTTCTCTACAGATAAACATTTTAGGACAAAAAATCTGAAAATGGCCTAAAATTGAAAAAACACCAAGGGGTACCCCTTAAGAAATTTTCGGCAAAAAAAAATGTGATAAAATGTACTTTTTTCTACCTAGCCCCCCTATTTTTGACCCGTAGATTACGAAAAAATTATATAAAGTGGCGTCCGAGGATTAGTTTTTGAGATATCGACGATTTAAAATTTCTGATTTTGTGCCGCCCTAACGACATACCTCTATATCTCAAAAACTATTAAAGATAATTAAGATCTGATTACACCACCGAATTTGTCGTCATTTGCTTGCTATATAACCATAATTTTATTAAGTTTGCTTTATAGATCAAAATGTTAGTAGGTTATTAAGAAAAAAAATAAAATCTTTAAAATTAGTGTTTTTCACACGCGTGTAACTTGTAAACAAGAAGAGATAATTTAAGTCTCTTTACATAGCTGAATTCAGCGTACTTGAATTAGTAAGTATGCATAGTTTCATTAAAATATACCAAAATCTAAAAGTTTTAGGATCTCATGTTTAAAAAGGTACCAAAATGGAGAAAATTTTAGTTGTAATCATATTTCCACCACTGTTACAAAAAAGTAGCACTCATTATTAGGCTCCTGAGTACACTCGTTCAAACCGAATTTCAATATATATAAGAGCAGATAAATTGATAGAATTTTTGAGTGATTTCGCATGTACTCTGGAGCGGCCCTAATATACGAAAAGATTTACTTTGCATAAATATTTTTGAAAAAAAAATACATCTACAGGTTTTCAGCTATCAGAATTCTATTTCTTGTCTTTATAGGTATATAACGTAGGCCACGGTTTATGCAATCTTTTACCAATCTTTAAACTATTTTCTCCATTCGACATCTAATACCACGTAATACGCAATAAATCCCTGTAAAAACAATTGATGAAATTCTATTTACTCGTAACCACACTAACCTCAATCCAATTCCATAGCCCACTTCCTACATTTCAGGTACGAGTAGTCAGATACACAGACACACATACAGGTTTGCCCTTATCCTGCGGAAATCCGCTCATAAGGCGTGGAAGATTAGACTACATAAATCCCAATGCAATCACGGGAGAAGCGCGCAGCCACAGCCGATAAATCAAAGCTATTTCTCAATCTGGTCGCTCGGCTTCAGGATGTGGAGGTTTCTCGTAAGATGGCCGATTGCGTCTGGATTGCTCTAATGGAACTAGCGTCATGTAGACAACTAGATTTCAGAGATATTGGTTGGGCGAGGATAACTAGTTACGACCTTCAACGAGATGGAAGAGTTTATGGTTTTAGATTGATGGCGAACTATGATTGTTGATTTAATGCTAGATTGAAAGGAATTTAATTAATTATAGAATGAGGAAAGCTTTAGTCTTGAGCCATTCAATTATTTTATTTTTTTATTTGCTTCAATGATATCGAGTCGATCTATGGATTTGATTTTTTTTCCTTACGAACTTTAATACAAAAATTGTTTTAATTGTAGGCCATGATTTGACGACTGATAATTGCACTTCACAAATAAAAATAAATAAATATATCATCACGCCTTGTACCCATTACTGGATGTGATATATTTCTTCTCCTGAAGTGCGGTTACCAGCCGTCAAATCACGGCTCCCAAAGATGTTAGTAGAGGGGGAGCCACATGGGTAGATTTAATTTTGGTGAAATTGTTTGTCGGCTGTAGAGATCGAACCAGGGTTCTCAAGATCCACAGGCCAATTCGATATCACTGAGCCAGCTACCCCATTCATAAATATATCACTTATCGAGATCTGCATCGGCAGAGTTCCACGCCTAGTAATGAATCAAAGACATGTTGATATATTTACTTATTTTTTATTTTTTTTTTATTTATATATCGGACCAACTACTAAGGTCATATGCCGATATGTCCTTTGTATGGCCGCCACGGGCGGGACCCGAACCCACGACCTTATGGTCGTGAATTAGGCCCTCAACCCGCGCGGCCATTACGCGGGACAAATTTACTTATTTATTACTCGTATAGTGAAAAAGAGCAAATTGTAATAATTCAATGAAATGAAACGAACTAATTTGTGTAAATATCAAATGTTAAAACATAAGTTAAAATAAAAAAAATTATAAAAGTATTTACAAATTAATATTAAAGTTACGAATGGACGAAATTGCAGTAGGCCTTTATCCAACAGGACACGAATTATTATTATTATTAAAGGTATTAGACAGATTATCAATAGATGGTAAACAATAAAACATGAACAAAAATATTACTTAAGTTACAAAACTACAAATTGACCATGGCATCCTAAAAGAGAGGACTTGTTTTGATGAAAACCGAACTACCATTAACTAATTGTTGTTTTCCATGAGACGTGCTGATATGGAGTAGGAGGTTGATATCGATGAACTGCTTCAAGAAAAACCTTTCATACGAGAACAAAATGTATGAAAATAAAATAGAAATTTAAAGTAAATTATTTTTGGCAGTAAACTCCGAAACGGTGTTGATTTAAAGCGTGGTCATTAATGTATTGATCGGTAACAGATAGTTGATCGAGTTACAAAATGGGGGAGAATATTGTTTCAAAAGTTTATTTTTGACAGGAATATTAATGTTCTCATTTGAGAGTTCATTTCGATACAATATTGTTGATTTAAAGAGTACTTAAAATTTAAGTAGCAACAATGCAACTGGCCATAAATGAAGTAATTAACATTGCTATCAAATATTTTATTCAATATTGTCAAACATAATATTTAAGTTGGTTTGGGACAAACCGGTGTTAATGTCGTTTTTTACAGCATAATTATGAAACCAAATTGTTGTCACATGCGATAAAAATCTGTATTTCGGTACATAAACCACAGCATCCCATTTCGCGGTGTTTTAAAATTCATTATTTCCGTGATACCCCCATCTTGTTTACAGTCCTTAACACTTTGTCGCTTCGTTAACTTTTTAATTCATCGCACTTTACCGGTTCATCGTAGCTGTACGTGCGAACATACATTTTTATTTACCGTTTAATCATTCCATTGTTTTTCATTATTTTCCGGCTTCTTTCCGCATTTTGCCTAACACCTTTTTAATTTGCATTTCCCAGGATGTTATGCTACGGACTACAGAAACTTAACGTAACGTAACGTTAACGTTGTAGTGCATGGCTAGGTGCTTACGCTAGGATGTGGTGTATACTATAAGCTTGTCGTGTATGTGGAAAGTAATACACTTACTTCCGTTATGCACTTACGAGTTTTGTACATTTTTGTTTTTTTTTATTGTTGATGCAATTTTAAGCCAGTGGTATTTCAGTTCTTCACGGAACTGTATTACGTTATTTTATTGTTTATATGTTCTTTTATCTCACATAAATTACACACCTGACTTCCCCTCTCTTTTAAGAACCGTAATGTTATGATTGTTAAATTCATGCACAAAATATTCCACTTACCGAGATTTGCTATAAAAGGTTACCTTACTCAACAATGGATAAAATATCGTGTTGATTTATATAATTTATTTAAAAATTGAAAAATATTATGTAAATGAATTTAAGAACAAAGCTTTTGATGCGTTACTTTAGAAACATTTTCAAAAAATAATCAATTCCTAATAATTGTTAATTGGTGTGTATTTCATATTTCAATAGTAAAATGATGAAAGAAGCGAACCCAACCAAACATTTGGTTTTATTGATAGTATCTACCAAAAAAATTTTTTTTCTTTTCAAAATTGAGATAAAAAAATATTCTTTCTATCCACAGGGAAAAATAGTTATTTATGATCTTAGAGTAGAAAATAGTTTATCGTCACTCGCGTATAGAGATTGTTAATCGAGGCAAAACTGAAAGCAACAATCATGTAGAATTGGCAACACTGTCGGTTCATGGTACTTATGTTACTTGAATACGACTATAAATTCGAAAAATAATTTTTCTATAACTGTCAAAACCGTTAATTTTTTTTCACTAATATCAAATTGCGAAGTACTTGATTTTTTCATCATGACAACGTGTATTTTGCGCACTGTTTCGCACCCTAATGCATAAAATAAGTATTTTTAGCACACTCCCAATAGTTATTTGTGTATTAAGAGCGTAAAGTGATTCTTTGTTACTTGAGCACGGTAATAATAGTTATTTACGTAAACAGTTAGGACAGCGTTCAATTACAGGATGAGTAGATAGTTTCATGCCGAGCTTGAAACAGCTTACGAATCCTGTACGACGCTTTACTGACGTGTTACGTATAACATTTTACCTGAAACTTATAAACTAATAATACTTATTTTAAATTAATTTAAATTAAAAGAAATATTTGACTTACATATTCAGCCAGAATTTTATGTTGCTAAGTAACTAGAAACTTTTGATTGGCAACATTGTATTTGTTAAGGAAGACGTAAAATTAAAGCCCCAGTGATTTTTTTAATTTATTAGTGTTAATAGTGAATATTTAATAGGTGCGTACAAATCAATCTATCTCTAAAATACGCTGCTCCAAAGTAATAAAAAAGAACAAGTAATTTTAAACGTAAAATCATTGTAAATCTCAATAATATTATACCGCAAGGTCACAGTCTACGCTAAGTAACCAGCATTCAAAGAAGACTTACCTACACAAACACGTACACTGAGTCTAATAAACAGTGTTACCAAACGTAGTAAAAATAAAAATAAAACAAATGGCTTCAATTGACGATATTAAAAAACTACTTGAACCAATGAATAAGAATATAGAAAATATACAAGAATCACTTAATACACTGAACAACACAATATTTAATTTAAAACAAGAAAATAAAAACAAATATGAAAATCTCGAGAAACAACTTAGAATAAAAGATAAACAAATAAATCAATTAGAACTTAAAATCCGTGAGAAAAATATCATACTTTTTGGAATAGAAGAGCTACCTAGGGAGAACTTGGAAGAAACAATACTGCGAACCATACACACTAAGATGAATTTACCCAATATATCTGAAGCTAATTTGGAAGGAGCGAGAAGAATCGGAAAAAGTGAAAGAAACAAAATCAGACCAATCATTGTGGAACTAAACTCGAAAAGAATTAAAAAAGAAATAATGAAAAATGCCAAATCACTTCAAGCTCACAAAATATACATAGAGGACGATTACCCTCTAACAATAATACAAGACAGGAAGATCTTAAAGCAACATTTACTCAAAGCTAGAAAGGAAGGTCTAAAAGCCTCTCTTTACCAGAACTTACTCTACATAAACGGTACAAAATACACACTCGAACAACTAACGGAAAAACTCTCTGATAAATCAGAGACAGAAAACGATCCACCGACACTACAGGATACTAGTATCGAAAATATAACAACCCAAAATCCAGGAGAGAAAAACAACCAACAAGGATGCTCCCGAAGTACTGAAACCAGATCCCGTACACCAGTCCAAGGACCATTAGATCGTCATATAAAAACAAGACTACGTACCAACTCTACATCAAAAAACTCAAAAAACTCGGAGATCAAAAAACAAAAGACATAACTACAAACAACAAAATATGTAATGAACACAAAAACACAAATACAAATTATACACTTAAAATTATTTTCTGGAATATTTCCGGCTTTAACAACTTATTGTCTTTAGATAACGACACTGTAAACATTTTATTAACTGGTAATGTCCTGTGTTTTGTTGAAACTTGGCTTCACCAACCACTCGAATCCCTCCCTCCTTTTTTAAATGAATACATTTGTATATCCCAAGTCCAAGCAACCAAAGAGAAGGATCGAGGCAGAGCTAGTGGAGGCATCATCACTCTTGTAAGAAAAAACTCCTATATCGAATCAAATTTAATTGATTACTCAAACTACTGGATCTTTAATAGTATTAAAATCAATAAATTTAAATGCGTTATTGGAAATATTTATCTTAAACCAAACTTACACGATGAAGAATGTATTAAACTACTCTCCGCAACAACGGAAGAAATAATAAATAACTACGACAATTACTGTTTTTTAACTCTTGGAGATTTCAATGCAAAAATTGGAAATCTAAATCAACTAGAGGAAGACATGATACCAAACCCTAATGTGTTAGAAGGAAGAACTTCCACTCTAACCGCAACCAACCGCAGAGGCCACCTTTTAGTTGAGGCAATGGAGTATCTTGGAATGACAGTCTTAAATGGTCGCTGTCAAGGGGATATACCAGGTAAGCCAACTTACATAAGTTCAAATGGACACAGTATAATCGATTTGTTATGGGCTAATGTCAATCTTCTTGATGTCACTCAGAGCATCGATATCATACCTACTCTTTCAAGTTCAAACCACTCTATTTGCACGATTAGCATTCAATCAGATTTAAACTCTAATATGAGAATAACGCCTGAAAATACTTGCAACGTCATTGCTAATAAAGACAGTACTTTTGAAAAATTTGTCCCAACTCCAGACAAACTTACCCTTTTCTCACAGCACATGAGTGTATCTGACCTAATATACTTTAATAGTAATTACACAAACGAACTTCAAAATAACCTTACAATAGCAATTAATAATTCCGCTGTTAGTTCTACTATACTAACCGTGCTCACAAAAAAGAACGCAAACTGTAGTTCATGTCGAAAACCATGGTTTGACAAAAAATGTCATGAGCAAAAAACATTAGCAAATAAACACTTACGACATTACCGTAAAGAACGCTCAGAGGAAACATTATCGCGATACATCTCAAGCAAGAAGCAATATCGAAACACAATTAACACGTGCAGAAAAAATTACTTTAGTGAAATACATAACAAACTATCAGACGCTAAAAACAACTCCGAATTCTGGGCCACTATAAACAAATTAAGACCTAGAAACGAACCTTTTAACGAAATAATAACGTTAAACCAATGGGAAGAATTTTATAATGATATCTATCCTCCAAAACATGCAGAAACTCTAAATCTGCAAGACTGTATGCACCCATTTCTAGATAAAAATATCACTCTCGACGAACTTCAAACAAGTATCCAGTTAGTAAAAAATAACAAAACCGCCGGCAGTGATAACATCCCAAATGAGCTATTGAAAAATCTACCCTCGAACTGGGAGCATTATATGCTCAACATGTTTAATAAAATCATGGAAACAGAAACGGTGCCAAATCAATGGCACGAAATACAACTAAAAATGCTACACAAAAAAGGAGATACAGCTAACCCCCTGCAATATAGAGGAATCTCTCTTATTAATACCACCTGCAAACTATTTACTCGCATAATTTATAACAGAATACAAAGTTGGGCCGAAGAAAACAATATCATAAAAGAAAACCAAATGGGCTTCCGAGCCGGAAGAGGCACTACCGACAGTATCTTTACCCTTACATCAGCTGTACATTTGCAACTCCGTCTAAGTAAATCCTATGTGTACGCAGCATTTATAGACTTTACGCGTGCCTTCGACTCCGTAAATCATAGCCTACTATGGAAAAAACTCTTTGACATAGGAATCAGTGCAAAGCTTATAAGAATTATAAAAAATTTGTATGATAATGCTAAAGTCTGTGTCAAGAATAACCAACATAATATCTCCCAATATATAGAAGTAACGGAAGGCGTTCTTCAAGGCGATGTCCTTAGCCCTTTGTTATTTATACTAATGATAAATGACTTAGAAGATTGGTTACGTGAATCAAATCTCCGAGGTATCAACATAAATGACCAATCTGACTTGATTTTACTGGCCTATGCAGACGACATAGTTCTATTGGGAACCTCACCCATAGACATAAACCTAAAGCTAAAAGCACTAGAAAAATATTGCAAGGAAAACTTATTATGTATCAACACCCAAAAAACAAAAATTCTCACATTCCATCGTGGCCGTCCAAAAACAAACGTACCCTCCTTTATGTACAAAAACGAGGAGATAGAAAAGGTCACTAAATTCTGCTACCTTGGAGTAATGCTGTCTTCTTCCGGAAAATTCGGGGAAGCAGCAAAATATGCTGTCAAGAAAACTGCTATTGCAAGTAACACAATAAAAGCTATTTTATCAAAAGCCAAATCGAACACATGGCATGAAAAACAAATATTAATTAACACAGTACTAAAAACTACCACCCTGTATGCCTCGGAAATATGGGGTTTACAACAGATAAATATACTAGAAACCACACTAACAAGATTCAATAAAAGTATCCTTTATTGCCAAAGAAACACCCCGAATTATATGATCCGAGCTGAAACTGGCATTGAACACATTCAAATATGCTTAATTAAAAAGGCACTAAGCTGGTTCAAAAAGATACTGGAAATGAACGAAACAAGATATCCTAAAATTATCTACAATAGACTACTTACACTAGATAATAATATACAAAACAAAATTGAATACAACTGGGCATCTCAAATAAAAAATATCTTAATAGCTATAGGAAAAAACCAAATATGGGAAGAGCAGAGGATTACAAACAAGGATATAGAGGAAATAATAAAAATTTATAAAGATCATTTAGTAGCTCAAGACTTGCAACTAGTGTCAACCTGCAAATTCAACGAAATCTACAAATTTATAAAACAAGACTATGAAAGGGAAGAGTATTTGAATTTGAAAACCTCAATAAACAAAACACGAACAATCGCCCAAATTCGTATGTCCAGCAAACGTAATATCAGCGTATCAATCAACCACATTAAATATCAAATATCACCAACAGAAATATGCTCTATCTGCAACTTAGGTGAAGTGGAAAATCTAGACCACGTATTCCTGCACTGCCCTTGCTACAACTCCATAAGGTTTCCCTTCCTGCAAAAATATCTTTCCGAAGCAGACAGTCCCACTTTAACATATAACCTACTTAATAATCTAACTTACAACAAAATTCAGGACATCTACAATTTCGTCACTAATATGTTCAAAATTAGAAGTTTTTGTAGAAATGAATAGACAATTATTATTTGTAACAATCTAATCCTAATTATCATCTTTATATCTTTGACCCGCATAAGTCCAATAATATACACAATTAGAATATGTAACTGAAATTGTATGGAACTTGTAAATGTTGTCAACCCTTTTTGTATGAGAATTTTCTCGAATCAATAAATTTATTATTATTATTATTATTATTAACTAGAAACTCACGTTTGTTTCATTACAACTTAAGGAATTTGACATTAGACCAAATATCTCCACCTTCGGTGTCGATATTTATTCATGTCAATTGTTTTTATCAGTTGTTAAGCAACCACATTCTTGTAAATAAAAATTTGTCTAAACCTTTTATAGCAGTATTACTCTGGGACATTTTGTAGTATTAATTTATTTATAATAAATAAAACAGTCATGAGAAAGATAATAAATCAAAACTACAAAAGTAATGTGCATGTCAGTTCAGTTATCTGAGAAAATATTTCAGCGCTAACAATAATTTATAAAACAAGAAAGGAATACAAAGAAATATGCAGTGTCGGAGCAACTTATCACAAACCATAGTTGGAATTGTCTAGGATTCCATTACCGCATCCGTCAACTGTCGGTTCAGAAATTATCCCCAAAAGCCGGTTCTGTACAGCACAGCAGCAAGTACAATTGCAGCACTTGAAACACGAGCATTTAAAATTCATCTCGACTTGCAATTTATCACCGCCCCGGTCTAGAATGGATTTGGCTCATTTCCAAATTTGTGAAAGTGTTTCCCTACTTGTAATTTTCCCTACGACGGGGAAATTACGCCCGACTCCAGTCGCACTCCTACTCGCTCTCCTTGACTAGTTTACGACGATAAAACTTTATGACTTTTACGCGCTGAGACTACACCACTAAAACAACCAAAAAATATATAATAGCGTTAAATCTGCACAGCTTCAGGTTAAATGCAAATGTGCAAAGATTAACTATTCTCAAACTTAGTGCTAATTTTACATGCAATAGTGATTCGTGTATCTAGCTTGCGAAACAATTGTTTGTACGTTGAACAAAATGTTCGGCAGCCGAGACAGACTATTTTCTAAGCGTACTTCACGGCAGAGGTGCACACAATTTTGTACGCAACTGCATTACAAATTTAATTTCAAAATGATAGTTACTATAAATATAAATAGAATGGATTGGCTGATCGTGTCACGTGTTAATTGATGAGGAAAAAGATAGTCGGAAATCGGACAATAAATATTCAAGAACTCATGATATTTTTCGTTAACGTTTCGGTTAATTTATAACCATCCTCAGAACTACAAAGGTATATAAAATTAATAAATGTGATACAAAAATTTTGAAATTTTAAACAATAAATGTACATACCTTAACAAATATCATATCTTTACAATTCCACAATGGTACTACATAAAGCTAATTGTGGAATTGTAAAGATATGATATTAGTTAAGGTATGTACATTTATTGTTTAAAATTTCAAAATTATGTATCACATTTATTAATTTTATATAACTTTGTAGTTCTGAGGATGGTTATAAATTAATCGAATCGTTAACGAAAAATATCATGAGTTCTTGAATATTTATTGTCCGAATTCCGACCATCTTTTTCCTTATAAATATAAATGTTTGTTTGTTTATCGATGGCATTGTATAATCGTGTTTCTGATTAAATTAGAACAGCTCGCCAAAGTAACTGACTGCTCAGTAACTAATTTTTGTTTTGGGCTGTTAACAAAAAAAGTTGAATTTAATGGGTTAAAATGTGTACATAAATGTAAATTCTGTTTGACAGTTGCGTGACAATATAATTTCGTATTTTTAACTAATGAATTAATAATGAAATTATGAACAGATTAAATTTTTCATTGACTAGCAAAAGTATTAAGAAGATCCGATATTATACATTATTCATTGATATTTGGTAACCGGGACGATAAAACTAAAGCAAAATTTGCGTTTACTAATTAATAAGTAAGAAATTGTGCCATCAAATCTTCAATTTATATCAAAAAATCCAATGGTTCGGATTCCTTTATAATCTGTTGGTCCCCATTACTGTAATTGCTAGCTAATAAGTTTCTTTTATACAAGTAAATATATAAATTAAATTTAAAATTTTAAAATACAGTAAAAGAAATAAATAACTTTCTCTACGGGTATTCTATCGCCTTTTTAGGTTAGATATTTTCAAAACAATTTAAGATATTTCGTTCTACAAAAAAATGTTTGAAATAAAAATCATACAAAATAGTACAAATAGTAATTAAATCAATAATTTTTTATGAATTTGAAGTTTTATGCACAACGGCGAAGCCTGAATGTATCAATCAAATGAGGGAAAATATTATGTTTTCACTATTTTTACTTTTAAAAAATCACTTTCGATGCGATTATTTGTTAAAGAAGATGATTTATAGATCAATATGCAAATATAGTATATTATATAATAAGCGTGTTATAATAGCAATTGCTATAAAACGCTAGTTGAATTTAATAGGAACTTGCAGTTTTAGGTCATAGTTTGAGAAAAATTATACATTTTTAAGGTTATATTATAAACGCCAAACTGTAATAAACCGCTCAGAATTGTGTAGGGATATTTTAAAAATCGAATGTAAAATTAAGACTTAATATTAAATAGATAAAAGGCTTCTTAAATACAGATTTATAAAATTAAAACTATAAATTATATTCAAATATTTCTAAGAAAAATAATACCTTAGGTATTCTTACAAATTTTTGAATATAATTTGTAGTTTTAATTTTACATATATTCAATTTTCAAAATATCGCTTTACAATTTTGAACAGTGCTCTCATTAGATTTTAGTAGTTACATATTCTTATTAGATGGCAATACTGTTGAATTCAGTCTAATTGTCTTAAAAGTGTTGAAAAATGAAGCTTTATTTAACACTGTTTTCATTATTCTGCACATTTGAATAACGAACTATCTTATGTACCATCTAAACATACATATAAAATTATGAATATGATCGATTTCTCGAATCGAAGTCGGGTTCTCAAATCCCCAATCGCACGCGATTCCAAAAGTAAATATTGAATTCTTCATCCATAGTATTAAGTTCCGGAATAGAATAACACATCATATTTATTGACTAGTTCAGTTTCTGCAAAGCAATAACCCGGAGTTTTCTCGATCAAATAAACCCGATAACGTTTTTTATGCTGTCACGCATGCCATTATCTGCTCTGAAAGGTAGTAAACTATAATTAATTTAGCAACCAATTAAATCAATTCTATTTAACAACAAAGACAAAATTAATTGTCATCCAACACTTGGTGAAACAAGAGCGAAACGCGTCTATGGTTACTAACTGAACTGTGCTGGCCAGCCTCTGACGATGCCCTCATAAGGTGACTTGGAGGCTGAATTTTGTGAAACATAGCCAAGTGTTTACTTTACATTTTTATTAAACCTTGTTTCACCAAGTGTTGGATGACAATTAATTTTGTCTTTGTTGTTATTTAAATTGCTATTGCGTAGCTTTCCCTTTTTTTCGGTAGATGGCATGACCAGTTCCACAAAACTTCTCATGTCATCTTACTAGTTTGTTAGAGATCTTATTCTCTGCTGGCACAGTTCTTCGTCACCAGCTTCTTCACTTGAACTTTGTTCTAGGTGAAGAAGTGAGTTATACCATACTGATGAGCTTTAATAAGAGCGAAACGCGTCTATGGTTACTAACTGAACTGTGCTGGCCAGCCTCTGACGATGCCCTCATAAGGTGACTTGGAGGCTGAATTTTGTGAAACATAGCCAAGTGTTTACTTTACATTTTTATCAATTCTATTTATTTAAATTTATGTAAAATTCTAAAATAGTTGTACATACTAAATATTATTTTTGTTACAGGTACATAGTTCCAAATGGCTATACAATGGTAAGTCATAATTAATTAATTAATCGGTTATATTAGGGTTTCTTAACAAAGGAAATTTCCGGATATCGAGATCTTTAATCATGGTGTATACATGTATAGCGGGCAGAATGACGACTCTAATTGTAAGAGCAGCTTCATAAAATTAAAATGTGTTTATGGATATTGTAAGAAATAGATATAGTTATTTGTGTATTAAGAGCGTAAATTGATTCTTTGTTACTCGAGTACGGTAATTGCAACGCGAGCCGAAGGCAAGAGGAACAAAGACATTTTACGCTCGTTATATACACATTATTGTTTCTACGATTCCATTTTAAAATGATTAAAAAACGTGTTTGTACTGAAAATAAATTAATTCTGTCAACTGTCAATATGACAAGTTTCTGTTGTTTGTATCCCTAATAACTATTGAAATAAGCGCGTATTAAATATCTTTTCGCGCGTTGCCTTTGGAAACGCGCGCCTTTAACGTCTTTTTCGCGCGTTGCCATTGAAGACGCGCAAAAAAGATATTTTTCGATTGTACCACAGAAAACGTCAACTTTACGATGACAAATGAGAGCGTAATTGTCAACTTTTAATAAAATAAATTATGATTCAAGGAAAGTATTATTCGTATTTTTTGGTAGTTTCATTTTAAATGTAGGTACCATATAAGTTCTTTAAGTAAAACTATAAATATTTAAAAAATTTAAATTGAAAAGATAATGAAATATGATAAGAAAAGAGCATGAGCTTAATGTTACTATAAGAAAAATAAAAAAAAATATATAAGAAGCAGTATTAAATTTCTTGTGAATATGTTTAATGGAGTTTAAGTAATACCGTCTTTTGTTACACACTCTCTTATTTTTAGACAAAAGCATACCGTAGGCCTTATTTTATGAAAGTGTTTGAAGTTTCATTATATATTCACAGAGGTAAATATATTTAATAGATTCATCAACTCATCCCGAAATAAGGAAATTATTTCTCTGCACTCAGTATCCATGGCAACAGATACTTTTCTTTCTTCTCATTTTCACATGCTGCAAGAGTAATTTACATTTAATTTTTTTAATTACAGCTTTTTGAAACTGTGTTAATTCTCCGTTCATCATTGTTCCTCATTAATTTTTGCGCTGTTCATCATTTTTCGGTTGCGGCATAATGAAGCTTTTGTACGCATTAATGAGACATAATTAAATTGTATGATTTTTATGATGCTAAGCCTGAAGGAAAAATGGGTCTCTATATATCAACCATTTTACTCTAACACTTTGCTTTAATTTTTTCCAAAGAAAAAGTTTGTTCCATTATATTTTGATAAGAATTAATTAATTACTTTGGAAGTAGATTTCTGTTCATTATATTTAATTAAAATTCTATGTTTGTACCAAGCGATTAATTATTATTTGTTTTCTAATTATAATACTCAAGTTTGTTTCAAATTTTCAAATAACCATCGAAATTTATGTAGTTATCTGTCAAATTAGATTAATTGTTCTTGAAATTTATGATAGATTTTCGCTCAACTAAAGTAAACTTTTGAAATATTAATTTTATTATTAAAAAATTGTATGACAAATTATTCAATCTAATAGTTATATGTAGACCAAATGTGTTTTTGACACATCGAAGCATGTATATATTTGTTAGCCGAAACAAATGAAATTGTAAGTACGGCAAATTTATTTCACGAATAAGTTACACACAATAAATATCATAAAACGAAAAATCGTCTAAAAACTGTCACAGTTTTCAACTATTTTTAAAATAGCGAAATAAGTAAAATACTACATTTTCATTGATTTAATTTTACTTTTTTTACTATTTTTATTTATTTATTTCCTTTTACTATGAAAATATTAAAATCTATCAAAATGCTTTTTAATTTTTATCGATGCAAAATTAATCAAATATCAATATATACAAAAATTACATTTACAACATCTTTGGGGGCCGTGATTTGACGGCTACTAACCGCACTTTACGCGAAAAAATATATTACTTACCGAGATCTGCTTCGGCAGAGTGCCACACCCAGTAATGAGTAAAAGGCGTGATGATATATTTATTTATTTGTTAAAAAAGATTAGGTTTACAGAATCGCGTACGTAATTATAATTTTTTTTTATAGCTACATGAAAATATATTTTTTTTCCATGACCTTAACCCAAAGTAGATTTATCTTCCGTCATATGTGGGTTGAATGTTGATTATTCTCAAAATACTGACTTTCTTGCCTGTGGAGGAAATAAATTATTTTTTTTCCTTATTTATGGTTGGTTTTACAACATATTTATTTATTTGTTCATATATCGTAAATATTTTTAAATTTATCTTTAAATTACATGAAACAATTGCCATACAAATAGTTAATAATTGAAGGTGTACGTTCAAAATTATGTTTTTAAGAAAATTGTTGTGAAAAAATGAGACGTATTTGTTGTATTTTTAAATGTTTATGTAAATTATTTTTTCGCAATGGCATAATGTTTATTCTGTTTTCTCTCGTAAAATAAAAGTATAAAAGAGTAAAAGATTTTTCCAATCTGTGCAAGTAGTTATCCTAGTATGAGATTATGAAGTAAAGTAAGAAAATAGTGGTAAAAGCAGGCAATGAAAATCTTGTAGATTGCAGCTGTCAAGAAAAATAGACAATATGTGGCATTAACCTCACAAAGCGTGTAGAAAGTGGCGATGAAAACCGTCGCAGCTTTGTCACATCCGCTTCTCAGCAGACTTAATCAACTTAAGTAACAAAGATTAAGAACATTCCCGTGCTAATTTAGTTTTGCGTGAAGGGTACTGCGAATTATGTGTTGTGTGGCACACAAAAAACAAGCAAATGGCCTAATTCTGGATAAAGCAGCGGGTAATTTACTAATGGAACGGTGGACACCTGGGTTCGAGAACAATGTCATCCATTATTTAATTTTCCATTCGTTTTTTTCGTTTTTGGAAGAAGTTTTAGAGAGATTCATTGTGACAAGATGACTTTGTATGTGCAACAACTGCGTGGAAGAGAAAGCACGCAGATAAAAGATGTGAATTATGGGAAATGTGCTCTTTGTGGACTAACGATTATTTTTATTTTACGAGGGTTTAGTTCGCTAATAGAATAGTAGTATGTAAAGTTCTTTTTTTCTATGTAGGTAATGAAAATGTAATTTCACTAATTAAACGTTTATATTTATGAGTCAGGTTTAGTTTCATCCGGCTACTTCTGTATTGTTAGCATATTCGCTTCAAAAGCGAATAATGCTAGCTAACTCAAATTTCAATTGTATATAAACACAAATAATAATACTATTTAGCTACAATTACAGTACAGAATCCGAACTCACTGCAGTGTGATAGTTCATATATTTTTTTAGTTTGAGTAGGATTATAACTCATGATCTTCGGATCCAAAACCACTATACTACCAGTATATTAATGTTGATTTACAAAACTAATGTGGGAAATTAAGTTTTTGTCCGTCAAAAGTGTTGGACAAATAGTTTGGCAGCAAATTGCACATGACTGACGAGTTACGTATAACATTTTACCTAGAACTAAACAAATAATACATATTCAGTCAGTATTTTATGTTGCTAAGTAACATACCAAAATTCATGTTCCATTACATGCAAAGCAAAGCTTTCCTGAGTCTTAAAGGTCAGACAAATGTTTATGTATCTGTCAGTGTCAGGTAAAAATATATACTCGTATATTGGCACCTCCACCAAAAGTTTAGGAACACTTTCAGTTCAAATTTACAAAACAGTTGTACCTTAATTTTATTGTTTTGTTTGCTAAAACTAAAATTTTTTTGACGTTATACAGGGTGTTTCAGGACTAGTGTAACAAACTTTAACAGATTATTTCTGAGGTCATTTTGAGCCAAAAATGTCATATGAACGTAGGTCCTATTCCTTATAGTTACCAAAATACAAGAGGTTGAAGTTCTATAAATAACACGAAATTTTCAAATTTTTTTACCTAATCAAGATACTTTCGGAAAACGAGAGTTTTATTGAAAAGTCATACCTTATTTGTCTTAATTAATTTTATTTATTAATATTAACGAATACGATTTATAGAACAAAACATAAAATGACAGAATTAAATAGACACAGAACAACATAACCAAACATGGAATAGGTTAACACAATATGAAATATTGTGTTCAAAATGAGCGCCTTGAACTCGTATGCATGTTAATATTAATAAATAAAATTAATTAAGACAAATAAGGTATGACTTTTCAATAAAACTCTTGTTTTCCGAAAGTATCTTGATTACAAAAATTTGAAAATTTCGTGTTATTTATAGAACTTCAACCTCTTGTATTTTGGTAACTAGAAGGAATAGGACCTATGTTCATATGACATTTTTGGCTCAAAATGACCTCAGGAATAAGCTGTTAAAATTTGTTACACTAGTCCTGAAACACCCTGTATACATTCTAATTTCTCAACCTATAATTTATTCAATAAAAATTATTTCAGCCCTAGTTAATATCCCAATTTACATACACTTATTTCAAACAACACCCCTAGATAAAATATTCCACAATCTTGCTTAACCTAACCCAACCTAAACTAACTTAGTTACTTATTCCAGTCACTCATCCTCTACACGAAGTGTAGAAAAATCAAGCGTCGCTCTAACTTTCCCAGCGCACGTCACACGCCGCCCGGTTCCGGCGCGAGATTTGCGTGCACTTTTTGTTTTTGCCAAGCAGGTAAATTACCGTATAGTAAATCATGAATATTGCAACGGGGCGAACACCTACTTTATCATGCGGGTGTCTCACATATCACGTGACCTGACACATCCCCTCCCATCCTCTGGAAATGTCGCTAGTGACGTGGATTTTGTCTGATTCGCTAACGGGAATATTGATGCTCTCTTGTTATTATTATATGCATGAGATATTGTAAGATGTCTGTTTATGATTTGTATATCTGGAGTAGAGTATGAAACATATTTTTAGGGATCTATTTTTGTGTCAGTAGTATTTCAATTCTTCGATCATGATTTTGATTTATTATACTGTTTCATCTGTGCTCATAATATTAGTTTTATACTTTATCATTCGCCTGTCATAATTTTCATCTATAATTCTTTGGAGAATTGGAGAATATTTCAGAAAATATATTGTCAGTCTTTTAAAAATATGTTGATATACGGATTATAGGGTAGTAAACAACTTATAACTTTTAAAATCATCTCAAATACTGAATGTTCATATTCGAACTTCAACTTCAGTAGTTAAATGGGAAGTTTTATACACCTTGGATGGAGCTTCCCACAGGAGTTTTAGTTTTTCCATCGGTCTGTTTTTTTTTAATTCGATGATATTACATATTACCGAAAATATGGAGTAGGTGGCTCAGTGGTATCGAGTCGGCCTGTCGATTTCAGAACCCGAATTCGATTCCCACAGTCGACAAATAATTTTCACCACACTAAAACTACCCCTGTGCCCCCCCCCCTCTATTAACATCTTTGAGGGATGGTCACCGCAATTTACGCGAAGAAATACATCACTTACCGAAATCTGCTTAAGCAGAGTGCCACACCCAGTAATGGGTAAAATGCGTGATGATATATTTATTTATTTATTTTAAATACATCACTTAACGAGATCTTTTAAGGCAGAGTGCCATACTCAGTAATGGGTAAAAGGCGTGATGATATATTTATTTTATTTATATTACCGAAAATGATTTCAAACATAGTTTTTTTAAATTAAAATATCCACAATATTTATAGTATAAGGTTTTCTACCGGATGCTCCATTTTCGCGCAATGATATGCAACTTTATACATTTTGCCAAATTTTAAAGATTTTTTAATTTTTCTCTAAGACAATATTTATTCTTTATAGACCTAAAATGATTACTACAGAAACTATTCATGTTTTTATTAAATAATAATAATCATAACAGAAATTATGCCATGAATTTACTCTTTAATAATTATTATTTGCTTCTCTCATCTAGTTTATCAATTTTTAAATAAATTTTATAGCAGACGAATTAATTAACATGGTATTTTTTATTGGTGAATTAAAAAATATAAATTTGCGTGAATATGGAACATTCGGTAGAAAAAATTGTGTTACATATATGTGGGCACTTTAATTTAAACCAATTTTATTTTTAAAAATTCAGTAATTTTTAAAACAATTAAGTAAAATAAATAGGGACTAATGGACCACCCGTATAATGTCGAGAAATTGATTTACTTTGTAAATAATTTTGCCAAAAAAGTTTCCAACAAAAAAGGTATTACCAGTGAAAAATATTTCTTGCGTAGTACGGTTACGAGCCATCAAATCACAGCCCCAAAAGATATGTTTAAATATAAGGACCATAAATCGATGATCTATATCTCTAGATTGGTTCGATCCTTCCTTATTATAAGAATTATAACAAAAAATGTTGGATAATTACTTAATTAATGAATGAAATGAATATCTTTTATTGCAATTTATCATAAAAATTAATAATTCAAAATTATTTTTTCTTTTTACAATTTTGTTTCATATCCAAGACTATCTACATTTTTAAGCTAATTTTCAATTTAATTTCTGCCGTTATAAAATATGCAAAATTAATTCTAATTTATTGATTTTAATGTAGAATTTTATGCTCTACAACATTTATTTGAAGCTTTTTTCTCTAAAATAATAAGGAAAGCAGGAAATTATAAAAATATGATTTTACATCTTAAAGTTCTATGTTCCGGAGTCGCGGTATTAACAATTTTTGAACAAATAACATTTTTATTGTCGTTCACTCTGTAAGCACATACGTAGGTACAGTAATCTGATAGCTTATAATCGCAATTTACTGCAGTAAAGTATGTAATATAAACCTAATCTAATTAATTATTATGTAAAGAAGCCACACCCACAACTGATTCAAAGTGCATAGAGATATTTTTATTTATTGATGTTGATATACACAAATTTATCTCCATGCAAAATGTAAATTCGATTATGCTAAACTGAATTATAGCGCTACATGATCTAATCAGAAATTATATTCTATAACATAATTTACGTTGTCAAAATAATCTTGCAGGTAATAATAATCTGTATAAATTATGACAGTAATAAAAAATACCTATATTCATAGATTAGCATTTTCTCCCTATACTGATTTATATATATTTATTATTCATCATTTATTTACAATAAATGCATTTGAAATGAGCTGAATTTATAATAAACATTTTGTGCTATATTTAATATAAAACATTTATATATTTATAAGCATCCACATTTTGCCAATACATAATAATAATGCTCATATTTCAGTTTTATTTCATTAATTCATTTGACCGTCCTCGGTACAAAATCTTTTTCATTTATGTTAAATCGATTGGTATTAACAATGATTTATTGTTATTATTCACCTTTTCCAGTTTTACTAAACCAGAAATTATGTTAATAAAAGCAAACAGTAAATTTAAACTGTGAATAGAACGTTAATTAAAGGATGAACTAAATTCTAATTTAACTCAAAGCGTTCAAAAATATTTTATTTTTAGTAAACATTGCAGATAATTTTGTGCAAAGTATTAAGAGGTAAAATAAAAAGTCTTAATTAGTACTTCAAAGTGTGCTATGTACAGATTCTCTAACATGAAACTTTAATTTAAAATGAAAGATCAAAAAACTTAAACTTAATTTCCTACGTGCATATTACTGCTAAATATAGTTGTTTAATGCAAATTTTTAACTTTTTTCTCTTTTTAAATATTTACTTACCAGTTATACATACCTATTTTCAGAAACGTACTGGCAAAACTTGGATCCAATTTGAATTTTTTCCAACACACCACATCAGAATTAAAATAATTTAATACTTATCTTAAAACTAAATAGGTATTTGTATACTCAAGTTGAAAGAAACTGTTTGCTGACCGACGTTAGAGATTGTAGCACGAGTATAGTGAGAGCTTTCAATCTCGTAACTAAAGAGACGTTTATAATACTTGTTACATAATATAGTATTAGATAAAAATTCTATTATTTTGATAGATTTCAAAAAGGTAAAATTGAACCAATTTACTTTTTTATCACGATTTATAAAGGAATTGAAAAATATGCCACTCTCTATATGTTTTTCGTTGAAAAAGGCGATTATAGAAAAAAATATTTTGCAGTTATTGTCAATAGCAATTAATAATTATTTACGTATCAAGTGCAGAAAGATGGGTTTTTTTAAATGAGTGGTCCGCTTCGCTCATGCAGCAAGACCGCGAGTTCAAAAAAACCCCTTTCTGCACGAGTTGCGTACACTATTTTTTCTTCAACCATAAACCAAATTTTAATAAAAATAATAAAACAAATTTCGGTAATTGTAACATCTCTGAATTTTTTTATTAATTTAGAAACTTTAGAAAGATTCCTGGTTTAATGTATCCATGACAACTGACAATGACAAACAAACTCAAGAAAGAATACTGTATAGAGTTTATTTATATTAAATTACTTTTATGTTCGACTGCATCATATTACCTTGTTTTACGACACTGTTTACTGTCCATAATTGGGTACTTTATTGGACTAGTACGATAAAAATGCAAAATTGGACTGCTGTCAATGTCACATTAAAACAAAATTCAAAAGAAATATTTAAACACCATTTTCTGTATGTATTATATGTGTCTTCATACAATTGTTAGATATTCTCTTGCATTACATGCAAGATCTTTTATTTCTTTTGGACCGTCTTCAATGTCTTCATCCATATCAACACTATTTTCACTTTGACAATTTAATAAATAAAGCAACAAATGCATAACAACGAAGCACACTTTGAGATGCAATTAAATGTTTTAAATATAAGTATTGACATAATCATATTTTAAGAGAAAATATTCTTCATGCTGTCGAACATAAAACGTTGTATGCAACTCGTACATAATCGGACTTTATAGACTCGCCTTATTTATTAGCCTCGCTCGCTGCGCTCGCTCTGCCATAAAATTCGGCTCGTCCAATAAAGACCTAAATTATGTACTTGTTAAATAAACTACTATTCTGCACTAGTGCAGACATAATTCACATTTTTGCACTAGTGCAAAAATCTGCTACTTTCATAATAAAAATAAGTTCAAACACGCCTACTTTTTTTAATGGTTGTAGAAAAATTGAATTTCAACGCCAAATATAAAAAAATACCACAAATTTAAAATTAATCGTAACATTATTGGCAGATTTAAAATCATATTTAATATGCATATTTTATTATACAAACCTACGGCATCTACTTACTTGAATTAAATTGCCAACTTCATAAAATCTAAGAAAACAATAAACTAAATGAATGAAATAAATGAATGTATGTTATGGTAATATTTTATTATATAATATTCGTATCGTATATACAATTGGTCACATCGCTTGTACATTGAAATTACTGCAAATGATATTTACACGATATATAGGAATACATTATAAACACCCGTCACGTTTTCGAAACATTATGTCAGAATTTGATTTACATTTATTTATATCTATGTTCCGGAATATTTACAGTAAGTCCGTCCTAAAATATCTTCAAAAGGGATTTGATTTTCCAATGGCTGAACTCCTTCTGCTGCCAGTTGATCTCTAACCTAAATCACAGAAAAAAAACGAATTATCAGTTAAGTTGATGTTACATTTGAATGTTTCGTTTGATGTTGAATCAAATAAAAGTTGAAATAGATAAAAGTAGTCAGAGGCGTAGACACTGCACTGCATTCACAACAAGCTTTGACTTTTCAAATTTTTAGTTTTAAAAAAACATTTCTTTAAAGTACTATTCTTTTCTGTCTCTATTTGTATTCCTGCTTGTCATGAGTGAAATTATAAATGCATATGACAATCAAATATAAACTTTTCAATTTGAAATTAAAGATATTAGTCACTGTTTGTTTTATGTGAAATAATCGTTCAAATCGACAAAATTAAGACATTAATGTTTACAAACTTCAATCTTCTCATAACAACAAAGACAAAATTAATTGTCATCCATACACTTGGTGAAACTAGGTTTAATAAAAAGTATTAAATAAACACTTGGCAAAGTCTCACAAAGTCTCATTCTCTGCTGGCACAGTTCTTCGTCATCAGCTTCTTCACGTGAACTTTGTTCTAGGTGAAGAAGTGAGTTATACCATACTGATGAGCTCTAATAAGAGCGAAACGCGTCTATGGTTACTAACTGTGCTGGCCAGCCTCTGACGATGCCCTCATAAGGTGACTTGGAAGTTGAATTTTGTGAGACTTTGCCAAGTGTTTATTTAATACTTTTTATCAAACTTCTCAGTTACAATAATTAATGCGGTAGATTTTGTTTCTAGTTTCTATTGTTACCTAGGATTTTAGATATTATTGAACGTGACAATTTAAGCCTCATTCAGAGCTGTTAAGACCGGCCCGTCCATATACACGACATTTGTTTATATGTTTAGGACATGTCGTTTCATTTTCCAATGTGTATTATTAAATGGACTCTTGTAGGTTAGTCCAACATGTCGCGAACACGCTTCGATGTGTCGACAACAATTTTCGTACAACAGTACATGTTCCAATTTCAAGAGACTTGTATAGAAATTGACGATTTAATCGAGTTACAAATAGCCATGAAAAAAAAACAAATACCTTCAAAAAAATTATAAAATTTTGGCGAGGATGAACTACATTTTAATAGACTGCAATGCTTAATAGGAATGGATCTAAAATTTTCGCTTTTTAACTTTTTTTTCATGTCAACTAAATTAGCATTACTTATATTGAATCGTGTTCGTCGTACGATAATTATAAATAAAATAAATAAATATATCATCACGCCTTTTACCCATTACTGGCTGTGGCACTCTGCCTAAGCATATCTCGGTAAGTGATATATTTTTTCGTGTGAAATGCGGTTACCAGCCGTCAAATCACAGCCCCCAAAGATATTAGTGGAGGGGAAGCCACAGAGGTAGATTTAAATTGGTGAAAATTGTTTGTCGGCTGTGGAGATCAAACCAGGATTTTCAAGATCCACAGGCCAAGATCTGTTTAGGCAGAGTGCCACACCCAGTAATGGGTAAAAGGAGTGATGATATATTTATTTATTTTATTTATTGTAAATATTTTTGTCTTTTCAAAATGAAATGCCTGATTTATTTTATTATTTAAAAATAATATTTTTTTTGGGATCCGAGTTACTTGGTAAAAGCCGGGCTCCAGGTAATTTGCACCCCCTACATCTGGCTCTCGTCAGACCTGCGTGTGTGATACGTTAAAAAAAATAAAAAAAATTCAGAAAATTAGTAGGCATTATAAAAAATAGTTTGTACTACTCGTATTTTATAGACCAAGTTCTGTTAGACAAGTCTCACACTTACCTTTTAAATAAATAAAAACAATAAAAATTCAACCACCCGGTATAAAATTTAAATGAACACACAGTCAAAATAAAAACTCTAAGCCTCTTGTATGTTATCATGATCCTGTTATATAAAAAGTTGTTAGTATAGTGTTACAATAGTAATTCAAATGCTATGCAGTGAAATCAGTAGAGAAAATTTGCAACTTTTTACAATAGCAGTAATATTTCTCGTTTGTCGCAATATATTTCATCCAACATCAAACAGAATCATACAGACGTGATGTTGGCTTTATGGATATGACAGTACTGTATACCCAAGCCTCTGTATGAATAAATGCAATATTTTTTAAAAACATTTACAAGCCCTGATATCACAGCACTCACAGATGTTAATGGTACGATAATTTTCATCGTTGAAATATATTTGGTATAATTTAATTTCAACCGTGAAAATCAGTCTTCTTTACACCAGTTTTACAATTTGAGTTATTACGGACCACCAACATTAAACAATATTATTTATACACAGTCATATCATAATTTAACAATTATTGTACACGACTTTATTTCACATAAACGTTATTAAAATACATTCAAATAGGAAAATTCGATACGCCGATAATATTAATAATAAGTAAAGCCCGGATTTTTAGGCAATTGCCTAGATTCAAATTTTAATATACTTCAGGCAATTTCGTTTTTCTATACATAGGTAATATGTTTACGTGTAATGGAAAGTTTTTTATTCGTGCCTTAGAGCCTATTTTTTCTATATTTTGGTTATTGTGCCTATTTTGCCTATTTTTGTTGCCTATTTTAACTTTTATTGAGCAGACAAGGTTTATCATCTACTTCGTTGACTAATTCAGCACTCGACAAAGTGTTTCAACCTAACCTATAATATTTAAAGTACTTACTGTAATCAAGTTTTTGTGTGTGAATTTAAAATGCCGAAAGAAAAACGTTTTTTAGTCAAAATTTTACGTGAAAATTCAATTGTGTCTTTGTTATTAATCAATGGAGCTGAGGTAACTTTAGACGATATGGCTAAATATAAGAACACTCCTGTCACATTTTGTGATGTCGAACGAAGTTTTCAGCTTACAAGCAAGTTCTGACAGACCGAAGACAGTCCCTTTACGAAAATTTCATAGAGCAATTGCTCGTAATATTTTGTTAATTAAAATATACTACATAATTTGAATTTGCATAATAGTTAATAAAATGAGAACCTTATATTATTATTTTTCAGATTGCGTTAATTTTTGTTTAAAATGATTATTTTTTTCTAACGAACAGTATATACAAGTACCAATATTAGAAAAAGGATTCGTTTATTTTTTTTAACAAATTATTTACATTTAGGCTGCCTAAAATACCGCCTATTTTAGAGTAATTACCGGCCTATATGCCTGCTTATTTGGGTGTTTTTAAGAGCCTAAATATCCGGGCTTTAATAATAAGACTTCTTTATTTCAATAATATTTTATAGCTGACGTTTCAGTCCCAGTCGTTGGGCCATTTTCAAAGCCACAAATTCGAAATAGGAAAACAAATATAATTATTTAAAATTACATACCATTGGTAGATAAGTTACATATTATACAATAATTAATTTCCGATCATAGAAAAAGTATAGTATGTGAATCGTTTTATAAACTCTTTAGATACCCGATTTTTATCGCTCGGTTCGTGTAAAAAAAGACACATTTATAAAACTTATTACATAATATACTATTTTATAACCCGTGGGCTATAATGAAACGTCAAACAACATTGTCATAATGCAATAGCTATTTATGAAACTAGTAATGAAATGAGTTATGTGTTTACATAACTCGGCTATGCCTCGTTCTGCAAATTTCACCTGCGTAAGGTAATAACCGAGTTTTCTTACATGTTGCATATATTTTTTTTTTACTCTAATAAATACGAAAAAGCGTTTTTGAGATTATGGAATTTTAACATATTAATGGCAGTTATAAATTCAAAAAATAAAAATAACACATCAGAATTATTCTACCAAGATATCTTAATTTTTTTGTGTTGCTATATTACTTCATTATTTCACTAGTTAAGTAATGCAATTCATTACCTAACTCAAATAAGTGAAATAAAACGTCTATCTCCTAACGGAAGTAAAAAAACAGTTTAAATACATGCTTGTTGTTTCCCCGTACCATAGTTACGTACAAAAATTTAATCAAAGCATTTTTTTCTACATGTCACGGGCGTAACATGCTTTTATAACTTTAAGAGTTTCTGTAGGCATACGCAATTGGTTAAATATTATTTGCATATTTTTTCGATTCAAACAAACTAAAAAATGTTAACCGTCGACATCAAATGAAAACGAATGAAACTATTATCTACCCTATACAAAAATTTGCAACTATGGAAAGGGAACATACGTGATAAATTTGCTTTTATGTACCCAGTAGAAAGAAAAAAATCCGTCTGTATTTCTGAATAATCAGTTTTACTTTTTATTCATTTACCTGTTCGACTTGCTGAAAAACTCTGATGAGATTTTTCCCTGCCAGTTTCCGAAGATCGTCTTCGGTCCAACGACCCGTACCTAACAACTCGGCAAGTAAATACGGGTATCGGGAAACGTCTTCTAAGCCTAATGGCGTTCTAAAACATTAAATCAAAGAAAAATGTACGATTTTCTTTTGATACTTCAACATAAGAATAAACCGAACACATTTTCGATATATTAAAATTTGCACATCATTTGATAATCGTAAATATCTTATGTCAAAGTACTCAAGTTTCAAAGGGATATAAAATGTAAATGTTAAAGTAAATGCGCTTGGAAAATAACGCCACAACAAACAGAATATGTTGTTGTTTTCTTCACATATTCTTAAAATGCAAATGACGGAAACAAAATGAGTAACTAAACTCTCTTTTACTACAAACAAGTTCAATAATCTTCAAGCTGCGTTTACAACTAGCCAATTAGTAACTACATTTAGCGATTACAATTAATAGTCATTGTTTATCACATATTAAACACTGCTAGCGTTTACACCAACAAAATTAAGACAATTATTAAAAGTACAAAGTGAATTGTTTGCAAACTTTTCAATTATAATTAATACGATATTATTTTTTTTTGGTCAATTGCATCAACGAAACTTAAATTTTAATTTTGATTTAAATTACTAAAAACAAATTGAAGTTTTTAAGTTTTGATGAAGCAACTGGTCAATTTATAATTACCTCGGATTTTTGATTTTTTTGGCAATCTAGAATTTTATAAAGTTACAGTACATTTAAAAAAAATATGTTACAGTACATATTTAGAAATTATGTTGATGATAATAATTAAAATAGTTCAAAGAGTATGATCCAGACTTGAATTATGCTATTTTACACGTATTTTTTTAATTTATATTCCTTTTACAACAGTTACGTTCACAAAAAGTAATAAAAGCTGTTCAGTAGTGTGGTAAACTTTATAGCATTCGAATCTGAAGATTCCGAGTTTGAATCCCAGCTAAAAATATATAAACTTAATAAATAAATAAATCTAGTTATTTATGACACAAGGACGAAAAATGCAGTTTTTGTGCGAATGCATACAATTGCCGGAGGAGAGGAAATCGAGTTCGGCAACCGCATGAGCACAAGGCTTTTCGTCCGCGTATCAAAAACTAGTTTTCATATGTTACAAGAATTTTTTTACTTAGATATTATTTTAGCGGCAATAAATCACTTTTCATCCTAGGCCAAAACATATTTTATGGACGGTAATATAACCATTACCTAACAACCATAGCAAACTAAAAAAGTTAACTTTCCATACAAATATAATAAACATAACTTTTTGACGAAATCAAATAAAAACTACTTTTTTTTTCATGAATTTGAGGCTTGATGTAGTGTATCAATCAAATAAGTGAAAAAAGATACTTTCATTATGTGTTGTATGCCTACTTCATTTTTTGCATATTGATATTAGTTTGATTTTTTGCAGATAAAAATTATTTTTACAGATGTTAAAATCTCGATAGAATGTTGGTAAATTTTAAATAATCCCAAGGAGATAAACAAAAACAGTAAAAAAGTAGAATTAAACCAATGAGAATATAGAATTTACTTTTTTTACATGAAAATATGTCACTTTCTAAACAATATTTCATTAAAAAAACACGACATTTATGATTAATTTGCAAAATAATTGTAATTCCTCATTAATTTACTTATGGTGCTATTAATTGCAATTTAGATCACAAGTTTTTAAACACTACCACTAATTGTAATTGATAATCGTAATTACAAAACTTTGAATGATTTCAGCCTTTACTTTTATTTTGTTAAATAATGTGATATAAAACTAAGTTATTACAATTTACTAATAGGATAGCTCTGAACGTAGCTGAATTATTAATAAGTACAAAATGTAACGATAATAGTAGGTATCAATAAAATTATTGATGATCAATAAAATACTCACAAATTAATTCCATCGTACCCAGCACCAATTCCGACATGGTCCACCCCAGCAACGTCCTTGATATGGTTGATATGCGCTGCAATAAAACCAAAAATGTTTTAGCCCAAATTAAAATTCCTGTCGACCGCGAAATTTTCTAAAATTCAAGCCTAACGTTCATTCTGTTTAATTAATTAAATACAAAATTAGTTACAAAAAGATTCTAGTGTTCTGAAACGTAAATAATTATCTAATTGTGTTATGTTTTTCAGTAATGATATATTTGTGAGTTTAGAGTTAATTTGTTGAAAGAAATATCTTTTGATGTTTGGTGTTTTTAGATAAATACTTCGTTTTATGTTTGTTTATTTCGGTAATCTAAATTTTGTTTGATATATTAAAAGGATTAAATGTTTTTTCAAAGGTAATTTGTAAATTAAAGCGGTAGAAATATATGAAATATTACATCATTATTAGCGTGTTATATTTTAATATTAACAAGGAAAACAGATACAATAATCCAATGATATTTATATCAAATTTTTAATGGATTATTGTTAATAAAAGTTGTAACTTACCAACAACATCTTGCATGGTGGCTGTTTCGCTACAGCTGATGAAATATGGATAGAATGATATCATTACCAATCCTCCGTTATTTGCCTGTTATAAAAAGTCAAACAAAATTCAATTAAAAATTCATCAAAGACGAAGCAAAAACATTTCATTTTTTCTCTCAGTTATTAATTAATATTAATACAAGTCGTGTCAAAACTAATTAATGTTACACGAGTAAAAAAATATATATATATATACGAGTACCTTATATTATAAATAATTAAAAACAAAATAATAATAAGGATGAATATTGTTTTGTACATACATCACGCTATATCCCATTAAATGGAGTAGCACAAACCCGTTAATATTCTCATCCTGACACACGATACTCGTTACGACCCCATTAACACTTCCTCCATACGAACTTTTTCTTTCCTCACAACCAAAATCCATCATCACGCAACAAACATCCATCCATTCGCTCCTGTACACCTGTTTCGTAAATCTTCACTTACGCCCACTTCTCTAACAACGAATCTATAAGAAATGAAGACAGCATCGCCTGCGCTTGTTTAAAAATACTTTTAACACAATTGCAGTTACACACTGTATAGTAAAAACTGAAAAAAGGTACGTAAAAATGTACCGTAAAATTGTGGTAAATATTTTTTCTGTTCATGAAATCTTATTAAAATTAATGTTCGGGTTTCTGGTTATTGGCCAGTTGCATCGCTGTTAAATATTAAATGTAACTTAAGTAAAACAATATAAAATTAAAAAATAACAGTATCATCATATTTGTTATAGTACTAGTACTGTAAAGTCTTACTTTCCGGACTAAAGTCACTATTGTAAACATACGATACAGTATGAAATAAAAATATGTAATTTCCTTTGCTTGGATTTTCAGTTATTATAAAATATGATTTTCAGCATTTTAGATTATTTTTTCAAGAACTAAATTATATATTACTGGCTCTTTTTGAATTAAACTAATTAAGTACTACTAAAAGTAACTTGTGACGTCGCAACCACAACATAAAACTTTAAATATTATATCTTTTATAAGGAGTTTTAAACACGTGTTTTCGCTGATAGTTACAGTTTATCATGTAGTTTCCTTAAAAATAGTATGTTATGCATCAAGGGAGGGAAACAAGCGATTATTCCCGCGTGTGAAGTTGGCAAACCGAGACATAAGCGTGGGCCGAAGACTCGAGCTGAAGTCGAGGTTTGCCAACTTCACTCAAGGGATAATCGCGCCCTCCCGTGAAGCATATTATACTTTTCGTAACAAGTGCACATAAATTACAGTCTTATCGGAACAAATGTCAAATATGGGTTGCGTAACTAGTTACCTATGAAACGCCGCAAACAGCTAATAATCGTAGTCTCTAGGGAGAGAAACATCTCTCTGGGGAGAGAAACATCCTACCTAGGGAGAGAAATATAATTGCCAACTTCACTCAAGGGATAATCGCGCCCTCCCGTGAAGCATATTATACTTTTCGTAACAAGTGCACATAAATTACAGTCTTATCGGAACAAATGTCAAATATGGGTTGCGTAACTAGTTACCTAGGACACGCCGCAAACAACTAATAATCGTAGTCTCTAGGGAGAGAAACATCTCTCTAGGGAGAGAAACATCCTACCTAGGGAGAGAAATATAATGTTTCCTTTCTTTAGGGGAGAAAAGCAGTGTTTCTCTCTCTAAAATTAGGGAATAAGAACGTGTTTCTTGTGCATGTGTTACGAAAAAGACATTTCGGTTCGTGAAGTTTTCTATTTTGAACTCTGTCCATATTAATACATCATATAAGCATTTCACAAACATACTCGTACAATTTGATAACAAAATAGAATATAAGTAGTATGAAATTAAATGTCGTCATTTTTCCTTTAGAATATAAGACACCAGATACAGAAATACAATAAATGAAATGAATGTCGTACAACGATAAATGCAAACTCACCAGTCTTCTAAGCACATGATCGGGCACATTCCGCGAGCTGTTACAGATGGCGTGTGCTGAAGAGTGACTGAAGATGACGGGTGCACGAGACGTGGACAGCGCGTCCAGCATGGTGGGCACGGACACGTGCGACAGGTCCACCATCATACCCAGTCGGTTCATTTCACGCACCACTAACTACATACCACAAACATTAGAAATACTTGAATCAGTAACAAAACAAATTTCACTTTTTAATAGATGCAGGATTCAGAATTTGATTGATGTTACAATGTAGATATATGCAAAAAAAAACATGAAAAACTGGCGGTTTTTTACAAAATTGTCGAGTTAAATGGAATAAAATTTATGGACGTATAGATTAATATATGTATAAATATAATGATTTTGTATTATCTTCCTTCTAACCTTTAATTTCTAAAATATGTAATATGTTTAATAAATAATAACAAATTTTCATATTCAATTAGACACATGATTCACCTTAGTTATTTATTAAATACTTAGAGTACAAAGAAACAAATAAAAAATCTAAGAACAGCTGCAGAAGCTACATAAGCCACTTAAGATTCTGCCGATGGTTCGTCGTTGTATTCTTGGTATTTCAATTTAGAAATATAATGTGATAAACAAACTTGTTTACATAAATTTTTTTTTGTCAAGAAATTTTATTTTTTTGCCAAAGATTACTAATGATTTTAAAATTAATAAATGTAAAAAAATATAAAGAAATTATATCTAAAATTTACTTTTATCGTTTTTAATCTTACTTAGCTCGTAAAAAATGTAGTAAAACATGAAATAAAATATAAATATATCATCACGCCTTTAACCCATTTGTCGTTGTGGCACTCTGCTGTAACAGATCTCAGTACGTAATATATTTCTTCGCATGAAGTACGACTAACAGCCGCCAAATTACGGCCCTCAAAGATATTAGTAGAGAGGGAGCCACAGGGATAGTTTTAACGTGGTAAACATATTTTGTCGAACCCGAGTTCTCAAAACCACTGGCCGACTCGATACCACTAAGCCACCTAATACTACTCGTAGTAATACGAGTACATTTCGGGAGAGAATGCTATGTTTCCCTCGGTGTTTTGTACTTTTATTATACTTCACACGAAGAAATATATCACTTACCGAGATCTGCTATGGGAAAGTGTCACAGTCAGTAATGGGTAAAAGGCATGATGATATATTTATTTATTTATAGAAATCATATTTACATGAAGAATAAATTAGCAAACATATTTACGTACAGACGTCATGACATATTTTTTCCTTTAAATTTGTTGAAATTATTATTTTATAAATTTACCGAAGCATTAGTAAATAATACAAAGAGGTTTTCTGTCAGATTAAAACGAATAGAACTATAATTACAAATTTCATTTACGAGGAAATCCAAGTGTAAAACTCAACATTACAGATCAAACGATTTGGACGGCTTTATTTATTTATTTACAAACAACAAATTCAGTTGTATTTTACAGTCTGCAAACACAAAGCTAATGATAGGTGGTCAAAGAAATTGACACAAATATATTTACAAGCATTATTTGTACATGAGCTGTGGATTATAGAATTTGCTTTCGTTCTATCGTAATCCATTCCTGTTTGTTTCAGTTGCACTTTATGTATTTACTTGAAAATATTGATGGCGACAATAAGGCTCACTTGTACTATTTTATTTGCTAATTTGTACAACAAAAACTTAATCGTAATTGCAGCACAGGATGTAATTTCAAACATATTTCATCAGATTTTCAACTGTTCTCGACTATAGTTCAAAATCTAAACAAGATATTGTATTACGCTCAACGGCATTGAATATCTCATGTTTAAATTAACTTATAAACAAATTTTCAGCGATTTTTAAAATGTCCAAAATTTTCTCTATAACATTTTCCCAAAACAGTTTTTGAACATTATCTCAAAAACTATAAGACTTATGGACTTGAAGATTACAGCTATAAACAACAAATAAAATGAAAAATAAATGCAGTTTTAATGTAGGTATTACTTTAAAATAATTCCAGCGAAGTCCATGCATGAAATATAAATAAATGTACTGATAGTTTTACTAATTTAAATACTCGTTCAAATACAAATATTTTTAAACGCAAAATTGCGGTGTATACTAACTAAACCATACTACTCAAAATAAATAAACGAATATTGACAAATGATAATCAAGTATTTGATTACCACGTTAACAAAACTGTATTTTCAATTTTTGTGTGAAAAATACAAGCTATAAAACGATTGTTTTGTTTCGGTTTACCGAAAATCAAACTCATCATTTATCGAAGTGTAAATATTTACACAATAGTTTAAAATTAACTTTCACTAGATTTTCGTCGTGTTTCAAATTCCAACAGGGAGAAACTTTCAACTCCACGTCTCGTTAAATTGAAAGGCATCCTCGCATATTTACCCCGAAGTGGTTCTTACCACAGTTGATGATCACACATGTACAATCAGATTCGTGGTTTCACTTTGGTTTCAGTTTCACTATCCGGTTCAGAATGCAATTTGATCCAACAAGGCGAATGTGATATGGGCTTAATTTGCGGCTGGTTTGGTTAGCCTTAATTATTAATCTCCGGTCTTAATTTTATAAGCGTTAATTAAATAATTTATATTTAGAAGATTCAACAGAAGATACACGAGTTATTCTTTCATTTGTCAAAAAGATACTATGTGAATTAGAACCTTGGGTTCGATTCTTACAGCCGACAAACAATTTTCATTAAATTATCCCTGTGGTGTTCCCTCCACTAATATCTATGGGGTCCGAGACTGCATACGCGCATAAATATATAATTTACGAAGATCTGCTACAGCAGAGTGCCATATCCAGTAATGAGCAAAAGGCGTGATGATATATTTATTTTAGAGATGGGCGAATATCAAATTTCTCGAATTCGAATATCGAATACGAATATTAATCAGATCTCGAATATCCGAGGTACCCGAATATTCGAATACTCCTAAAAGCTAATTTATTTATTATTAATAATTATTTAATTACGTCCTTTTCATTATTTGAATGAAATTGTTAAGATAAAATAAAATTAAAACAAAAAGTACAAACAAAAAAGAAAAAGACGAAAACTTCAAATTTAAGGTGAAACGTACGGGCTGATGTTGGCGGAAAAACAAATTTGAAATATGGTACGTCTTCATAGTTTTGAGACAAAATATTTTTGTTATGAATAACTTCAAAGTATTGTAATAGCTTTAAGTTTATGTACAAATGATAAAGGAAAACAGTCAAAAATTGAGGTCAACATATGGCGCGATATTCGAGGTATACTGACGTTAATATTTGAAAATCTCGAATATCGAATAATGTCAATATTCGCGGCATTCGACTATTCGCGGATGATATTCGCCCATCTCTAATTTATTTAATTACTCCTGACCATAAAAAAATTTAATTGTTAAACAAATTATCACCTATGTTAATAAATTAAAACCTTGAGAGATAAAGAGTAAAATTCAACTACCAGCTGTCAAAATTATTTAAACTATACATTTTGTTTAACGTTGAAGTGAACCCTGCACCATGTGATCAAAATATTACTATTATTTTTAATGTATGTACTTATATTGTACGGATTGACGCTATATCCAGTGTTCTTGTGGATGTGTATTTTTTTTACGATAAGTAATTATAACTATATTTGATTTCCTTTTTTTAGTAGTAAGTAATATGACTTCGTATTTTTCTACTATACAATCTACAATAAATTACATTAATGAATCTGTTTGCATGCATTCCAAATTTAAATTGAACCTAATCAAATGAAAACTATCGAACCATAACTAAAAACCAAACCAAGATCATAAGTTCAATCTTGAACTTAAACCGAACGGTATTTTTTTTGGTTCGTGTCTCTGGTACAATTTATTGAGTTCAAACATTATAGGTAAAATGAAATAAATAAGGCAACGGAATATTAATTATACGAGAAATGTTAAATTAATTTACTTTTTGGCCTAATACAATTCTCTTTGATCACACTGTAATCCATTTTGAAACAAAACAATGATGATAATAAACACATTTGTTTTGATGACGCCACCGTTATTTGAAATACAATGGACTTTTCGGCGTATTCAAACTGTTAATTTTTAAAGCCAATTAAAAATTTATCGAATTATAATAAACAGAAAATTACTGTTGCTTGCTATGTATGTTTTAATTAGTTAAAAATTTTGTGTAGAGTTAAAGGTTAATAGAATACGCCCATTAGTTAGCGTCAGTTTATATCTTGAAAAAGAATTTGTCCAGCAGTACGATGGTGTGGATAGCATTACGGTATTCGAATCCGAAGTTCCCGAGTTCGAATCACACTCAAACTGAACTATTACACTGCGGCTGGGTGAGACCGGATCCTGTACTGTAATTGGGATTAAGTTTTTGTTGTACAGCTTAACATAAATACATAAATAAATATATAAATAATACAAATTATGTAGCTCGATTGAATTATCGAGGTTGTTATTACCTTCAAACAGAAAATTGATTGAAAGCTATTTAATTGTACCTAAAAAATATGTTTTATTATAGAACAAATTGATTTAAATTTCTATAATATCTTATTGTCTTGCTTCTCCGTATAAAGTTGTAACCAAACATAATTGTCAAACCAGCATCTTCACAAAAACAATCCTCATTATCTCTAAGTAATCACAAACAAAACACTATAATTACAAGCAAACCGCAGTTATTAAAACAGAACTAAATTAAACAGAGAAAAAGTTTTCTTCATCTGCATTCCGGAGATTCGTTCTCGAGTCTTCGCATAAAATAGATTAAAGCCATGGACAAAAGTTTGACGCACTCCTGGCACCGCGGACAACGGAATAAATTCAGCAGGAGACTTTCTCTGACTCTAGCGACAGATTATTTCAATTATCAGACTTCAAAGACGCGAAAAACGCGACGCGGAAATGCGAAGTCTGCTGCGTTCTCCACTTTCATCGATTTCTCTCTAAATCGCATTATAATCTCTTGGAGAAGTAGAAGTATTCCTGACTGTTATTATACTTGCGCAAGCAGTTAAGCACTCTTGTGCGTAGGTAATTTGTTCAGATTTATTTAAATCTGAGAGTCTGTTGCTCAATAGCTCAGCTATTTAGGGAGCTTATTTTTAAATCTTTTGGATGGAAAATAATTCATTGAGAATAGAATAGTTATTTGTGTATTAAGAGCGTAAAGTGATTCTTTGTTACTCGAGCACGGTAATTGCAGCTCGAGCCGAAGTCTTTTTTTGTAATTTTGTAAATGTTCTATTATTAGTTTCCCTAATTATTTTACATACAAAATATTTATACATGTTTTGATACCAATATTTATAATTTTATTTTACCTGGAACCAGAAAAATGACGGAAATGTTTAAAGGTAATTTTCTTAAACTCATCTGTGCTATGAAATAACTAAACAAATGTGATATTAATTAAAAATTTATTTTATTTAATACATGAAATAGTTATTTGTGTATTAAGAGCGTAAAGTGATTCTTTGTTACTCGAACACGGTAAGAGGAACAAAGACACTTTACGCTCGTGATACACACATATTTTTTTCAACGATTGTGTCTTAAAATTATTAAAAAACGTATACGTACTGTAAATAAATTCATTCTGTCAACTGTCAATATAACAAGTTTCTGTTTTGTTTGTATCCCTGGTAACTATTGAAATAAGAGCGCATTTAATATCTTTTTCGCGCGTTGCCAATGGAAACGCGCACATTTAACGTCTTTTTCGCGCGTTGCCATTGGAGACGCGCAAAAAGATATTTTTCGATTGTTCCACAGAAAACGTCAACTTTACGATGACAAATGAAAGCGTAATTGTCAACTTTTTATAGCAATCGTAGAAAAAAGTTATTTATTATAGTAATGACAGATTAAAACAATAACTTTCAATCGATACATTTGTTTTGTTATTTCATGTCATTGGTAAAGTAAAATTATAAATATTAGTGTTAAAAATGAAGAAATTTTTCCTCTACAATAAACTATTTAACTTCTTTATTTAAAATAATTAGGGACGCTAATAAGTGAACATTTCAAAAATAGCATTAAAAACGCTAAGGTGAGTCTTTAGATTCACCACCCTATATATTAGGGTGTCCGTTATTTGGGCGACCTTCGAATATTCTTCGGGACCCCCCCCCTAGTTCGCCAGACATTCCAAAAAAAATGAGTTTCCCAGAAGGATTCAGTGTTTTTTTATGATTTATAATTTTATTACAAATTTCTGCAACTGGACTCAAATAAATAAACATTTACTTGAAAATTGTCTATACCCCAAAAAAACATAAAAATGCATATTTTTGCCATTATTACTAAATCTTCGACTGATACCAACATTTTGACAACAGATTCGTGTTCAGAATCATCAATTTCATAGGAAAACATATCCCGCATGTTTATTTTATGCTAACTGGCGACACAATAGAATTATTTTGCTATATCCCTATTTTCCGGTAGGCTTAAAACTTCAACCGCTCGGTGGCACGGGTTAATCATAAAAAAACACTGAATCCTTCTGGGAGACTCATTTTTTTTTGGAATGTCTGGCGAACTAGGGGGGGTCCCGAAGAATATTCGAAGGTCGCCCAAATAACGGACACCCTACTATATATATTATCTAGACTTTAATGCAGAACTTTATTAACAGCAAGGGCATTAGAAATGTGTCCTCATTGTGAACGACCCTTAACTATATTAAATCACTGTAACCAACAAAACTCTACCAATAATAACAACACCTCAACATGCAAAGCTACTCACCGTTCCAAAGTGCGAGAGCCCCCCAATGTGCGGTACCTGGCCAGGTTCGTCCACTATGCAGCAGTCTGCCCTAACACAAATATTGAACATCAGATGCAAGCCGGGAATCGAGCTCCGTCAACCGGAACTCGGACCAGAACTAGAGCAAACCGTTAACCGGAAACAGACATCGAAGCCCGGTCAGCCGAGAACCTATTCCACGGATGATGTGACTCAAAGGGGATAATTTATGCACGGTTAATATACTGCGCGAAATATGCTGACAGTTGTGACTCGGTTTGTATTTGGTGATATTGAGAAGGAGATAGTTGGATGCTTGTTTTAGTTGAATTAGAACTCAATTTAAGGAAGTTTCCAACTGGAAACTGCAATGTTGCATTCAGATGTATAATTTGATTCGATATATTGCTGCTGAGGTTGCAAAATATTAATATTATTTAGATAGAAATGGTGCAAGATACAGTGAATATCAATATCACATCGCTTGTAACATAGAAAATTAAACAGAACTCAAACTAACTTTTAGTTTATGCCTTGATATGAATAGCAAAATTTACAATTTGTAATGAAAACTAAAATGACAAACGGCCTAATTTTGTAACATAGTTGCTATACGTTAGCAACCACGTGACATGACTAATTATGACATCATTTGCTAACTAGATATATATCTTATTCTGGAACAACTCACTAGTTAAGAATTTTACCACTAGTGTTTAAGGAAGTGCCTAACTCGGACAAGTATAATTATTTACTTGTTTTTATATGTTAGCTTGATAAAATTTACAACGCGATTTTAATGTTAAATATGAAACAGGCGGAATTTGGTTTAAATTTTCTTCATGTTGCGAAAGAAATAATAGAGAAGAAGGTTTTTTATTTATTGTTATTGTTATTAAATTTATATAAGTTAACCTCAATATATATATACAGGGTGTTAAAAAAGTTCCGGGACGGTGAAATATCTCGAGAAATACACATCGAATCAAGAAACAAAAAAACACGTGTTTCATATTTTGAAAAAACCTATCTAAGCACACCAAACGCAAGCCCCAACTTCCACCCCCAGGGGGTGGGGAGGAGGGCAATTTTGAAACCTTAAATGGGAACCCCCATTTTTTATTGCAGATTCGTATTCTGCGAAAAAAAAGTTAATCTTATCTGAAACTTTTTTCAAATTCGGAATAGATGGCCCGGAACTTTTTTAACACCCTGTATATATATATATATATATATATATATATATATATATATATATATATATATATATATATATATATATATATATATATATATATATATATATATGTAGAACAAATTTCATGATTTCAGGATTTATAAACATTGGAATTGTATTGTACTTAAATAATTAATTCATTAAAAAAAAAACAAAACTTATTTCGTTATTTGCAAATGCGTTGATTATTTCTTTTATCATTATTATGTAAAAATATTTATTCAATTATATTTTGTATATAGTAAAAAATAAATTTAAAAAAAAACTACAGTACAAAAATATCTGGCTGAAATTAAAGTAATTTTATAATTAAATGGAATTGGATATAAAACAGATAAAACAAAATAATAAAAATAACTTCGTCTGTGTATCTATAAAAAACTTCGTTTAATTTACTTGAAAGGTTTGTTAAAACAGAATATTATTTTCTAAAAAAACGCAGTTATTATTTCTAATTAATTTCAGAATTGTACGTTATTTTAATTTCAATATTACACAAAGAATGAATAATTATTACATTTGTAAAATAGTAATAATAGAAATATGAACACTCACCAAGGCGTGTTACACGTGTGTGTGATGGTCAAATAGCGCGCTCCAAGTTGATAAAACATCCTGAGGACTCCTAAACTTGTACCAATCGCATGGCCACCCTCGATCCCAATCAAAGACGCCAAACGATCCGTTTCATGGGCTTTCTTTATCCCTACACACACAAAGAGAAACATATGTACATATTTAGTAACCAAACCTAACTTTTAAATCTAAAATCAAGTATTTAATGAACAGGAATCTGTTTCATAGCATTTGAATAGATAGACGGTAAACATTACCTTATATTCTACATTAAATACATGCAATGTATATGCAGTTTGTAGTAATATAATCTCTAGAGTCCATGAATATAAAATATATTCTCTTCGTATTGCTAAATATTCATTAAATGTATTTCGTACTGAGCAGAATTATATTGGACCTCAGGGAGATTAATTCAGGTTTCCTGGTTCTTGTTTAAGTGTATAAATAACCTACTTTTATTTAATCTCCTTCTTTTAGACCAGTTGTTCTCAACCTAGGACACCAGTACGTTAAATGATATTTTAATAACGAGTGTAGAGAAAAAATATAACATTGGATATCAGTTTAATTAGTAGGGTAATTAAAAACTATTTATCAAATTATATATCAGTGTAAGGATCTGAAATTAATAACGAATGGTGCTCTTATTCAAATATCATGAAGAACTACTTCTAAAATAATTCAATTATCATTGTTGATTTTAAACCTTGCTGATGTAACTATCGGTCTATGGTATTTTCATTTTAAACCAGAGGGATCGGCATAAAACGATTAAACGTCCCTGTCCCATATAACTACAATGAAATCTATTAGTGCGGCTACCCCAAATCGCTTAACGATGGTCACAATAGGTAAATTTTTAAGGGTCATATTCAGCCTAAAATTATTATTGTTTTTTCCTATGGTTGACCATTTAAAAATTACTAATTCGGATTAAATTATCCAATTAGCAGTTATGTTACTCTACAAGAAGATTAAATATCCTGTCTGAATCAGACTGAGTAATGTAGGTAAATGTTTAGATTATGTTTGTATATAATATTTATAATATATTATACTTGTATCGTTTGAATAAGGAAATATGTTTATTTAAAGATTGTAATTTTTTTGTTTTTATTATACACGTACCGGCGAATGGGGCTGTAAAACCCTGTGCGAATCTTGTGACACCAGTCATATTTTGAGTTCCTTTGTAAACGTAATTGCGGTACATTTAATCGTTTTATGCCGATCCCTCCAGTTTAAAATGAAAATAGTATACTATTCATCCAATAAAAGTTATAATAGTTCAAAGTGTAAACATATTCCTAAAATGCATAAATCAATTGCACAAACATCCCCAACTTACCTTCCGCTGTAGTAACAAGCGCCATATGACTAGGATACTTGGCCACAAGCCTTCGGATGAGATCAATCTGCTCCAGAGTAAGCTGGACCGAATCCAGATGCTGTGACGAACACGGGACGTACGCCGACCAGAACTTCCGTGCGTCCAACCAAAACAAACACGCCATAGAATCAACACAGGGTTACAACCAACGAGCTAACCCAACCAACAGACATGGCGAACATTATCGGATGTACGTACTCAAACTACACGAAGTAGCAACTGCGGTGAATGTCAAATAGGTTTGAAGTGGATAGATGTTATTGTGCATTGAAATGCGATTGATTGATTATGGATTTGATTCTCGGATATGAATGATCGGGTGATGGCTGTGGGGTCGAAGAGGTTGACGGACCCAATCTGGATTCTGCTTTACATATAGATACCTAGATAAAAATGTTTTCAGTTGAAATCATGCAAATCTTAATAAAAAAATATTGTAAGTACTCTATCAGAAGAAAAAACTTTACTTTGTATATATCATTAAAAAATTAAAAGAAGAATGAGAGATTCAGATGACTTAAGACTAAATAGATAGATAACAACAAAGACAAAATTAATTGTCATCCAACACTTGGTGAAACAAAGTTTAATAAAAATGTAAAGTAAACACTTGGCTATGTTTCACAAAATTCAGCCTCCAAGTCACCTTATGAGGGCATCGTCTGAGGCTGGCCAGCACAGTCATCTTACTAGTTTGTTAGAGATCTTATTCTCTGCTGGCACAGTTCTTCGTCACCAGCTTCTTCACATGAACTTTGTTCTAGGTGAAGAAGTGAGTTATACCATACTGATGAGCTCTAATAAGAGCGAAACGCGTCTATGGTTACTAACTGAACTGTGCTGGCCAGCCTCTGACGATGCCCTCATAAGGTGACTTGGAGGCTGAATTTTGTGAAACATAGCCAAGTGTTTACTTTACATTTTTATCAATTCTATTTATTTAAATTTATGTAAAATTCTAAAATAGTTGTACATACTAAATATTATTTTTGTTACAGGTACATAGTTGTCATCCAAGTGTTTACTTTACATTTTTATAAATAGATAGATATGATTGAAGGTTTGTTGCGAAATCGAAAGATTTCAAATGGATAGAATAAGCGAGCTTGTATGACAAGAGTTATGAGTACGGGTAAGGCAAGGATAGAAATATTTGGCGAAGATTTATTGCAGAATAACAATATAAAGAATAAATTTGTTCTACTCCATTTGATACGACATAACATTATATATACAGGGTATTTCACAACCCCCAACATACTGATTATTTATTTATTTTATTTATTTATTATTATTTTGAGGGAAACCAACAGTCCAGGGACCAATAATAGGTTTCCTCGGTTACATATTAATACTACAATACTTAAACATTGAATTTTAATAAGTGTATATAATGTGTAACAAATGTATTTAACAATTTCTCAAATCAACGATCAATAGGTTACGGAGATGTTCACGTTTTAAATTAAATAAATCAATATGCTGGAACATAGTGTTGTATGTCTCCATTAATCTATTGATCGGAGAATTTTTGTAACAGTTAGTGTGACAGATATTTACATAAAAAAGTTGTTGAGATCTAGTTAATGTAGCTGGTATAGAAAAATTTAATAAATGAATGTATAGTTGACTATCAATATCATTGTTGACGATTTTATGTAGAGTGATCATGTCATTCATGATCCTTCTGTTTTTAAGAGACAGCATACCAAAATTATTTAAGACAGTTTCATAATTTTCATATGGCATATTAAATTTTTTACATAAAACATACAAGAATTTTTTTTGAACTGATTCAATAAGTTTTACATTTTTTTCATAAAATGAATTCCATACACACGTCTGAAATTCAAGTTGAGAACGTACAATGGAGTTGAACAACAATATATATGATTCTGGTTTTGTGAAGCAAGAGGCTGTTCGTAATAAAAAACCTAGTAATTTATATGCTTTCGACACTATAAAATCTACATGATCGTTGAATAGTAGTTTAGAATCATATATTATACCGAGATCTCTTGTTGACACTTTGGAGTTTATGGTGATACCATTTATGTTATAATTAAAATTAATTTTGATTGAGTTACGTGTAAAACAAGTGGAGTTACATTTTCCAACGTTTAAATTCATATGATTAATTTCACACCACTTACACAAATTGTCAAGATCTTGTTGTAAGAGAGAACAATCATTAATGTTAGTTATTTTTCTGAAAAATTTAAGATCATCTGCAAATAGCAAACAGTTAGTGTTTGTAAAGTTGCAATAAATGTCGTTTATGTATAAATTGAATAACAAGGGCCCTAAATGTGAACCTTGCGGTACACCTGACGTCACATATATTAACCTAGATTTATAACCATTACAAACGACTGACTGAGATCTATTTTTAATATATGATTGTATCCATCTTAAGAGAGAACCATGTACACCTATCAAAGACAATTTGAACAATAAGATATCATGACTAACCCGATCGAAGGCCTTACTGAAGTCAGTATATATGACGTCTATTTGTATACGATCATCCATATTGGAGCTCAAAAATTCAGTAAATGGAATTAGATTGGTTAGTACTGATTTCTTTTGACAAAATCCGTTTTGTTCAGGGATGATGAAATGTTTTAAGTCCGTTTTTAATTTATCAGTAATAATCGCCTCAAGAAGTTTGCCAAAAACAGATAATATAGAGATCGGTCTATAATTTGAAGCTTCATTTACATTTCCAGACTTAAATATAGCAGTAATGTAAGCTGTTTTCCACTCGTATGGAAAAACGCCAGTTCTTAATGACTGATTAAAAATGATAAATAGAGGTTCCACAAGGTAATATGCGCATGTGCGGATAAGTTTTGGCGAAATTCCATCAGGACCGCATCCTTTAACAGTATCTAAATTTTTAAGTTTAAACAAAATTTCATCCCTAGTTATACATAATGAACTTAAGTTAATTTGTGTATTTGTACTGGCAATATTTTTTCTAATTTGTTCTTGTTGGAACGTTTGATTTTTTACATACACTGATTCGAAGTGTTCAGCGAAAAGATTGCAAATGTCATGTCCTGCAGTAGCCTCCTTATCATTAAATGTAATTACACTCGGGATAGACTGATTCTTTTTTAATGTTTTGGAATAATTCCAAAATGCTTTTGGGGTTGTTTTGACGTTCTTTTCAATTCTAGAAATATATTCGTTATGATCAATTTTAGTTTGATGCTTAATTCGTTTACGTAGTACACAAAATGAATTGTAATCTGAAATACGTTTAAGTGTTTTCCATTTGTTATGGTATTTATCTTTTTCTTTAATTATCTTTATTAAGGGTTTACTAAACCAAATAGGATACCGACGCTTCTTGCAATCCTTTCGCGGAACGTACAAGTCGAATAAGCTGTATAATATGCTGTAGAAACAACTTACGTTTTCATTCACCTGAGATGAATTTAGGCGATTTTGCCAATTAATACATGACAATTTATGTATTAGTTCTTCATAATCGCATTTATGAAAATTATAATATTTACAGGACTGATTGTTATCTAGAGGCGTAAAGTTTGGTAAGCATACTTCTATTTCTAGCGGGGGATGAAACATATCTATTTTACTTAAAGGAAAGACACAAGTTGAAATTTTACATGTTACAGAACAAAACATTAAATCAAGAATTTTATTTTGATAGTTAAATATACCATTGTATTGATTTAGATTACATAAATTCGATGCATTAATCAGTTCTGTAAAAATATTATTTCTTGTAGTAGGGGTGGGATCAAAACAATTGTTACTGTTGGGGACCCAATGTAGACCGGGCAAATTGTAATCACCAGCAATGAAAAAAGTATCATCAGGATGTTGGAGGTTTACTTCACAAAGTTTTTTCAAGTGATCTTCATAAACAGTAGATGCTGACAGTGGGGGAATATAAACACAGCACAGATGAAGTTTTGTGTTATTATTGGTAAACACTGTTACCCATAAGTCTTCAGCAGAAGAAACCCATGTGCACTGAACTTTTGATTTAAGTTTGTTAGATATCAAAATCATAACACCACCACCTTGAGTTTTGTTAGGGTCGCTACGATCCCGACGATAAACAAAATATTTATTTAAATCACATATTTCTGAATCATATACACTAGAATTTAGCCATGTTTCAGTAAACAGTATAACATCATAATTAATCGATGAAATTTCATTATAAACATCTTTTAATTTAGTTTTAATACCACGTATATTTTGATAGTACATTGTTAATGCCATTATTAAAGCAAATTATATTTGTTTTAACTTAATGAATTATTTAATTTTGGTTGATTTTAGATAGGTCATTATCAGATTTTATTATTATAATAGGAGATGAATCAGATTTACGAACGAAAATTTTAAATCCTCTCACCCACACATATTTATAGTTGTTATTTTTTGCAGCCAGTTTACAACGATTTAAAAGCATTTTGTTTTCAGGACTTAGATGGTCATTGACGTAAACATTGTTGTTTTCGGTGAAGCCAAACTGGACAGATTTTAGATCTTTCATTAATCTCGCATTAGATACAAAGTTGTCCCTCTTCCATCGTGAAACAAATCTTACTATGATATTTTTTGGTTTAGTCGCATCATGTTTAACAGGTGCAACACGATGGATTGCATCTATATCATTATCTATAATTGGATAGTTTAGTTTCTGGCCCATTGTTTTTAAAATAGTAAGTAAATTTTCGTTTTGTTTTTCAGGGATACCGCTAATTTCTAAGTTGTTCAGTCTAGATCTCTGTTCTAAATCACGTAGTCTATGTTTTAAGTCGTCATAGTCGGTTTTCAAGTTATCAATTATTTTTATTTTGTCAGCCATCGAGTTAAATTTATGTTCGAAATCATCTATTTTATTGGAACAAAACTCCACTGAAGTTTTTAATTCCATTAGTAGTGCGACAACGTCAGACAGAGAATGTTGTGACTTATTTGTAGTAATTGGCGTTTTAGGTAGTACAGGTTGCCCTTTACATGTATCGCAAAGCCAAGTTAAGTTAGAGTTTACTTTTAGTAATGCTTTTCTATCGTCGCTATTTAAATTAGTACAAGAAAAATGATACATATTTTGACAAGTATTATTGAAACAAGTCACTCCAGCATTTTGTCTGCTATTATTATCGATTGCAATATTACATTTCAGACAAAGTGAAACCATGATGAATATTAGGACTTAAATTTATTTACACGGCCAAAAATATTAGTAGTGCGGCCCTGGTAACTTCAATAAAATATTAAATTAAGTTAGTTTGACTTAAATGTGTTTAAAGTAAACAGACAGCGAATGAGTGAATGAATAGTTGTACTTAACAGGTTACGACGACCTTCAGTTGAAACACGCACTGACAACGAATTTGATTCTATTCACACTGACAGTTATTTAAAAACATATGATTTAGAATTATTTATCAAAGTTCACCACTAATTAAATCGGTACGGTAGAATTAATATGATGTATTACACAGTGTTACACCAAATATCACTCCACACTTTTTATTGAAGAATACAAGTAAGATTTACCACTCAAAAACTGAATATAACTGCGGAGTAAAAAATTATACGTCTGCACAATTCAACAATTCAATGCCAAAAACAGAAAGAATTTTTTCAAAATTCGCAAAATTTATTGCATGAAGAAAACGTTTTAGCGCCATTGGTTTGAGAGTAATTTCTTATATGTTAATAATTAAATTATAATTATAACACTACTAACAGACACTTATCTCAAGTTGTACAATAAAAAAGTGGACTTTATTTTATACTCAATTAAATAAAATTGTTTAATATTAAAATTAAATTTTCTAATTATTTTCGAATAGTTAAATTGAAAAATAATAAAATAAAAATATCATCACGCCTATTAGCCATAACTGGGTGTACACTCTGCCGTAACAAATTTCGATAAGTGATATCAAGTGAAATCAAACCACACCCCCCTCAGATTTGAGTAGAGGGGGTGTCACAGGGGTAGTTTAATTGTGGTGAAAATAGTTTGTCGGCTATGGGAATCCGGGTTCTCAAAAATACAGGCCAACTCGATACGACAGAAAAAATAGTAATTAACTAAAAGTACTATATTTTAAAACAAGTAATTAATTATTGAGCAGTTAAATATACAAGTAGTCATTGGTCCAATGATTAGTAATTGTAGATAACTAATTTTTTTAATAGATTTCCATCTCTGTATTATAATTTAGGACTGAAATTGATATCAATACATAATTTTTTAATAGTCGTCTTTGAAAACCCATATTATGTTGAGTTGATTAGTGCTTATTGTTTATTATTATCAAATAATTTAATTGTAATATATCCTGTGATTAGTTGGAACACGAAGATCCCGAGTTCGAATCGCACTCAAGCTAAAAATTATAAAACTACCACACTGCGGCTCGATGAGTGCGGACCCTGTATTGTAATTAGGATTAATTTACTGTTGTACTGCGTAACATAAATAAATAATACAATAAATTTAATTGCAATACAAGTTATCTATTCAACATATTACCATAGAATATCAATCAGATATTCCGTTAAATCTGGTATGTATGTGACATATTCATAGGGTTAATTAAACAATTCGAGTTACCTTTGATCAAAACGTAATTATTTAGCTAAACTATTACGATATTCTAAAGCGTAATGTATTACAAATTAAAGTAAACATAACAAGAATGCTAATAATTTGATTTGTGAGGTCTGGAGACTATATCTGTGAGGTTAATATAGATTTATCGGTTATTCGATATAATATTATACGTATAACGTTGTAAGTAGTTGAACACCGAACAGTAATTGGGTTTGATTGTTTGAATATCAAACAGCTAATATAATACTGAGTACTATTAGAATCTGCTAGTCGAAACATCAGCTTGAACTACTCGTAATAGACAATAATCCATTTCAAAACCAAACCAAATTATTTCAAGAGTTTATTAGCTATAATGATTAACACCAATAAACGGGTTAATTGCAAATGGAAAAGCAGTTATCACATAATGAGGTAATTAAATGTGGACTCGTTTTTGGTAAACTATTATTAATATAAATATATGTTTATAATTTTCAACATAATCCTGTAAATTGTATGCAGGATATTGTACGTTTAGGTAATGGATAAATAATTTAATGGATTATGAATATTTTATATTAAAAGTTCTAGTTGAAAATTGCATAGTCCTTTAAACATTCATAATATTTTATCTACTACTATATTATTTATAAATTCGTATAATTTTAGAGTGTATTCCTCTTTAAAATACATATTTAGAAATTATACAATAAATAAATAAATATACCATCACGTCTTTAACACATTACTGAGTGTAGCACTCTGCCGAAGCAAATTTCGTTAAGTGATATATTTCTCAAATCATTTCAAAGATATTAGTGGAGGAGGAGCTACAGGGGTAGTTTTAACGTGGTGAAAATTGTTTGTCGGTTGTGGCAATCGAACCCGGGTTCTCAAATCCACTAACCACCTACTCCATTTATTTTTTGAAATAAGAATCGCTGAACATATTAGCTATTATTATTCTTAACTACTTTATTTTTATTTACTGCACAACAGGAACTCAATTTCCTTAATCAATGCTGACAGTTATTAAAAATTGACAGATAACTCGTCTGTGAAATATCATATTAATGTCAAACGATTTAAAATTTAATAAAGTCGTAAGTTTTTTATTTGAAAATAGGAATGGTAATAAAAACGAAAAATTTCTGGTGTTTGGATAACTTGGCTTTAATCAATTTATTTTATTTGTGCGAAACGGAAGACGTTCCGGAACTAATGATTGCATCCATTATCATATCAATATAAATTTAAATTATAAAATAAAATTTTTGAATTACAAGTTCATATTAAATTTGGTTGGAATAAAAAAATAATTTTCCTACGACAGTGCGGAAAGAATTCGCTTCAGTGAATATTTTCTGCACTCCTGTGTACATTATTGTTTTCGTTTGTCTTAAATACAAATAGTGATTATAATCATAATTATTATAAATTAAAACTAATTATATATAATCTAGTAAAAAATTAAATTTTTTATGCACTACGGACTAGATGGTAATGACCCATACTCATCCCTCGGACCAGAGGCCTTCGGGCTGGATATCGGCGCCTTCTGCGTATTATCATTTATTTAATGCGTTGTGTCATCGAAAACACGTGCATTTAATATCTTTATCGCGGGTTGCCCTTTGAAACGCGTGACAATAGTTATTTACGTAAACAGCCAGGAAAGCGTTCAATTACAGGATGAGTAAACAGCTTACAAATCCTGTACGTCGCTTTACTGACGTGTTACGTATAACATTTTACCTGAAACTTATAAACAAATAATACATATTTTAAATTAATTTAATATAAATATTTGACTTACATATTCAGTCAGTATTTTATGTTGCTAAGTAAATAGACACTCACATTTGTTTCATTACCTGCCTAGGCATGCAATATATTATTTTCCTGACTAGGCATGCAAAGCAAAGCTTTCCTGAGTCTTAAAGGTCAGGCAAATGTTTATTTTCCTGTCAGTTTCAGGTAAAATTATGTTTCGATTGTTGCACGGAAAACACCCACTTTACGATGACATATGAGAGCGTAATTATAAACTAATTTAGCAAATAGGCAATAAGTAATATGTTGTAGTAAGTGTTGAGTTATATCTGATACAAATGACAGATGTAATACGCCTAATGCAATATTTTATTACTTATTTGACAGATAAATATCCTGTCACTTTATGCTATGCAGCATTTATAATTTTATGCTAATGTTACTCCAAATTTACGAACAATTTTACTCTCTCTTATAAATCCAGCTGTAATACAAATACCAATAATTTCAGTTCAAAATAATAAATCGTCTCTCTGAATCTACCTATAAAACTAAGAAAAGTATTTGAGTTATTGATTTAAGAATAGACATACAATGTAACTGTAGGAATTAAATTTGTTAGTAATATTTATTTAGTTAAAGGGAAAAAGCTTTTATCCCTAGCAGCCAATCAGAGTAAAATTCTTGTTACTTTCCGTTCCATCGAGCTGTAGCTTCTAAAAGAGCCAAGTTTTAAGTTTTCGAATTACCTTTCAGTTAACTTGCTACTCAGCCAAACTTCATGGAATAAAAATTTGATAAACATTTTTCGACACTTTGCAAGAACAATTAAGTGCATTCTCCTACTTGGAAATCTCTTCTCTTTAAAAGTTTAAAAGAAAAGTTATAAATTTATTGCTTGGAAAATACACTAATAGGTTTTTAGAGCACCCTAGTAAGCAAATAACTAAAGTTGTTTCAATTTAACAGCGATATAAATTCCAATTACTTACATCTCAATGATTAGATATTTCAATCTATATTGACATGGGAATTCGAAGAATATTTCCAGATTATTTTTAAAACAAAACATCATTTTAGAAATATAAATATTGTTGAACATGACATATCAAACAAACAAAAACTAAAACACACATTACCAGGTGTATAGCACAAAATATTTCGCTGTCATTTGCTGAAATGTAAACATCCTTTTTTTTTATTCTTCATATTAACGTTGGACTACGTACGAACAACAAAAAAGGAAAATAATGCTTCGAATACGTTTCATCAAAATGAAAAATCGTCGCATCATTATTCGTACTAGTTGACTGCGATCCCACGATTCTTATTGTGTGCAGATGTCTAATGCTTTTTTTTCTGCCGCCGTCTCGCATCTGCATCTCCATTGATTGATTTCGCAAGGGGATTTTCTTGGCATAAACTGGGACAATTCTTGAATTTTCTCTTTATATGCATCGCTCTTATGCCAAGAATTTTATATTTTATTTGCATTCATTTTTATAACAATAGATAATAATTAATATAACATGAGATTGGTATTTGTTCGTACTTATGACATGATGGGTTACTTTCAGACTTATAGTAAGCCAAGAATTATGAAATATATTATCATTTAAGGTGATTCATGCCCCAAATTGAGTGTAAAGTTTGCGTCTGAACACTAATGTCTTGAAACAATATATTATTGTTATTATAATACTAAGTTTTATAGAGAATAATAATAGATATTTATGAAACTAGTAAGGAAATGAAGGTACGCATGTGAAATTTGCAGAACGAAGCGTAGCCGAGTTATGTAAACACTAGAGATAGGCGAATATCATCCGTGAATAGTCGAATGCCGCGAATATTGACATTATTCGATATTCGAGATTTTCGAATATTAACGTCAGTATAGCGAACATTCGAATACCTCGAATATCGCGCCATATGTTGACCTCAATTTTTAACTATGTTTTCCTTTATCATTTGTACATAAACTTAAAGCTATTACAATACTTTGAAATTATTAATAACAAAGATATTTTGTTTCAAAACCATGAAGACGTACCATATTTCAAATTTGTTTTTCGCCAACATCAGCCCTTACGTTTCACCTTAAATTTGAAGTTTTCGTCTTTTTCTTTTTTGTTTGTACTTTTTGTTTTAATTTTATTTTATCTTAACAATTTCATTCAAATAATGAAAAGGACATAATTAAATAATTATTAATAATTTTAGGAGTATTCGAATATTCGAGATCTGATTAATATTCGTATTCGATATTCGAATTCCAGAAATTTGATATTCGCCCATCTCTAGTAAACACATAAGTAAGGTAATAACCTATTTCCTTACTAGTTTCATACAATATTTTTCTACTTCCGTTTAATAAATACGAAAGGGCGTTTTTGAAATTATGAAATTGTGACATATTAATGATAGTTATAAATTCAAAAAAATAAAAAAATAACACATCAGAATTCGTCTACCAAAATATCTGTTGCTATGTTACCTCATTATTCCACTAGTTAATTAATGCAGTTCATTACCTAACTCAAATAAGTGAAATAAAACGTCTATTTCCTGACGGAAATAGAAAAATGTATTTAACTTAAGAAATTATTTTTTCTATTTTACACTAATAAGAAAGTCATTACAAAACCCAGTTACGTATCGAAAGAGCGTTCGTTACGATACGCAATATTTTGTTTTAGACGGTTGGTAGTAGTGGATGACATACTGGACCTATCAAGTCGAGAACATCAAATTTCAGTATAACCTCTAAATCTGAACAACCACAACATTTTATATATAATTTACCCTAATTTTACTAGGTTTAAAATATCGCAGATGTTTTTTTATAATCTTAATTTATAAAACCCGCAAAATAGAAAAAAATAGTAAAAATAACTCATTTTATAAGACTTTTATCGCACTTGTCCTTTAGAGAACTCTCCTGCGGCTCGTTTTCTAAACTTGAGTCCGTGCGAAAAGTGTCTTATAAAACTCGTTCTTTAATGTATTATTATGACATATATAACATTAGTTTCAAAAATTTAACTCTCATTTTAATGAATAAATTTGATTTATTTTGGAAGTTAATTAATTTGCCGTTTATAAAACCGACCATAAGTATAATAAATAAATATTTCATCACGCCTTTTACCCGTTACTAGGTGTGGTATTTTGCTATAGCAGAACTCAGTAAATGATATATTTCTTCGCGTGAAGTTCGATTTTCAGCCATCAAATCACGACCTACAAAGATATTAGTGGAAGGGATAAATTTTAATATGATGAAAATCAATTTGTCGTCTGTAGAAATTAAACTCAGCTTCAAATCCACAGAAATATATAACTTACCGAGTCTTGCTACGGCAGAGTGCCACACTCAGTAATGGGTAAAATGCGTGATGATATATTTATTTTATTTATATTTTTTTAGTTTGTTAATATTTATATTATAATCTAATAAGTTTATTGTACTCTGTTGTTAAGATGGTTTGGCAATTTGTTGATGTATTTTTTATTTTTAAATTTTGCTTCCTTCTTGACTGTTGACATTTTGAGGTCATTTTGTATTGTTTTATTAGGAATATACCACGGTTCATTTATAATAGATCTTAAAGTTTTATTTTGAAACCTTTGCATAATTTCAATGTTGAATCCACTGTATCAAATTCAAAGTAATTTCATCAGTAATATGATAAAGTTCATAATTAAATGTACCTGTTGGTGAGAATACCATAAACTGTAGAACTAATCGTAGTGACATTTGCTAACCTCAAACTAAACGCAAACTTTGTATGTTGAAAGTGAGAAGGACGGACGGTCAAGTTACCTGTGCGGCGACCATTCCTTTCCGCATGCGGCCGAGGTCAGTGTGCGACCAGGCGCTGCGCGACCATGGCGCCACCTCACGTAAGTCTTCGCTGAAACGGAAGTTTGTGAGCTGGTTCTTCAGAAACTTGCGGATGTTCCACGGCAAGTCGTTGTGTCTGAAACAAATCAACACACTGCCAAATAAACATGCTTCATTCTTAAACAATGATATTTACACACTTAACATGATGTGTATAGATTGAATGAGTAACGTCACAATCGAAAAAGTGGGAATATATTTTAATAAAAATTTTATTGAAAAGTATAAAGTATAAAATTAGATTGTTTTCAATAGCCACAAATTTAATTTCCGCAAAAATATCGATAACTTTTTTATTTTGGTATGACCCCATTTCGTTAGTTTTATTTTTGTTATTCTGTTCAACAGAAACTTATGTAATTCCAATTATAGTACAGAGTCCGGACTCACTGGGTCGTAGTTTGATATATATACAGGGTGGTGAATTGAAGGACGCAGGAAAACGTTTTAATGCTATTTTTGAAATATTGATTTATTGGTTTTCCTAATTACTTTACATTGAAAAAGTTAAACAGTTTATTGCAAAGGAAATTGCGGCATGTTTTGACATTTATGTTTATAATTTTACACTACCTTGAACCGGAAAAAGGAGGAAAATGTTTCTCGTTAATTTTCATATCATATAACAAAACAAATATGATGAGTCAACGTTCTGAAGATGGCCTAATAAGCCGAAATCGATCAACTTATTGTTAATAAATAATTTTGTGAATCTACATCAAGTGTCTACGTTCTTTATTCTTAAATATGATATTAATTAAAAGTTTATTTTATTTAGTACATCATAAACCCTTAAAACGTTTATTATATTATTTAGATCAAATGATTATTTCAGGAGATAATATCAATATTTCTTACTTATTCTACACCCTGTATATTACATCGATTAAAAAAACATAAAAAGCATTGCGATCAGTAAATATTCTACCGGTTGAAGATGATTTTAGACGTCAAGGCGAAGTTGAAATCTTCAATAGATTCTCAATCGATAGGAAGTACTTACTGCTCTTAAATTATAGTACAAATCTAAACAAAAACCTTACAGTCTATAAAAGTAATCTAGTATTCTTAAAAATCTACTCAATTTTAGACTTATTCTTTTAAAATTATTATTGAAATCTCCATTAAAACCTAATATAAAAACTTGCAAATATCTTTATCTAATATAATAAATATTAGATTCAAGAGATAATGCATTATTAGAATCAATGTATAAATTGCTTAAAGTTATAATTTACAGCAATTTAAAGTCGCAAACAATCTTTACATTATCCTTGCAAACTTGCAATCCAATAAAGGCAATATACAGTCTTTGCAGATTTACGTAAAATCTCAATAAGAAATTTCATTAAATCGTGCTCAGTTCTTAAAATCCTTCTTTCAAATCTTAAAGTCACATACAACACAGTCAGGTATACAATACTACATGAGCATATATCCTTTATTATAAAGGACAGTCCTTAATTTTTGAGCAGTGTTCTTTAATTTTATTTACCTCTCAAAAACCAAATTTTGTATTTGTTCAATTCTAATCATATCAGTTAAAATGAGTTGAAATTAAAGATCATTAAATAAAAACACCAACATTTTATTTTTTTTGGTTTTATAAAAAAAATTCTTAACAAAAAATAAAACAATAAATACAAATTGTTTTTCTATTATGCATTGTTATTCAAATTTGTTCTTAATTTTTTCCAAAACAATATGGCTACCGTAGATATTCATGCCACAGCAGATCTCAGTAGGTAATATATCTGTACGCGATAATTTTTTAAAGTGGTGAATGAATTGAATTTGCACTTACCCATCGATGAGAGGAACTTCATGTAGAATTCTGCTGACGATGTCCAGCCTCGCCTCTAGAGGAAGGCAAGTGCCGGCCTGGACCGCCACCAACACCAGCATAGGCAGCATGGTCTATAAACAAAACACAATACACATGTCACTCAAATTCGTTTCATCAATACACGCCACTCATCAATTTTACACTTTCTATACTCGGATTTCATGTGACAACATTGACAGCGTCATATTTGTGTGATTGACAGTCATTTGATACTTTATTTGAGCGATGTGATGTCTTTATAAATGCTGGTGTAAGCAATATTTTCGAACGAATCCGTTTATAAATATTATATTTTAGTAAACCGATTGGTCATAAAAAAGAAGAAATAAATAATTTTAAAATAATTTGTAGTTCGTACTTGGTAAACATATTGGCTGGTAGCACAAGCTCTGTTTTTGCGTGTTTTAAGAGCAGTGTATTTGGGTGTTTTAGCTATCTCTAACATGTTAAAACCGTGCTCTTAAAACACCCAAAAACAGAGCTTGTGCTACCAGCCAATGAAGAAGAAAAATTAAAATAATTTCGTGGATTTTTATTTTATTTTTCGTAAATAAAAAATTTCAAATTCAATTAAACGAGTTATTGTAATTGTATAATTTTATTTATTAATGCTACTCTGTGTAACCAAAAACTGAATCCCAATTACAGTACAGGATCCGGAGTCACCGAATCGCAGTGTAATTCTTCATATATGTTTTAGCTTGAGTAAGAGTCGAACACAGTATCTTTATATTCGATTGCTGTAATGCTAACCATACCACCGTACTGATTTTGCAACGTAGGATTATTGCAAAAATATGAAAACCCCTGTTTTACCTTGTCGACTTGTCGAGAGTAGCTTAAGGCCGCTCCGGAGCGAGAACGCTCAAAAATGCTACCAACTTATCTGCTCTTCAATCTAACCAAATTTATTCAAATTTTATATAAATTATGTTGATATAAAAATATTAAGATTTGTCAGTCAGTTTTTTGATATAGTTTATAATAAAAAGATACAGTCATTTTTGTGTTTGGAGGAATGAACTATCTGTGGATTCCACTATGCATATTGATGAAAACGTCTCCTGTAACTACTAAGTGTCAACCATGGTGTGTGTAAGTGTTAGTTCAGAAGTACGCACGCAAAAGCTTCGTTGAGATGACATATTGAACCGCGATTTGACGGCTGGTAACTGCAGTTCACAAGCATAAATATATTACTTACTGAGATTTACAACGATAGAGTGCCACTGCCAGAATGGGTGAAGGCATGTTTATTTTTTGTGAATTTTTGGTTGAACCGGTTCAAAAATCGAAAATTTTTAATTATGTTTCTATATAGTTCAGGGCACGAGAAATACACTCGTTCAAACCGCATTTCAATATCTCTCTTAATTTTTGAGTAATATTGATTATTGGCCTTTTTTTAAAACTCAACTTTGAGCTACAACTAAACGAGATATTGAAATGCGATTTGAACGAGTGTACTCAGGAGCCTAATAATGATTGTTACTTTTTTGTAACAGTGGTGGAAATACGATTACAACTAAAATTTTCTCCATTTTGGTACCTTTTTAAACATGAGATCCTAAAACTTTTAGATTTTGGTATATTTTAATGAAACTATGCATACTTACTAATTCAAGTACGCTGAATTCAGCTATGTAAAGAGATTCAAATTATCTCTTCTTGTTTACAAGTTACACGCGTGTGAAAAACACTAATTTTAAAGATTTTATTTTTTTTCTTAATAACCTACTAACATTTTGATCTATAATGCAAACTTAATAAAATTATGGTTATATAGCAAGCAAATGACGACAAATTCGGTGGTGTAATCAGATCTTAATTATCTTTAATAGTTTTCGAGATATAGAGGTATGTCGTTAGGGCGGCACAAAATCAGAAATTTTAAATCGTCGATATCTCGAAAACTAATCCTCGGACGCCACTTTAAATAATTTTTTCGTACTCTACGGGTTAAAAATAGGGGGTCTAGGTAGAAAAAAGTACATATTATCACAATTTTTTTTACCGAAAATTTCTTAAGGGGTACCCCTTGGTGTTTTTTCAATTTTAGGCCATTTTCAGATTTTTTATCCTGAAATGTTTATCTGTAGAGAAAAAATTATGAAAATTTGCGTACCTATGTACTTTCACGCGAGGAATTCACTGGTGTTTTCAGATTTTCATTATCTCTTCAACTTTTGGAAATATTAAGAAAATAAAATTTTGAAAAAAGTTGAAAAATTTTCAAAAATAGTAAAATATCGGTATAAGTTAAGTAGCGCACGACAAATTCACTCGTTCAAACCGCATTTCAATATCTCTTTTAGTTTTCGAGATATGGGCTCTCAAAGTTGAATTTTTAAAAAAGTCAAAAATCGATATTACTCAAAAACTAAAAGAGATATTGAAATGCGGTTTGAACGAGTGTATTTCTCGTGCTCTGAACTATATAGAAACATATTAAAAAAAATTCTAATTTTGAACCGGTTCAAACAAAAATTCACAAAAAATAAATATATCATGCCTTTGAACCATTACTGGTAGTGGTACTCTGCTGTAGTAAGTAATATATTTATGCTTGTGAACTGCAGTTACCAGCCGTCAAATCGCGGTTTAATATGTCATCTCAACGAAGCTTTTGCGTGCGTACTTCTGAACTAACACTTACACACACCATGGTTGACACTTAGTAGTTACAGGAGACGTTTTCACCAATATGCTTAGTGGAATCCACAAATAGTTCGTTCCTCTAAAGCTTACAGTTTAAGTTCATCCTATTTATGATCGAACCATCTCAATGTTTACAAAATATTACCAAATTTAGGGATAAAAATTAACTACCGCAAGATTCAACATTACGTACTTAGTTAATTGACAAACTTAAAATTTCCATCACTTTTATAGGACTCATTTGAAGTAGATTGTTAAGTGGTATCGAGCCGGAATGTGGATTTGAGAACTTTAATTCGATTCTCATACTTGACAAATAATTTTCAGTACATTTAAATTACTTTATGGCTTCCCTCCATTAGCATCTTTGGGGGCCGTGATTTGACAGCTGATAACTGCACTTCATGCGTATAAATATATTACATACCGCGATCTGCTACGGCAGAATGCCACAGCCAGTAATGAATAAAAGTAATTATATTATTCTTAATTTGATACAATAAATATTAGATTCGAAGAATGATGTATTCTTGTTAGTCCATATATAAATTGCTTAAAGTTACAATATATAGCAATTTAAAGTCTCAAACAGTCAATACTACAGTCTTTACATTATCCTTGCAAATTTGCAATCCAATATAGGCACTATCTTTACAGACTCAATAAGAAATTTTATTAAATCGTGGTCAGTCCTTAAAATTCCTTGTTTAAAATAGTAAAGTCATGTACAGTACAAACACGTACACAATAATAGATGTTTATATCTTTTGAATATCAATACTGATAAATCTTAATGTTCAAAAGTCAAATATAAAAAACACAAAAATAGTAAAGATTTAATGGTTTATATATCGACATCATTAGTCACACATTAATCATCATCTCTTATCACACCACCAATTATGCAAGTTTTACTGTCTTTTTTAAATATTTATCATAACTTTTTAATATATTTGTAGCTGAAGATGGCTTGAAACACAGCCGAAATATAAATCATTAAACCTTTATTCGTTTTGTCTCCTTTATATTTGACTCTTGAACATTAAAATTTATCATTACAATAATACTTGTGGTATTTTTAAAATAATCACATGTCCATTAAGGTTATTGTAAAAATCGAATGTCAATTGTTCAACAAATATGGTCGCTGGTTAAAGTATATAAATATGTAATTTATTTATTTATTTATGTTGCGCTGTTCAACAAGAACTTAATTCCAATTACAATACAGGTTCCGCACTCACCGAGTCGCAGTGTAGTAGTTTATATAATTTTTATCTTGAGTGTGATTCAAACTCGGTATCTCCGGATTCAAATTTCGTAACACTATCCACACCACCGTACTGACAGACATATACATACATAAATAAAGATAAATTGAATCTAGACCTTGTGTTACTATACTAATGAGTTGTGCTGGACTTATTTTATTTGCCAGTACATACTTTATGGATTTTTAAATACATTAGCGCACTTAACTCATTTTTATGGAATTATCTTGTTTTTGCAGTAACCCGACGATTAATTGTTTGCAGTCTGTTAGAACTCGTTAGCGTTATATCGGTTGTTAATGATGTTGATGGTGTGAACAAGTACGGCTCTAACATTCACCCCTATTCTGTTTCTGGACCATTACGAGTATTTGTAATCGATCGATATGCTAATGACCATATTTAATATTTTATAATAACTTTATAGATTAATACAGTATTATATAACCAGAATAATGTACCTTCATCATTTTTATGTACCTTGGTTAGTCGTAGCTGTTATTCGAAAATAAATAAATATATCAATACGCCTTTTACTCGTTACTGGGTGTGGTACTCCACCGTAATAGATCTCGTTAAGTGATATATTTACGTGCGTAAACTGCGGTTACTAGTCATCAAATAATGTTAGTGGAGGGGGTGGGGGGGGCACAGGGGTAGTTTTAACGTCTCAAATCCACAGACGGACTCGATACCACTGAGCCACCTACCCCATTATTATAAAAAAATATTATGACAGCTCACTGACAGTTTTATAAAAAGGATGGATAAAAAGTAGTGATTTAAAAAAAAATATTTTGGCAGCCTTGTACAAGAGCAAAATATAGAAAAGTAAAATAAAAATAACAAAATAAATTAATTTGATCACAAAATCTATAGAGTAATCATGAGAAATAAAGATTGTAATTAATTTAACAACCGGTAATATGTATTAATTGAGTTACAGAATAAGGGAGATTCTTCATCGCCGATTTCAGAAAATAGTTATTTAACAACAAAGACAAAATTAATTGTCGTCCAAACACTTGGTGAAACTAGGTTTAATCAAACATAAAATAAACACTTGGCTAAGTCTCACAAAATTATATTTTATTAAACCTAGTTTCACCAAGTGTATGGACGACAATTAATTTTGTCTTTGTTGTTATTTAAATTGCTATTGCATAGTTTTTCCTTTTTTTGGTAGATGGCATTGCCTGTACAACAGAACTTCTCTTGTCATTTTACCGTTTGTTAGAAATCTTATTCTCTGCTGGCACAGTTCTTCGTCACACAGCTCCTTCATGTGAACTTTGTTCTAGGTGAAGAAGTGGGTTATACCATACTGATGAGCTCTAATAAGAGCGAAACGCGTCTATAGTTACTAACTGTGCTGGCAGGCCTCTGACGATGCCATCATAAGGTGACCTGGAGGCTGAATTTTGTGAGACTTAGCCAAGTGTTTATTTTATATTTTATAAAATAGTTATTTGTTTAACTGTGGCAAAAATGTTTACTGCCACGGCTAGAGTTTCATAGCCAAGCCACTGCCGAGGCTATGAATCTAACCAAAGCATTAAATCTGGCAGTCTTTGTTAGTAGAGAAAAACAATTTCCTCTTATGAATTTCTACTAATGTTTAGAAAATGTAGATTGTAGGAAGGGACATGATTTTTAAGTCAATAAAATAGTTATTTGTGTATTAAGAGCATAGTGATTATTTGTTACTAGAGCACGGTAATTGCAGCGCGAGTACCGTACGCTCTTAATACACAAATAACTATTATGGTTTGATGAGAATATCAATTCTTCTGATTAGCTTTTATTTAAAAGCAGATTATTGGACAGTGGTATCGAGTCGGCCTGTGGATCTTAAGAACCTTGGTTCGATCCCCACAGTCGACAAACAATTTTCACCAATTTAAATCTATCCCTGTGGCACCCCCTCCACTAACATCTTTGGGGGCCGTGATTTGGCAGGTGGTAACTGCACTTTACGTGAAGAAATATATCACTTTCCGAGATCTGCTTAGGCAGAGTGCCACACTCAGTAATGGATAAAAGGCGTGATGATATATTTATTTATTTTATTTTGTATTAAGAGTGCTTAAATCTGAATCATCAGTAATTATGAAACAAGGTTGCTTTTATTAATTATCATTTTTCTATTCGGTTGCAGATCCCAACATGTGCTGGACAATATTCTACAAGTACAAGGCAACAAGTACCTACATAGTACGTGGTAAGTGTACATTTATTCTTACATGTTTACTGTCGCCTTCTTTTGAAATTGTTATTTTCTTCAGTGACGAGGCTAAGAATATGAGTATTAACACACAAAAACTCTTTATTCGAAACATAAAAGTTGCATTACACTCGTAAATATTCCATATTCCTTTTTACAACTGCCTTATTCATGCTAGCAAAGAGCATATTTCAGTGATATATTCGATAACACGCGTAATTCAGAAGAAGTAGACTATAATATCGCATATATTCATAAATTTACGAGTATTATACACCCGTTAATATTAGAAAATATAAAACGTACGTATTGTATTCGTAGGGACTCATAACAAGTTTATGTCGTAATTTTAGTATCAAGAACAGAGAATAGACATAAATTTTTCTGATAAAGCACTTGCATAAACTACATTTGTAAGCCGGGATGTGCATTTGCAAACACGCCATAGAAACATAATATTGTTTACTATTTACGGAATATTAAATTATGCTTTCTGGAAATAATAATTTTTCCAATAACCGTAATAATAAACATACGCTTCTTCGCCAAACGTTATATACAATATACCAGTGGCGAAACAATTTTTAATCCATCACCTACCTCATTTGTTAATAATCTTTTTTAACATAAAATAAAGTAATATTGTATAAAAAAGATTAACTTTGCGGATAGAATCATGAAGGTAGCTGTATTTTTTTTAAATAGTTGCATAAAAAGTATTTTTGGGGTACGTGGCTCAGTGGTATCTAGAACCCTGGTTCGATTCCCACAGACGACAAACAATTTTCACCAATTTAAATCTACCTCTGTAGCTCCTCCTCCACTAATATCTTTGAGGGCCGTGATTTGATAGCTGGTAACCGCACTTCATGTGCATAAATATGTCACTTACAGAGATATGCTCAATTGCTAACGGCAGAGTGCCACACCCAGTAATGGATAAAAGGCGTGAAGATATATTTATTTATAAAAGGTATTTGTAGGTCAACATTCCAATGCAATTTTTTAACTCCTAGTTGATCGAAGATTCATTAAAAGCGAAATACCTTTGATTTAAAGTTTGACAGCAATGTTAATAATCCATAAAGAATTCTATTTTTTGTTTATCTCATTTAATATTTAAAAATGTGATTGATAATACTAATCGTACGAATTTTAATATTTTAAATTTTTTATTAGGTCTACTCGTATAGCCAAGGCTTTATTAAAAAAATTGCAATTGATTTATCAAAATATTCATGAATGTATCAATAACTAAAAAATTTAGTGTTGTCACTATAACAAATGAAAATAAATAAATTAACTTTATCAAATTAATATTTAACGAGTATGTTAAATTAATGCAAAAAACATAAATGTGTAGATTATTAATATTCCAAAGGAATTTAATTATTTATAAATAAAAAATTATGAGAAATATGTTAAAATATTTGTTTACATACAATGTTATTCATATTTCATTTTATACGTGCATCTGAGTGCATTTAAAATCAGCTTGATTAAAAATTCGAAATCGAATTTTAGACCATAAATAACATGAAAATAATTAATCAAGCAAATTACAAGTCTGACATAAATACACTGCATAAAAATCCAATACTTCATCAAATAAAATTTACGGTAATAAAATCAGCCACACAAATTTATTAATTTGGAAGAGACAAAAAATTGTATCAACATTTCATCCAATTTATATGCTCCTGAACTTTATGTTTTTCATTTATGAAGAGCATAGAATTTTTATTCGGTTAATTATTTTCTGAATTTTCAAATGTGATAATTTTAAAATAACAATTGGTTCTGCATTGTTTGTTTATGTCATTTCCATTTTCGATACTTTTCTAAAAAAAAAACGTATTTCGTTGTCTTCCATCTACCACCTAGAACTAGATCATATAAATAAGTTTTCACAGTTCAGTCCAAAAACATGTATTTATAATATATTAGACCAATTTTATTTTTGTAGTATCGATGCCGGTAAAGAGTAAACATATTAATTTAATATATAATATTTAGTTTTATGCAATTTCCTGCTCTCCTGTTCATTTTACGCCAGAAAGTTGTTCAGACGCAATAGTTAGTTGTACAGAAAACTATTTTTATATTTTTTATTTCTTCATAATTTTAAATATTTATTTTCCTATATCGTGTTTATAAAGTTTATTTTGTCCAACTGTTTTTGTCAAAAATTATACTAAAAAGTTCAACTTTGCACAATTGTTTTTGGGAATACTTTTGTGTAGGAATTATTTTTATTTTTCATAATAAAATAAATTCATTAAACTACATAATAACATAATAAACATAACCTATATAATTTAATATTTGAACTCGAACCTAAGTTGTTTAAAAAAAAAGGGTTTGACAATATGTCGTATAAAACGAGTATAATATACTTTTTTTTACCTTGCGTCATTTATTTTATAGAATTTTTGCAATTCCAATTGCAAAAAAATATAATCTAGGGATTTATGTGACATGTGGTAACGCTGCCAGATAAATTTTCCAACTGTAAATTCCGAAGAATATACTTGAAATTTTTAAGGCACGCAAAATTTTTACATTTTTTTGCTTACTTCACATGTATATAGATGGTAATTTAGTTATTTTCGTGCATAAAGATGTTGTTATTTTAATTATTTAAGTTTTCAGGTTATGTAATAGTTTACCAAATTGAAATATTGTTTTTCTTCGTACATATTTTGTCTTATTTATATTTGTATTTTAGCGATGCCTAATGATACCACATAGGCGAAATCGATCACAATCCGTAGAATAATATTAAAAGATTTCGTATAAAATTAGATTATTACATCGACCAAATTAAAAAAAGAATTCAAGATTCTAGAACGAGAAGATCATATTCTAAAAATATTAGCATAAAAACCATGTGCGATTTTACTAGCGTATTTATTTCACCATTAAACAAATAGTCTTGGCGAAATTTCCATATTAAATGCAAATTTCTGCAGAACAATTAATACCTTGAAGGGCTCGTAATTACACCAATACAATTGATCTCCGTCCGATAGCAATAAATAATTGAACATTTATGCAAATAATCTGCAACTATATGACCGCAGTAATTTGATTTTAACGAGTTAATAACGTGAATGTTTGCGAAAGACAACGAGCAGTGGAGCGGGCGAGAACTGCAGAGTTAAAGCACTGACTATGAAGTGTGTAACTGTGTGTACGTATGTACGCACGGTAAATGAACACATTGTACGAGTGAACAACGGTTGTAGATAACGAACTCAATGTCGTATTCACGAACACGTTACTGGTACATGTGGAGAAACTAAAGCAGATGAACATTTCACGTTTATCGTTTACTGACAAATTACAAATCGTTCGATGTCGACAAAAAACTACTGCAGTACTTTCCGACAGTAAATATAGGGTTCGTTTTTTTTTATTATTTAAAACCTTTTGAAATGATTCTAAAAACCATAATTGTCATGTAAACCTAATGTACCGAGGTACTAGTGACCAAGATGTCGATCAATATCAATAATTATTTTTCTACGCCCGCTACGATCCTGCTACATCTCCTCAGTTTGCAGATAGCTACTTACAACTCTTGGTATACAAATAACTATTACTAAGAGCGGCAAAGAGACTTTTTGCTCGTTGCACAGGGTGTCCAAAAAGTTTGGAAACACTTAAATATCTCGAAGACAAAGTTACAAAACACGTGTTCTTTTATTTTTCTAAAACTATCCAGGCATGATATCCAAACATACCCTCCACCCCCCTTGCATCTAGGGCGAGAAATGCATGATTTTCCATGACGTGTAAAACAACGATTTTAGTAAGATTAAAAACGAAAAAAGTAATTTTCAAATATAATTTATTCATATTTTTTACATTTATTAATTTTAAAGTTATTAATAGTCTTTGACAAAAAAATAAAATTCCTTGACAACAGCGAAAATTTATGTAAACAAGTTTATTTATGTCAAATTACATTATATTTCTAAATTGGAAAACCAAGAATACAGCGACAAACCCTCGCAAGATTTCCAAGAAATTGTTGATGCAGCTTCTGCAGCTGTTCTTAGGTTTTTATTTGTTTCTTTGTACTCTATTGTATTTTACACATATTTGACAGCTGAACTGTCAAAATAATATAAACTTCCTAGAGGAACAATATGGCGATAAAATATTTTACTTTCGTCCTGATTTTTGTCACTCAGAAACTTCCTGTCGTGAAAATGCTGAAAGTAAAACTTTCTACACGAGTAGACGGGAAATATCTACTTTTCATACATGAAATAAATGTAAAAAAAAATTGTTCTGTCATGGTCATATACAAATTTGTTTTCCTACCACTATTTTGCTAATTACAGCAAAAAAATTTAAATGAAAAATGTAAATAATTAAATTTTGCATTGAAATCAATAAACACATTACATTTTACTTATTTCACTACTGCAAAAATTTATATTAATAGTTATTTCCATATTTAGTCACGAAACTGGAACAAATATATAACGTTTACCTGAAACTGACAGGAAAATAAACATTTACCTGAGTTTTCAGACTTTAATTTAAAATATTTATTATTTGTTTATAAGTTTGAGGTAAAATGTGATACGTAACACGTCAGTAAAGAGTCGTTCAGGATTCGTAAGCTGTTTCAAACTCGGCATTAAACTATCTACTCATCCTGTAATTGAACACTTTCCTAACTTTTTACGTAAATAACTGTTAACTGTCTCATACTAATTAAAATTTGATTTTAATAGTAACTAAATAAGAAAAATACTAATGACGGAATTCTTTAAAAATTCAAAAGTTTTCTAGATCTGTAAGTGATGAACAAAATCACATCAAAACTTATGACTTCATGAAATATTTTCACTTGGCAACAGATATTGATGTGATTTTGTCATTATTTACAGATTTACGGATCTGGAAACCTATATATTTAACACAGAATTCCACCATAAGTTAAATGCAGAATTTAATTCTCTATAAATTTTATTTGAAAACTCTAAAATAATCAGATACGCTATGATTATTTTTCATGTTATTCGCTTACGGCGTTAATGTAGCTGCAAAATACAAATTAGAATACATCTTTTCATCATTTTAACAAAACAATTTCCTTTATGTGTAACATGCGTATATCACATAGAAATGTAATAATTTCATCACTGAATTTGTTTCGAGCATGTGGAATATGTAACTTGTTTTGTTTCTGTCATTTACATTTTCATTATGTCATCAAGAAAACAACAACGTATTCTGTTTCTTGTTGTTATGGTTTCAAGAATGACGTACGTAGATATGGCAATTGTCTTCTTATTTTCCACTGTCTTTATATTCTGTTTACGTTATTTAAATATTAGATTGCTATTGTTTCATTTCATATTTTTTCATTAACTTTTATTTAGTCGTTCTGTGTTACAAATATTTAAAAACAATTATTGTATATATGGCACAATCAAAGAAAAGTAAAATCCGTAAAATTTAGGACTTAAAGTATATTGAATCTTTACAAAGTATGTCAAATTTAACCAATGATAATGAGTAACTTCTTTGAACTATCATTTGTCTTGTTCAACAGTGCTCTGTCAGTGATAGAAAATTGTTTGATTCCTGCTTTGTTTTGTAACATTTTGATATTAACCAAAAACGTTATAGATAAAAAATAAAAATTAAGACTTGATACAACTTCAACAGCGAGACAACCTATACAAGCTGTCACAACTTATAGCATTTATTTTAACCCCATATTGTACTCGACGTACTGATTATAAAACAGAAAGATTTTTTTTCAAAATTCGCAAAATTAATTGCACATTACATGAAGTAAATACATGTTTAGTATGCCACTGGTATCAGAGTTAATTCTAATATATTAATAATTAAATTTATAATTATAAATACTACAATAGTAATTATATAAAATCAGATAAATGCCATTGTAAATGTTAGAATTATAATTTAATTATTAATATATTGTAAATAACTCTCAAACCAGTGGTACTAAAATGTATGTGCGAATTTTGAAATAAATATTTCTGTTTCATAACTAGAGGAGCGTCGAAGAGCATTGATGAACTCTTCGATGAAACAACAGAACGCACCCGTCCTCGACGAAAAATAGAGGCTCCTCTATTTCCATCGAAGAGCTCATCGATGAAACGAACGTATCTCATTTCACTCGTATCTTTTGTGTCTCATTTCACGTTAGCATATTTTTGAAATTTAGTTTTTCTTTGTCAACTTGAGAAGCTTTTATTTTTCGTCAATGACGGGTACGTTCTGTTGTTTCACCAAAGAGCTAATCGATGCTCACCGATGCTCTTCGACCAGTGTGCCATAGGCATAAAGTACTTTATGGAGTTATGTAAGTGCCATAATTTGTGAAACATTCTGTATATTTATGACATCGCTAAGAGCGGCTGAACAAGGCTATTTAAATAGTGAATTTTATAGGCTTTAAATCAATTATGAAAAGAAAAGAATTTTACAAATAAAGTAGGATCAAAGCTCTGGAAGATTTCCTTTCTGTTGGTTTCTCTTGTAGGCAGTATTTTTAATGGTGACAGTAGAAATTTGTCGCCTACTTTCCTGCAGTGTACGTAGATGGCAGCAGTGGCGCGAAAGACCCATATCCAGAGTGCAATGTTCGGTATTTTCACTAATTACTGCAATATATCATAAGTGTGACGTCACACAATGGTTTCAATTCGGGACGCGACGCGTCGCTCTTGTACGTACGTGCTGTGTTTGACTGTGCACTAATTATACTAGTCGTGTCATCCACTCAGTACCACCCGCCACTGCCGCCAGAGGCGCTCGTCAACGGGGCATCCCATTTCAGAGATAATCAATTGTATTCAACTGTATTTTACTGATAAACATTGTGTTGTGGAATCATCTCATGCAGATATGCACAATACAGCTCGAATAGATACTGCCATCTTTCTCATAAAGAATCTGCAATTTAATTAAACCAGGTGTCTACTGTTTTTATTAAATAGTTAAATTTTCATTTGACGGTGGCTTCTTCTCTGTTTATTTTTAAACTAAAAGTATAAATATTAAAATAGGTGGCTCAGTGGAATTGTAACAAAATTAAACAATTCCAAATTCCTTTTTGTTATAATTAGGATTTTTTTCTATCAACTCAGCTTCGAAAGATACAAACTAATTGAATGTTATCCAGGGGCGGGTTCAGACTTCGAATTAGGGGGGGTCATGGAGCGAATTTTGTCTCGCGGGGAGGAGGGATTGCCCATCTTCTACATATAAAAAACATTTGTATTTGCTCATATTATATTCCTGCTTTAAATAATTTTTACAATCACATTAAATCGTCTTTGGAATCGCATTAAATCACATTAAATTATCTTTAGAATATACTTAGATAACAAAATCAATTCGTCGTTTGCTTTTTGCAAATTTAGTGATGATTTTTTAAACGGTTCTTCGATAGAATACAAAAATTATTGAATTAGAAGCTGATTTTCTAAGTGCAAATGTCGGTAGTCACATACTTGACTAGGTTTTAAATAGAATACCTCTCCCATCTGCGGGTCGAAATAATATCCCCATAAAATATTGGTTTTTGGCTATTTATTAGAATAATAAATCAAACAATAGTTATTAATTATCTTAGAATTTTAAGTTCTTAGATAATATTTTCTATTTAATTTGTTTAATAAATTGAGTTATCGTAAATAATGACATCATTATTATGTATTAGGGCCAATTAACTATTAGGGCCAACATTTAAAAAAAGTCCATTCTTAGGGGGAGGTCATGACCCCCATGACCCTCCCCCTGGATCCGCCACTGATGTTATCTTAAGTATCTTTTTTAAATGTTGACTTGACAGAGTTTTGGTTATCAAATGAATTAGTGCATTTGTTTGTAATAATTTCGTTATTTATTAGATCATTATTTATCGGAAGCACTCTGAAAAATATCTATTAAAGGTAAACAGTAAACATAAGACCAACAACATATTGTAAAAGTTCTAAAAGCAAAGTTCATACCACTAAAGTTTAATGTCAAGCACATGACACATAAATTACCCTCGATTTAATACCACCACGAAATCTACCCTTACAAATTCACTCCGATACCTCGCTACAACACAGATATACAACCTCTTACATTATCAAACAGGGTCCTTCGCCTCTCATAGCTACCTACGTTAATAACTACGCAAATACTCACGAGTTCAGCTGTTTCCAACTCTTGCTGCTCTTTCTGCACTTGAATTCCAATTCAGGGCAGATTTTATCGATAAATATAATCCTTTAAAGTCGTATTTACCGAAGCACTTGTAGAATTTGTTCGGTTTTTGCAAAATGCTGAAGTGTGTACAAATGGATTTATACTAGACTTTATGATATTAAGCTTGTTTTGTGGTCGCGTCAGGGCCGTGGTGAGGTTTTTGTAAAAATCGGAAATGAGCACGAATTTTTGCATACTAACCTATTTTTATTCGTTGGCCATTTTAAATGATGCATCATTGCATGGTAGGTGGCTCAATCGAGACGGCCTATAGAATTGAGAACATGGGTTCGATTCCCACAAACGACAAACAATTTTCATCACGTTAAAACTACCCCTGTGGCTCCCACACCAGTAACATGATTTGATGACTGGAAACCGCATTTCACGCGATAAAAATATATCACTTGCCTAGATCTGCTACAGCAGAATTTGTTAACGTAATTTTTATAATATACTTTTTGTTTATATAAATTGTAATTTATTTTTTTTAACAGAAAACAATATTTGAAATATTTATTTAATGCATGTAAAATCGGTAGCCTCTAAAGCGCCATATTCTCCTTTCGCTAGAATGAAGTATAGTGTTTGGGCACTCTCCTGACTACGGTCCTGTTTCGCGTACTGCATTATTATTTAATAATTCGACAAAAACATTAGCGGTGTAATTAGGGCGACTGTAGTTATTTATACAATTTGTCCAGTTTACAAGAAAAATAAGCAAGTGTCCTCACAATATTTTATTTTGGGGACCACTTGACACCAGCTACTGACAAGTGTATTATTTAACAATAGCTGTTGTATTTCATTTGCCACTTGGTTCACTTAAATTAGTTCAGATAAATTAAACAACATGACTCAATGAACTGGACTAAGCCAACTGGTACATTTGTTGGAGTGTATTACTTTAAGCAAAATTCGAATCAGAAAATCTAGTACTAGAAATAAAATAAACGAAGTAATGTAATAAAATAAATAAGCAATCTGGTTTAGTAAGTCCTAGTTAAATCTAATCCAAATGAAATACGCATATAATAGGGTATGTAACCGAAAAAAATACTGGTTAACGGTTAACCGAAATCAAGAACGTTATAATAATAACGATTTTTGATCAAACTCCGGTTTAAAAAAAATGGAAACCGATTTAAATTAATAACATAAATAATAAAATAACTTCTAATTCAAAATTATTTATAATAACTAAAAACAAAAATACAATTCAATTTATACATTATATAAAGATTATAATAATTATAGAAATCAAGTTAATCACGAGGTTATTCATTAACAAAATAATTATCAATATTAAAGTAATAATCTAATTGAGGATTTTCTCTGATGACCATTATATTTCTAGAATATCTTCATTCCATGAAGTCTTTAAATTAGATATAAAATATATCAAAGACCCGAAACACATATCTCTTTATTATCTTGAGTTGGTGCAACTGATGAAACAAATGAGAACGAAAGAATAAAAATATTTTTTTTAAATATAAATTATGTAAAAATAAAGGTTATTGTTCATTAAAACCGATTTAATATATTTTTTTTTTATTAAAGGTTAACGTTATTTGTAGCTTTAAAAATAACTTTTTTTAACCAGTTTTATTCCCTAGCCTGTAGTACAATTGCGCCATATAGTATTTTATATTACCATGAATCTATTTAAAAATAAAACATTACAAGCAAAGTATTGTCATTAAACATTTATATTGGTCGATTATAAAAAATATAAATAAACTTTAACTATAATAAATGAATAAATAAATTTAATAAAACAATGCTATGACCGATTAAAAATCTCATTATTATAACATTGGATATTTATTAAGTAATTTCGTTCAAATTTTCCTGTAAAATTTATTTTGTAAAACTTATTTCGTTAATGAGAATAAGTTTGAGGACAACTTGTTAAGGAGAAAACAAATTCTACATATACCCGCCTCGTTAGATTAAATTAGTAATACAGATAGCAAATCTGGTATAATTAAATTACAAAAAGAAATGATATGCTAATTAGAGAGATATAAATACAAATTGCCATCCATTTCGGCTGAAACTTCAGCGTATCTGATTTGACGAAATAAACAGAACACTGTCACGCAAAAAGACAGAAGAGGAGAACGAAATAATTATATTTTCACCACTATTTATTTTCTTGTTTCCTACTGTATACAAACACGCAAATGATATCCAAATACTCTTATTAACGAACTTTCCACAGCCCACATTTCTTTTTTATTACCTCTTTTTCTTCGTACTGTAATTATTCTCACATCTAAATGTCAGATATTTAATATCAAACCAAGAGAGAAATTTTTCATAAACATTTTCTTTAAATTCGTACTATGTACACCACAATATTTTCAAGTTAAAGTTGAAATATCTAAAACGTTATTAAAGACTGGAAAAACTTTATGAACTCAAACTTTTTATTGATTTACGAAAGGAAATGAATCTCTGTTACAATGCAAAAGTAGATTCTGCTTCGAAACACTTGAACAAAATTATAATTTTGTTTGTTTGTGTTATCATCAACGAAATTTTAACTCGCTAACGTCAACTCATAGAGATTTAATCATCACTACCCGTATGGGTTAGGTGGCTCAGTGGTATCGAGTCAGTCTGTGGATTTGAGAATCCACATTAAAACTACTCCGGTAGCTCCCCCTCCACTAACATCGAAGGATACCGTGATAACATGATTTGACGGCTGATAACCGCACTTCAAGTGAAGAAATATATCATTTACTGAGATCTGTTACTGCAATGTGCCACACTCAGTAATGGGTAAAATGTGAGATAAAATATGTATTATTTTACCCGTATGTTTCCTCATCAATAATCAATATATTTCGTTAATAAACTTTTGACAAAAGCTCAATACCCAAAAAGTTACAGCAAATTAAAGTTCTTTTAAATTAACACCCACTTATTAAATGCCGCTGAAAACAATAAGGAAAATTAGAAACAAAATAATTAAATGTACTATTAAACCACAGATACTAAAAATGTTCGCTAGGAATGAAATACCCTAATTTTTGCGAATTCATTTTGTTCTATAAACAGTATATCAAATTATATATGGCATTAAAGTTTCGTGCAGAATTTTAGTTGAAGAATTAAAAGAACGGTTAAATGGGCAAAGTGTAACAGTGTAAAATTGATCAAATAAGTGGAGTTATACCAAAAAAATATTATATTGGTTATAACTCATTTATTATTTCGTACCTATTTAAACATCCTTCTATCTTTTAATGAAAAAAGTGATTGACGATTATTCTAATTCCTCGTCATTAAGAATTTCTGGCTACGACACTGAAATTGTGTGCAAATTTACTCATATTTTTCCTTAATATCATTATCGGATAAAACGGTGAATCCGAAAGAAAAAGTATAATAATTTTAAAGACAAACATTGATTCAATCTTAATTGAAAATTGAAGGACAGAAACATAAAAATAAATATGTATTTAAAAAATTTGAAATTGAATTATAAGATATTAACAAAATTGAATGGCTTGTAAAATATTTAAATATAAATGTTAAACTTAATAACGATATTCTATTTCTATATAATTCTTATTCCGAAGAAGTCGTTAGAAAAATCTTATTCGCATTTTTTGCAATTCATTTCAAAGACCTTTAATGAAAACTGCCAAAAAATATTGCATTCGTGGCTTCGTCCTTGTAATTACGACACTTTTTTCGTCGTTTTTTGTTTCGTGACAGCATTTTTTTATGTCTTAATAAAAAGAGCGTCCTACAAAAACAGAAGGTACACTTATATTACTTTTTTATTTGTTTTATGTTTTGGGCATTTTAACTTTTTATTTAATTGCATGTGACTCTTTAATAATACACAGTAAAATTTTATAAGGTATTTCAAGTTCTGGTACAGAATACATTTTTAAACTTGACAAGAGAAACATTTTTACATTTACATTTTTATCTCTTTCATCAAAAGGACATATTTTACCATTTTATATGGATTGCTTTAAACTACAGCTCAGTCAAGAAAAAGTACAAAACGAAAAATTTGTGAACTAAATTATAATTTCGTACCAATCTTTATAAAATAAAGACGATCGTTGCTCTTATCAAGCAAGAGTTTGTACCTTCAAATATCGCTGATTTCCACTTATATCCAAAAAATTACGTTTGTTCTGAGTGGCTTGCATTTCACTATAAGCTGTAGGTCCCTTGTATTGTAATTGGAATTAAGTTCCTGTTGTACAGGGTGACAAATAAATAAATATAAATGTGGTTAATTTAAACAGTGGTAATTAATAATGTATTAGTACATTTTGTTCCATATGAATGTCATTTGAATACTTGTAAAAACATTTTTTGTTATTTTTCAATTCTAACCTGTTATTAAAAAGTTAGTCTAAATTAATTTTTCAAAATCAAATGTAAGTAATATTAGAATTTATTTAAACCTATTTAGGAATATGGCTTAGCTTAATTTGGCTAAATCAAAATATAGAATTAACTAAAACTTTTTTGTAAATCAAAACATTAGATTTTTTCTTAAATTTCTTCATTTTTGCACACAACGTACGAAGAAAAGACAATCACTATTTGATAAAAGAAGATTGCATTTCATGCTGATTTATCTAAATATTGTTATTGTTTTATTTTAATTACAAAGTAAAATCCAAATAATTTAAAAATATTAGTTACTTATTATACAGAGTGTTTCAGAACCTCTGACATTAACTTTAACGGTATATAGTACTTACTAATCACGGTACGAAAAGATATTTTTCAAAATTCACAAATTTAAGGGTAGTTTTCGCAAAAATTACATTTCGGTTTACACTGGATTTGCGCGTTTCTTTACAATGAATAAACGAAATATTCTAAAATTAAATTGATTAAATTTATTATGTATTTTAAATACAATAAAACACTGTCTCATTTGAAAACGGACGTTGCACAAACCAACGAGAAATGATAATTAAATTAAATTGATATTTAGATATCGTATAAATTGTTATTTGTAATTTTAAAACCTCTTATTATACCAGTTGTCAGAAAATGGTCGTTGAAAAATTTTCCAATTTTAATAAAATGTTTTTCGACCGTAATCTGTATGGTAAATGCTACAATTAAAGTTAGTACTTGAAGTTCTGAATTACTCTGTATAAGATAAAAATAAATATAAAATAATCCAGTATTTATTACTCAAGGTAACTTTTGATTTACTGTCTATGAGGTCTTTGAACCAATTCAATGCAATTATATTTTTTTGTCTAAATTATGAACTTGTGAAACAAATATAGTAAATTATTTATCCAAATCTTTTCGTATTATCTTCTATCCAAAATTATTCATTCATATATTATTCATTTGTACTAGTTTGTCCAAAAGCAATTTAATCTCAAATACTGTACAAGGTCCGGACTGATCGAGCCGCAGTATGCTAGTTCATATATTTTTAGCTCGAGTGGGATTCGAAATCGACATAATCGAATTTGAATGCCGTAACGTTAAACACACCACTATACTGCCGGATCTAATTAAATATGTAAATAATTTTGATATTTTTATCATAATGTATAAATACAAAATGTATATTAAATTTTACTCACTTCGCTGTTAGTAGTTCAACCGCAAAACCACCATCGCCTTCACCAAAAGTCTCAAAACCTTATCAAGAACGTCACTAAATCCATAACCTCATTTCACAAAAAAAAAACCGTTATATTGTCTTTACGCGCCACAGTCTCAATCCAGCTCTCTTGATTCCGCTACTCTCAAATGCTCTCTCCCTTCTCGAAGTTCGAGTGTTCGAGAGTTCTCGCGAAGGCGTCCGGAAGCCAACTACGATCCCGTCGTGACGCTCAGCGACGCCTACTGTCGCCGACTGACCCTGAGAGTCGCGCTCGCGGGATCATAGCCCACTGAGATGCGAGCGTTGCGCAGGAGACAACTTTGTATCCTGCTGCCATGGCTTGCTGGATGTGTGTGTGGGAGGGAAATGAAAACGTGAAAAGTTTAGGAAGGTTGGGCTATTTTTAGTTTAGGGTTGGTTTTGATTTTTTACTTTAAAAAAGGAAATATACATCTTAAATGGTTTGACTATTACGTCAACGAATTTTTTGTCGTGCAAGACATACATAATTCATTTTTTTCACTATACTGACAGAAATAAACTTTCTTTTCTCAATTGAGAGAAGAAAGTAATACTTTTCACCCCTAGGGAAGAAAGTAAATATTTATTTCGTCTCGGGAAATTAAACGGTACCTTCAAGTTGAAATACCTCATATATAAATAATTTACATTTTCAATATTTCTTAAGAATATACCAAAATTGTGAAGTTAAAATGGAATAAAAATTTACAGATCAAGTTATGTGTCATTGCATTTTACTTCCTTCACTTCACATAAAAAAAAATTGCTAAATAAGCCAAATATTCTTATACAAAACAATATCACGTTTTCATAACGTATTATGTACAAAATTTTATCTAATTCCGCTAAAATAATTTTTAAAATACATAAATTTCTAGGTTTATGACAGCTCAGTATATTTCAAAATCAATAAATCAATTTAACAAAGCGTTGCCGTGAAAATAAATGAATAAAATGTTTAAATTTAAAGCTTATGTCATCATTGAAAATGAGTTCTGAATCCGAGACAGACCTTTCTTCTGACATCGAAGAATCTGCTAATTTGTTCGTGAACTGTTTAATGCCAAAAAATTATTAAATGTATATAAATCATAAAAATTTTAATAAATAGTTTTTTCCGTTATTTGCAAACATTTTTGAGAAAGTCAACATTTAATACGTAACTATTTATGTAAAGAATTCTATACATAACTCTTGAATGACAGTTATGAAAAAATTGACATTTCATAACGTCAAAAATTGATGTAAACCTGGACTTTTCATAACGGAATTAGGTAAAAAATTTAAAAGCTATTCCATTATTATTTGAACAGAAATTATATGTTTTCAAATTTATTTGACTTCTTTTAACCTTTATCTTCAAAAATATATACAGTGCATAAAATGTGTCATTTTTAATTAAATTAATTTTTTTTAAAGACATCAGATGTAACTTCAAATCCAATAAAGCCTATGATGCATCTTAACATGTAGTTAAGGTGTTTGTTATTTTTTTACCTACATTTAATTGAAATTAAACATCATCGTCTATTTGAATATAATCACCGATTATGTCAGACTTATTCAGTGGTATCGAGTCGACCTGTGGATCTTGAGAACCCTGGTTCAATCCCCACAGCCGACAAACAATTTTCACCAGTTTAAATCTACCCCTGTGGCTTTCTGTCCACTAATATCTTTGGGGACCGTGATTTAACGATTGGTAACCGCACTTCACGCGAAAAAATATATCACTTATCGAAATCTGCTTACGGCAGAGTGCCACACCCAGTAATGGGTAAAAGGCGTGATGATATATTTATTTTATTTATTTATATAAATACATTTCTACATCAAGTAATTGTAATTTTGCTTCATTATATAACGAGGTTTCAACATATAAGCTAATAATTTCTACAATTACATGACAGACAAAACATTTGCCACATATTGTTTGAATCCTCTCATCCTTAACCCCACGCATTTATAATACAGCTTATTAACAAATAGAGACTGCTTACATTAAGCTCTACAAGTGAATATTCGTCTAAAACCTCTACAGCTACAGCTGCTGTGACATCTACCAAAATAGACTGAGGTTGAGACAAGGCAACAAACAGTCGAATATCAATTATCCACAAATGCAAATGCCGACAGAGATGTACATGCATATTCGCAATTATTTCACTGACATGATCAAAGTAATCTTCACCAACGAACAAACGAACAAGGAAAACAGGTAAAATGAAATATATGCCTTCCTTTTACTCAATATCTTTACATCTCTTGCTTGTTTTATACCACACAAATTTAATTAAAGTCTTTGAAGAGAACATTCGTACCATTATATTTTTATCTAGGTCTTTCTGCTTCAATTATTTTGTGGTGTAAAAATTGGTAAATAAAGATTGGACGTGAAAGCTTCTGAGTGTATAAAATAATTCAATTACAATATTCGATGCGGAGCTTAAAGCGATACCTCAAAAATTATTTAAATAAATGTGTTACCTGTAATTTGCTTTTTACTAACGACGAAGACTATTATTGGAGGTTGACAACCTAACTTTACTATGAAAAATAGCTCATTAATTATGATATGCAATTACAGATTCAAAATTTACTTTGAAAAGAGGACCAACACCACCCACTTAAATATTATTGATATTTTAATAGTTTTTTATGTAGCAAGAGCATTAAGTGATATTTGAAGATAAAAAGTTTTATTTGGGACATGAGGTACAGTCGAGGAGCCATTAACAAATTTAAATTACATATGCAAATTTAATTCTACCAGTAGAGAAAAATAAATTAAATTTTAAACTTAGTTTAAATAAATAAAAGCACATCGAATTTGTGACAGTAAGGTCAAATATTTCATTTGACATCTAATTTTGATTTGCTTTTATTTATTTAATCCAAGTTTTAAATTTATTTTTTGTTGGTGAAACTGGTCATGAAATATTTTGAAGAACATCTTATGTTTAACTTTTGTTAACATTACAATAATATTGAATTTTTATTATTAGCGATTATCAATGTCTTGTTATAACAATAATGTCAATTTTTGTTTACCGCTCATGGCCAGTAAATGACGCATTATATGTCTCTAACCAAGTATGTAATAATATACTTACTGTACCACATTCTGGTACAATTTTTTTTTCGATAAACCAAAAACTGTTTTATTGATTACAACTATATTCACAGCTCTTAACATAGTCATTGTTTTTGTCTTTGTCTTTGTCAATGAGATTGAACCATTTTCAGCTATTGACACAAACATTGTTTTTTAACATGCCTGTACACAAAATTATATAAAACATTTTTTGAAAATATAGAAGCCGTAGTAAAAGTGTGTATAATTAACTACTATAATACTATTAATGCATAATTGAAGATATAAAATCAAGGAAACTATCTTAGCTTAAAATAACGACAAAACAAAAACAAAAGTTTGCAAACTTTTATGATTGTGTTTATTACTTAAGGTTAAAACAAAGAAGTTATTACATATATCAAATATTTCAAGAACAAAGACTGTGACTATTTTAAAAGCTCTGATTCAATAAACTTTTTGTGATATAACCCTCGAATAATTAATTCCAATTCAAACTCTGTTCATAAAATGAACTAATTACTGTAGCACTAAGACTGTGAAAATATTCGTGCATCCTAATATGACACTTACGATTCTCCAAATTTATGAATCTAATTTTGTTTTATAGATATAATTGTAATCGAGAATATAATTGAAATTAGTTAACTCAAAATCCATTTTATAAATCTGCTCATTAGTTATTAAAATAAAATAAAATAATTGCAGAAGGGATTATTTTAATAGGCTGTTATATTAAAAACATGAAAATGTAATCCATTAATTTTATTGTTAAATAATTAAACACAAAATAATGAAGTACACATTTAGATACTTGTAAGATAGGATGAAAAGAATACCAAAATCTTTGTCTTCTATTCAAGGCACCTATTGTGAAAGATTTAACGTAGAGAAAGCAAATTTAAACACAAAACAGAATGGAAACAAAGCAATTATTCAATAAAACAAAATGAAGGCAGCAACAGAATCCTGGTGGATAATCTTGTAGCGATAGCATCTCTTTAATCTGATTTACAAATTCCGCGGCTTTTCAAATTTAAGACGCAATGTTTGAGAGCCGTGAATTGCACAAAAGAAAGAATAGGATTTTCTTTAAAATACGAGTATCTCTCTGTTTCGGTGTTAACTCGATAATACGCTTATTTAAAAACAAGGAAATTGAGATTTTCAACAGCAAAGCTTATCGAAAAATAAACGAGATAATTTACAACATAATTAACATTCATATTGGAAATTACAAAATATCGCTGCAGAAATCAAGTTCATTAGAACAGTGATGTTTAATATTTAGAAAATTTGGGGGTCCGCGGTGACGAAAATGTTAAGAACCGCTGCATTAGAGCGCAGACCACAGGTTCGAGTCTACTATCTGGCAAGTAGATATGCTGTTAAAATGACGCAATACCTGACATTTAATCACACATTCTATACCGTAATTGGGGAATTAAGTTCCTATTGTGCAGAATAACAAATAAAATTTAAAATATTACCATACCAGATTTATAGATTTATATATTATATGTGCCTCGCTGCATCAATGAAGCTGCGTCATGTAATACGTGACGGATTTTTATGACATTTCATCTGCAACGTTTATAATTAGATATCAAAATGTTAAAAAACAAAACGTGAATGAAGCAATTTACTTTCACTGTATATGAAAATCAAAGTTGCCAAATTAGTCAAATTAAAAGTGCTTTTAAATACTTAGATAATTTTAATATTTACATGTAATTTTAGGTGTATTTATTATATATTCCATAAATAATATGAAATTAAATTGCAATGTTTGTGAATTTGTCAAAATAAAAATGTTTATTTATTTTTACTTATTCTAAGGTTGGTTAAGCGATGAATGACCCAATTTGACTAACGTTATTATAAAATAATCAGTATTTAAAAGACAATTGTAATTTATTATTCACAGTCTCGTATCATCGAATAAATATGATAACTTGTATTTACTTTGATCTTGAAAACGGTAAATAAAAATATCATATTTTTATATAAACACTCCTTTCGGTAAATTACCTCAATGAATATACCACTCGATATTTAATTATTCTCAGACGAAAATTTACATTTTCTTTATTCGAACTTTGTTACTTTGAAATAAATCAACACCAGCAATTTGATATCAAACAAAATCTCTCCAACGTCAGTATGGCAATTTTTTTAGTCTCATCAATTGTTACCAAGCAACCCCGTTCTCGTAAATGTGTCCAGTGAAAACTAAACCGCTAATGATCGGTTTTATAAGCGGGAAATGGATTTACTTACAAATTAAATAATATACTTATTTTTTTTTACTTTTCGTCATTTATTTCATCGAAATTTTACAATTGCAAAAACGATCAGACTACAAACTTGGGATTAATGTAACCTGTGGTAACAATGCCGAATAAATTTTGATGATTGTCAACTGTGAATTCAAAAGAATATACTTGAAATTATAAATGCACGAAAAATGTTCACATTTTTCTGTTTACCTCACATGTGTATAGATAATAATTTAGTAATTTTCACGCAAATTATGTAGTTATAATATAAAATCTGAAAATAAAGATCAGGTTATGTTATAGCTTACAAAATTGTAATATCGTTTTACATTGATCGTCTTAATAAGTTATCTTAATAATAACATTATAAAATAATTATCTGTCGTTGGAAATACTTTCAAATTGTTATAAAAGAACATTTTAAAATATTTAAGGTTATAATTTTGAAATTACATTTAACATATGGCTGCGTAATAGTAGTACCACCAATCTTACAAAATAAAAAGTTACCAAAAACAGTTTAACAATAGCACAACTGTTTGATGATGTCATATGCAATACATTTTTAATCTAATATAGCTAAGGTAGATACTTGTTGTTTTTTTTGTAACATAATATTATCCTTTTTCTGTTTTATATATTAATTTAGTCAACAAAATATCTTTGGATTCCATTCCGTACTTTAAGTTTCTGCATGGATGCAACTAAAAGAACAAAAAAAAGAACGCATGTCCTGTATCCCAAACAAATTTGATGGCGTAGCACGTTTTCAAAACAAAATGTACTGCACTGTTTGAACTTTTTATGGGTTGAACCAAACACAAATCCAAAGCTGTTGCAACTGCAATAGATCAAATCAACTGCGCATTCAAAACATCGCATCACAAATGATTTCTGCATCACAACATCAAAAACAACCGCATAAATCTTAAAAACCCACCGACATGTATCATTATTCTTCTCTTGTTTCCCTGCTCTACATTACTATAATTGTACGTTTTGCACGATTGCAGTTTAATTGAATCTCGCATAGATCGCATCCTGGATCAAAGAGTACCGTGGCCGAGTCTGTGACGTGCGTTGACGCAGCACGCGGCGGGTCGTTTGTCATTTCCAGCAAATTGCATCTGACTTGCTGATTTTATGTCCCGATAAAACCCATGTCAGTGTCGGGTTTGTGCGTTCGCCGCGAGCGCACAGATTAATCTGCCATCAGCGCGACAAAAATCGCGTCGATATGTGGATCATGGTTCACGCTCTTCAAACACATCTATTGGATGACAATCCCTACTTTTATCTTTCATCATTTCATTATTCTAATTGCAGAATACTGCTTTTATAAGCTACTGTTAATATGAGGCTGTTACGTCAATAACAAAAGTAGTATTTTTACTACCAACCCATACAATTATTTATTATAACTGTCTACTTATAATAATAATAATAATAACTTTATTGATACATACACATCAATGGCGAGGTTCAGCCAAAGGCTGATCTTCCACCTAACCAATACAGATAAGTGAAGCCCGGATATTTAGGCTCTTAAAAACACCCAAATAAGCAGGCATATAGGCCGGTAATTACTCTAAAATAGGCGGTATTTTAGGCAGCCTAAATGTTAATAAATTGTTTTAAAAAAATAAACGAATCCTTTTTCTAATATTGGTACTCGTATCTACTCTTCGTTAGAAAAAAATAATCATTTTAAACAAAAATTAACGCAATCTGAAAAATAATAATGTAGGGTTTTCATTTTATTAACTATTATGCAAATTCAAATTATGTAGTATACTTTAATTCACAAAATATTACGAGCAATTGCTCTATGAAATTTTCGGAAAGGAACTGTCTTCGGTCTGTCAGAACTTGCTTGTAAGTTGAAAACTTCGTTCGACATCACAAAATGTGACAGGAGCATTCTTATATTTAGCCATATCGTCTAAAGTTACCTCAGCTCCATTGATTAATGGCAAAGACACAATTGAATTGCCACGTAAAATTTTGACTAAAAAACGTTTTTTCTTTCGGCATTTTAAATTCACACTCAAAAACTTGATTAAAGGAAGTTCTTTAGATATTATAGGTTAGGTTGAAACACTTTGTCGAGTGCTGAATTAATCAACGAAGTAGATGATAAACCTTGTCTGCTCAATAAAAGTTAGAATAGGCAACAAAAATAGGCAAAATAGGCTGTATAAGATAAAATAGGCACAATAACCAAAATATTGAAAAAATAGGCTCTAAGGCACGAAAAAAAAACCATCCATTACACGTAAACATATTACCTATGTATAGAAAAACTAAATTGCCTGAAGTATATTAAAATTTGTATCTAGGCAATTGCCTAAAAATCCGGGCTTTACAGATAAGCACAAAAAAAAACCAAAAAGAAAATTGCCAACATAGCTAGACAAGGCTATACGATTTTGTAAATAAAGCTACATACACACATTGAAACAGACATTTAACACTTTTATGGAATTTCTGGAGTGAAAAAGATTTTAGATTATTTGGTATACTATTATAAAGGATGGGAGCTAAGTAAGAGAATGAAGCTCTATATTTGACCTTATTAAAAGATGGTACGAAGTATAAATCCTTATATCACTTATTTCAGTATATTATAATACATACTTTCATCAGAGATTCGAACCGGAAAATATTGAGTTTCGGTTACGATTAACAATTTTTAAATCAGTAAAATTTTTGTTTTCTTTAACGGTTACGGGTTTTTTGGAAATATATAGGTTTCGGCTCAGTATGAAATTTTAAAATTATAAATTTCGGTTAAGGTTTTACAAAACACAATATATTTTTTAAGTAACTAATTCGTAAATTTTCTAAAATTATTTGTATTTCTATTTCCTTCAATCTTCAAAAATAATTTTTAGTGTCAACCTTGCTTTCACACTACCATGCATATCCACAGATGACTCAGTGGTATCGAGTCGGCTTGTGGATCTTGAAAACCCTGGTTCGATCCCTACAGCCGACAAACAATTTTCATCAAATTAAATCTACCCCTGTGGCTTTCCAACTAACATCTTTGGGGGCCGTGATTTGACGGCTGGTAACTGCACTTAACGCATATAAACAGGCAAAAACTTGCCGAGATCTGTTACGGCAGAGTGCCACACTCAGTTATGAGTAAAAAGCGTGTTGATATATTTATTTTCTTTATATAACATTCATTTTTGTAACAACGACTGAGTATATATCTTAATCCCTATTATTCAAATTCAGTATTTTATATACTACTGCTGTGATACATTATTTGTGAAATATCAATTCATATAAAAATCACTAATTAACTAAAAATAAAAAAATTGTTATGAAAGTTTAGCGCTGCTGCCAAAGAATATATAAATGTATTTCTATCTCTTTATTATCACTAATACTTATTTTCTAGTTATAAGTATGTCCAAAAAAATCAGTATTAACAATTCATTCTAATTGTTAATTAAAAGTTTATATTGATATAAAAAATATGGATTCCTGCTATCTCAAATGTACGCTATTAAAAGTTAAAACTAATCTTGCTGACATGTGCATTTTATTCCATAACGAGGCGAAACAGCTATATCTGTACAATATGTTTACTTTTTAAAGTTAACATTTGTTCTTAATTAGCACAACGTTAATTTTAATCTGTAAATATTTAATAAAGGCAAAGTTTTAATATTCTCAAAGATGTATTTATTTTGAAATTAAGTCTATGTTCGACTTGCTTGATGTGAATACCAACGAAAATGTCACAAACAGATCGAAATACACAATTATATTTGTAGATTATTTGTTTTGTTTCTTACTTATTAGAGTTAAATTTAGTCTGAAAGTTAATTTTGCAGCTAAACATCTATAAAGATATTTAATTACAGCGAGCTAATTAAGAATGTTCTTGGAACTCGACAAGTGGTTAATTAGTATTGATTGATTCATTGTAGATTTTAAAAGAAAAAAAAATCAGATTAAACTTCGTCGATGTCACTGCGTTAATTATTAATTTATTACTGACATTTTGCAAGCATATTTTATCAAATTTTAATTGTGATCCCACCGATAGAGATGTCAGAGTTTTTCCTGAAAATTAAAAAAAAAGAAAGGTATTAATTTTCAATTAATTTGGAAATATAATTTCAGAAAAGAAACAGTATATTTCGTCAAATTTTAATTAATAACATCTGTTAATGTGGTCGAATCGAGTATCGTGTGTCAGGATGAGAATGTTGACGGGTTCGTGCTACCCCATTTAATGGGATATAGCGTGATGTTATGTATGTATGTATGTATGTATGATTATTATCATGCCAGAGTTCATTCGAAATACAAAATTTTACAAAATTATTTTCATTACATTTTTAATATAAATTTTTCAATATTTTATTTCTCTCATGTTTTCTGAAATTAAATATAAATTTATATTTTAAAATATGTATAGCAATAAATTAAATTAAAATTGAATCCTACATTTATTTCATATTGATTGATTTATATTTGCTTGATTTAATATGGAATATTTCATTAATGCACACGCACAGAACAAATTACTTATAGATTATGAAAATTCATCAAAAATGTACAGCGCAACTGAATGGCAATGAATTACGGAGAATAAAAGAACTAAACTGTTATTTTATCTGAATATCTACACAATGACTAGTACCACATGCTTTGTTTTTGGGTATTTTAAGAGCACGGTTTTAACATGTTAGAGATAACTAAAACACCCAAAAACTCGGCTCTTAAAACAGGCAAAAACAGAGCTTGTGCTACCAGCCATGTCAAATTTGATTAATAATAATATAAGTAACCTAGGTAGCGATGGAAACAACAAAATGTTGACAGATTTAGTTTAGAACTGTCATTTGAATTGTGAAAGTGAAAACATATCTTCTATTACTTTTAAATCAATTATAAACAGAAATGTAAGTACTAATTTATATGTTCTATTGTTTCTTAATATTAGATATCTTTTATTAATTTATTTATGCTACTCTATACAAAAGAAAAACAATCCCAATTTTAATATAGGATCCTGAGCAACGTAGCCGCAGTGTGGTAGTGCATATATTATGAACTTGAGTGGGATTCGAACTCAGGATAATTGAATTCGATGTTGTATGCTAATCATACCACTTTACTGCCGTGAGTTTATTTTAACGTGAAACATGGGATTTATTATATTATATGCTGCCTTCATTTCTTATAGATTCGTTGTTAGAGAAGTGGGCGTAAGTGAAGATTTACGAAACAGGTGTACAGGAGCGAATGGATGGATGTTTGTTGCGTGATGATGGATTTTGGTTGTGAGAAAAGAAAGAGTTCGTATGGAGGAAGTGTTAATGTGGTCGAAACGAGTATCGTGTGTCAGGATGAGAATGTTGACGGGTTCGTGCTTCCCCATTTAATGGGATATAGCGTGATGTTATGTATGTATGTATCAATTTAATAACAATGTATTAGAGCGTTTATTTTAAAATGAAACAAGTTGCCAAGTTCATATTTGTATGAATTAGTGTCACATTGTTATTATTAAATTTGTATATAATAATTTTTCTAGTTATTATGAATAGTTTTCCAAACCAATTTGATTGCAACAAATGCAGTTATTACAAAAACAAATGCAGTTATTACAAAAATATCTTTTAACAGACCAAATTATCATTAATTTTATTCGACTTAATTATTCATAAGTGAGGCTATTAGATAATTAACACCTATGAAGTTTCTTAATCTTTGAGGAAGAATATATGACTTGATCTTTACGTCTTTAGTTCTCATATATGATTAAAGAATTGATACTCAACTTCGGTACAAAAATAATCACTTTAGCTCATTAATTACTCACAAAGGCTTACAGGGCTTCATTTATGTAATAATATAAAGTGCAAGACAAATATAGAGTTCCGTTTGAAACATTGTTAATTAGTGAATAGTATTCTGCGCGCGTATTGCTGCGGTAATAAAGCAACCCTGGTACTGATAGTAGAAATCGTAACCAGTACGATACTGTTCCTTTCCAGAATATATTGTTCTGGCGTTGATCGGCAACCAGAACATGCTTTAGACATTAATTTTTTATAACTTTCGCGAAATGGTCCCCGAAATTTGATCAACAGAAAATGTATTGTAATCGATTGACAAAAAAATCAGATTATTTATAATGATTTATGACAAGTCAAATCGCACATACTAGTTTTTCGCATATATACTATGTAATTGACAGATTGTTACAATAGCAGGTAAATATAAAAATGCGGAACGCTATTAAAATTTGTGGGTTTCTACTGTTCATGCATACGACATCTAACAGATTTATTTATTTGTATGACTTGCAGTTATCAGCCGTATAATCACGGCCCTCAGTGAAGGAGGGGCCACGGAGGTAGTTTTAATGTGCTGAAAAATGTTACTATTTTGTAGGTTATACTGCAATTAAACCCACATTTGTATTTTTTCTCCTAAACGTGTTTGCTTTTAAATAAGATGACTTGTCATTGCTGTCAATAGTTGTTACCAAACAACCTATTTCAGACCAATGCACTGCTAGTATACAGGGTGTTTCACAACTTAGAGCAAAAAATTAAAGGGTATATTCTGTACGACGTGCTGATCATGAAACAAAAAAATTTGTTTTTTAAATCGCAAAACTATTTTCCATGTTTCCCAGTCCAAAATGTTTCGTTGCCACTGCCACTGGGTGGATGATTATGTTAAAGTTATTAATTAAATAAAATTATATTATAAATAACTGCTAATAATTGAATTGTGTAATTATTCTTTCGTAGTTGATACCTACTTCATTGTTTGTGTTTAATAGGAAAGCGAATCCAGTGCAGTACTACAAAAAATGTTTTAGGTTAACAACCCTTAATTTTTCGAATTTAAAAAAAAATATTTTTGTTTCATGCTCAACACGTCGTACAGAAAATACTCTTTAATTTTTTGCTCTAAGTTGTGAAACACTCTGTATAGTATATATACAATATAAACAAACCATGATAATTCAGAGGAGCCATAAAATCTATTAATAATGGTCGAACAATAATAAATTTATTAAATAATAGTGTCAAATTAATTTTTTAAAAGACTGTATCTCTCGCAGCTGAGTTGATAGTGAAATATCCGAATTATATCCAAACTGAATTCAGAATTGATGACTTTGTTGCAATTCGAGTTTCAATGCGGCTAAAAAAATTAATTCTGGAAACAATTCGCGTCAATTTATTTAATAATTCCCGGAGTATATTGCTTTTATGTTATCGATTTTATCAATTAAAATGTTAGGAATACCAGGTTCATTGAGAATAAAAACGTATGGAAATGCAATAAAAAATTACAATCCAGTCGGTTAATTGTGGAATTTGGTAGGGATATCATGATAAATTGAAATTATTCGTGTGGAAATGAGCGCGGGCACAGAACGCAGATACCCAGACCGGAAATAACCGTTTGGTGGAGGCGCGGTGCGTTTTCAGCGCTGATCGCTGCTGATGATAGCGCTGCGTTACGCTAAGTTATGCCACAGAACGCTACGGCTGCGTGTAGAAAAATTGGGCGGTATAGAGAAATTATATTTTGGACTGGGCTAAGTATACGTATTACTTACAGGCCAGTTCCGTTTTAGGCAATTTCAGTAAATAAATTTTGAGTAAATATAAATACATAAATTTCAACATTTTTCATTAAATTTGTATAGTATACCTTGTTCTAGATATAAATTGAGATGTCTCTTTACTTGTCCTAATAATCGAATCTTCATATAAATTTACAATATTGGCATTGAGGAAAAAAAAGATTCCAGGACTGCTCACTCCTGTTGTACTTTAATTTAATTCAAAATGTAATTTATATTTTTAAAGAGTATATGGGGTAGGTGGCTCAGTGGTATCGAATCTGCCTGTGGATTTAAGAACTCAGGTTTGTTTTCCACAGGCAACAAACAATTTTCACCACATTAAAACTACCTCTGTGATTTTCCCTTCACTAACATTTTTGGGGGCCATGATATGATGGCTGGTAACCACACTTCACGCGAAGCAATATTTCACATACCGAGATCTGCTACAGCAGAGTGCCAGACCCAGTAATAGATAAACGACGTGAAGATCTAAATCTAAAAAATATAAATTCGATAGATTTAACTGTCGGTTCTCGTTGAAACATTTTATAATAAAATTAAATTAAAAAAACACTAGGTTAGTTTCAAATAATGTAAAGTTTATTTTACAATACGTATTTCGGTCGACTAGACCATCATCAGGTGAACAAGATATCTTGTTCACCTGATGATGGTCTAGTCGACCGAAATACGTATTGTAAAATAAACTTTACATTATTTGAAACTAACCTAGTGTTTTTTTAATTTAATTTTTCTAAAAAATATATATTGTTGTTTTTCCAGAGCAACAATTTTACGACTTTTAATGTCAATCCGCAAAAATAGCTACTGGGAAGAACGTGTATTATTTTCACCCGCGGGTGACGGTTAGTATTTACACAAAAAAGGTACACATTATTTTTGCTAAGAACCATTCTTTCATGTTATTTACATAAATCATAAATAAGGGAGGAATACACTTCCTTTCTTCCTAGGGAGAGAATAGGCAATTTTTACCTACATATATATATATATATATCAGGGAAGAAAAACACTTACTTTCGGTTGAGGTAGAAAAAAAAGTTGCAAATACTTATTATAATTTTAACATTTTGATAGGTAATTAAAATTGACAATCTTACGTTCAGTTTTAGAGGACATTGTTAAAAGTAACCGTCGCTAACAGCAATACCAAAAAAATACTATCGCACAAAAAAGATAAACTTCGCAGACAGAATCACGAACGTAGATGTTAAATTTTTTTACAGTAGCATAAAAAGTTACTTTAAATATTTGCCTTGAATTTATCTATTTTTCTCATATATATTTTTTATTATAAAGCCTCGTGTTTTCGTGTTCTTCAGTAATTGCAGAAAAGCATTCCTAATACAAACAATGCAAGTACGGGTACATTCCACAGTGAGCAGAGTTAGAAGCTATACATACTTTAAAGCGAATTATGTCGCATTTTATTTCGTTTTTGCACGAACTTCGCTGGGCTAAACCGCAAAAAAACTGTACAGAATTTTATCGCTTTGTAAAAACAATGCATGACTTCTGGATTATAACGAAAAAGTATGTAACATAATGCAAAACAAAATCTGTTTCACAAGCATTTTATGTGGTTACCTGCATGCTCGCTTCTATGAGAACATTCTTCTTTCTCCGGTAGAAATAATTTCATTTCATGCAATATATGATGGATTTTAGAATGTGATTATATAGTCAATAAATTGAAAAAGTTATATTTGTTTGCACTTGATTGATTTGTCGAATTTCAAGTAAATGAAAATGTAGATTGCGTGCAGAAAATAATCACTAAAAATAATAAATTAAATTCAGTTATGACTTTTTAATTAAAGAGGAATCAAGTTCGATTAATTAGAATCTTTTTAAATTGGTTTGTCAGACATTCTTCTTTATCTTGAGACAAATTGAATTATTTTTAACAATCGTCGAATTGCATGGAAATTAATTAAAACTAACTCGAGTATAAAAATAAATGTAGCAAAATGCCATTTAACATTTTTACACAGAGTGAGAGTGTTTACATTGAACCTGAGTCTGTCGGTCTACGAGTCACCTAACATGAATGATCAAATAGAAACGAAAATATATTTTATTTTATTATAATTATTTCAATTTTAAAATATGAACAAATAATTTTTCATAATTAAATGTGACAAATATGAAATAAATGTTGATGTTGATAAAACTGGCCATTAATGTTTTAAGCTTTCATTTCTTATTTATAATAATAAAAATATACCACATTTAAAAATTAACACTGTGGCATCTTCTCCATTAATATCATTGGAAGACGGTATTTTACATCTGGTAACCGCACTTCACGCGCAAAAATATATCACTTACCACAATCTTATATGGCAGAGTGCCACATCCAGTAATGGGTAAAAGGCGTGATAATATATTTATTTCATTTAAAATATATGATAATATAATATAACTTTGGGAAAAAGTTTCATTATTCAAAATGAACTATAAAATAATCATACAACACGGGTATTCAAAATTATCGAATATATTGTATTATTTTTGGAACATCACGAGTCCATAGAATGAGTTCTTTTTAATAGTAATATGTTAAGTGAACAATATATTTTGACAATTTTGAACATTTGCATTGTATTCGTTATGTTTATATAACGAATAAAAAAATGAACTGAAATCGTTCCATCACGAAATAACTTCAAAATTACAATTGAAATAAAATTTTTGACGGTAGCAATGACTTCAGTTTGTTGAATAAAACATGCAATTACGACTTTGTTACTATAACGACGATGCTTTTTGATGCATTTGTGAATACAATTTTTCATATTTTTTCGTTATTTAGTTCATTCCAGAACTTAATTTTAAATTTGTAGACCAGGTGAATATACAAAAGTGATTATACCACGTCGTCAAGGGTATATTCGTTTATTTATACAGGATGTTTCTATACCTCTGTACGAAACTCTAATGACATATATAATTTGGTATACTGAGATACTGACTATAGAACCAAAAGAATTTTTTTAATAATTCGCAAAAATTGAGGTATCTCGTTCCTAGCGAACATTTTTAGTGTCACTGGTTTAATAGTACATTTAATTATATGTTACTAATGAAATAAAAGTATAAACACTGCCTATAAATAATCATTTATGAATTAGATATTATGTAGGTACCTAGTGTAATGTCTTAGTATTACTTTTATTAATTAAATGTACTGTTAAACCAGTGACGCTGAAAATGTTCGCTAGGAATTAAATACCCTAATTTTTGCTAATATCAAAAAAATTATTTTTGTTCTATAATCAGTATATCAAATTATATGTTATTAAAATTTCATTCATGTGGTAATTCTTAAATATGATTGGCAAAATTTATTATGAATTATATATCTCAACGAATGTTGGTGTTAAAGTTACATTTTTTCGCGATAATAAGCTATCGCAAATAATTGATTAAAACGGTATTCGTACGAGGGTTATTTGTGTGTTTGTATTTTATTTGCAATGCTTGTGTTGTTTACTCTTTACACGAACATTTAATGTTCATTTGTTTTATTTCACGTACCATGTGAGTCGAAATGCTTCCGTTTAGCAAACAATGGATTCCTAACTGTCAATTAGTATACATTTTTTGTTTGTTTTTCCGCGGTAGTAAACAATTGATGTTCCATATAAAAGCATGTAAATTAACAACTGGAATACCAGAAAAGATATTTGATTTTCGTTCATAAACTTATATTCTTGTTTTGTAAATACTGACATGAATTTGTATTTCATTTTCCTCGTAAATATTTTCTTTATAGACAAGAATAATTTATTTGTTTAGATAATTAGTTATCAGCGCTGTAGAAATTGTGCTGATTATCATGTCCTCAGTTCGATATTTTAATAGGTTTCAACAACAAATATAATAATAAAAAGTATAAAATAAACACTTGTCTAGGTTTTACAAAATTCAGCCTCCAAGTCACCTTATGAGGGCATTGTCAGAGGCTGGCCAGCACAGTCTGACGATGCCTTCATAAGGTGACTTGGAGGCTGAATTTTGTGAAACCTAGCCAAGTGTTTATTTTATACTTTTTATTAAACCTAGTTTCACCAAGTGTTGGATGACAATTAATTTTGTCTTAGTTGTTATAAGAAATATAATAATCGAATATGTTTCCGGTATCTCGTATATTAATTTTTAACATATAAATGGATGGAAGTATTTTCATATCTTAAACTCGTTCATTATTATTAAGACAATTAGCTCTATATCTCAAAAATCATACGAGATATAAAGATGCACTCAACGGCATTGAATTTTGCATGCCTCAACTTATAAATAAGTTTTCAGCAATTTTTATATTTCAATATTTAATTGTCACCAACAATTTTGCTATAAAACGGTGATTTGTAACCAAAGGGCGATAAATCTTGCATTTCTCTCCCTAGATGTATAATATACTATTTATTTCATTATCAGTATATTATGTATGGGGTAGGTGGTTCAGTGGTATCGAGTCGACGTGTGGATCTTGAGAACCCTGGTTCGATCCCCACAGCCGACAAACAATTTTCACCAATTTAAATCTACCCCTGTGGCTTCCCCTCCACTAATATCTTTGGGGGCCATGATTTGACGGCAGGTAACCGCACTTCACGCGAAGAAATATATCATTTACCGAGATCTGCTGAGACAAAGTGCTACCCCCAGTAATGGGTAAAAGGCGTAATGATATATTTATTTATTTATTTTAGTATATTATGTAGTATGCAGCCTTAAAATTTGATCATCACGCATAAAAACACCACATTTATTTACAATATTTTTTGACCTACCTAATAATACGTAATAATGTAATATATCCAAAATATGAATGAAGGGATGTTTATCTCATAAATAATTCACAAAGGGCCAAAAACTCCCGAAACCAATAAAACAAAACTTTCCGGTAGCTATAAAAGTTATTCAAAACAAAATTGAAACCGTGAGTACAATTACTATTATTGCCTACACGCAATGACGCCAGGGCCTCCACGCGGCAATTTACAGAATTGCGCAGAATTCTTTTTAAGTTTTCCGCTGATAATTAAATTTATGAGGGCAGGGACCAGCCCCCGGGAACAAAGCGAAGGGAAGCAGATCTTATGAAATTTCTCCTGGTACCAGTGAAATATGAGTCTGGGCGCAAACAAGGGACAATAATGAACTAATGTAATTCTTCTCACTGTCATAAAAGTTTTTTGAAAAATTTAATTGCTTCTTTTGCGATGGAATGACCAGGAAAAGTTTTCTTTAGCATTGAATTACCTGCATTCTTATTTAATGATCCTGTATTTCTTATTTAACGAACTTGCAATTAAATATTGTCTTTACGACGTTAACTTTAAGTTTATAAATGAGGTAAGAATAGTATAGTTACAGCTTCAAAAATGTACAGGAATATAAAGAGACGAAAGTTATACTACTTTTTCTTAAATAAAAATAGTTTTAAAAAATGGCTGAAGAATACAAATACTTTTCTCAACTTTGAATGTTCTTTGTCTAAAGAATTTAATTAAAATCTCTAAACGAAATAATTAATACTGCTTTTAAAACGGAATGTAAATGTAATTAATGTATAAATGTATTAATTTCGTTGGAATGCACTAGCAATTTTCTTTTCCATTAATTTGTAATAATTTCTTAATGTTTTAAGTAACTTCATTCGTAATGAATCTATTAGTTTACTTTAGACGTACTAATTTAAAAAGTTTTTAAAGGGAGAAATATTCCCTTAACTCTTTAACTAATTTATTTCGTTATACTTCATTAAATTTCTCATTATTACAACGATAATTTTGTAATCGTAAATTGTTAAAATAACTTTTTAGGGAACAAGTAAGTTAGTAAGTTTATCGTTAACATAATGTTAATTCTTGAGATATGGGAAAACTTTCAGAACTCTAACAGTTTATCTTCTATTTGATGTCATTTCTATCATTTTTATAAGAGGTCAACAGTTCACTGTCCTAAATATGTGTCGAGATGAAGGCACGTTAAGAGATACAAGGAATAGATACCAAATATATTGAAAATAACTAAGGAAAGTTTCTCACATATTTTTTATTATTTTTAGGCCAGCTTAAAATTATTAAACTTCTATTTATACTTCCAAGACCTTTGTATATCTAATAGGAACATATTGTGATGGTGATTTTTATTTATCTTGTGATTTTGTGAAATATTTTAAACCCAAATAACATAGCTCCAAAAAAGTCAATCTGTCTGTCTATATGGAAGCTAGATACTAATTTAAAACCGCAGTGAGATTATATTTATATTTTTAAATTGAGGTTAAGTTCGTAATAGACTTCATACAACCATTGATACCACAACTCTATTGATGACTCTTTGAAGTTTTTATATTTCATTTATAAACGGTACTGTTTAATACAAAATATGTAATTCTTTTTAATAACTTTTCTTTCAGTTTTCGAAATTATTATCGGCTTATTTGTTGTAAGTAATTAACATTTTAATTACTGTCTTCATTATGTTAAAAACGACATTTAAACGTTCGTCATTTGTTTTTTTAAAAGCTATTCCAGATATGTCGAGTTCGGCAGTACGGTGGTGTAGATAGTAGCGTTACGAAATTCGAAATCGGAGATCCCGAGTTTGAATCGCACTCAAGTTAAAAATTATATGATCTACCACACTGCGGCTCGGTGAGACCGGACTCTATACTGTAATTGGGTTTAATTTCCTGTTATACAGAATAGCATAAATAAATATCAAGTAATAGCTCTTTGACAGAGCATTTTAGTAACTATGTCAAAAATAATATTTAAGCGATTATCAATTTCTGTTTTTTTTTTCAAAATTTATTCAAAATGAGTAACAAATTAAAGCCTCTCAGGCAGAGAATTCTCGTAAAAATATAGAAAATAACTTGGGACACGATTCGTTACGTAAATATATTAGGTTTTTAACCGAAATCGTAAAAACTGTAACCGAAAAATACCAAACAGTAACAAAAGCGAAATTAATTATTTTTAAAAACCGAAACCGAAACCTATATCTTTTCAAAAACTGTAACCGTTAAATGAAACCGAATTTTTTTTGTTCGAGTCCCTGATGTTATACGTATTACTATAATGCTTAATTATTATAATAATTGTTATTATAAATGAAGCATTTCGATTAATTTAAAACATGATGACGAAAATAGTCATTTAGGAAAACTTTTATATTATTTTTGCATTATTATAACTTTCTTATGACTAAAATTCACATACGTTATAATTTTTTATATCTCGTAGGATAAAAAACTCCAATTTTATTTGTACTTAATTTAATATATATATTTAAAGTAATTGTTTTTATATGTACATAAGAAAAAAACTTGATTGACAGTTTAAAAAAATATATCTTAATGGCACTCCCTTCACAAAATGCTAGATACAATCCTGTGATTGTGGTTAGTGTTAGGAATTAACAGAATGCTAAATGGATTAAAGTTGTGGATAGTAAACATTTAATATTAATTTGTATGAAAATCTTTGCAAGCATCGTTGATCACATGCAACTAAATCTCTAAGTTTCCTGGAGGTTTACGTCAACAGAGAAGAACCACTAAGTGCATACCTGTACTATGTAATTGTGCAAAGATCGTGTAATTACTAAATCAATATTTGTAGTTTAAACTCAACAGAGTTATAAACTTCCCTTTAGGTCATAAAATTTCTAACTTCGTAAATTACATTTTAAATCAATTTTGTAGAAACAAATTCTTTTCTAAGTTAATTTACTGGTGTCGACTTGACATAGTTTTTAATTTATTCCCTCACAATTTGCAGTTGAAATAAAAGCTGTTTAATTTTCGCACAATTACTTCTTTCATAGTAAGAAATATTATTTAAATTTGCATTATTTTTCATTTCATTTACTTATGGCCACCAACAAGAATTACAATTTTTTGAATTACTTAAATGAAAAATATCGGATGTTCGAAAGCAATGTTTAATTACTCATTTGAGACAATTAAATAGGTAATTAATTATATGCATAAAATATTATGAGTAGAGAATAAAAAAGAATATTTTTTATGTAAAAATATGTAAAAAGAAATTAATGGAGTATAACAACTTTTATAGTATGTCATAAAATAACTACTTAATATATTCGCAATTGTTGATTATTCTTATCACATCGAGAAATGAAATTTGGAATTCAACGGAGAAAGAAATAAACTTGATTAAACTACGCCCCCGGAATTAGAAATGAAGGAAGACACCTTGTAAGGTAACTGGATGAAAGTACCCGTGAAATCTCCAAAAAATTAATGTAAATTAAAAATTTTACAACCTGTACAATTTTACAATATTTGATATTTCCTCTTCTTCGAAACTTTATGATGTTTTTGCAATTTAAAAACGAAATAAAATAGAACATAAAGTTCGCATTTACTACGATAATAGTTATTTGTATACCTAGGCTCTAAAATGAATGTTTGTCGTAGAAAGAATAAAGCTAACTTCACCCCGTATTTAATATCTGAAGCCGTGACTAAAACGATCGAAGCCACAGCTTGTTAACATGTGATTAAGATGTTATTTAGCGCCATGGAAACCAGTATGTTAAATGACATTTTTATGATGGGAATAGAAAATAGTATGTTATGCATCAGGGGAGGGAAACAAGCGATTATTCCCGCGTGTGAAGTTGGCAAACCGAGACGTAAGCAAGGGCCGAAGGCTAAACTTCACAAAAGGGATAATCGCGCCCTTCCGTGAAGCATATTATACTTTTCGTAACAAGTACACAAAAATTACTGTCTTATCGGGACAAATGTTAAATATGGTTTGCGTAACTAGTTACCTAGGAAACGCCGCAAACAGCTAATAATCGTAGTCTCTAGGGAGAGAAACATCCTACCTAGGGAGACAAACATGCTACCTAGGGAAAGAAACATAATGTTTCTCTCCCTAGGGGAGAAAAGCAGTGTTTCTCTCTCTAAAATTAGGGAATAAGAACGTGTTTCTTGTGCATGTGTTACGAAAACTTATTTATTTCATACTGTATCGTATTTCCATGTTTACAGTGATGATTTAAGTTCGGAAAGTCAGACTTAGTAACGGCAAACATTTGTTGGACATTTCATTATAATTATTTTAATATGTAACTTTCAAGAATAGAATATAAAAACTATGTTTAATAATCAAATGTGCTACAGTAAAGGTTTTTACCACAGTTATAACATAAATAATTATTAACCATTCAATATTAAATACATATTGTGTTCCAATTATTGTTTATTTACAGAAATGTTTTACGTTTTTTAATTGAAACTGAACAGAAAATTAATACTTGATTAGTACGAAAATAGTTATAATTTTCAATAAAGTTTATAAACTATCCCGAACACATTTCAAATTCAAATGATCGATTTCTGTTTAACCTAATTTAAAATTCCTGCATTAAAAACTATTCAAAGCCGTTAACTCGTGACTAAACCTAGACGCATTCGATTCGCTTTGCATTTCTAACCCCGCATACAATAATTTCATTTGGTAGGAATACCATTTAATCTATCCAATCAAACATTCGAACTTCATGCATTCCTAAACTAGTGGCATTAGTGTTATTAGCAATTATCAATACATATGCGAATCCGGCGCTCCGGACTCGATACCGGAGCAATGGCGGAGGCTCGCTATGCACTCAAATGGAACTCGCGGAGTTAATATCAAGGCCCACACTGCTGCCAGCCAACGTAAATCGCGTAATCTCAGGTATTTTGAACTTGTGGGGTTGGTAGTTTGTCTAGACACACTGGGATGCGGTTAGAGAATAGTAAACTATGTAGGCTCGATATTACTAACATTCTAAATATTATATTTATTTGTGAGAACGATATTTGCTTAAAAAACGATATATATATATATATATATACAGGGTGAGTCTGGGAAGCCGCCCCCCCCTTTAACTTTTTTATTATCAGTAATAGAAAAAAATGGTTCATATGAAAGTTTTATTATTTTAAATATACTATTTGATGGCAGATGTAGATATTTTTTATAAAGTCAGGTTTACAAGATACGACTATCAACTTTTATTTTTTAAATAGCAACCTATAATTATTTTACTAAAATAAAAACCGCCATTTTTTTCTCTTTTCAACGGTGTATTAGTTTTTATTAATGTATCTGAAAAAAATCGAAAAAAATAAGAAAATTGAGAAATACTAGAAATAATTTTTATACAAATATTATAGGTGGCTATGTGAAAATAAACAAAATGTAACAGTGTTATACAACTTAACAAACTAAAGCAACAAATTCAGTAACAAAAACAACTTAAAACAAATTATTTTCACATAGCCACCTATAATATTTGTATAAAAATTATTTCTAGTATTTCTCAATTTTCTTATTTTTCTCGAATTTTTTCAGATACATTAATAAAAACTAATACACCGTTGAAAAGAGAAAAAATGGCGGTTTTTATTTTAGTAAAATAATTATAGGTTGCTATTTAAAAAATAAAAGTTGATAGTCGTATCTTGTAAACCTGACTTTATAAAAAATATCTACATCTGCCATCAAATAGTATATTTAAAATAATAAAACTTTCATATGAACCATTTTTTTCTATTACTCATAATAAAAAAGTTAAAGGGGGGGGGCGTCTTCCCAGACTCACCCTGTATATATATATATATATATATATATATATATATATATATATATATATATATATATATATATATTGCAAAACGAAATGAGATACTTTTATTGTTATACGTTTGTAACCTGTATTATCAACAGTACATTTGTTGCCACCCACTACGGATTTGTTTGTTGTCAAATTTTGTTTTATAAATAATATTGAATAATGACAGATAATTAAGGACATTTAAAATTGATTCTTTAGGTAATAATATTGTAATATAATACTTTGTTTATGTAATTAATGTAAATAAACATTCTTTAGTTCACTGAAAATTCAATTTGGTGTCAATTCTACACAAGATATCAAGAACGGAATTACATAGTCTTTAAACTGCGTTATTTTTATGTTAGAATATATATATTTGTATAATAAAGGAAGAAAGTATGTTATTTCCTCCCGCGGGTAACGTTTAATCATCACACAAGGGAAGAAACAATACCTTACTCCATAGAGGGTGTAAAATAAGTAAAAAATATTGATCTTATCTCCTGAAATAATCATTTAATCTAAATGATTATAAAAATAATTTGAGGGTTTATGATTGCGGATATTTTGGCACGATCAGATATTTTTTATCGACAGTCATTTTTTCACAATTACGGGGGACGACATTTTTTTAAAAATAGCATGCTATAATTTTGATTCCATTCATAAGAGTATTTTTTTCTCTATACAATCATATCAAAAAATAACAATATTTTATTTAAAAATAAAATGAGAAAAATCGTGTTGAATAAGTGCAATTTTACATATTTTAACTGGAAATGGATTTTAGTTGCCATAGTGATAAAATAAACAAAATCATAGAGATGACTATCATTCTCGCCATGATATTTTAATCTTTCAGAAAAACAAAAATTATAGATAATTTATATTTTTACTTCCTTGTACGAAGTAAAGGAAGTATTGTAATCGCGAAAATTTTCGGTTCTCAGATTACAACGGAAATAGGTGTTTTGGCCCTCCCTGAATCCATTTTGACTAATTTCGTCATGCCGTCTGTACGTACGTATGTACGTACGTACGTATCTCGCATAACTCAAAAACGGTAAACCGTAGAAAATTGAAACTTTATATTTAGGACTGTTATAACATCTAGTTGTGCACCTCCCTTTTTGGTCATTATACAACTACCGGAAGTGGTACTTTACTTGAAGCCTATAATAGATTTTCATGAAAAACTATTTTCAAATATAATGTAAAACTTTCCAAATTTGGTACATAAGACTACTATATCAATGGAAATAACATAATAGATTTTGGTTAAAATAGACTAACCGGAAGTGGCACATTACATGAAGCTGCTAACAGTTTTCCTTGAAAAAAATGGTATTATTTTAATTTTAGAAATGAATGCTGCAACTAAAAGTTTTAGAGAATTAAATTCTGCGTCTAGCACATTAAGAATTTTTAAATTAGCTTTTTGCATAAACGAGATATCTAAATTTAAATATTATATATTTTTTGATTTTTTTGTAAATTAAGTTTGCTATGGATTAGAACAAAAAATAAAAGATTTAATGTCAAATATGTGTAATTAAAAAAATATCTATAGTTTAATACGTGTACAAGGAAGTCATGTGGTGTCCACATCAGATATTTTATTATCAGAAAAGTGAGCAAATATGAAACTAACTGAATAAGATAAAATTTAAATGTATTAATTTATTACAAATATATAATAATAATATTTAATCGGAAACATAAAAATGTGAAGCAAAATATTTTCTATTGTTTCTTCATTAATTTCTGTAGGTCTACCAGGTCTTTAAATATCTCTTACACTTCCAGTATTTCTAATCTTTTCTAACATTTTGGACACTATAGATTGAGAAATTGATTCTCGATTAAGATAAATATCATTGTAATGATGGTGAACTTCTTCTTGATTTTGTGCTCGATCTCCATACCCAACCATCATTAATTTAGTTTTTTAATTCTTTCTTTTTCATTTAGTATCATTCTTACGTTTCTGACAATGGAAAATATGACTTAGGTATCTATCATTCTTGTCTCTGTGAATGAATAAAACGTCACGGCGACAATGCCAGCCGTCTCTATGATTTTTGTTTATTTTCTCAGTGTATATCTATGCCAACTAGTATCCATTTTTGATTTTTATCAGCTTTTTGTAATAAAGTATTATTATTTTTAATATGTTTTGTATAAAGAAGAAAATACTCTTTCGAATGGTATAAAAAAAACCATAGCATGCCATTTTAAAAGTATGTCATTTGCTTCACTGTGAAAAAATGACTATTGATAATTTGATCTTTCCAAAATATCCACAATCATATACTCTCGAAACTTTTTTTTAATTATTTAGATTAAATGATTATTTCAGGAGATACTATCACTATACCTTACTTATTTTATACACCCTGTATGTTTTCTTTTCTACGATCATACGTTCATGTTATTTATATAAAAAGTTTAAAATACTAACGATAAATAAATATAGTTATTTACGTTCACTCGGGAATATGCTTACTCGCTCAGTAAAGTATCACTTCCAGATCTTGTTACGTAGTAGTTATTTACGATATAAGTTCGGCAAATAAATTTTTCCGGTACGAGTACGTTCTTTCCGTACGAGACGACGAAGAAGTCAAGTCTGGATTTTCGCAATTATAATTAAATGTGAAATACTGTTTATTCTCTAGCAACATCACAATACAGTACCGTAATAGTTATTTATTTCATACTATACAGTAAAAAAATTTAATATAATTATCATTAAATGTTAAAAACTGTTTATTACCTAGCAGCTTAACTAATGTAAAGTCTCACTTTTCGGACAGAAATCTCTACTGTGAACAAGGAAAAAAAATATTCTTCATATTATTTGAGCTTTTTACTTCATTTTTCTTTATAAGTTACATATTCGTATGTACTATGTAAAATAAACTATTTAATAGCAGATTGAGAAAGCTGATAACCGTTTTTAATATTATCTAAAATTCTGTTTCAAATGAAAACAGAAGAACGAAATGAATAAATTTTGATGCTAATTAACATTATTTTTAACCCAGGTTAAAATAAACATGTTACGTGAATTGGATAGAGACTAAGAAATTAAATTTTAAAAATGGTATTAGCGTTAATTCGCCTTATGAATCTGCCTGTTGAGCATATTCTGCACTGATTCTGTTCAATATTAACGCCTGTTAAAATTTTTAACCAATGAAAAATCATATGTAACAACTGTTATTTTCATTTTCTGTTTATTATAGTTTATTGTACAGTTTATTGTTATTAGATGAAAAATTTTTAAAATAAATTACACAATACGCCCATGTGAGACATTATTCATATATATCTGGAGTTTATTTTAATGTGAAACATGGAAATTGCCATTTCGAATTTGATAGCAATGTGTCAGAACGTTCATATCAAAATTAAACATAGAAAACAACATATTTTGATTCAACTATTTTATTGAATAATTATATGAAATACTAATAATTGTAATTGGGGTATGTAGGTCAGTGGTATCGAGTGGGCCTGTGGATCTGAGAATCCGGGTTCAATTCCCACAGCCACCAAACAATTTTCACCAGATTAAAACTACTCCTGTGGTTTCCCATTCACTAACATCTTTGAGGGTCGTGATTTGACGGCTGGTAATCGCACTTCACACGAAAAATATATCACTTATCGAGATCTGCTGTGCCGCACTCAGTAAAAAGTAAAAGGCGTGATGATATATTTATTTTTATTTGTAATAATTATTTTAAATCCCTTCCAAACTTTGTCCCAATCTGTTATAAAACTCAATTATAAAATTAGATATTCAGACAGCTGTAATACTACCAGACACGTTTTAATAGGATTTGTAATATTTCTAAATTTTGAATGTTGCTAATGAATATTACAAATTCGCATTAGAAATGCAATGCTGCTAAATCGATAGACCAGCAAGCCATTTTATTATTTTACCGTTCAGTTTAAAAAGATAATAAATATTTGAACATTTTTTTTCAATTCTATATATTATTTACAGCTAGCAAATTCTTAATTACAATGCGACAGTAATTAATACTAATGTTAGCTTGACAACCTATGTTTCATTTTAAAATAAACACTTTGATAAATTGGTGTCAAATTCGTAACCATGGATATAGCAAATTCCATGTTTCATGTTTAAATAAACTCACGGTACCTCAACAATATCATGAATAAAATTACAATTTCATATTAGAATGATCTAAAATTCAAGTATTTTTGAAGCATTTTTAATTTGACTCGTGTGGTAGCATTGATTTACATTTTCTGTATAACGTGCTGTCACTGATAGTAAATATCGCTTCCGTTTGTTTCGTATTTTGACATTTTGATATTAACTATAAATGTTGTACATAAAACGTTTTAATTTTTCATGACGTTTGACATGGCGCCACTTCATTGGTTAGTCACGAAAACAGTACTATAATTCGAGTGCGCTAAGAATGCAATATTTGTATCATAGTGTATTTCCATTACTAACAGTTTAAACGTTCCCCTCCACTTGCATCTTTGGAGGCCATGATTTTACGGCCGGTAACCGTACTTCACGCGAAAAAAATTAACACTTACCAAAACCTGCTACGGCAAAGTGCCACACCCAGCAATGGGTACAGGGTATGATGATATATTTATTATTTATTTATTTACTATTTTTCTATAGACCATTTACTGTAGTATTTTCAATTTTCACCAATTTAAATCTACCCCTGTGGCTCTCCCTCCACTAATATATTTGGGGGCCCTGATTTGACGGCTGGTAACCACACTTCACGTGGAAAAAATATATCATTTACCGAGATCTGTTAGGCAGAGTGCCACACCCAGTTATGGGTAAAAGGCGTGATGATATATTTATTTTAGAGATGGGCGAATATCATCCGCGAATAGTCGAATGCCGCGAATATTGACATTATTCGATATTCGATATTTTCGAATATTAACGTCAGTATAGCGAACATTCGAATACCTCGAATATCGCGCCATATGTTGACCTCAATTTTTGACTATGTTTTTCTTTATCATTTGTACATAAACTTAAAGCTATTACAATACTTTGAAGTAATTAATAACAAAGATATTTTGTTTCAAAACCATGAAGACATACCATATTTCAAATTTGTTTTTCGCCAACATCAGCCCGTACGTTTCACCTTAAATTTGAAGTTTTCGTCTTTTTCTTTTTTGTTTGTACTTTTTGTTTTAATTTTATTTTATCTAAACAATTTCATTCAAATAATGAAAAGGACATAATTAAATAATTATTAATAATTTTAGGAGTATGCGAATATTCGAGTACCTCGAATATTCGAGATCTGATTAATATTCGTATTCGATATTCGAATTCGAGAAATTTGATATTCGCCCATCTCTAATTTATTTATTTTATTTAGTGTAGTAGTTACATGATCCAAGAATTTAATTTTAAGATTTTAAATTTTGAAAGATGTTTAAAAAGATCATGTTCTTCGTCGTTTTCCGTACTTGCACTGTCTAATTTGAATTTTCTTGTTGACAGACATCTCCGTTGATCCTAAAGAAGAATCTTCTGATGGCATTTTATCTCTTCGTCCTACAGACATTTTGTGCTTCTTACATGAGATCGGTTAAGAATGCTTCAGAGCAGTCTTCAAAGGTAAGTTAATAATTCTCCTTTTATGCTCGGTTACGTCGGGGCCGCCGATCATTGTTTGGACTCCATACCTCGGAAATGTCTGCGTATGAAATTTCAAATCTTAAAAGTTAAAAATATTGGCTGGTAGCACAAACTCTATTTTTGAGTGTTCTAAGAGCACGGTTTTAACATGTTAGAGATAGCTAAAACACCCAAATACACTGCTCTTAAAACATGCAAAAACAGAGCGGGTGCTACCAGCCATTATTTTTATTTTATTTATGTTACGCTGTACAACAGGAATTTAATCCTAATTACAGTGCAGGATCCGAACTCATCCTCGCAGTATGGTAGTTCATATAATTTTTAGCTTGAGTGAGATTCGAACTCAAGATCTCCGGATTCGAATTTAGTAACGCTATTTACACAATCGTACTGCCTGAATCAACATTTTAATTATATGTAATTAAATACGTTAATCATTACTTTAATTATTTGTAAATTTTCGCGACAAATATGAAATGGGGAATTATAAAGTTTTCATATTTGAAATTCAGGCAAAAATTAGTACGCGTCCTTTTACAAGTGAACAAACAGTACTAGAATTCACCAGTAACGAGTCCTTAAATTTGCTTTAGTTGTATTTATTTAATTTGCCAGTTACTCACTTATATTAAAAAAATATATATTAAATAAACACTTGGCAAAGTCTCACAAAATTCAGCCTCCAAGTCGACTTATCAAGTCTTCGTCAGAGGCTGGCTAGCACAGTTAGTAACCATAGACGCGTTTCGCTCTTATTAGAGCTCATCAGTATGGTATAACTCACTTCTTCACCTAGAACAAAGTTCACGTGAAGAAGTGAGTTATACCATACTGATGAGCTCTAATAAAAGCGAAACGCGTCTATGGTTACTAACTGTGCTGGCCAGCCTCTGACGATGCCCTCATAAGGTGACTTGGAGGCTGAATTTTGTGAAACTTTGCCAAGTGTTTATTTAATATTTTTTATTAAACCTAGTTTCACCAAGTGTATGGATGACAATTAATTTTGTCTTTGTTGTTATTTAAATCACTTATATTAATTGAGTTAAAACCACGTGATTAACTGAAATGAACAAATTGATTGACCTAGAAAGATAAATTACTTTCAGTAAATATAATAGAGGGTGTAAAGTACAGAGTACTTCATACATCATTAATATAAATATTGCAATTGTTATCTCCAATCTAGAAACTATCTTATAGTCCCTACTCCTAGCAACCCTTATGTATAAATATTCATGGTAAATTCCAAACAAGCTTGTCTCCGTTCCATTAAGGGTTTTAATTATCACCTCGATCCTCATTCTCTCACACTTATCAATTATTACTCACGCTCGCTTAATTTCGCGTCTTATCAAAGATGGCCACGACCACGACAGCAGCGTCGCTACACGTTGAGAACGCTAATTATCTGACCTTCATTAACGGCGAATTTGAATTCTGTTAATTTGTAAACAGCAGCGCCCTACGACTACAATTAGCCGTGCTAGAGTTACAGGAGGGTTGGGGTGTAGAAAGGGATGAAGACAAGTGAACAATGCTCCTGGGAAATTATGCGAAACAGCCCTGTGTTTAAGTTTTAAGTTTGGCCACGCTGACCTTCTTCAAGGAGTTAGATTTACTTTGTGTTTACATGGATTTAGTGGATAGGGATACAGATATTATTATATAGTTTTACTTCAAAATAATCATTTTTTTTCACTACCGAAATAAATTTGCATTATTAATATAATTTATATTTTCACATATATCAGGCTGCTCTGTCAATCATATATTTACGTCACCTTATCCTATAACAAATTTCAGTGAAATGCAGTAACGCTTATTATGGCTATTTCATTCCATCGGTTTGCCATATAAAAATTAATCGTGAGTTTATTTTACAGATTTAGTACGTCAAATAATGCAATCTAATAATTTTTATTTCAATTAAATGATAGTGACCAAGCTGGCAAATTACAAAGCAATTATTGAAAAATAAAATAAAACAATCTTAAAATATTTAAAAATTTAAGTTTATGTGATAAAATGAAATACATATTATGGAATTGCGTACTTTATTTATACATTATTATGTAGTATTTAACATTCTAATTTAATAATTAGTATACTAACTATCGAATCGGTGGTACTATTTTTTTTAAATAAGCCATCCTTAATTTTGCAAATTTTAAAATATGATCAGTACTTCACATAATATTGTTGAATAATGTACTATTATCTACGACTGCGTCATAACAGCCTACTTAGATCCCTCAGTACAGTACTTAATGAAAATTATTATAATATTTATAAACAACCTATTACTATAGTATATATATAATACAAGAAGTATGGAACAGTACTCATTTCGCATGAGGGTTTTGAAATGAACATTCCATACGAGTTTTATGAACACGATATTATTACCCTGTTAATTTATATTTTAATAATGAGTTTGTACCTGTCATTATTTCCTTGACAAACATTGTAATCAAAATTGTACTTCAATATTTTTCATTTAACTTATACATAAATTTAAGCGTTGCAACCAGCTATTAAATTTTTAAGAGCATCTTCAAATTTAAGTGACATTAATGTGCTTTTCAAATTATTTCACTCTTAACATTTTTATTCCCCAATTAGAGTTATTAAAAATTGAATAAAATCATTAAACCATTATTTATTAATGTTTTTTGGATAGATTTATAGGTCCCAGGATCAAATAATAAGTCTGCTTACTTCATAATAAATCCAGCTTTACTTTGTAGCAATGTTTTTGGCACAGTTACATAATAGCTATTATAAAACTAGTAAGGAAATATAGGTTATTACCTTACGCATGTGAAATTTGCAGAATGAGGCGTAGCCAAGTTATGTAAACACATAAGGTAATAACCTTATTTCGTTACTAGTTTCATACAATATTTTTTCTACTTCCGTTCTAATAAATACGAAAGAGCGTTTTTGAAATTATGAAATTTTGACATATTAATGACAGTTATAAATTCAAAAAATAAAAGAATAAAACATCAGAATTCGTCTACCAAGATATCTTAATTTTTTTGTGTTTCTATGTTACCTCATTATTTCACTAGTTAAATATAATTTGGACATTATTTTATGTTGTTGACTCATTAATTGCGTACAAAAAATCACAGAAAATTACGTTTCAAGGATCGAACATATTAACCAATCTAAAAAATTACTGTATGTGTAAAGTTATGAAATATTTTTAAGTTTATAAAGCCGTCAAATAATTTTTAAAAAACATTTAACGTATATTCTATTTTTAAAAAACAGTGTTGGAAACTTTTAATCTATAACTTTTTCGAGATATTTATTGCACAGTGAATAGAAGCAGTGAACAGTAATGTAAAATATAGATTTTGGCTTTTGGTTGAACATGAACTAAACCTAGATTCCAAAGCAAAAGCAGAGCAAAGCAGAAAGGAAAACTGCCCGAAGGTTTAGCACTTCAGCGGAATATTCTAGAAGGTTAAAGGTTGTGGAGTGTCTGGTTTGAAGCGGGTCTGATGTAGTTTTGGCGTATTATATTAATAATATAATTAGTCTGGAAATAATTCTTTACGCGTCATTAGCAGGACCAACTACATTGATTAATTTAGTTGACACTCCTAGTTTGACATTGGTGATATTAATTTAATTCTAATTTATATTGTATACACACCTACCCATTTATACATTACTGTGTATCGATGAATTAAATCAAATATTAATATAAAACAATATTTGATAAAATCTCGCTGCAGTGGCGAACTCGAAAGTTAAAAGAAGAAAAGAGAATTGTAATTTATAATTAAAAACTGTGTTATATATTTTTAAATGGCAAACATTTTGTTATGATAACTATTTCATTTACATAATTGTATATAATTTTGTAATATTTAAATTATCATTTTAATGAAATATCTGCTCGCAAATATTATTGTCTGGACAATTACTGTATATTTAACAAAATTTGCAGACATAGTTAAATTCATTAAAATTTTATTTGGAATTAATTATAAAGTTCTGAAACTGAAGGGTTATTTAATATGTTAACAAATATTTAAATTAACACCGCTGCACTGATAAATGTAATTGCAATATCCGAAATGTGTGATTTCGTGTACTAATAAAATTTCACTCAAACTTCATCTACTTTCATTATCTCTTTGATGCAAGTTCGTTTATTCCATCCACTTGAAATCTTTCGTTCTTGCAAGAAACCTTCAATTATTTTGATCCATTTATTCTATTTTATATATAACTTCAATTTATTTTTATTAATTTGTAAAATAAATAAATATATCATCACAACTTCTCATAACTGAGTGAGGCACTCTACTGTAGCAGATCGCGGTAGATAATATACTTATGCGCATGAAGTGCAGTTTCCAGCATTCAAATTATGCCCCCAAAGATGTTACTGGTAAGGAAACCACAGGAGTAATTTTATAAATAAATAAAATAAATATATCATCACGCCTTTTACCCATTACTGGGTGTGGCACTATGCCGTAGCAGATCTCGGTAAGTGATATATTTCGTCACGTGAAGTGCGGTTACCAGCTGTTATATCATGGCTTTCAAAGATGTTAGTGGAAGGAGAGCCACAGGGGTAGATTTATTTTGGTGAAAATTGTTCTCAAGATCCACAGGCCGACTCGATACCACTGAGGCATCTACCCCATATGTATTTAAATGTGCAACTTTAATTTTCTTTTTCTATGGCCAGTAATTAATATATTTATTATAAAAAATGATTGTTAAAAATGGTATTAAAACGTAAAAAATATTACTTTAGAATTATTTTTTTAATGAAATAAATGTAATTGGTTAAAATATAATTATTTTGGTGGTCGGTTAACGCCATACCGTCTAAATGTTATAATTATTAATAAAATTCAAAATCATGAATTTGAAATTAATTATCTGTCACAATTGACAAATTATCCGTCATAAATGGCAATGAAAAATGTCACCAATTGTAGTTATCTATCTTTGTTTTTCATGGCAAGGTTTGAAGCCATTTTTTAATCACCCTTTATTTGTGTTTCTTGATAAATAATGTAGTTCACTACCCATGACCATGTGGAATAATTTATTATTGACAAGCATATCGAAGTTACCATGACAACACATCTTAAGTCTGACAGTCATGTCATATAACCTCTAAAAATAATTATTTGAGTCAAACTTATTTCGACCTAAACATATAGTATTGACCTCGCCTATAACGGCATCTTTGGGGGCCGTGATTTGTCGGCTGGTAACCGCACTTCACGAGTAGAATTATATCACTTACGGAGATCTGCTTCGGCAGAATGCCACACTCAGTAATGGATAAAAGGCGTGATGATATATTTATTTATTTATTTTACAACACTTGTTTACGGTTCGTGTTTGCAAACTTTACCTTCATGAATAATAGCTAACTTTATACGCTGTTTGATTAATATATTATTTTTTATCTAATGTCACTGAATAAAAATATTAACATTCAGTTACAGAATACGACCATTATGTGATTATTTCAATGGTATAATTTTATAATGATTTATAAAAAAGAATCATACCGTTTTTTTCTCCGAAATTTGAAGTATAAAAAGTGAAACAAGCTAAATAAGTAAACAAGCAACGAACAAAAACGAAGCATTTATTAGTAGTTTCATACAATAATTCAAAGCTAGTCGGGCGTTTTTCTTCCAATTTCGGCGCTTAGGCGTGGTCACCGACATCTTGACCATTCCTAACCCGGTTATTCTCCGATGACCGCGTGAGATACAACCGGTCAGGGAAATCTTGCAAAAAGCGTGGACGCCACGCGGTCCACAGCCGCTAACCGCGGTTATTTATGGAATTGCAAATCTGCTTGGAAGGAGCAGAAGATATATCGCAGAATTATCTGGAGAACGTAGGAATCTCGGCTTGCTGGGCCGCTTCTTCCATAACGCGATGCTCTTACATAACCTATAAGCTTCACAAAGCGCGGTGTGAGACATAGATGAGCTTTGCCACTTTTCACTAATTAATTTTATTCTTTTTTTTTCAAGCTCAAAGATCAGAAAAGTTTGTTATGTTCTACTTTTATAATAGAATAAGGCTTTGGTATCATTGCTCATTTGACAATGACATTTATATTAAGACTTCGTACCAGAGACGATTAAAGTTTCAAAAATGCTATTACTATTTAATATATTTGAATTTTTAATGCCAGAGCATTGCGATCTTTATTTAACTCTCTCTTGCACATCAAGTCTATTCAAATTTTTGCTACTTTTATTGTATTCTGTCTTCGTCTAACTGACAGCTAATTATGGTTTGTTTACGTCGTTATTTACAGAATTAATAAGTATATTTTAAATTGATATCTAATATATTATTATTATTTATTTAACGAATATGTTTCATAGGTACATGATTATTTACTTTGGTCAGGTTTACATAAATCAATAAAATAAAAGTTAAGCTGCATATTTATAAACATTTTTAATTATTTGTCATGAAAGTTATTTAAATTATTTTATATATTTTTCTAATACCCAGTTTTTCTATCTCCGGTTAAAGTTCCGAACTATTAGCGGTATAAATACTAGTAAAAAATATCTCATCGTAATTATAGCACAAATAATAATACTCGTAATTATACTAAATGCCATTTTTAATGCAATATTTTTTCAATTAACTTGCTGATAGTTATCGGTACCTTCATTCGGAGTTGGAAAAACTGGCTTTTAATGATAAAATAGATTATTTATAGGACTAACAATAACTTCACAAAATTTTTGATAAATCATTACAGCTAATTAATAACAATTCAATTTTAATGAAGTTTCAAAAATATAAAAATAGTTAAAGACTCTATATGACCAAGTATGTATTTCTATCAAGTAATATTTTAGTTTAGTATAAGGGCTTAGTGGTATCGAATTGGATGGTGGATTTGATAATCTAGGTTCGATTTCCACAGCCGACAAACAATGTTCACCACATTAAAATTACTTCTAGTAACATCTTTGGCGGTCGTGATTTGACAGCTGATAACCACATTTCATATCATTTACCTGAGATCTGCTACGGTAGAGTGCTACACTGAATAATGGGCAAAAGACGTGGTGATACATTTATTTTTTATTTATGAATATAAAGATAGAAACTATAATAAGGATAATGAATGTTTATTATTTTAGTAAAACCTAAAATGATATTTAAATATATAATAAATGTTTATTTAACGCTAAATATACAACAATAAATTATGCTCTGAAACTAAAACATGAAAAATTGTTATAATTGCTATATTAATAATAATAAGTTAGTCTGTTAAAAACTTAGTTTTAGTTTAGTAATAACCATTAAATTTAATTAAACATAACAATGAACATAACCACAACAATAAACACAACTTGCAAATTGTCATCCTCAGCCGCTGCGGAATATCTAAATTTCTAATGACATATTAACAGTAATAACATATTTAGCTTAGATACAAGTTGTCAACTAATTTGACAAGTTAATAACACATCTGCCATTGGATTTAATATTCAGTTGCAAATTCATAGACATGCGTTCTAGTATTATTTGTTCTTCGCGTATTGCAAAAGACATAATCTCAAATTGCGCGACATATATTATCGACACTAAAATCTTTACTCTCAATAAACATACACAAAATTACAAACTATGGATTAAACATTTTAACGATCGTTATTATCATTCACTTTTAGTCTTTAAGTAGTTGTTCCATCTCTGCATAGGTTTCCCATAATATTTTAATTTATTTTTAAAATAATACTGTAATATTTTTTCATATATAAAAGTACTCGTACTATGTTTCACGTAAAAATATTAAATTGGAAGGTAAGATAAATATTTTGGAAAGATGAGATGACGTCATAATAAAATATTCTACTCTCATATTGACCGGCTTGAATGTTGTGTAAAATCGAGAAAAGTTTTAAGCATCAGTGAACGGTCAATAAACGTGAACAAAGAAAATCAAATTTGCGATTATTCGTCCATATTGAGACATAATCGAAGTGTGGAGCATCAAAATAGACATCGGGGATTATAGAAATCGCAAAAACTATATCGTCCAACGTCTTCAACGATAAATAGTGACGAAAATGTTATTCTTCGAGTGGGTTATAGCCCCCAAGTTGTTGTTTTACTGTTCAACTGTTCCTGCGGTAAAACGGTCCGTCCCAAGTGCGTTTTTTATAAATGGACACCCGATAAAAGTTTCTCGTGTTATTTCTTCTTCTCCTCGACGAAAAGGAAAGTTTAATAAAACTGAGGATCACAATGAAATGGTAAATAAAAAAGTTTTTCATTCTTCAGTTATTTTATTGCTTATACAAATATTTGAAAACTCGATGTTGAATGTACGAGCTGCGGGCATAGGTATTCCTGAGTTGAGTTAATATTAGTTTTTTTTTTGCGCTACATAAAATGTCATGATACGTTTATATTTTGAACAACTACACGGTTTAATTTCAATTTTTTTTTGTTTTAAAAAAAAATTGGAACATGTTAATAATGTTAAATTTAAAAACATATTTAGATTATTGTTTATTTACTAACAATTTATATTTTCAAATATACGCTCCTGACAAAAAGTATTGAATTCGTAAATGTTTATTAATTAAAAGCATTTTGTAATGTACATTTACCGTATTTCAAAATAATTCTGAAATCGATTGAATAAAATCAGGGTTCGAAGATATATATCGATCCATATATATCATGATATTTATTTTGATATATATCGTCATATTTTTGCAATGATATATATATATATCCATTATATAAAAATATGAAATAGTCTATAATAAATATAGTATACATCTCATTATTACTTTCATTAATTCTGATAAAATTATATTCTAAAGATAATTCTTACTTTACTAGCTTTTCACTAACTTCACATCAACGACATTAATCCAAATTGTGTGCCATTTGTGATGTCATTAACGGCAAAGTATGAACCATTTCCAAAATTTAAATTTGGTACTCATTTTAGAAATACAAATCCTTTAATATGGTGGAAAAGTGTAACTATCAATGAGTCAGAGTGGCCAAATAAAAGTACATTTATTGAACTATGTGAACAGTTACACACTGCTGTAACAGCCACAGCAGGGCTGGAACGATATTTCTCCACTCTTGGCATTGTCCAATCTCAATTACGTAATCGTGTCGGTAACGACAAAACCGGTAAATTAGTTTTTATGTTTAAATATTTAAACCAAAAAGAAACTAACAAAAAAAACTAATTTAGATTGGATTTGGCCAAGTGAGTCTCTATCTGCGACGCTATGTTCAGGAAGTTCATCAGAAGATGATGATTTGCGCCTATCTAGGATATAGGATTATTTAAATATTCTTACTATTCTTAGTACTATATAATATTTGTGTATCCATTCAAAGTATATTTACTTTTTTTCATTACTTATGTTAAAAAATCAAAGGAAATAATTAAAAATATTAAATTGTTTAAAATTGTATGAAAATTTGTTTATAAGTCAATTCGGACACGGGGAATTCAACGCCGTTGAGCGCATTTCCATATCTTGTTTACTTTTTGAGATATAGCCTCCGGAAAAGTGAAATTTTTCGAATTTCTCAGTTTTTCTACTTTGCCGAGGCTATATCTCAAAAAGTAAATGTGATATGAAAACGCGCTCAACGGCATTAATTTTCTCGTGCCTCAGTTAACTTATAAACATAGTTTCAGCGATTTTTATTTTTTTTCAATTTTCCACCAAAAAAATCGCAAAAAGCGGTTTTTTAACATTTTTTCGAAAACCAGAAGTCATATGCATTTGAAGATTGCACCACTGGATTCAGTGGGTCAAAATACATATGTATGTAAATTTTCGTTTTAATAATCCTACGATTAAGGATTTTTGGGAAAATTGAATTAAAATCTGAAAAAACCAAAGGGGTACCCCTTAGGAAATAATTAAAAATATTAAATTGCTTAAAACTGTATGAAAATTTGCTTATAAGTCAAGTCGGACACGGGGAATTCAACGCCGTTGAGCGCATTTCCATATCTTGTTTACTTTTTGAGATATAGCCTCCGGAAAAGTGAAATTTTTCGAATATTTCAGTTTTTCTACTTTGCCGAGGCTATATCTCAAAAAGTAAATGTGATATGAAAACGCGCTCAACGGCATTAATTTTCTCGTGCCTCAGTTAACTTATAAACATAGTTTCAGCGATTTTTATTTTTTTTCAATTTTCCACCAAAAAAATCGCAAAAAGCGGTTTTTTAACATTTTTTCGAAAACCAGAAATCATATGCATTTGAAGATTGCACCACTGGATTCAGTGGGTCAAAATACATATGTATGTAAATTTTCGTTTTAATAATCCTACGATTAAAGATTTTTGGGAAAATTGAATTAAAATCTGAAAAAACCAAAGGGGTACCCCTTAGAAAATAATTAAAAATATTAAATTGCTTAAAACTGTATGAAAATTTGCTTATAAGTCAATTCGGACACGGGGAATTCAACGCCGTTGAGCGCATTTCCATATCTTGTTTACTTTTTGAGATATAGCCTCCGGAAAAGTGAAATTTTTCGAATATTTCAGTTTTTCTACTTTGCCGAGGCTATATCTCAAAAAGTAAATGTGATATGAAAACGCGCTCAACGGCATTAATTTTCTCGTGCTTCAGTTAACTTATAAACAGGGTTCGAAGATATATATCCATTATATAAAAATATCAAATAGTCTATAATAAATACAGTATACCTCTCATTATAACTTTCATTAATTCTGTTAAAATTATATTCTAAAGATAATTCTTACTTGACTAGCTTTTGACTAACTTCACATCAACGACATAAATCCAAATTGTGTGCCATTTGTGATGTTACTAACGGCAAAGTCTGAACCATTTCCAAAATTTTAATTTGGTACTCATTTTAGAAATACAAATCCTTTAATTTGGTGGAAAAGTGTAACTATTCATTGATAAGTATGCAATGTTATTTTCCCTATGTTTAGTTTTAAAATAAACGCTCTAATGTATTGCTGTCAAACTTTTTAACTGTAACTATGGTAATGATATATCCCTATGTTTACTGATAAGAAAAACTCCCGGTATATATTATGATAAGCAGGAGAAGTAATCTTTGTATTATTGTTGTTTTGAGTTCCGTTTGCATTAATAGTGTTATATTATCATTGTGTTTCATTTTCATTTTCTTGAATGTTTTGACAAGTCAGTATGGTATTATTACTGTACAGAATATAGTTTTTGCTTACCAGTCTACTTTTGTTCATGTAAACATAGGTTTGGTATCCTGAAACCGGTAAAGTAAATGAACATATGTTACAATGGCCAATTATAACATTTGTTTTTCAATGTACAATGATTTTTTGTAGAAACAAAATAAATAGCGTATGTATTGTACTAGAAACAAATATAATAACGTAATTGTGAAACCATCTGACATGATCTATATTCAATTCTCGCATGACTAAAAAAAAATACTCATAACGAATATAACAGAATTGGATGCTGCAGCCATTAACATTTTCTTTTAACTTAAAACAGGAGTATTATTCTGTATCAATATTCTATTGAAATACGAGTATCAAAAAAAGAAAAACAGCAACATTCAAAACATTTTAATATGTCATCTTGTTATCCGATGAATATATTACCAAAGTAACGTCATTTCCGGTATAAGGTATCATCTTTCCGAAGAAAACAAACAAAGATTAACATAATACATACGACACAAAAATATATCTTTTACGAAATTTGTTATCATTATTAAGTCATTACCGAGCCCGAACTCTTCTTCAATTACAGACGGATGGCGGATGGCGGATGGCGGATGGCTTGAGTCTCTAACGATGTGCCTCGTAAATTTTCAACAAAATTATGCGCATTTTAAATTTAAAAGAGAGAGTTTTTCATACTGTCTTCAGTGTAATTCACCGCGGAGAAGTACTGCATGAATTTCTGCCCGAACTCGCAGTTTAGTGTCGTAAAAAACTCTATTTATGGAAGTTTATTCTTTAGGGAACATTTTCTTTTATTTGCCACAGATTTAAAGTTTCTTAATTGTCAAATGTTTTCTTTTACATCGCTGTCATTGATGTGCTAAATAATTATTATTACTTCCTTGTACGAAGTAAAGGAAATATTGTAATCGCAAAAATTTTCGGTTCTCAGATTTCAGTGGAAATACGCATTTTGGCTATCCCTGAATCCATTTTGATTAATTTCATCGTTACGTCTGTACGAACGTACGTATGTATCTCGCATAACTAAAAACGGTAAGCCGTAGAAAGTTAAAATTTTGTATTTAGGAGTGTTATAATATCTAGTTGTGCACATCCCTTTTTGGTCATTATATAACTTCCGGAAGTGGTACTTTACTTGAAGCCTATAATATATTTTAATGAAAACTATATCAAAATATAATCCAAAACTTTTCAAATTTGGTATATAAGACTACTATATCAATGGGAATAACATAATAGATTTTGGTTAAAAAGGACTAACCGAAAGTGATCCATTACATGAAGGTGCTAAAAGTTTTTCTTGAAAAAAATTGAATTATTCTGATTTTAGAAATAAATGTTGCAAATAAAAGTTTTAGAGAATTAAATTCTGCATCTAGCACATTAAGAATTATTTAATTAGTCTTTTGTATAAGCGAGATATGTAAATTTAAAAATTATATATTTTTTGTTTTTTTTAATTAAGTTTGCTATGGATTAGAACAAAAATTAAGAACTAAATTAAAAATTTAATATCAGATATGTGCAATTAAAAAAATATCTATAGTTTAATACGCGTACAAGGACGTCATGTGGTTTCCACATCAGATTTTTTTTCTTAGCAGATTACAATTTTATGATCATAATAAAAACAAAATGTATAATTCAATATTTTTATATAAAGGATATTCATACCTATACATTTCAAAATTGATCCTTTAATTAAAAAAAGACGAATATGTATATGATCGTATTTAATTCTCATTAGCTGTAATGATCTTTAAATTAATTTAAATCATTTACAAAATAATGTGTCACTGCAATGCTTATAAATAATGTTATATGTTGACATGTATATAAAGTTACAATGTTACAATTTAAAGGAGCAGTTAAATAAATTACATCTGGACGAGTGTAGACTCTTGTGACATCAAAATGTATTTCATACCTGAAATTGTACAGAAAGCTCTTTTATTACAAAGGAGAGTTAATTACTTTCTGCGCTGAAATGTAAAATTAGTTTATTATATGTTTTAACTATTTCCTGTTCACTGTGTACACTTAATTAAATAAATTAAAACATTTAGAAATTAGGTTTATCGAGATTTCTGGTAACTATACTCGTATAATTAATATTGTTTATCTTCATTTTAATTTGTAATGTTTCACTAAATGAAACAAATGATAAATGAACTTACACATAGAGCACTATATTTATATTTCATTTAATTACGTATATCATACTCGTAAACGTTTATTTTTGTAATTTAATTACAAAATGTAATTATAACCAGGGTTCGTAAATATCATGATATTTATAATAAATATCAAAATATCTGATATATAGGATATATATCAGATAAATATCACTTTTTGGATATTTATTTTTTAATTTTAGTTTTTTTACACATTTAGAAAAACTGAAAAATTCGAAAAATTTCACTTTTCCGGAGGCTATATCTCAAAAACTAAACAAGATATGGAAATGCGCTCAACGGCGTTGAATTCCCTGTGTCCGAATTGACTTATAAGCAAATTTTCATACAATTTTAAGCAATTTAATATTTTTAATTATTTCCTAAGGTTTCCCTTTGGTTTTTTCAGATTTTAATTCAATTTTCCCAAAAATCCTTAATCGTAGGATTATTAAAACGAAAATTTACATACATATGTATTTTGACCCACTGAATCCAGTGGTGCAATCTTCAAATGCATATGACTTCTGGTTTTCGAGAAAATGTTAAACAACCGCTTTTTGCGATTTTTTTTGGCGGAAAAATGAAAAAAATGAAAATCGCTGAAACTATGTTTATAAGTTAACTGAAGCACGAGAAAATTAATGCCGTTGGGCGCGTTTTCATATCACATTTAGTTTTCGAGATATAGCCTCGGAAAAGTAGAAAAACTGAAAAATTCGATAAAATTCAATTTTCCGGAGGCTATATCTCAAAAACTAAACAAGATATGGAAATGCGCTCAACGGCGTTGAATTCCCCGAGTCCGAATTGACTTATAAGCAAATTTTCATACAATTTTAAGCAATTTAATATTTTTAATTATTTCCTAAGGGGTACCCCTTTGGTTTTTTCAGATTTTAATTCAATTTTCCCAAAAATCCTTAATCGTAGGATTATTAAATCGAAAATTTACATACATATGTATTTTGACCCACTGAATCCAGTGGTGCAATCTTCAAATGCATATGACTTCTGGTTTTCGAGAAAATGTTAAAAAACCGCTTTTTGCGATTTTTTGGCGGAAAATTGAAAAAAAATAAAAATCGCTGAAACTATGTTTATAAGTTAACTGAAGCACGAGAAAATTAATGCCGTTGACCGCGTTTTCATATCACATTCAGTTTTCGAGATATAGCCTCGTAAAAGTAGAAAAACTGAAAAATTCGAAAAATTTCAATTTTCCGGAGGCTTTATCTCAAAAACTAAACAAGATATGGAAATGCGCTCAACGGCGTTAAATTCCCCGAGTCCGAATTGACTTATAAGCAAATTTGAGGCTATATCTCAAAAACTATTTGATATTTTTATATAATGGATATATATCATTGCAAAAATATGACGATATATATCAAAATAAATATCATGATATATATCGATCGATATATATCTTCGAACCCTGATTATAACTTAATAAATGAGTAGATGTGTGCATCGTCACAAATAAATATGATAAACAAAATACTTTATTTATGTTGAAGTTATACAAATTTTTATAATTTATATGTTAGCATTCATGAAATAGTGTTTTTTTACTATTGAAAAAGTTTAAATAATAGTGTCATATTGAAGAGGTTAAAAAAAAGTATATTAAAGAACAAGTTTTAGAAAACGAGTCGAGTCTTAGGCGAGATTTCTAAAATGCAAGTGCGATAAAAGTCTTATAAAATGAGTTATTTATACGATATTTTCTATTTTGTGTCCTTTTAAATTGAAATTAAAAAAAACTGAATATTTTAAACCTAGTCAAGTTAGGGAAATTTGTGTATGAAACGTTGTGGTTGGTAAATGTTATTGACATTTATGCAATTATTCAGATTTAGAATTATATTGAAATTTTGATGTTCTCAACTTGATACGTTCAGTATATCACCTACTACTACCAACCGTCTAAAACTAAATGTTGCGTATCGTAATGAACGCTCTTTCGATACGCAACTGGGCTTTATAATGATTTTTTTATGAACGCAAAATAAAAAAAATATACATACACATACATACATACATAACATCACGCTATATCCCATTGAATGGGGTAGCACGAACCCGTCAACATTCTCATCCTGACACACGATACTCGATTCGACCACATTTACACTTCCTCCATACAAACTCTTTCTTTTCTCACAACCAAAATCCATCAACATGCAACAAACATTCATCCATTCGCTCCCGTACTCCAGTTTCGTAAATCTTCACTTACGCCCACTTCTCTAACAACGAATCTATAAGAAATGAAGGCAGCATCGCCTGCGCTTATTTGAAAATACATTTAACACAATTGCAGTTACACACTGTGTAGTAAAAACTGAAAATGAAGTAAAAAAGATGAGGAAGGAAGGGAGTAAAATATGTTTTGATACTTTTACGTTGCACCAACTGTATAAATAATCCCGCTTGTTCTATCTTAACTACAAAAATCTTATTGATTTCAATAAAAATGTCATATTTCAATGGATAAAGAGTATCGGAGAATCTCGTTCTTCCTAACGAAACCATTTATATTTTAAATCCCAAAAAGCAAAGTTCATTTCGCTAGTATCAAACAAAACTCTATAAAAGCCTGAAGCAAATTCATCCAAAGCAGTTTCATCAAATCTGCCCGGCATACGTGGACAATAAGTAAAATCGCCAGAGGCCAATAAAACATCTGCAGGATCTCAGTCGCCGCTGACCAAGATGGTTTCGAATAGCGACGTTGCCAGAGTCCTCATGCCGCAGGCGTTTAGCTCTCGCACTATTGCGAGAAGTTTCAATTTTTTATGCAAATAGCCAAAGTGTTTCGATAAATAATTCCCATGTCTGTTGCGAGTGTTTTTAATGCTATGATGAAAGTTTGGCAACTTGGACCAAGTTTGGCAACACTGTCAACAACTGCAAATAATTACGCAAAAAATCTGCATGCTTTGCGACCATTCGGATAGATGGAACTTGTGTCCTAGTTACCAACTACCCTGTTTGTTATTTATCTTTTGTTTCGAGGAAGGATTTCGTGAAGTTTTTTGATTTAATATTGTTTTGATGCAATCTTGACAGGAATTACTTTACTGGCAAGTTTAAAGCGCAAAGAGGGCAAATGTTTCTTATTTATTTCAAATCGATTGTTTCAACTTAAAACTGCAGTTTTATTGCCTTCACAAACATTTGACGTTTATCGCCTTTATTTGCAAATTCCTTATTTTCGACGCAAAACAAACCAATAAAAACGAATTTCTTCACTTTAACTCATTCAGAGTTTTATGAGATATTTCAAGCAATTTTTTGAATATATCATATGTCGTAAATAAATAGACACAGACGTTTGCAAGACGAAAAAAAAACAACAATTAATTATACTACAACTGTACAACTTATTTTACCATTTTAACGATACAAATTAGAAACTGTACCCATTAACACTCACAGAATAATTAGACAATCATTTTATTTAAATTTACTATATTTGCAAACATTATATTAATTTTATACTATTTATTGAAATATTTATAGTAAAATAAAAAACTGCAGGAACATTTCCAAATGCATAAATTGTAAATATATCTTTTTTTAGTGTATTTTTAGTAGAAATAAAAAAAAAATTATAAAATTTTCAAAACTGGAGAAACAATCTTCCAAATACTTCCCTGGAGACACATCAGAGCAAAACTAATAAGGTTCATGCCTCTTCCCATGTATGTCAAGTAAAAAAACATTTTGTTATAGTCTCTATGCAGACATCTATTAACAATGTAATAGTTCTTATTCTTCTCCAAGCAATTACGCAGTCAGCAACAAAAATGTAGTTTTGAGGCAACTAAGTCTTAGTTCTATTGAATGCTTTGGTCAAATGTATGCTAAGTAACTAGACACTAACGTATCTTTCATTACCAATATTTTCCTGACTAGGCATGCAAAGCAAAGTTTTCCTGAGTTTTAAAGGTCAGACAAATGTTTATTTTTCTGTCAGTGTCAAGTAAAATACTTTTTTAACTCTCGGACTATTTTCATTAAATTATTTTGATTTACGAAAAAAAACTGATTTCTGATGTTAAACGCTTATATCTCTATTTATTTGCGACATTCAGTATGTATAGAAATATTTTTTGTTAAGCATATCTTAAAGTCAATATAAAATATTTGTGTGCATACGCATAATATTTGTGAGTTTACCGAAGCGTTCCTGTTCATATCTGTTTATTTTTTCAGTTCTTATTTTCGCTCAGTTCGTTGAGCATGCGGTTTCAAGTTCGTATGCTAAAAATATATATCTTTTTTCGTTATTCAAACACAAAACCTATCAGAATATTTTGACAAATAAATAAACAAAACACAAACAACTATAAGAAAAATAAATAGGGTCAATATTACTTTTTATTAACTGGAAATATTAGTTTGCATCCTTCGGACGAATTTTAAAAGCAATTTAGTTCACAAAGATGTGGGTGGCAACCACCAATTCAGAAATGAATTGACTGCAAGAAACAATTTCAGGTGCAACTATTTCTTATTAACATAGTAAAGTAGTCATTATAATACGAATTACTTGTACATTTAATCATTCTAATTATAATAATGAGCAGTACTTCATTATTTTAATTACACAACACTGCACTACATAAGGTGTGATAAGATTAAATTAGAAATATGAACAATATTGTTTTAAATACCAAACATGAATGTTATTTTATTTGTATTGAAGTTATTAAATAAATATTAAGGTGGGCCATGCGCCTAATTGCGTCTAAAGTTGGCACCTGAATAACTATTATTTTTTATAATAAAATTTATTATTATTATAAATAATGAATGATAATATATTTGTAAAATAAATATTGAAAGCTTTGTAATAAGATTTTTTACAACCATGATAAAAAATAGGCTTTTTTGCATTTATTTCACATATGGAAAGTTGACATTTACCACCTATTCAAGTAGAAAGTACTACTTTTCTCACTCGTACGAAAATAGAATTTTTTGAATTGATCCAGAGATACATAAAAACTGTCTATATTTTCAAGCGAATTTCTAAATAGCTGTATAAAAAAATTATGTGTATACTACGAGCGGCAATAGACTACTTTCTGCTTTAGGTGCGCAAAAAACTATTGAAGTATAATAGATATCGATTTCAAATTTTCGATTCACCCGAAATATATTTTAAAATAAAATAAATAAATCATCACGCCTTTTACCCATTATTGGGTGTGGCACTCTGCCGGAGCAGATCTTGGTAAGTGATATATTTTTACGCGTGAAGTGCGGTTACCAGCCATTAAATCACGGCCCCCAAAGATGTAAATGGAGAGGGAACCACAGGGGTAGATTTAAAATGGTAAAAATTGTTTGTCAGCTGTGAGGATCGAACCAGGGTTCTTAAGATCGACAGGCTGACTCGATACCAATGAGCCACCTACCCCATATATATTTTAAATTAATGATCAGTACTGAAATTAAAAATGTGAATTTTAAAATAATTATAATACTTTCTCCATAAACACTATATGATTTTAATAAAACAAAAAATCAAGTACGTAGATAGATGAACAAGGCATATCGTGCGTATGTTGTCCTAGCCAGAGAAGCTGATGTGTCAGTCACGCTTTGCGCGTGACATTCACGTGTTAATTACGCGAATGCTCCGTTCTGGCACAAATTTATTATAGTAATTAGCGATGCATATTGCATGTGCTTGATGACAGTGACGGTTGCGCAGATGTCTTTCCGCAAACACATAGTGCATCTCGCGTACAACTCAATCCAATATTTCATGTTTCAATTAGCACTGAACCTATTAATAAGTACTTAATGGTTTACTGATTAATACTGCTTTTCAACAATAAATCTACGAGAATTTACTAGCACTAAAAGTTGAGGTTTTGTAGTTAGAACGTTCGCCTGACAAACAGAAGTTCTCAGTTTAAATCTCGCCACATGGAGAGTTTTCTGCAACATATAACCAAATATACGGCTGCGTCCTAATCTCCTAATAACTCGCATCCCACTGAAAGCTTAAAATTCGGTTCAAACTTGAGATTTATTTTCTATTGTTTAAAGTAGCTAATAATAAGAACACATTCACTGCTTGTGATATTAAAATCAGAGACTTAAACTCAATAATTTTGAGGTTCGGTTATGGTTAACGGTTTCTATGTTAGTTAAATTTCGTTTTATTATTGGTTATGGTTTTTTGAAAACATATGTTTTAGTTTCGATTTCAGTAATCGCACTCAAGCTAAATATTATATGAACTACTACACTGCGGCTCGGTGAGTGTGGACCCTGTACTGTAATTGGGATTAAATTGCTGTTGTACAGCGTAACATAAATAATAAATAATTAAAATTATATATTTTGATTTCGTTTCGGTTTCAGTATTTTGCGAAATAACTATATTAATATAAAAACTAATAAAATTTATGTTATGTTATGGTAGTGGTTGTGTTACATTCTTCTTCGTCTTCTTCCTGTTTTCAATTCAGGACGTTATTTATATTTTTAAATTTACGGTCTTATTTATTTATGTTACGCTGTACAACAGGAACTGATTTCCATTTACAGTACCTACATGTTCCGGACTCACCGAGCCGCAGTGTGGTAATTCATATAATTTTTAGCTTGACTGGGATTCGAACTTGAGATCTCCGGATTAGAATTCTGTTACGCTATCCACACCACCGTACTACCAGTAATCAAAATAATATCAGTTGGGTTAAGTTTTCGGTTACAGAATCAATTTGATTTGAATATCGGTTTTCGATTTCCATTTTTGAGACAAATATCAGTTTCAGCTTTTGGTTATTGTTTCATGAAAATATAAATATCACAACAGGTTTGGATACCTGATTAAAATAGGTTATTTGTTTTGTATACCACAGGAAAGTAAGACATTTCTTCCTGATAGTGTCGCTTCATTTCCCGAGCCGAAGGCATGAGAGAAAACACTTTCTTCACGTGGTATACATTTTTTTTCACTACTCTATTAAAAAGTTAAATTTTCAAATATAAATTAGAAATTTAAGTAAGACTGATTATGCTCTTGACAGATGTCACTTGAATGTCACTAATATCAAATCATATCATTGTTTTTCATTTGCCATGGAGTCCCTTTCCTAGAAAAGCAAGATTTACTTTCTTCCCTAAGGACAAAAACTATAACTTTCTTCTCTCAATTCAGGAAAGAAAATTTTAATTTCTGACCGGGCTATAAAAAATTCTATTATTAGTTATTATTTGAAAAAAAAATTAAGTGTTTGACAAATAAGTCAGTGCAATGGTTTGTGGTGCAATACAGACAGCGATTATTTTGTTTCCAATATTTACCAACAATCTGGTTGATTTGTAGTTACTTCATTCGTATCCGAAGATCCCGATCTCGAACCACACTGCGGCTCGGTGAGCCCGGACCTGTACTGTAATTGGAATTAAGTTCCTGTTTTACAATAAATAAATTAAGTGCGTTATAAAATATATTGAGTATTCAGTACTTGTATAAACTATTATGAAAATGAAGGTAAAATGCAGTAGCTATATTTTATCCACTTTAGGGACTTGTTATTATAAACTAACTCTGTACGCAGTTTAAACTTTGTATAATTTAGTACGAACTAATTTAATAAATAAAAATATGTTTTTGGTTTAAGTTCTAATTTATTTTATTAAAATATCGACGTTTCAATGCAATGAACGTACACCTTGAACAGAATTGTTAGCATAAATAAAGAACTAAAACATAAAACTTCGTTACTTGTTTGTTTTTGTTACTTCTCCTGGCGAAAGAGAGTGCACCGGAAGGTCGATATTTTAATTAAATAAATCTGAACTTACACCAAAACGTTTTCATTGTGTTAACAGTTAGTATGATTAAAATCTCATTCTGCAACAACTTGCCTACGTACATACAAGGTAAAGTAAAACAAGTAACTAAGAAATGCAATAAAAAATATAAAGTAAACACTTGGCTATATTTCACAAAATTCAGCCTCCAAGTCACCTTATGAGGGCATCGTCAGAGGCTGGCCAGCACAGTTAGTAACCATAGACGCGTTTCGCTCTTATTAGAGCTCATCAGTATGGTATAACTCACTTCTTCACCTAGAACAAAGTTCACGTGAAGAAGCTGGTGACGAAGAACTGTGCCAGCAGAGAATAAGATCTCTAACAACAGGTAAGATGACATGAGAAGTTCTGTGGTACAGATCATGCCATCTACCGAAAAAAAGGAAAAGTTACGCAATAGCAATTTAAATAACAACAAAGACAAAATTAATTGTCATCCAGCACTTGGTGAAACAAGGTTTAATAAAAAATATAAAGTAAACACTTGGCTATGTTTCACAAAAGCTCTAATAAGAGCGAAACGCGTCTATGGTTACTAACTGTGCTGGCCAGCCTCTGACGATGCCCTCATAATTTGACTTGGAGGCTGAATTTTGTGAAACATAGCCAAGTGTTTACTTTATATTTTTTATTAAACCTTGTTTCACCAAGTGTTGGATGACAATTAATTTTCTCTTTGTTGTTAAGAAATGCAACTTATAAACTTGCTTATTTATTCTGATGAAAGCATGTTCAGTGACATATATACTCTAATACGAGCAATTCTTATCTGTTAGTGCATGTCATCAATCTCGGAATCAACTGTTACGATTTTGATGAAACTTGATATCCTTATGAAAAATATAATAGCTTCAATAGATGGATTACATGGCTTGAATTATATATTAATAATATTTCAACAACGTTTTGACCCTTTTTTGGTTCATCTTCAGGTCCGTCCTAGAATTTTAACAGTAAGAACCATTGTCTGAATACAGACACCCTTTTAATATGTAAAGATTTTTGTCATCAATTGCTGCTATTATATTTTTTACACCTATTTCGGCTTATAAATCAAATTTTATAATATGCTTATGGTTTTTAGTCTTAGAAAACTATCCAGTTATACCTCATTCTCCGAAATAATCCATTTTCCTACGACAGTGTGTAAAATACTTACTTTCCGAACTCATTTTCGTGCAGAAACAGATTAGTCAAGTACCAACAAAATTATATTATTGTTTTCGGTTGTTATATGCTCGTATACCTATATAAAAAGAGACAATGGCCCAACTGGATTCCGCAACAAGCTTTCATATTATTTGAGAAAATAAAAACGATACATACATACTATATACATCAGTGGTTCTTAACCTTGTTGGAGGTATTGACCCCCACCAGTTTCATATGCGCGTTTACCGAACCCTTCCTAATTGGAAAAATAAAATATGATTTTTTCAAATTCAAAACATAGGTATATATTTATACATAGGTGCACAAAATGAACAAAACCATTATAACATGATTTTCACATAAAAACAAAAACATAATAATGAATATTTACTGCAAATCAGTGTGACTTCTGCTGTTGCCTTTCAGAGACCAGTTCAGAAATGCGCGGCTTTACCTTGGCAAGTACCACTCTCATGTAATTTTCACAACAAAGTCTATTCCTTTTCTTCGTTTTTATGTCCAGCATCCTCGAAAAGGATTGCTCGCAAAGATATGTTGTAACAAACGGTATGGAAATCTCCAGAGCTTTCTTAGCAATAACAGGGTACGTTACCATTCGTTGACACCAAAACGTTGAGAGCGTTGTTGTTCTGAAGAGTTGCTGTTGAACCTGGCTCTGCTGAATTTCAATGATTTCATCGAGGTATTCATCATTGACATCTGTTGTCTCAACACTAAACGTGAATTGCTGTCTCACCCATGCTGGATATGAATCTCTTGTAGGGAAGTATCCGTCGAGAGCCTTTGCAAGCTCATCTAAGTGCGTGGCAATTGCTTGCTTCAGTTTCGCGGGTATAGAAATGTCTCCGATTCCAGATACATCTTCGATCTTACTTACACAGTCATCTAGCAGGGGAAAGTTTGCGAAGTTATCGTTCTCTGTTCGTCGTTTCCATAACAGTAGCTTTTTTTTAAAAGCCTTCAGGTTTTCTTCCGCTTCGATGTTGACTCCACCGCCCTGCATCTGTTTATTGAGTTGATTGAGAGCTGCGAAGATATCAGCCATGTACTATAAAATGAGAATGAACTCAGAATTTTTGAAGCAATCTGCATGACAATGTTGGTGCTCTTGCAAAAATTCCACACGCACGGAAAAAACACGATGCAGCACCTGTCCCCGGGATAACCACCGAACGTTAGAATGGTACAGAAGTACCTCGAATTCAGATCCCATTTCTGACCTCCGCCGAACCCGGGAGACTGACTCACCGAACCCCTGGGGTTCGATCGAACCCAGGTTAAGAACCACTGATATACATAATATCACGCTAAATCCCATTAAATAGGGTAGCACAAACCCTTGAAACATTCATTGCACATCCACTCATCAGATATATTATCAGGTTTAGTTCACCATTCTTATCCGGACACCATATTCACTTCAACCACATTCACGGAATCTCACTAAGAATATTTCATCGCGCAATAAACCATAAATCACATCTATCTAAAGATTAAATAATTTCATGTAAAGATCATCAGTCCCAATTAAAATAATATGTAATTCATGAAAAATTAGTTCCTCAAAGTATAGGTATGTGGGTAGTTTAGAGCAATGTAATTTGTGCCAAGAAATCGATTGAGGACAAAATCAACTCGACTAAATTTGAAAGAGAATGGAGTAGTACAAGTTGTTTATTTTATCTATTTCGTAGTATCTTATTTTTCATTTTCCGTTGAAGATCGAAGCTCAGTTTTCAAGATATTGTTTTGAATAACTAATTTTTTAAAATGTTATTCTCAATTTGCTTTGAAAATAACATATTAAATAATTTTTTTCTACAACTGTCGAAAAATGTACATTTTTTTTCACTAATATCAATACGCGAAGTACGTGATTTTTTCATCATTGACATTACTATGACAACGCGTATTTTGCGCATTATTTTGCACCCTAGTGAGTATTTTGCTCACTGTTTCGTATTCTAGTGCGCAAAATGAGTAACTCGCGCACGCTCCCAAATTATTTGTTGTCAAGTTTCGTTAGTTACAATACATCAATATATATATATATATATATGAGTCCCATCATTCCGTTGCGGAACATAGGGGCCGGGCACACCGAGCCGCAGTTTTTACACTGCCGTACTGCCGGTTTCTTTAGTCAGATTATTTAAGGCGTATAAGTGACTAGCTTATAGCGCCCGAGTGTGATAAATACATGTAACTGTATTTTTATATTTTACGACAAATCACACATTGTCGGCAGGCGGTTTCGAACTGACGAACCTTGGCTCGGGTGACGTCACAGTATGCTAAGAGATGTGCCTTAACACGCTCGGCCACCGCGTTAGTTACAATACATTAATAGTATCAAATTAATATTATTGTTGATTGTTTTCCTTCAATTTACTTAAATAAATTAACAATTATTGTCTTATTCTTTATTTACAGTTGTAGAAAAAATGTTGTTTGTATTTCGTGGGCAAAATGACAAGAATTGCTTTTATTATAAGTTAGGATTATGCTACAAAATACTTACCTATCCATTGGCGCAGTACGAGAAATTTCTTCTACAATTTACATTTTTTATTTCCCATTATTTCCTGATATACACAATTTAAACCAACACGTTTTCATTATGTTAATACTTATTATGATTAAAATCTCATTCTAGAACAATTTTCCTACGTACGTTGGGAGTTAATATATTTAAAGTGGATAAATTACGAAATAAATAATGCGACAGCGGTAAACATCACCTCTGGTGAAAATACGAGTGTTTCTCTGTAATTCTCATGTTCTTGTTACCGGAAAGCAGAACCGAATCGGTAATATCTATTGTAATCTGACAATATGCGGCTTAACCCATTTAATTAATTCTATTAATTACCGATACCTAATTCGCCGGTGGGTAAGCACGTACCTACATATCATCGAATTAAAGGCACGTTCTGTAATAACGCGGGCTCTGCACCTGTTGTCTTTGTGAACTAGCCTTCCTCAAACTCGCTTTCGGCAATCGAAGAACCGATGCTAAGTTCGGGTTTCTCTAAGTTTTAAGACAGGAACTCTTAATCATTTTTTACTCTGTTATCCCTTCAATAATGAACAAATGATTAATTTGAAAAGTATAAATTGATACAAGATATTTCAGTACATAGAGAAAAAATTAAATGTCTGATACTAAATGATATACTAAACTCGGACCAAAAAGATTTTTTTTTAAATATCAAAATTATTTGAACTTTGCATGATGTACACATTTTTAGTGCCACTGGGTTTAATTGAACATATGACTATTACTTTAATATTAAAAATTATAGTATGTAACGATTCAATAATGAATAAATATTATTTAATTATTTACTAGTGGCATTAAAAATATGTACTTCATGTGAATTACAAATAATTTTGCAAATAACATCTGCCACTTAATTTTCTCTAAAATTTCGAAACTCCCTGTACAGGTACAAATAAATTAGGTATAGAGAATCCATGGAATCAAAAAATTTATTTTTCTGTTATACTTGTCATGAAAATCGTATTTTTTAACAAAAGTCATTTAGAAAGTAATACATTTTTCAACTATTTGAAAAATTATGTAAAAATGTTTAAAATTATAATGATAAAAAGTAAATTACTACTATTTCATTGGATTTAACATTTTCCAAAATAATTGAACATTTTTGTTTTCTTCAACTTTATTGTAAAATTTATATTTCTGGCACTCAATTTAGTTGTTCAAATTTGTGAAAACAATATTCTTTCCATTACTGTCCGTCAGTACGGTAGTGTGCGTTATGGAATTCGAATCCGGAGATCCTGAGTTCAAATCGCACTCAAGCTAAAAATTATATAAACTACCACACTGCGGTTCGGTGAGTGCGGACCCTGTACTGTAATTGGGATTAAATTCCTGTTGTATAGTGTAACATAAATAAATAAATAAATAAATAAATAAATTACTAATTGTACAATTAACTATTGTATACTTCGTGCAGGAACTATAATTCTCTTGTCAGGTTCGAGAAATCTCGTGTCTTCGGTTCGAGAAATTAAACGTCATATTTATGAAGAAATGTTTCACTTTCAATATACAAATAATTATCATGCAACAGCATTATATACATTAAAGAAACTGCAAAAATATTAAAGTTTTAGTTGACATTTAAATTCACTGTTGCCGTAACGAATTTCAATACATCATTTTTCAAAGAAAAATGATTACAGATATGATATGTACCTACTTCGTCATATTTTCTGTGTAAATACAATCATATACTTTGAAAAAGTCAAGCGCAAAACCATTTTCATGCAATTCTATTCATATGACATAGCGTGATGTTATGTACATTTCAAAACCCACTAATTTAAAACTTTGCAAACACATTGCAAGGGAAAAAAATCGTTTAGTACAAGCTAAACTGCTATAAACAGAAAAACTTATACACACGGCATCAGTACATTAACAGCATAAGAAAATGAATTCATGAAGTTTACACAATAGAGTTATAAATAACTGTATATCTGCAAGAAACTCTATAATTAATTTACAATCGTAAATTCTCAAAACATTGTTCGAAAATGTATCTCAATTTCATTAGTAGCAAGTTTGTATAGTAGAAACGTTTTAAGGAATACAATACATTTAAAACCGAGACAGTGCAGAAATACCATGTAAACGTAAGTTATTCTTTCAGTTAACGTAAGTCAATCCCTTAACATTTCTGCTATAGAAAGGTAATTACTATTATTATGATTTTCATCAAATAGTTTTTGTGAATTCAAATTAATTAATGACAACAATGTGAATAAAATTTGTATAAAACATGATAAATGGATCCTGCAGATATCGGGTATTATTGGTGTCCGTAGCTTCTATCTGTGAAGGTTTTTCCCCGCATGGAACAAATTTGCGAACGTGTTTGGTTTATTGAACGAAGTGTCAGTAATTGACTAATCGTTTTGTCAAACTGATAAACCGTTTTATAGGAAAACATAAATATTAATGGTCTAATTGTTAGACTACCTATGGTTGAACCTCGGACGTGTTGTTAAAGATAGTAATTTATTAGTGGTGTGGAAATGGACACAAACATATTTCTAACACATATATTAAGTAACTTCCACATTATTCATGTACTGTGAGTTGCTGCTCAATTTGTTCTGGATATTGTTTATTGTTTTAGAAGTTTGTTATCAATTGCAAACTCATTGTCGCTATTATATTATATTTGTTTATTATATTGTTTCAATTCTACAGCTATCACTATAAAGGATTAATTCTTATAAAAAAAAATTCAATTATTTTAGTTACGAAATATACATAATAAAATGTGATTACTGACTTGGGTGCTGAATTTAATTATGCGATTTTTATGTTATATCCAGTATATCTAGTACACATTTTTCATGAAATTGCATCACGAAAATGACTTCTTCGCTAATATTGCTTTTCTGATTTTTTACAAAAAATACTTTAAATTAGGGCTGTATAAAATAAAATTGTACATTTAAATCAATTAAAACATTTAATTTTACTCATTTCATTACCGTTAATAGTTTTTTTTTATTCTAGATTGCGAAATGTTACTTTTGCATTCAAGAATGCAAAAGTATTTCGCAATCGAGTATCAAACAACTTCTTTCGAAAATTATGTCCTAAAATTAGTAATAATGTAATGAGAAAATTTTGACGTTTAGGATTAATTAATGTGACATCTAATATCTCCATGACAACAATGTATGTAATATAATTGCTATCAAATCTGGTATTCTCTGACCAGCAATTGACAGCTGGTTGACAATAGAAACCAAATAAACGTTCTAATTTTTTCCTGCGATTTATTGGGATTCGCATTGCATTTCTCAAGAAACTATTCCAGTACACCAGTTAAATATGAATAATTGGTCAATTGGAACATTAAATATAAATTTTGTTAAAGAATAGAAGTATTGTTTATAAGCAAAAAAATAAAGTGACAAATTTTATTAAATTGTGAGCCTTTCTTCTATCAAAAAATTGTAGGATGCAAAAAACTTTTGCATCCTGCATGCAAAAGTCTTTTGCGTTATGTAGACAAAAAACACTCATTTCGCGTGTTGATAGTTGTCATGTAAATTTAAACTTTATATGACAGTTTTCGAAAAAATTCATTTTTAAAAAACTTTTAATATTTACATAGTTGGTAATGAAACTGGAACAAATACAATCAAATGTATAACTTTTAACTGTCAGATATATATTTTAATCTTGCCTTTAGTAGTAACTTAATAAAAAAATGAAATACGTAGACAGATTTTCGGTAGAGAATTTATTTTTCTACAGCTTGTATTTAATACGGTTTCATGTAATCAGAGAAGTCTTTGTACTGAAAATCTTATTCTTCATGTTATTCACATATGGCGTAGATTTCGTGAGACATCTATATAATTAATGTAATATGTAAATAAGCTCATATCAGAGTCGTAATCCTCAACTTGTAGCAGTATTTAATAATAATACTAATAGTTGCGATTGTGTCTGATTTACTAGCGAATGTTCTTGAATTAAAATTCACTGAGGCTTACTTTCACGTTGATTGGCTAATTGGTAGATTTTTCAATTGCAAAATTATATTTTTTAATTAATTTTACAAATCTAATTACTATATATCACTTTACATTAATGTTTGATAAATTTCAAAGTCTGAGTATGCATTAGTTATTTTGGTAACAGTTAGGAAATTTTTAGGTGGAAGCGCCAACTGAAACTTTCTGTCGTCTTTGCCAATTTTCCATAAATTAATAATTGATTAACAATTAACCTTTCTTTTTGAAGTTAAGTTTCCTCTTTTCGTAAATTAACAACTTTATTCAATATTTCGTGAGATTTTAGACGTTAATAATTTTATTAGATCTTTGTAAAATTTTTGAGTTGATGCCTGTACTAATTTATAACTTTGAACGTTGAAACTTTTAAATTGTAAACATATATTTTTAGTAAATTGTTAACATTTGATTGCACTCGTTTATTATTAATTAATTTACATTAAACATTAATTTATAAAAGCGTTATTCTATTTTATATGTGTACTTGTATAAAATGGAGTATCATTGAAAGCCAATAATTAAATTATCAAAAGAACATAGTTCAAATGTATAATCATATTTGCTGGTTTTCCCACAAATATAGACTTCAAAGGGTTTAAATAGCTTTCATGACAAATTCATAAACGGTATTACGAGTAGTATGTAAACAAATTGTGTTTTTGAACACAAAACCTGATATTGACATTAATATAATTGACCCCCAGTAAATTTGAAAAGGTCAGCGCAGTTTGACGTTGAAATGAAATGACCTATCATTTTTTTTTTCACTCTTTAATTTAGAAAAACTAAATATACGATATTTGTACCTATAAATAATACAAGTATCCATCGAATCAAATAATTTATGTCATAGTTTAGAGAAATTCAAATTTTTCTATATATCTAAATATATATATATATAATCATTACTAGCTGTGGCACTCTGCCGTAGCAGATCGCGCCAAGTGATATATTTATGCGCGTGTAGTGCAGTTACTGGCCGTCTAATCATGGCCCCCAAAGTTGATATTGGAAAGAAATCCACAGAGTTAATTTAATGTGTTAAAAACTGTTTGTCGGCTGTGGGAATCGAACCTGTGTTCTCAAATCCACTGAACCAACTACCCCAGTTAAATGTATAATACGCATTTAAAACCATTAATATATTAAATTATATTTGATAATATTTTTATTAAACTCTTTATTTTCGAATCCATATGCCTAGATATCCATTATAACTAGAGAGATTTTGTCTAGGTTTAAATTGTTTGAAATGCTTATGTCAAAACAATCAAATTTGGGTGAAAAAAATATTACTTTTCCTGAGAATAATTAAACCTGGATTGGTATTTATTGAGATAATTTATGAAATGGAGTATTTTATTAAAATTATGATATTTATGATTGTCGTTTCCAAAAGAATGAAGGTAAATAAAAGTTTATCCGGTTGAGAACTAATTTTAAAGACAGATCTAGAATGAATCCTAGATTATTTTGCCTCAAACCACAATTCATTGCATTAGTTATGGGTGAAATACTCATAATTTTTAATAAATTTAAATTTGCTTTTGGCAACTTTATGTAAATTTGTAGAAACGCGAAAACATAATTTTTGCAACGGAAACAAGTCGTAGCATTTTACTAATTTATAGTGTTAGTGTTTTAAAATCTGCATAAGTAACTTGCTGACGACATAGAGCAAGTTGGAAGTTGGACTTGCCCAAATTTATGTCACAACATATATTATCTCACCACAAAACAAATATTTGCAGCAACATTCTGCAATCATTACGTTGAAATAAATTACCGAGTTCACTTCTGGAACATTTAAATGCATGAAACAAGACCACAGTTCTGAGTTTATGAACGAACCGCACGAGTGCAGTCCACAGCCGCTGGCGGCAGCACTGCGCTAAGCGGAACTTTGCGAAAGAAATCTACTGTATTTTGTTTTTCTTTTCGCGCTAGCAGCCATAGCCGACTTTGCAATTCTCTGATATATAGATCGCCGTTATTCAAATTGTGAGAAAATATTTTTACGGTCGGGTTGTAAATTGCTACGAAGTGGAACAATACTTTCGCAACTTATTGATTTTTGTGCTTTTCGGCCTACGACTGCTACTTTACATATTTGTTTTGAAATACGTCAGAGAATGATATTAATGCTTTAATTCCGATTACAAATGTCGACAGTAATACCACTGGAGGTTTAGACTTTATCGGATACATTTTATTGACGAGAACAACTGACGAAACCAGTGGGGTCCTCCATTATTATTTTTATGAAACTTCATTTAAATTGAGAGCAATGAGCAGTTTTAGAAAGTCTTCATTGTTTTAAAGTTAATTTTTTTATGACAGAAAATTTCGGATGACGCCTGGATTCGAACCAGGGACCCTCCGCTTGCCGGGCAGAGATGCTAACCGCTACACCACGTCACCTGTGTCCGACGTGTGGCATCAACCGAATTCTTCTGTCATAGTGTCTAACGTAGCATCGATCCCAAAGACTCCTATATCTATGATAGGCATTGACAACGGGTTTCGTCTACAGCGACACAGTTCTGATTTATAGGGAATCATCAAATCAACTAATTTTTAACATATGACTTCGACTGAACGTTAGACACTATGACAGAAGAATTCGGTTGATGCCATACGTCGGACACAGGTGACGTGGTGTAGCGGTTAGCATCTCTGCCCGGCAAGCGGAGGGTCCCTGGTTCGAATCCAGGCATCATCCGAAATTTTCTGTCATAAAAAATTTAACTTTAAAATTATCTTCATTACTGTACGTTCAGTCGAAGTCATATGTTAAAAATTAGTCTTCATTGTTATTTATTAAACCGTAATGTTATTTCTTTTTAATTTGTGACGTCAGACTTAAAGATAATACGGACCTCAAACACAATGAGGTTCACAATATAATTGTAGTTACATTAATTATCTACTTTATCATAGGTATGTAAAGTAAATCAGAGTTTTTCTTTTTGCAAACAGTTCTATTCCGTATTTGTCAATCTAACAAAAGTATACTGTCATACATTTCAAATAACAATAACACAAAATAGACTATTACTATTACTGGTGTACAGGAGCGAATGGATGAATGTTTGTTGCGTGTTGATGGATTTTGGTTGTGAGAAAAGAAAGAGTTTGTATGGAGGAAGTGTTAATATGGTCGAATCGAGTATCGTGTGTCAGGATGAGAATGTTGACGGGTTCGTGCTACCCCATTTAATGGGATATAGCGTGATGTTATGTATGTATGTATGTAAGTACATTAATGGTGGAATTCTGTGGTAAATGTATAAAATAATAGATCAGTAAAGCTAATAATAACAATAAATAATAATAATTTAAAAGTAAAAGACATAAGTTTCGTTACGTTTTTGGTTAATATTTATGGATTTAGAAAACTTACGGATTTATGCAGAATTCCATTAACAATACCTAAGTACTTAAAAAATAATAATAAATTTGTGTAATGGTTAGTACAAAAGAAAAATAATCCCTGAAATATAAACATTTTATAATATTTTTCAGAAAAAAAATTAAAAATAAAATTAATGAAAGAAAGCAAATTCACAAAGAATTTAAAACGTAGAATTCTTCTTTATCTCTTAAATTCTGATTACTTTTTTAACAATGTCATCAAGGATTATTATCCTTTGTAGAATTAAGACCATAATCCTTTTTGGTACAGATTTAATTAAAAATAAAAGATTAATTATAAGCAAAGCAAGACAAACACCTCAACAAACAAGCACTTAATCACATTTCGTTAAACTTTCTCCAACTCTGTCTGATTAATAAATCTCAATTACATCAAAACAAACCAACCGAATATGAATAAAAATATAATTATAATTCAATTCCCACATTTTCACCACATTAAAACTACCCCTGTGGCCCCTCCTCCACTTATATATGTGGGGGCTGTGATTTGACGACTAGTACCGCACACGAAGAAATATATCACTTACCGAAATCTGCTACGGCAGAGTGCCACATCCAGTAATGGATAAAAAGTGTGATGATATATTTATTTTATTTATTTACTATATTCGATAATATTGATTAATATGGGGTAGGTGGCTCAGTGGTATCGAGTCGGCCTGTGGATCTTGAGAACCTTGGTTCGATCCCCACAGCCGACAAACAATTTTCACCAATTTAAAAAATCTACCCCTGTGGCTCCTCCTCCACTAATATCTTTGGAGGCCGTGATTTGACGGCTGGTAACCGCACTTTACGAGGAAAAAATATATCACTTACCGAGATCTGCGTAGGCAGAGTGCCACACCCAGTAATGGGTAAAAGGCGTGATGATATATTTATTTATTTTATTTTTAATTTTAATTTTTAATGGGGTAGGTGGCTCAGTGGTATCGAGTCGGCCTGTGGATCTTGAGAACCTTGGTTCGATCCCCACAGCCGACAAACAATTTTCACCAATTTAAAAAATCTACCCCTGTGGCTCCTCCTCCACTAATATCTTTGGAGGCCGTGATTTGACGGCTGGTAACCGCACTTCACGCGAAAAAATATATCACTTACCGAGATCTGCTTAGGCAGAGTGCCACACCCAGTGATGGGTAAAAGGCGTGATGATATATTTATTTATTTATTTATTTATATTTTTATTTTGATTAATTCAAACATTAAATTTACAGATGTGACACTGTCTTCATGTATTCATGAATTCTATAACTTGAATACCAAAGGTAAATTTAATTTGTAGTTTAGCGTACACCTGATAACAATATTCTATTATGAAATGTTGTCATGCAAACACAAAGATAGTGGTAATGAATTTATTCCAAGACAGAATGAAAATCTCCTTTGGTCGTTTCATTATTTGTTGGCTGATCACTTGCAAGTTACGGTGCACCCGACAATCGTTATACTAAATTATCAACAAATGAAAGTTGGAAACTTGGGCACAGAGGGAAACCCGGTTGCACTGCATGCGACAGAGACTTACGTATGATTCTACGGTTCAACTCAAACCAGAATGCGTTAATACAAATCTTAACTGAAATTAGCACTGTTTTAGAAAACTGAGCTTTATTTACATCTATTCTCTAGTTCTAAGAGGATATTATCCGGTACGAAAAATAAGCTATTTTTCTGGAACAAATCCTGATTGTATAACAGCATATATTTTATTAATTTTTTCACTATTATGTAAATAAAGGATGGAAATAGTGCGCTAACTCTGATTTTTTAATTTTTCATTCCTGGAAAATTTTTGTATTTGCGTTGAAAAATCGCCTATTTTTGATAGTAAATTAACCACAAAAAAAAGGAAAATTTTGATATAATAGTGAGATAGCGGTCTGGAGGCAACTTTTATTTATAACTATAGCAAATTTCAAGCATATAGGTTCATTCTTGTGGCTGTAGTTGGTTCCAGAAAATGATCGCTTTTTGAATACACCTTGCCTACTTTACAGGCGCAAAATGTTTAGATTTTCACAGTGGGCGGAGTTAACTTGCGGTTCTCGTTGCCTGAGTTGATGTTTCTCGCAAATTAACAACGATTAATTGTCTGTCTCATTTACTATGTTCACATTCTCCTTTTTCTAATATGGCATTACAGCCCAAATCGGGCCTGGGCCTACCGGACACACCTAGCCGCAGTTTTTACACTGCCGTACTGCCGGTTTTCGTAGTCAAATGCTACATTATTTAAGGCGTATAAGTGACTAGCTTATAACGCCCGAGTGTGATAAATATATGAAATTGTATTTTTTTTTATATTTTACGACAAATCACATTGTCGACAGGCGGATTCGAACTGACGAACCTTGGTTCGGGTGACGTCACAGTATGTTAAGAGATGTGCCTTAACACGCTCGGCCACCGCGCCTTTTCACATTACAGATTAAATTTAGATTGAATTTCATTTTAACATTGACAATTTTCTTCACAATTTAAAAAGCAATGAAATAACAAGATTTGAACTCATCAGATCAAAATTAGAGCTGAATATTGCATACTAGATAAAAAAATTGCCACTTATATTTCATTGGTTTGACAGTTGACATTTAAAATTCCAAATGACAAATTTTTATTAATTAATTATAAACAGTTATTATAATAATACATTTCTCTTTTTTTTATTTCTTGTTAATCCTGTGTTTTAATTTTGGAAAGGAAGATGTTGGCTTTAGGATCCATTAATTGTTCAATTTATTTTATGGACGTTTCGATGTAACCCATCATCTTTAGTATTTTATTATACAGGAAATTATTACCAATCTAAAGTAAACAGATTATTTGTTTTATGAATTTACATAAACATTTTTTTTGAATAAATTACTTACCTAGAGAATCATTTTCTGCCGGCCATCTTATTAGTAAAATGTCAATTCACATGATGTATTTCTCGTTAACATTACGATTTAAAGTATTTTTTACTTTTACGACAGTTGCACATACGTAAGACGGAATTATATGTATTTTTATTAAACTTGACAATATAATAACAGTATATTCATAAGATTTGGAAAATATATTTGTATATAATAAAATGCTGAAGATGATGGTTTAACCATCAAATCGTTCATTAAATAAATTGAATAAATCTAGGATCCTAAAACCAACATATTCCTTTTCAAAGATAAATTTCTCGTGGATATAATTTGAATAACAACGTCCTGGCGCCAGGAAAACCGGAGCCATGCAGTGCAATAAAGTGAACATTGAATAACTTCATTATCTAGCTGTGTCGGTAGCGTGTTAACATAGTGCATCGCTGTCATATTAGTGCGAACTGAGAACAATCCGCCTAGCAACTACAACCTAGAACTTACCGAAATTTGTACTTGTCTTCTCAGAGATAAAACTTGCTGTTCTGTTCTTGAACTTTGTTCATATTTGCCGCAATATTTTTATGTCTGGTTCTATGTTTAAGTTGCATGAAGTAAATTAAAGTATTCCTAGTTCGATTCCCACAGCCGACAAACAATTTTCACCAATTTAAATCTACCCCTGTGGCTCCCCCTCTACTAATATCTTTGATTCGACGGCTGGTAACCGCACTTCACGCGAAAAAATATATCACTTACCGAGATCTGCTTAGGCAGAGTGCCACACCCAGTAATGGGTAAAAGGCGTGATGATATGATGAAATATATTTCCAAAATATTTTTTTTTGTCATTCATTGCATACAGATTCATCTTGATCACTTTAAAATGACATTAAAATATATAAAATACTATACTACGGCTCGGTGAATCCGAAACTTGTGCTGTAATTGGGATTAATAAATTCAAATTATTCAAATAAATGAATGTATAATACGAATATATCTCAGTAAATGTCATTTTACATTTTGTGAAAATGTAAGCTAATTTTTAAATTGAAAAATATCTAGGTATATATCGTTAAAATATGCAAAACCGATCAATGATACTAAACTAGAATATCCAATCCAGATAACGCGGTTACAATATACCACAATTTATTTTTTGTCGGACTGTCGTCATTCACATCATAACCGCATTTAGTAATAAAAAAAAGTCTGTGCTAAAATTTCAAATATTTTTTGTTGAAAATGAATTTTCAATGAGGTTACCATTTCGTTGGTTACTGAATCATATTTACAGGTTTAAAACGGTTTTTAAATTAAAATTTGTTATAAATTTTGCAGCTTTTTAATGAATATAATATAGACGTGTAATAGTTATTTATATATCAACGGAAGAAAGTGAGACATTTCTTCACGAAGGTTTCGTTTCATTTCCTGAACTGAAGGCAAGATATATAAAGCACCTAAGGGTAAAATGACCCTTTTGTCACAAAGTAAAAGATAATTTTGTTACTACTAATAAAGACTTTTTAATACGAGTTGCATACATTATTTTTTCGAGATTTAACTAATTATTATAATTTTATGTTTTACATTTCAAACGTCAACAATATTTATTTTGTTTGTTACGTAAATTTATTTCGTAATAACTATTTTATTTAAGCAACATGCGTAAAAAACCTTTTATTGTCCGCTGAACAATAAACAGTCACTTTTTGCACTGAAAATGAGTATTGTGGTGTGATTGGCGTTACAGCATTCGAATCCGAACTCAAGCTAAATCTATATGAACTACCCCACTGTGGCTCGGTGAGTTCGATCCCTGTGCTCTAACTGGGATTCAGTTCCTGTTGTACAGCGAAGCATAAATAAATAAATAATTATTTACTTTTCGCACGTTTGCAGAAATAAATAAATAAATTATTATGTAGCTAAATTAACAATTGTTTTAATAATGCAAACATCAAAATACCAGATTGCATTCAGGTAGTATTGGTTAATGAATAGTTTTGGTTTGGAAAAGCGCGGAAGGTTGAATGCAGCGATAGCACCGGAAGCGAAAAGATTAGCGGAAAGGTGCAGGTGTGTAATTTGCACGACAGCAGCACTAGTGCCGCTCTCACGCTAATTCGTCCGTAATGCTCTACTAAAGCTTCATTTGTCCGAAATTAACTTAGCGCAGTTTGAAACAATTGTTTCGTAACTAAGTTGCAGGAATACGGGCTTGCATCCGATTACCTTATTAAATCGCGTTGTCTCACTAAGTTTCGGTTCGCGCGTTCTGCTCTTGGCTGCTGTTCGCTGCAACGAGTGCTGCTACACATTTATTTTATTCGAATAATTATAATTAAAACGGAGATGAAATAATATGCATCCTGTAAATTGTCTTTGCAATCTGCTTTACTGTTTAATCTTGGATTTTGCTGTTATTATTTATTTGTTGACTACATTAATTACGGACTTTCTCATTTAGGATTATTATTCCGTGTTTTGTTACGCTTTATTTATTTTTATTTTTTAGAGTAGATAACTATGTGACAGTGATATTCAATATATTAAAATTACTCCCTCCATTAGCATTTTCAAGGGTCGTAATTTAAAGCTGGTAATTGCACTTCATGTGCAAAAATAAATTAGTTACCGAGATCTGCTACTGTAGAATTCCACCACACTCAGTAATGGATAAAAGGCATTTTTTTTAATTCTATCCACGAATTAATTAGAAAAAATAAATATATTACTTCTTACTGATATGTCTGAAAATTACAATTTAACGGCGTATAACGACAAAACAAACAAAACCATAAACAAAATCACTCACTTTGACGTTGATGGATTTGGTTCCAAGTTTTTTGTTCATTATTTGTCGTTGCTAGGATATTTTTGTTAACATAAATCGTTTAATAATGAAATTCCCATTTAATTTATATTGTTCTTTTACGCACGACTTGGTATTTTTACACATCTATTTAATGTAACACTTCACACACAATAATTTGTTTAATAATGTGTTCATTTTAGTATGTGAGTATATAACATATGTTTTTATACTTTGCGTTCACAATCGGTCCATTGTTATACTAAAAACAGTCTTATACAAGAAACTATTATTAAACTGTTTTTGGTAACTTTTTATTTTGTAAGAATTGTACTACTTAAATTACATTCAGTTCATTTTAGCACTCAATGCTACGCTCGTCGGACACTAAACAATTCGTACCACAATACATCGTCGTATCAAACTCGTACAATAATATACTATTAATTCATTTTCATCATTCACAACGTAAAAGTAAATTATCAACTTCCTATAGTAGCATCCAGCATCCAATTATATTTAAAACATTAATTAACATTACCAAAAATACAATTTGTTTATAAATACTTAAATTAAATTACAAAAAAGTTTAGTTTATGATACCCGTCTGTTCAACTTAGATTAAAGTAAAATAAATCATTTATGTCTGAATTGCAGCATAAATAAAATAGTGGGATTTAATTCTCTATGGATGTGTTTGTGAAAATCCATTAAATTAAATTTGCACTTAAGTACTTAAGTTGTTCAATATCGAAAACAATTTTGATAGGGATTCCATATGGGAATCATATTACCGTGTTTCATAGTTATAGAAGATCAAAAATAAAAGCTTCAATATTAGTTCAGGAACAAGTTCCACACGAAACAGAAACAAATAAAACAATATAAAACTTTCAAAACTAATTTAACCCAGCCACATTGCAAGCAAACAAAAAAACTAAAATTCCCTAGATGCGAGAACACACTTTCATTTACATTTTGAAGTTTTTATGATAAACAAAATGGGCAGCTGCTTTCGGAATGGTCACGCACATGCTGTTAACAAAAACATAAAATAAAAACTATAGAATTCGGAGTGGCAGTTTTGACCGAATCCTGTGGCAAACAGATTTAATTCGCATAATTTCCCCCGAGGGCTGTTTCTGGCGACAGCAGTGGCTCCGTCGTCCGCGGCAACGCGCGAAAATGCTCGAAGCATCCCCGGAATTCTAACTGACGTTTAAGATGGTGCGTTACTATTAACTGCGACATTCCACTCTTGATGATTGTCGTTTCCGTCTGCGTGTACTTTGATCGCTCTTCTTATTTTATCGATATTAAATATTATGGTTGTATTTGCAAGTTTTGAATATTTGTCTGAGATTTGCAGCTACTTTCTTTGCAATTTAATTCCTCCAAAAAATCGGTAACTATTTTATTTTGGTATTAACATGATCAATAAATATTTATAAAATATAAAGTTATTTAACGTTACTCAAATAGCCTTTGAAATTGATTTTTCATTGCTCAAGTAAATCCGAGTAAAGTATGATGATTTCATATATCATAGAAACAATAAAGATAATAAATTATTAAATAAATTTGTATCATAATTTATTGAACTACTATTATACATATTTACTAAAGGTTTTTAAAAAATCAGAAAATAAATTAAGTTTAGCATCGTTTAGAAGAAGCAAAATATACCATTTAAATATGTAATTTTCAATTATCATTGTTTTATATTAACTGTTGATAGAGTTTAATTTTCATTATTTTATTCATCCATTGTTGCACTAGTTTCAGTTAATAATTAACTTTTCGTAAAATTGCACTATACGCTCTGCAATTGCAGATCCGACCTTTAATTTTTTTAACATTTGACTAATGTTACTGTAGTAAATCAAATTATCGCTGGCAAGTAACTCAGTATTACATTTGGAAACAATTAAATAATTAAATGAAAAGCTAAATTATCGAGTTAGTTTTACAACAGAAATCTTGTTTTCTAATATTTGTTGAACCGGTCGGTAATAAAAAGCAGTTTATTTATTTGTTGAATGTTCCATACACATGAGCCTTTTCTCTAAAGTCTGGCGAGAAAACTGAAAAATCACGTGCACGTCGATGTTAACAAGCTAAAGAAAACAACATTACCAACAGCAGCGAATGTCGAACCAAACGTGCGATTGATCACGGAATCTCATACTCCAGGATCCGGAAACTCCGGTAACTCCAGACCCCTTACGATCCTTCCCGATCCCAGCCGATTGCATACGAGCCAACACGGACATTTTCGAATACAAACGAACGAACATTCGTTGGCTATATTGAATCACGAACGTGTCACAACTGAAATTCGAAGCGTGAAATAGTTTCGTGCTTTTTTTGCCTTTTGCTTTTTTGTTTCTCTCGAGGAAGCCGCAACGTTGATTTTGATTATTCCGTACGGGAAACGAGATTTTTTATGGACCTGTCGTTACTGGAAATTGAAAAGTGTAGAAAATGGCTTGGAAATGTAATGGAGCTTCATGTTTTTTCTACCCTAGTTCTGATTTTTCGTATGTTTATTGTTACCGTTATTGCCAGAAACAACACTTTTTATTTATTTATTTATCTTTTATTACTTTTTACAACAAACAACGAATGAAGTAAATTTTCACTTTTAATTTTAAAAAACTATTTTTAAAGATTGAGATAATTTAGAATACAAGAGGCAACTACGAATCTTACTTCTTTCCTTAAAACAAGGGTATTTATATTAAATAGATATGATGATGTAACTTACGGAAAAGTGAAAGTTTCAGGGGTTTGTGCTACCCCATTTCATGGGCTATAGTGTGATAGTCTTATAACATATACAGGCTGTTTCACAACTTACAGCAAAAAAATAAAGGGTATATTCTGTACGACGTGCTGATCATGAAACAAAAAATTATTTTTTTTAAATCGCAAAACTATTTTCCATGTTTCCCAGTCCAAAAGTTTTCGTTGCCATTGTCACTGGGTGGATGATTATGTTAAAGTTATTAATTAAATAAAATTCTATTATAAATAACTGCTAATAATTGAATTGTGTAATTATTCTTTCGTAGTTGATACCTACTTCATTGTTTGTGTTTAATAGGAAAGCGAATCCAGTGCAGTACTACAAAAAATATTTTAGGTTAACAACCCTTAATTTTTCGAATTTTAAAAAAATTCTTTTTGTTTCATGATCAGCACGTCGTACAGAATATACCCTTTAATTTTTTGCTCTAAGTTGTGAAACACCCTGTATAATATGGTAGCTTGCTTCTATCAGTTCCCGAATACCATATGTTCACGAGAATTTCTTGTATCTTTTTGCCAATACTATTTGAAAAGTAGGGGAATTCTGAATTGTGTAAAATCAAGTTATAAACAGAAGTCCAATGGGGTAAATTTGAGCCTGTAACAATTTTGAAGCGTATCAAAGCAGTTAAATTGTATGCAAACATCTTTAGTTGTTATTACATGTTCATTCAAAAATTTAATCAAGCGTCACGCGAAACTGTGTACATTTCATTTCCAGTTTAGATATGAAGACAGCTGCGAAACATAATCAAAATAATAACTAAGCGCGCTTGAATTACTTGCGGTTTTCATCTGGCTCGTTCGGTTGAGAATTTGCTGTATCAGCCCTCGTATGGGACACAAAATTAATTCCGAATTTCTATTCACACTGGAAATCAATTTTGATACGGATGAAACGTGGGAATATGAATAATTTTACAGAATTAATGTTCCTATGCCATATTTCCTTTTCTCCATACATATTAACTACGAATTTGGTTAATTTTACAAGCACATGAATGCTTTATAAACTCTAGCAAAAATTCAAACAAATTGTTTTTACTTCCTTGTACGAAGTAAAGGAAGTATTGTAATCGCGAAAATTTTCGGTTCTCAGATTTCAACGGAAATAGGTGTTTTGGCCCTCCCTGAATCCATTTTGACTAATTTCGTCATGCCGTCTGTACGTACGTATGTACAAATTTAAGTATATAGTTCATAGGTTCTTTTAGTGTAAATTTTTCTTATTAGAAATTAGTTCTTATAGTATAATATTAGTTAGTTATAGTTTTATTACGTTTTTACTTCCTTGTACGAAGTAAAGGAAGTATTGTAATCGCGAAAATTTTCGGTTCTCAGATTTCAACGGAAATAGGTATTTTGGCCCTCCCTGAATCCATTTTGACTAATTTCGTCGTGCCGTCTGTACGTACGTACGTATCTCGCATAACTCAAAAACGGTAAGCCGTAGAAAATTGAAACTTTATATTTAGGACTGTTATAACATCTAGTTGTGCACCTCCCTTTTTGGTCATTATACAACTACCGGAAGTGGTACTTTACTTGAAGCCTATAATATATTTTAATGAAAAACTATATTCAAATATAATTTAAAACTTTCCAAATTTGGTATATAAGACTACTATATCAATGGAAATAAAATAATAGATTTTGGTTAAAATAGACTAACCAGAAGTGGCACATTACATGAAGCTTCTAACAGTTTTCCTTGAAAAAAATGGTATTATTTTAATTTTAGAAATGAATGCTGCAAATAAAAGTTTTAGAGAATTAAATTCTGCGTCTAGCACATTAAGAATTTTTAAATTAGCTTTTTGCATAAACGAGATATCTAAATTTAAATATTATATATTTTTTGATTTTTTTTAAATTAAGTTTGCTATGGATTAGAACAAAAAATAAAAGATTTAATGTCAAATATGTGCAATTAAAAAAATATCTATAGTTTAATACGTGTACAATGAAGTCATGTGGTGTCCACATCAGATATTTTATTAACATTTTTGGAGAGCATGATTTGACAGCTGGTACCCACACTTTACGCGCGAAAATCGTTCACCACGATCTACGCCAGCAGTGTCCCCAGTAATGGATAATATGATGTGGTGCTACATTTATCTCTGACTCTTGTCTGCCAACGATTTTGATTGAACCTGGTTCAAAACAATCCAGCTGGGTCTCATTTTCCAGATGTTTATTTAGTACATCATTTTGAAAGAAAATTTATGAAAATTTATTTCTTAAAAATATGTAAAATATTTTAGTGAAATGTAATTTGACCCAAAAAATCGAGTAAGACAAAAATCATCTCAATGTTACCAACTGTTTTCGAAATATGTGCGAAAATTCTAAAGAAAATTGGGGAGAAAAATTATTTCTTTTATGTATTTCTTGGTTTCTCGTACTTTAAACTTTCCATTTTCTATTATTTCCCGGGCGAAGATCAATCTTCTAGATATTTTATATTAAATTCGCAATTAACACTGAAATTAAGGATTTTTAACGAACTTTTTTTATTCAATATATACCAAGGATTGAAAATCGAACCAAACCCGAATCGAAATTCGTACCGAACCCATGTTTTTTATGAACCTTCTTAAAGGTCGGGCAAATGTTTATTTTCCTGTCAGTTTCAGGTAAATACTATTTAAAAAGCTATTTAAAAAGCTATTTATTCCAGAAAAATGAAAAAATATTCGGTATCCGAAGAAAACAAACTGAACCTGAAGTCTCCGGATTAAAAGCTTATTTCACAACTCTATGTTAGAAGTAAAACAACTGAGTTTTTATGTTATTTTGTAAGCTATCTATTATCTAACTGTTTTGCAAACTAACCAAGCGTTCGAATATGCAAAAAAGTACAAATGGTAACGTTTTTGTAGCCAGTATTGTAAATACTAAATAGTTCATTAAGTTGCCAAATAATAGTTTTAGTCATAATATAAATGATATTACAGAACAGTCGATAAATATAACAATTATTAATATGTAATTATTTATATTTCAGATTTCAAAATTCTCTCATTGTTCAGTATGTGAACAACTGTTGCAACGACGTGTGGTGTACTGATACAAGTGATGCCAACCTAACACTGGTGAGTTGTTTTCACATATTTTTTGTTAGATCACACTTTTTTAAACTTTATCAGAATAAACTTAATTTGAAATGAAGTCTTAAATTATCGCTCTGAATAGTACTGTCTCTGGGGGCATAATAAATACAGAGATATGTTTATTAATATTTTCATAAGATTTAAGAACGCCAAAGGAAAGAAATAAAATGGTAAGAAAGGAGAAATCAGAACCGTGTAAGATTTACGAGCTGTGTAACATTGTTCGTAGTAGCAGTACATTCCTGTAATACAGAGACGAAATAAAATTTATTTCTAGAAACTGAAAAGGCATGACCGCATAAGATTTATTTTATCTGTTTTTCGACGCATTGTCAAAGAATACGATTGTAGATATCTATTATATCACGTCGTATATTTTTTAAACCAACTCAAAAAAATATATATAAATTTACCAACAAAAAATACTATCTTTTTATTATACAAACACTTATAATAATAGTAAATATTAATTCTAGCTTTATCATTTTTAGAAATTAGATTAATGATTAAAAAATGTATTATTTATGAGCCTTTCGAAAAGTATATTTTTCTTTCCTCAAATGAGAGATGAAAGTGATACTTTTTATTCATAGGGACGAAAGTCAATGTTTCTTCCCTAACAGGGAAAAATAAACCCATATCCATAGCAACTGGAAGACAACGATATGATTTAACATTAGTGACATCTAGGTTTCATCTGTCAAGATAATAATAAATCCTATATCCAACTTATATTTGAAAATTTTACTTTCCGATAGGATATTTTTACACACGATTTATTTAATGTAATATTTCACACACAATAATGTGTTGATTTTTGTGTGATTAAATAATAATATTTTTTTAAGTAAGTAATTTATATTTTGACACAAATTTGACATATATTGATTGTGACTGATGAACCCATTGGCTGGTAGCACAAGCTCTATTTTTGAGTGTTCTAAAAGCACGGTTTTAACATGTTAGAGATAGCTAAAACACCCAAAAACACTGCTCTTAAAACAGGCAAATCAAAGCTTGTGCCACCAGCCAATATTGGTAACACCAAATTTCTTCCATATTACAAAAATATTTTGTTTAATAAAAATTGAACGATTAATTTTAAATCAGAATTGTTCAACCTTTACCGATATTAGTTTTTTTCTGTATACTGTATAATTGCTTTCCGGATATACATAATAGTAGAAAAGCTTAGGGGAAATTCATATTAAAATTTTCACAGTTTAACCTGTGGCTTTTAATCACTAAAACCAACGTACCGATTTGGTTTTCATTTGTCTCACCACACCGCCTTTATTTGCACGAACATTTTCAATAAAGTCGCCCTTTTCACGGCAATGAAAAACTTCTAAATTTATTTCAGTCTTTTACTACTCTTCATAAGAACTTTTTTAATTAAAATGTATTGAATATTAATGGCACTGCCAGCTGTATTTACACTTCTTTAAAGTATTTATTACTTGAGTTATTACTGAACAATTTCAATTCCGACAATTTATGAAGTTAAAATTAAATTTCACAAAATAGCTGCATAGTTTACTTCAGAGATTCTTAACCTGGGGGCCACAAAAATAATATGAATTTTCATAAAACTTATATTGTTTATTTATTTAATAATTTTATTTTTTTTTAATTTATATATCGGACCAACTACTTAGGTCATATGCCGATATGTCCTTTGTATGGCCGCCAGGGACGGGACCCGAACCCACGACCTTAAGGTCGTCAGTCAGGCCTTCAACCCGCGCGGCTATCACGCGGGACAATTTAATAATTATTATTGTCATTATTAATAATAATATTTTGATGGTAAATAACTTCTTGACGGATATAAAGGTATGGGATAGAATTACAAAAATTTCTTAATTTCATGATTTCAGTCAATTTTTTTTAATGTAATTGTACGTTTTGTATAATTTTCTATATGGATGGTGACGAAACCGATAATAAAAGAGGTTTAGTTTATTTGATTAAATTGCCTGAAATCTAGAAATTTTTGTAATACGAGTAGTATTCAATATTATTTTAAATTTGTATAAAATTCCAATAAAATTATTATAAAGTGGGATATTCATTAACAAAGTAACTTATTTTTATCTTCTCTCCGTATACAAAAGGCCTTTATAACAAACTAGTTTTAATACCAATAATGTTAATCCAGAATAAAAATGAAGTTAGTTAACTGTTTTATCATCATAAGTGATATATTTCTTCGTGTGAAGTGAGGTTACCAGCCGTCAAATCACGGCCCCCAAAGATGTTAGTGGTGAGGGAGCCACAGTAGATTTAAATTGGTGAAAATTGTTTGTCGCCTGTGGGAACCGAACCTGAGTTCTCAAGATCCACAGACCGACTCGATACCACTGAACCACCTACCCAATCATTTCATTAATTTTAAATTTAATTCAATATTTACATTTTTAAATAAAAATGCGCTCATAATGGTAAAAATTGGAACTATAGAAAAATTAGAGTTTTTGTTACTAACTTCACAAACATGTAAATAAAAATATACGATAATAGAAATAATGTTTAAAATAAAAAACGTAATAAAACTATAACTAACTAATATTATACTATAAGAACTAATTTCTAATAAGAAAAATTTACACTAAAAGAACCTATGAACTATATACTTAAATTTGTACCTAAAAGTTAAAAGATAAATAAAACTAATATTAAAACGACAACACAGAACTATCTTCTAAATGAATTAATAATAAAAACACTATTAGCAAACACAAAATAAAAGAAAAAAGCAAAGAAATACAAGTAATATCATCTTGTGAAGACCAACTGAAACTGTACCTTTGTCTCAAATTTGACATATCATAATCAACAGCATTTCTTAATAGATAAATTTCCCAATAAAGTGTAATTGTCTAGAAACTACGTAATTTCGAATGTAACTAAATATTCTAAAGCGTCATTTACAATAGCTTGCGGTTTAATGCGCAATTTCAATGCTGTAAAATATTTACGCAAAAGGAATTCGCCTTAGTATCGGCAACTATTAATTCATGGCCGTCAGGCGTTGTATACATTTGGGAGCTGTAAGGGAGCGAAATGTTCGTTTGGGGAGCAACGGAATTACCACACGAGCGCATAGCATGCACTTTTGCTATACATTCTCCCGGGCTTCGAACTTGTGCTCTTTTTGGGAACATTAACTTGGGCGCCATGTGTTATGAGATGTAAAAATCGCACTACTCAATGGGAATTGTACGCAAATGTACAACGAGTGCTTTTGAATGTACGGGAAATTTAACAAAAAGTAATTTATGCGCAAGCATTTTACTGGATAATATATAGAAATAGCTGCACAAAAATATATTTCAAATTAAACGACTTATACCTAAATCAAATCTTATAAAAAATGTTCTTATTTTTATTAACAAAACCTCTAAAACTGATCAAATATGAAACGAATAATTATGGTAAGTAGTTTACGATAAAACTAAATTTGTACTAAATTGAGTTATATTTTCTGAAATTTCAATAAATACAGGCTATCAAAAAAGTAAGAAAAAAAAAGAGAGTATACATTTTGATGTGCTGATTCTGTCGAAAAAAAATTCAAAATTCGAAAAATGAAAGAGGGTTTGTATACCTTAAGTATATTTTTAGTACTATATATATATATATATATACCGGGTGGTGCTCGGTGAGTGCGAACATAGGAATTTAACATGGGATATTAGTTTTATGCAATTTCCTGCTCTCCTGTACATTTTACGAAAAAAACTGTAGAGGGAAGATTTGTTCAGAATTAAAAGTTACCCATGAAACTGTTTTTACATGTTTTATTAAGTTTTTGGTTTAGCCGTAACATTAAAAATAAATTTCGAAATTTCTGTTACTTTGTAGTAATAGCCATGACTTTTCTTTTATTTTTATGACAAATGCGTTAAATGTCAATTTTTGATGTTTATTAAAGTTAATCTTATAATTTAAATTAAATCAAAAAAATCACATTTTTTATTCTTTGAACAAAGTTTTATTTTCATATTTAATAATAAATCAGTTTCAAGTTTATCAACAATTTCAATTTTTTTTAAAAATTTTAAATTACAATAATTTAATGTGAAATAATAAGTAATAATTGTAACAATATTATTTAATATACCTACATAAAAAAATAAAGAAATTACAATAAATGTTCAAACAAGCCACCATTTTCAGCAAGACAATAACCAAGTCTATTGTAAAACGAAGTTCTAACATTGGCTAATTGCCTGTCAGTAATATTATCACATTCTTCGAATATAGCTTGTCTTAGTAAATCTAAATTTTCGTAGTGTTTAGAGTAAATTTTACTTTTAAGATGCCCCCACAAAAAAAAATCGCAAGGAGCTAGGTCCGGAGATCTTGCAGGCCAATTTATTCCACCACCACGACCAATCCACCGATTAGGAAAAACCAAATCTAAATATTCCCGCACATTTATTCCATAATGAGCCGGGCACCCATCCTGCTGGAACCAAATATCCTCATCTACTGCAGCTGCCTCATCCAATGCAGGACCTATATGATTTTGCAGAAGTTCTAAATACATATCAGAATTTAAATTTCCCATAATTTCAAATGGTATAATCCTGTTCTTAAAAATTCCAACTCAAATATTAATTTTCTCAGGATATTGGGTACCTGTACACACAGTTAAATGATGATTTTCTGTGGTCCACATACGAGTATTCTGAACATTTGGTTCATTATTTAAAGTAAATGTACATTCATCTGTAAAACAAATCGACGAAATAAAGTGCTGGTCCCGATTTGCCTTTTCTTGCATAATTTCACAAAATGTACTTCTAGTTTCAAAATCAGCCAAAAGAAGTTCTTGATGTGTTTGAAATTTGTAAGATTTATATCCATGTGTTTTTAAAATTCTCAGAACTGTTGAATGATGCAAACCACATTCAGAAGCAATATGTCTTATGCTGTACCTTGAATTTTGAGATATCATAGCCAATACCAATTCTTCATTCACTTCGTTATGACGTATTCTGTTATTATTATTATTGCCTTCATTACCATCGGTCACAGCTACACTAGCTGTACTCTCAAATTTTGTAACCAGTTTTGAAATTGTTGATACACTTGGAATTGGTTTATCTTCATATTTAATTGAAAATAAATCCCGCACCCTCCTATAACTATTTCCTCCATAATAATTTTTAATAATGAAGACACGTTCTTCGTTTGAATAAACATTCATTTTATAGCTTACACAAAGATTTAATTTAAATTATAAGATTAACTTTAATAAACATCAAAAATTGACATTTAACGCATTTGTCATAAAAATAAAAGAAAAGTCATGGCTATTGCTACAAAGTAACAGAAATTTCGAAATTTATTTTTAATGTTACGGCTAAACCAAAAACTTAATAAAACATGTAAAAACAGTTTCATGGGTAACTTTTAATTCTGAACAAATCTTCTCTCTACAGTTTTTTCCGTAAAATGTACAGGAGAGCAGGAAATTGCATAAAACTAATATCCCATGTTAAATTCCTATGTTCGCACTCACCGAGCACCACCCGGTATATATACCAGGTGGAACATCATACCTGTGTACATAGGCAATTAACATGAAAAAAAGTTTTTCCGTGCGCATTGCTCCCCAAATTATTTTAGGCAAAAATGCTTCAAATAAATGTTGTAGAGCATAAAATTCTGCATCTAAATCAATAAACAGAATTACATTTACATGCGTTGTAACGACAGAAATTAAATAAAAAAATATTAAAAATTACGTTGAAATTATCAAATAGCCATGAATGAAACAAAAATAGATAAATGCTTGACGTTTTTCTGTCTATTTGATATTTTACCCCCGACATATTCAATCATTCAATAAAATTTATACAGAAAGCTCCATACCTGTTATTACGATTTAATAATACATAAACAATTGTACATTTAAATGAAACGTTTATTTCTTATAGGGTTTGTCATGTAAAAATTATAACTTATCTATTACAATTCAAATATCAAACAATAATTCTCTCAATAAAATAATCACTACAATTTATTATTATAATAAATATTCAAATAAACCTCCGTTTTCAGCCAAGCAATAACCAAGTCTATTGTAGCAGGAATGTCTTACATTAGCGAGCTGCCTATTTGTGATTAAGGCGCACTCATCCACGATGGCTTCTCTCAAAGAATTAATATTTGGGTAGCGTTATATATATATACAGGGTGGTGACTCGCTCAGCCGGTCAGAGGGATTTAACATGGGAAATTAGTTTTTTTGCAATTTCCTGCTTCTCTAATTATTTTAAACAAAAACGCGTCAAATAAAAGTTTTCGGACATCAAATTCTGCATCTAAATCAATAAACAGAATTACTTTTACGTGCTTTGTAACGACAGAAATTAAATATGAAAATGTCGAAAATTACGTTAAAAATATTGATAGCCATGGAATTGAACAAAAAAATAAATAAATGCTTGACGTTTTATCTGTGAAAACATCAACGTTTGCCATTGTGACAGATAAAATGTCAACGTTTGACGTTGGACCTGCAAGAGAAAATATTTATATTTTATAAAACATTCTTAATTAAGTAGTAACAGTTTATTTATTTAATAAATTAAACTCAAATTAAAAATTACTGCGCATGTTTGATAGCTGCCGGGCTGTACTATTCCTGCATACCTCTGAAATTTTTTGTTTTAGAGAATCCACATTTGGGTGCCTACTTTAGTAATTTTCATTTTGTCATTAGGTGACAAATCCGGAGATCGAGCTGGACATTTTATCTGTCACAACATCAAACGTTGATGTTTTGACAGATAAAACGTCAAGCATTTATTTCTTTCTTTTATTCAATTCCATGGGTATCAATATTTTCAACGTAATTTTCGACATTTTCATGTTTAATTTTTGTCGATGCAAAGCACGTAAAAATAATTCTGTTTATTGATTTAGATGCAGAATTTGATGCCCTAAAACTTTTATTTGACGCGTTTTTGCTTAAAATAATTAGGGAAGCAGGAAATTGGAAAAATCTGATTTCCCATGTTAAAGTCCTATGACCGGCTGAGCGAGTCACCATCCTGTATATATATATATATATATATATATATATATATATATATATATATATATATATATATATATATATATATTAATACAAATTTTCAATGAAAATATTATTACTCCTACAAACAAATACGAGTCTACTTTGTGTGAACGCTCTAACATTAAAAGCTATTACTGATTAGTTATATTGAAATTGAGAACAGCAAACACAAAATACACGTATTTACTGCATGCTGCAACTTCATTTGCGTCAGCATGTGTAGCGAATCAAACGAAATTCAGATAGGTACCGCCACAACATACAACATAACATAATCGGCATCCTATATGAATCCAGTTTCTCTATTTCGTCAGTGCACAAACGGTACAAACGGCGATTCGCATTTCTACTGGTTGAATAGACAAACATATACAGGATTTCGAATTTCAGTTTTCGATTTGACTCTATGAATGTCAATATGTATCTAGCAAAATTGATTTCCGCGTTCTGTTCATATAGACTTTTCACCAAAAACCAGGTACCTATCACTTGTTTTATTCTGTTTTTGGTTTTGATTATAACAAATGAAAATGGTCCAACTTCATATTTGTTTGCCTCTTTTATCTTATTCAAGTTATATTACATTATATCATTTTATATCCCAATAAGTACGGAAGCATGAATCCTGAGACATATTCAACAATCAATCTTCGCCAAATTTTTTACCATTCACTTATCATCTCATTCACATTTTCACTTGCATCAATCATATAAACAACAAACCGACAAGCATATCTATTTATTTATTCGTCAGACAACCAATATTATTTTTTATCTCACCAGCCATTTATTTCTCATTACTATACATAAAAGTAAAGATATTTGGCTGGTAGCACAAGTTCTGGTTTTGCCTGTTTTAAGAGCAGTGTTTTTGGATATTTTAGCTATTTCTAACATGTTAAAACCGTGCTCATGACATCCAAAAACAAAGCTTGTACTACCAACCATTATATTGGAATATCTTTAAATCGAACTATGATAAATAAAAGACAAACTTTAATACAAAATTAATCTTTTATTTAAATAAGCACAAAATTTCATGTAAATATACTTCTTCAATTACAATTAAAATTTCTTAAAATTAAAACAGTATTAAAATATATAAATTGGTGGCATTTCTTTAATTAATGATAAATATAAAATAAATACAGAAGCTCTCAGATGACAGATCGAGCTTGTTCAGTAACAAATTCTCTTAACTGTTCTATAACGACGGGAATCTTTTCTGGTTTCATCAAGAACCAAACCCAAAGAAGTCTTCGATGTGATGCCCAAGTATCTTTCTTAATCTTATTCTGCAATACAAAAACCAATATATGTAAATATACATTATAAAAATAATGTAATGTTGAATAAAATACCCGTGTTTGATTCAAGTTATCCATCGATGCCTTCAAATCAGTTTTAACTTTTTCAATTTGATAATTGGCAATATTTAAATTGTCCAAAAAGTCGAATGGTGTTATAACTGGTTGCAAAGTTGGGCCACACCAGATGAATTTTTTACCGTTCATTATATTTTGTTCCCTACAAATATAAATTTTTCAGAGTAAATACGATGATCGACTGTTTAAATAATGAAGAAACTTAGATAATTGAAATATCAGTCTAATTTATTTTAAAATTGTTACAATTCCAACGTTTCGGTGATAACCATCGCCTTCTTCAGGGATATGTAACGCCTAATAATTGACATAAACAAATTGTTTAAAAAAACTGAACATAATTAGTCACAATTTAAAATAATAGTCAAAAATGTTTAAAATTACAAGAAGAAAAAGGCGATGGTTATCACCGAAACGTTGGAATTGTAACAATTTTAAAATAAATTAGACTGATATTTCAATTATCTAAGTTTCTTAATTAATTTTTCAATTTATATATTAATTTATTTATGGAGTAGGTGGCTGTGGTATCGAGTCGGCCTGTTTGAGAACCCGGGTTCGATTCCCACAGCCGACAAACAATTTTCACCAAATTAAATGCACCCCTGTAGCTCCCCCTCCACTAACATCTGCGAGGGCCATGACTTGACTGTTTGTAACTGTACTTCACGCGAAGAAATATATCACTTACCGAAATCTACTACGGCAGAATGCCACACCCAGTAATGGGTAAAAGGCGTGATGATATATTTATTTTTATTTATTTAATTTATATGCATAATATAATTTTTAACTTACATTTGTTTGACTTGGTTTAAATATTTTTGATTTTTAATAATAAATAAATCATTTTCCAAGTGATCTAAAGCAACTTTTTGTTTTTCTACTTTAGATATTACAGATCCAATATTTACAGATTCGTCGTTATATTTTTCTGTTAAAATAGAAATTATTTCCTTAAAGCTACATTCTTCTTTACCTACGTTGTTTTCCACTTCGTTCATTAATTTCTACAAATATAACAACAATTAATCATTTTCATTATTGTGAAATACATTATTATACACTTACTGATTTTAATGAATAATTTTTAAGATAACTTGATGAATAAAAATATAAGTCTTCTAAAAACTTATCAATATTTCTAAGTTTAATTTTATCAGTCTTAAAAAGAAGAAATAGTAGTTCATATTGCGCTAACGCTTGGATTATTTCGCTACTTAAACTTTTAAGTGTTTTTAACAAATCTCTGTTTTTATTTAGTTTACGTTCGACATTTTTTATTAAAACGGTGTTAATTAAATTTTCTGTAAACTTATCAGCAGCTTGCTGTAAATCATTAGCATATAATGTTTCGAGATCATCATATAAAATGTTTATTCGACTTGTAAGTTGTATTTCTTGCACTCTGAGAAAAGAGAATTAACAATTATTTTGTAATTATTCGAAATAAACATACATACATAACATCACGCTATATCCCTTTAAATGGGATAGCACGAACCCGTCAACATTCTCATCCTGACACACGATACTCGTTTCGACCACATTAACACTTCCTCCATACGAACTCTTTCTTTTCTCACAGCCAAAATCCATTATCACGCAACAAACATTCATCCATTCGCTCCTGTACACCTGTTTCGTAAATCTTCACTTACGCCCACTTCTCTAACAACGAATCTATAAGAAATGAAGGCAGCATCGCCTGCGCTTGTTTAAAAATACATTTAATACAATTGCAGTTCCACACTGTATAGTAAAAACTGAAAATGAAGAAAAAAAGATGAGGAAGGAAGGGAGCATCTACTTGCGCTTGTTTTTGAAACTGAATTCCACACAATTGCAGTTGAACACTATATTAAAAACAGAAAATGAATCAAAAAGATAAGAAAGGAAGGGAGCGCTTGTTTTTGAAGGTGAACTCCACACAATTGCAGGTAAACACTCGAAAAATCTAACCAATGAATCTAAAATCAAGAATCATACGCTTGTCCTTATTCATCATATTTATCCCGAAATTAATTTTCTCCAAACATTCCTATCCTGACACACCAAATAAAATAAAGGTAATTGAAAATTACCTTCTATGTTCATCCGTGATTTCAGTGTAAGAATGATTTCGGAAATAACTTAATTTTGCTGTTAATTCCTTTTGATTACATTCTGACTGCACACGTTTAATAATACTTTCTCGTATTCTAAAATGTTTAAATTACGACGATAAAATTATAATATTTAACTGAATAAAGTTCTAAAAACTTACTTAAAATAGAGTCGATTGAATTCAATATCAATACTATCAATGTCTTCAATAGCATAACTAAATTTAGATATTTCAAATTTTTTTCTCATCCACAAATGCAAATTTGTTTGAAATATATCGCATTGTTGCTTGTATGTTTGTAACGGCATTTGAGATATGAAATATTTTTCTCGTGTCTATAAAAGTAATGAAAATAAGTATATTAATAATTTAAGATACAAAACCTTCGAACCATATTATAATTAGAAAGAATATTGCAAAACATTTCTACTCTTTCATACAAGTTATTATGTAGTTCATCTATTTGTTTTCCATACGCCACACATTCTGTTGAATATAATTTACGTTTTATTCTCAAATTCATTTCTTCATCGTCGATATTACGATTCAATTTGCCTTCTAAAAATCTAAAATAAAAATTATAGTACATTTTATTTTTACTGTGTTCATGTGACATACAGATATTTATTTGTAAGTTTATTAAGATTATCCGCTTGTATTTTCGCAATTTCAACTTCTCTTCTTAAAGAATTTATCTGAGACGTATTCACATTTGAAATTTCATGATACGTAGAGTTACTTTTACATATACTTTCAATGTATTCTTCTGATAGGTTATGACCTTCATTTTTCAAAATTGTATATCTATAAATATGAAAATAATATAAAATAAATCTAAGAAATATATATTTTAAGCTTACTCTTGGATTTCATTGCACGTTTCAATATTATTTTCATTCACATATGTACATATCCAGGTTAATATGTCACTTGTATCTTTTTTATCAAATAACCAATCTAAAGATTCACCAGTTACAGTTTCTGTTCCAATATCCAAACATTTTAATGTTTTAAGGAAGTCTTTTCCACTTACATTATCCATAATAAAAATTAATAAAACATCTAGCGGTTTGAATAAATTCAAAATGTGACAGATAACAGAACCACAATTAATGTGAAGATAGTTACAACTTTAGTGCCCCACTGCACATACCGAAATTCCTACTACTATCGTTACAACAAATATTGCTCTCTGATTTTTTACTTCCTTGTACGAAGTAAAGGAAGTATTGTAATCGCGAAAATTTTCGGTTCTCAGATTTCAACGGAAATAGGTGTTTTGGCCCTCCCTGAATTCATTTTGACTAATTTCGTTATGCCGTCTGTACGTACGTATGTACGTACGTATCTCGCATAACTCAAAAACGGTAAGCCGTAGAAAATTGAAACTTTATATTTAGGACTGTTATAACATCTAGTTGTGCACCTCCCTTTATGGTCATTATATAACTTCCGGAAGTTCTACTTTACTTGAAGCCTATAATAGATTTTCATGAAAAACTATATTCAAATATAATTTAAAACTTTCCAAATTTGGTATATAAGACTACTATATCAATGGAAATAACATAATAGATTTTGCTTAAAATAGACTAACCGGAAGTGACACATTACATGAAGCTGCTAACAGTTTTCCTTGAAAAAAATGGTATTATTTTATTTTAGAAATAAATGCTGCAAATAAAAGTTTTAGAGAATTAAATTCTGCGTCTAGCACATTAAGAATTTTTAAATTAGCTTTTTGCATAAACGAGATATCTAAATGGGTAAAAGGCGTGATGATATATTTTTTTATTTATTTATATATTTTTTGATTTTTTTATAAATTAAGTTTGCTATGGATTAGAACAAAAAATAAAAGATTTAATGTGAAATATGTGCAATTAAAAAAATATCTATAGTTTAATACGGGTACAAGGAAGTCATGTGATGTCCACATCAGATATTTATTTATTTATTTTACACAAGTATAAAATTATTATTGAATACTTTCAAATCTGACTTTACATTACTAAAAAGTAAAATGGCGGGCACTTTATTATACACCTAATCGCAAAGAGAATAGTGAGCCATGACTGAGGCTTGAAATAAAACAATTGTAACTATTATTATTAAACGAAATAATATTTTTTGTGATAATAATACAGAAAAAAGAAGAAGGAACACTTAATAACAACAAAATTATTTTATAACAAATATTCAAAATGGCTTCCAGCCTCTTTAATACATTTTGCAGAACGTTTTGAAACAGAATAAGTAGCCCTTTGCAGATAAAGATTTAATTGCCGCTTCAATTTTATTCTTCAGTCCGTTTAATGTGTTTACTGGTTCATTATAAACAAAATCTTTCACGTAGCTCCATAAAAAAATCAAGTGGTCATATCGGGAGAAAAGATGTTTTAAAAATATTTTTTCTACGAATGCTACGAAAAGTTGACAATTAAGTTCTCATTTATCATCGTAAAGTTAACGTTTTCTATGGAACAATCGAAAAATATCTTTGTTGCCGGTCTGCAATGGTAACGCGTGAAAAAGATATTAAATGCTCGCTTATTTCAATAGTTAACAGGGATACAAACAAAAAAGTAACTTTTAATTAACAGAACGAATTTATTTTTAGTACGTATTTGAAGATGCAATCGTAGAAAAAATAATGTGTTTATCACGAGCGTAAAATGTCTTTGTTCCTTTTACATTATTGCAGTTCGCGCCTTCGGCTCGCGCTGCATTTACCGTGCTCGAGTAACAAAGAATCGCTTCACGCTCTTAATACACAAATAACTATTTTTGAGATAGGAGGGATGAGCCTGTTTTTTGAGTCACAGGTGTATATAATTATTATCAAATGGTTTAACAATTGTTATGAAATAATATCATATTTCTTTAGTTATTGCGTTGGCGCAGTTTGAAAGATGACTTAAATGCCAATCCAGTTAAAAAGAACTTTATTTTATAATAATATAACATTAATCATTTAAAATATAAATTAAATTACAACTATTTGTTACAATGTTGTGTTTTCTTATGGCTATTTAGATGACTTGATGATATAAATGACTTGTTACAATATTGACATGTGTATGGTTTTTCGCCGGTATGTGTCCGAATATGCGTTTTTAAATGACCAGCTTCTGTACATTTATACTGGCACATGTGACAATGATAAGGTTTCTCTCCATTGTGAATACGCATGTGTGAATCGAGAATAGTACTGTGTGTAAATGTTTTGTTGCATTCGGAGCACTGGTATGGTCGGATATTATTATGAATGCGTTTATGTTTTATTAAATTACCTTTAACATTAAACGTTTTATTACATAAGTCACATTTATGTGGTCTTTCATTAGTATGAATAATTTTGTGATGTTTTAGATTGGTAGCACATGTAAATGACTTCTGACAAGTTTCACACTGGAAGGGTCGTTCTCCAGTGTGAATGCGAGTATGGTGTTCTAGATTCTGTGCGGTCGTAAATGCTTTATGGCAGATACTGCACTTGTGCCGTCTCTTATTGCTTCCACCTTGATGTTTCAGTTCATCATTGTATCCGCTGTCATTAGATGTTGAATTATCATCTAAAACATTACAAACTTTTTCGTAACACATGCACAAGAAACACGTTCTTATTCCCTAATTTTAGAGAGAGAAACACTGCTTTTCTCCCCTAGGGTGAGAAACATTATGTTTCTCTCCCTAGGTAGCATGTTTCTCTCCCTAGGTAGCATGTTTCTCTCCCTAGAGACTACGATTATTAGCTGTTTGCGATGTTTCCTAGGGAACTAGTTACGTAACCCATATTTGACATTTGTCCCGATAAGACGGTAATTTTTGTGCACTTGTTACGATTATCCCATGTTTCCCTCCGTTGATGCATAACATACTATATTTCTAAATAAATAAATATATCATCACGCCTTTTACCCATTACTGGGCGTGGCACTCTGCCATAGCAGATCTCGGTAAGTGATATATTTCTTCGCGTGAAGTGCGGTTACCAGCCGTCAAATCACGGCCCCCAAAAGATGTTAGTGAAGGGGAAGCCACAGGAGTAGATTTAATTTAGTTTGGTATCGAGTCGGCCTGTGGATCTTGAAAACCCTGGTTCGATCCCCACAGCCGACAAACAATTTTCACCAAATTAAATCTACCCCTGTGGCTTCCCCACCACTAATATCTTTGGTGGCCGTGATTTAACGGCTGGTAATCGCACTTCACGCGGAGAAATATATCACTTATCGAGATCTGCTACGGTAGAGTGCCACACCCAGTAATGGGTAAAAGGCGTGATGATATATTTATTTTTTTTATATTAAAATTAAAATTCTAGCGCAAGTAAAATGTTTAACTGAGTATACAATGAAAAATAAGCGCTGAAAATAATTATTTATTTAACTAAGCAAATAAGTAGCAGATTTATTATCGCAGATAAGGCAGTAAATCTGCATTTTTACCATATAGAACAATAGTATGTTATGCATCAATGGAGGGAAACCAGCGATTATTCCCGCGTGTGAATTTCACAAAAGGGATAATCGCGCCCTCCCGTGAAGCATATTATACTTTTCGTAACAAGTGCACAAAAATTACCGTCTTATCGGGAGAAATGTCAAATATGGGTTGCGTAACTAGTTACCTAGGAAACGCCGCAAACAGTTAATAATCGTAGTCTCTAGGGGAGAACAGCAGAGTTTCTCTCTCTAAAATTATTGAATAAGACCTTGTTTCTTGTGCATGTGTTACGAAAATATTTTTTTGAAGATTGTCTAAAATTAATATTAATTTTGTGATTATTTTCAATTTTTTTTAATGATATTGGCATCATCGTAGACATAATGTTATATATTTATTAAATGATTGTTATGTAAAAACAAATGACATAAATATCTTCCTGCATTTTGAGAATGTTATTCAGTATATAGAATGTTTCTATACCTCTGCACGAAACTTTAATGACATTTAATTTGATATACTGATGCTGACATCTATAACGTGCTTTCAATAAAGTCCGTTCGGCGAGAGATTACATTCTACTAACATAGGATATATTTTATTCGTAGTCTGATCGACAAAATGGCTGATCGAAACGTTCAAATGAAGGCATAATTACATAGAAAAATTGTGACAGTAACAGCGCTAATTGTCCGTTAAAATAAACATGGCATACAATTTGGTTACATGTTTTAAAATGCCCTATAGATTCATTTCATGAAACTTTTAAATATTATCTATCAACATTTGCAAACATGTGAAACAATAAATTTGGTACAGCTCAATCCCTGTACAAGTTTTTATGCTACGTAAACATATCTTCATTTTGACGTTTTAATCAGCCAATCAAAATTAAAATAAAATACAACCACACTATAATCTCTCACCGAAGTGACTATAAATGCTTCCATTATTAAGTATTTACTTAAAAATTCTAATTAAATTCTATTAAAACTATTTTAAACTAATGCTGGAATTTTGTAATAAATCTTTAAGTTTATAGCTTTGTAAATCTGTAAATAATGAATAAAATAACATCAATATTTGTTGATCAGTAGAAAATATGTCATAATATTTCATTGCGATTTTATTCACCACTTACAGATTTACGGATCTTCAAAACTTATGGATTTATACATAATTCCATCATAAATCAGGTGCTATTTAAATATGCACCATTTTAAACACGGGCATTTCTAAAAATTGTTGTTTTTTGTGTATATTTATTTTAAGATTTCGTTGAGAATATTTATAAATTTTTACCTTTCTTTAAATCTTCATTACTTTTCGCATGTGTTTCTTGATTATTATCATATATACAATGTTTAATCATCAAATGCCGATCGTACAACGATTTTATTGTATAAATCATAGTGCATAAATGACATTTAAATGATTCATCTAAACAAAAAATTTTACTCTTATTAAAATACATATTTCAAAATTATTCATAAATAAATAACTTACTGTTATTATTATTTGGCACATTTTCATTTCGGACTTTTTTATTATATTTTCTATCTGTTGTACTACTTTTTTTATTGTTGCACCGAGCAATATGATTTTCCAAATAAATTGGACTGCTAAAACCCAAGTAGCAATTTTTACATTCAAATACGTTATCTGCAAAAAATACCTCGTTATGTTAATTTATTAAATGAGATTTTCAAATTTAAATACCTTTCAACGGATTTTCAGGAGGCGAATTAAATTTTTTGGTGTCTATACCAAGTTCTCGGGCGAATTGAGGACCATAAAATACCAGAAGTTCAGTTCCAGGATTTATATCCATAATAGCTCTGTAGTAAATTTTCCCCCGATATTGATATCCCATTAAATTTTGTTCGGTTTTATTTCGAGCACAATTTACGAATCGCATCCAATTTGCTTTACTTGTGTCTTGGCCGTCTATGTAGCCAACAACTTTTCCATCCTTTTTTATCTATTTAAATAACAAAATGTTTTAACAGTACTCGATGATTTTTTCATATTTAAATAACAACAAAGACAAAATTAATTGTCATCCAACACTTGGTGAAACAAGGTTTAATAAAAAATATAAAATAAACACTTGGCTATGTTTCACAAAATTCAGCCTCCAAGTCACCTTATGAGGGCATCGTCAGAGCCTGGCCAGCACAGTTAGTAACCATAGACACGTTTCGCTATTATTAGAGCTCATCAGTATGGTATAACTCACTTCTTCACCTAGAACAAAGTTCATGTGAAGAAGCTGGTGACGAAGAACTGTGCCAGCAGAGAATAAGATCTCTAACAAACCGGTAAGATGTCATCTTGGAGGCTGAATTTTGTGAAACATAGCCAAGTGTTTATTTTATATTTTTACTTTCATATTTAGTTTGGTAGAAGATGATTTTTTGATTATATTTTTGGATTTTTTATTTAAAAAAATCTTATTACCATTTATTTCAATTTATAAAAATTAAACCTATTTTAAGTTTAATTATAGTTACATACAAGAACATTATAAAAATAAAATCGGAACAAAAATTTCAAAATACGTATATAGGTTTGTCTTTCAGTGATTAAGGCTTAAATTTATTTTTAAATAAATATATCATCACGCCTTTTGCCCATTACTGGGTATGGCACTCTGCCTTAGCAGATCTCGGTAAATGATATATTTATGTGAGTGAAGTGCAGTTTCCAGCCGTCAAATCACGACCCGCAAAGATATTAGTGGTTGGGGAGCCACAGGGGTACTTTTGACATGGTGAAAATTGTTTGTCGGCTGTAGAAATTGAACCCGGGTTTTTAAATCCACAGGTAGACTCGATACCACTGAGCTACCTACAGCAGTAGATGATTTTTAAAATTTTGTTCACATTTATTTTAGTAGAAGATTAATAAGTAGTTATTATATACTATTTGTTACAATTTATAAAAATTCAACCGATTTTAATCATAATTATAGTTATATGCAAGATTATTAAAAAAAAATCAGAATAAAAATTTTGAAAGTATCAAATTAAAAGCAATATTTAAAGTGTTTTGATTATAACTTTAAATTCCTTTTGCAAATAGCGATATATTCTTACAAAAATTTACTATTTCCGATCCTTTAATTTCAAAATTAATATTATATTATCTAATACAGCGACAAAAATATGAATACAAACGAAAATCTTTTGAGCCAAGTTACTGATTGAATTCTGACCACTGGCTTGGTTCACTAATTTTGTAATCTTTTCCCCCTTCTACTGAGAATGAGAACTTAGTTCTCGATTAAATTTATTTGTAGTTAGTTCTTATTCTTATAATTTTTACATTTACTGCGAATACAAAGTTTGAAGAACTACCGCTAACTAAATTTAATATTTACATGAACTACAAAAACAACCGAAATCAACATTAATATCAAAATTTAATTTTAGTATTAACTATTATCTTATTACAATTTCAATATTTCTACATTACCTGCCAACTATATTCCCCATCATTTTCCCCATCTGTTGTAGTTCCTTCATACGGTCCGAATCTTACACCCATTTTTATTTTCCTGAGTGCCCAGACACCTTCGCCCCCGTTGTAAATTTTTGAACTAGAAACATTCAACCAACCTTGAGGTACAGTTTCTCGAGCTCTATTCGGATTTTTTGGAATTAAAGGAACTGGATTATCGACAAGGTAAATAGGTTCGTGGATCGCACATTTATCAATAAATTCATTCATACAATTGTCACAATCTAAAAGGATTAGAATTTGGTTAAATGGATAAGGTATTTGAGAATTTAGGATACTTTTATTGTGTATTATTTTTATATTGTTTAGTGAAAAAGTAGTATTACGGCTGAGAAACCAATTTAGTTTGAGTAAAACATACTTACATATGTAATGATCGTCTGGGATGATTTCTTCTTCTTTGTAATTTTTCTTTGGTAAATTTCTTTTCGGGTACCTTTCTTTTATATTATCTAAAAAAAAATAAGTATATCGATATATTTCGGCTAGAATTTGTGTTAACTCCACCCATGCAAGTGCATAACGAATGGTTTTAACACTTACTACCTACTTCAAGTTTAAATTGTACATTCAAAATTTTAAAAATCGATATTGAATAATCATTTTTCTGTTATTTTTCAAATTCTAAAATATTTGTATTTACCTGAATTAATATCATTCCTCGTTTCACGTCTTGTACGTTTTGGTTTCTGTTCTGTATTCTAAAAGAAAAATATTCTAAATTAAATTGTAGTTCTATATATCATGTTATTGTACTTACGTCTGTACTTCTTTGGTTAGGAACTGATTTCTGCATCTCTGGTTGAACTGCAGGTTGTTCTTGTTCTTTAGTTCTCATCATAAACTCCGGTTTTTCCATTACAAATCCTATTAAAAAAAAAAACTTATTACTTGCTTCCAAATCTTGAAATAAGAATTTTAATTTACCTGATTTCGTCATTTCAACGTATATTTCATAGGTATTCTGTACTCGGACTTTTTCATAATAATTAAGATTTTTCCACTCTTCATCAGTAAAATATTTGGATGGATCATCTTCTAAATCCATATCAATATTTTTTTCCATCATTCTTCTACAAACAGAGAAAAGTTATTGTACGTATTATTATTGCGACAACAATTCATTATTGTCATCATATAATAACTATGGTAATGTAAATATTATAATAATTTTAAATTATCTTTCACTTACTATATTTTTATGAAATATATTGATAAATAATAGATTGTTACTTAGTTTTATAGCTTAGTTAAATAAGCAATACTATTTTATTCAAATTATAATACGATTCAAGAATATTTCAACAATATGTTACTTGTGAAAAGTAATTCAAATGTTTTCTAATAACAATCAGCTTGCTACGATCATTCAAACGTATGAATAAAAACAATAAGCTTATTTTAAAAAATATTAAAGTTTAGATTAATAAAGTAATTATTATTATTTTTTTAGGTCTCCTTGAGAGTCATAAATAAATAACGTCCATATATATGTCCTGATTATTACAATTTTGCAATCGGGCTATATATCTACCGTTCCAATAATGTGTCAGCAGTTCGAAAGAATACATATCGTAATTTACCACCAAAATGATAAAATTCGGTAAGTCCTTATATTCATTCTCTATTAAGGCAACACAATATAGTCAATTAAAATATTTATAGCCAGTTGCACCAACAAAAATTTAACATATCGAATATTTGAAAGGAAATCGCGATTCAAATTAAGATTTATGTATATGCAACTTGCATTGCAGTGATGTCATGTCGCGGATAAATTATTGTCTGGTGTTTTCATATGGCAGTAGCTGTCATTCACTTAGTAAATCTTGTTTAACTTGATTATTGTTATTTAACAAGTTGTTTTGAATTTAATTATTAATAATACTTATTACAGGTTAGTGTAATAATCTAATTTGTACTTGATATATATAACTTTCATAAGTTTATTAAGCATGTAAATTTAATTCTAGGTTATCATGAGATTACAGTTTCAGCAATATTTTGAATATTTACGTGCACAACACAATTCGAGATGTGTTGCAGAAGGACATTAAATTATCAATGCAAGGCACATTATTTCATGTGGTGTGATAAAAAAAACTGAAAAGAGCATACACATATATGCTCTATGTGTGCAAACATCTGCCTTGAACGCAAGTCCACATGAAGTACAAGGAGTATTAGTTATAGGTGCAAAATGATCAACCAAGTACAAATATATCCGTGCAAAAAATGGCTTGTTCATGTAAAGCTGGGCAAAGTGGAAGATGTATACATGCATCTGCCGTTCTTATATACTGCACTAGGTGTATTTTTTTTTATTTTTAATTCTATATCAATAAATAAAACTTATCAGGAGCTAGAGATTGTGATCGAGATTTCGCAAGAACTCCTAGAAATTTTGTGTTCTCGTTTCTTAAAAATATTATTTCAGAAATTGTAATATTTTATTTATTTATGGTTAAAAAAGCTGTGTAATAAACAGCCTTATTACTTAGGTACTATTTTATATTTATTATGACAGTTCTTTTTATTCTCATTAATTTTAGAGTATCTTGAGAACAGGTACAAAAAATTTCGTATTCTCGAAATCAAAATTTACAACCTCTATCAATAACTAACGATTTATATTTTAGGGATTTCGCAACTCAGTACCTAATGTTAACGTGACAATTAAAACAAAAACAACATAGTTTCTTCTGATTAAATTGATTAGACTTGCAGAATCCCTTCGTTTGTTATAGTCTTAGATTACACGTTATTTTCTTGCTTGGGTTTGTTTTCATTTTAGGAATGATGTGTCTGAACTAAATTTAATTTCCCAAACTGATGTGAAATGTGTTTGAGCATGTAAAAAAACAATCAGTAATTGAAAACTATAATACTTTACCATTATTGGAAACTCTGTGTTATAAAAATATTCGTACAAAAATAAATTTTGAAATGGATAGTTTTCAAACGGAAAAATTTCGTGAAATTTTAGAAAGAGCTAACCCAAACAGTGCATTATCGAAACATAAGTACAATTTTCTTTTATTATATACATATATGTCTATTTGAATTTTTTAGAATGGGTAGAAATGTTATTATTATGCAAACAAATATGTCCTCTTCAACAAAAAGTAACTCTGGATTTCAATATTTTGAACAAATTTTAAATCATAGTACGCAGTCTACTATTATATTACATATTTCGTCAGTTTCAGTTGAATTAAAGGAATGTTGTAAAAGTGTATTTTCAGAATTTACAGCTACATCTATTTTCTCGCCATGTTTTGGAAATGTGTGATATACTATATTATCTTTATTTCTAACTGATTTGCAACCAAATACACAACAATTAACATTGCTCTTACTAACTTTTGGTTGTTTTTCCATTTTTTATGCCAAACTTTTTAATAAGAAAGCAGTAAAATTTTATAACAATAAACTTAACATGTCTACACACGCAAATAGTGTAATGACAGTAATTGTATCCCCGACGTGACATCACAATTTTTAGTTAAAAATTTTGCCGCATGGTGCGTATCGCTTAGCTTGAATCGGGAATATCTTTTATTCCATATTACAAGTAAATTTTATTAATTTAAACCGAGTTTAAAATTTAAGTTTTGATGATATAGCTTAGCTGGCTATTAGGGATTCTAAAAATATATGTCCATCGGAGAAATTTTGAAATATTTTCATGACAATTTAAATTTCAAAAAATGGCTGCACTTCAATTTCTTCTGCCACTTTGAAATATTTTTTTTCTACTCTTATTATTCACTTTTAAATAATTTATAAAAGTGCATTTTTTTATTGTCTTAATTTGCGATCGTTGAAAAAGTTTAGTATGTGAATTGTTTTATAAACTTTTTAGATATTCGATTTTTATACAAACTCTTAACTAAAGCGACGTTTACAAAAAATGTTCCATAATATACTATTAAATATTAATTAGCTAGTTGCACTGTTAAAATTAAAATTTTACACAAAAGCAATGAAGTTACATGTCATATGCAATATATGATACGCCGTTCCTTTAGAAATGTTCAAAGAAAAAAATAAAGACGGGTTCCATGCGATTCCTACTTTATTAAAAAAAAATCATTACATAATTATAAAATTACATTATTCCCCATTTTCAAATCTAATATGTTTGCCCAATTCCTTCTCCGCCTTCCTTAAAAGCTTATCCCTTCCCCTTTGTTTCTGTTTATTGGAATCCTTCTTATATTTCTCTTCCCTAGTTTGCAACAGTTGATCCCAATATTCTTTTTCTTCACTTCCCTCCAAAATGGACATGTTTGCATTGATATTCTCAGCTTCACAGAATTTTTTAGCACTACTATTATCAGAGAATCTAATGTAGCCAACATTACTTCCGATTTTAAGATCTATGTACTGTAAACCAGGTTGAGACCGAATATCATTCTGAAAATAAAATATTTTATCAAAAATAGGATAAATATTTTTGTACATTTACAAACCTTAAATTTTTTAACGTCGTTGAATGTGTCCGGTAACATAATATGAACTATTACTCCTGGAGTAAATTCGAATCTAGGAGTGGATATTTTATTATGATTATTTTCTGATGAATTTGAATCCACAGTGCTGTTTTCTACATTATTCTGCACATTTGTATAACGACTTCTGTATAAATGTTCTTTTAAACTTTGCATTTTTTGACGCTGTAAATTTAAATATTTGTTCCGCAATTGTTTCCATTCTTTTCTAAAACATATTTTAAATTGATTAAAATTTTGTACCTTGTTTAATTTATAATACGTACTTCGACAAAACTTGTAAACCATATTGCTGTAGATCGTTCGAATTACTTTTACATTTCTTACGTTTTCTTTTTTTCTTTTCTCCTGTTATATCTCCGCATTTACTTTCTTCTTGTCCTTCAGTTTCACCTGCTTTATCGGTACTTTCAAGTTCAATTTCCGTTTTCTTTTCTTCTAATTCTATTTCATCATTCTTTTGTTCATTTTCTACATCCTGGTTTTGTTTTCTCTTTTTCTTCTTTTTCACTTCATTTATTTTTGATTCTTCAATTTTTTCTGATTGTTCAGTTTCCATTTCAAAATCTGGCTTTTCTTTCTTTTTCTTTTTTACTTCATTTGTTTCTCCATTTACCTCTGTTTCTTTTCGTTTCTTCCGTTTCACTTTCATTTCTGAATCATCAATTTCTTCGGAAGTATGAATTAGGTTAGTTTCTGTCTCTGGTTTTTCTTTCTTTTTCTTTTTTATTTCATCTGTTTCTACATCGGCATCTATTACTTTTTCTTTCATTTTTCTTTCTGATTTTTCCGTTTGGTCTTTCACAATATTTTTCGAAGACTGATTATTGTTTTCTGTTTTAACTTCTGTAGTAAATTTATCAAGAAGATTTTGATTTTTTTCTGCCTTCTCTGGATCAAAACTTGAAATACTAACTAACTGATCAGGCAACATAGTTGTTGGAAGTTTACAATCGATTGACTCAAAATATTCAAGAGCTTTTTTTGCTGTTTCTGGTGAACCAAATTCAATAAAAGCAAATCCTTTTATCATTCTATTATGTGTGTATCTTGGTATGGATACGTAGTCTACTGGGCCAAATTTTGTAAATATATTTCTTAACCACTCATGTTCTGCATCAGCTGGTAACCGTTCCACATAAATTGTGCATTCATCTACATTTTCTTTAACACGAATTGGTGTCTTCCGACAAACTTTTAAATTATCTTCTGATAATTGAAGTATGTCCGATTTGGATATAGACTTACATAAATCTGAGACTTTATCTGTCAGACGTCGTACTTTGTTGAACTGCAGAAATACTGACAAATCAATATCTGAAAATAATTTCAAAAATAAGAATAACACTATGTAACTTATTGATGATTAATATATTACAGGGATCTTCTTGAAGTAACTGTGCAATAAATCTATCTTTTGATATATTTACATCACTAAAATAAAATTCCATTTGATCTTTAATCGAGCTGTATAATAACTTTTTCCTATGACGACTTTTCTTAGGAGCTATTTCATCAATAATCTGTTGTTCTGCCATTTTAAACAGGTGTAATAATTCTTTATAAACACTTAAATTGTTAAAATATAACCTGTCAAAACGTTGACAGACGTTGTTGATATGTGTGAAGTGAGTTACATGTCTTTCAGTAAATTTCTCGTCTCCCGCCGACATTTTATGCCACTAGGTTCACTATAAACATTTCTTTTCAAAAACTTTTTATCGGTATGTAGATAATGCAAAATTAAATAAAAATCAAGGACAAGATTTTTGGCTATATGTATTAATTTTTAATTGTACCTACTCAAGTGCATAGTAACTATAACTAACTTTGTATTTATAAAAAAAAGTGGGAAGTGGGATTTACAAAAATACAAAAGTTACACTATCTATTAAATTAATTAAAACATACTTTAAAATTTAAAAATATACATAAAATTTACAATTTTTTATGCTTTGGAACACATGCCACAATTCTGTAATCATTTAAATAAATATATATATTTATTTAAATCTCAATTCAACTTAGATCTGAACAATTTCCAAGAATATAAATATAAAATACTAACAAAAACGATTATTTATAATAATTAAAATAGTATTTTATATATATATATATATATACGAGTATATATTAATATAGGGTGTAAAAAACTGGTTATAGGCGTTAAACATGTCAAAAATAAAATATATTATTTTTATTTATTCACTCATTTTGGGATCCTGTAAACAGTGCATAATTTAAATCTCAACAACTTTGATTTGAAGTATTTTTGACTAAAATAATATGGGCACTTTTGCTCAACGAATTCATTTAACATGTGGAACGCCTATGCTCCTTTTTTAATTAACAGCCAGTATTTACTCTTTGTTTGTTATATACTATATCATTATATCTTGATTAACAACTAAATTTTCGGTAAGAGGTGAACATGAAATTAAAATTAACTCAAATTTTATCAGTATTTGAGTAGGTCCAATATGCAAATAATATGAGTCAAACCACTTGAAATGTTGCTATGACAATTTGTAAACAATCGAAAAACGAAATATTTTGTTTATCTTTGATCCCAATATACCTACCTTTGCGTACTTGGTAACATGCGCCTATTTCAAATATCTATTAAATCTAAAAAAAATATTGCGACGCGCGATCAGAACGATTTATACAGATATATTCTACTGATAAATTTCTTTTATGTCTGCAAAATACAGTGACGGCGATTTTAGGCAGGGGCATACACAAAGCAGGCTTCAAAAGTAAGAAAAATAGTAATATATATATATATATAATTGTAGCCTTAATTTAATTAAATAAATATATAAAATTGCTTAAGCGAATTTAATAATAAATTATATTTGAACGTGTATTGTCATATTTTATTTAAAATAGTAATAACAATAATAATCAAAATTATTTTGTTTCGTTGTTTCCCACAGCGCTCTCAATCCCAAATATTCTATATAAAATATATTTTTTGTTTGCTTATTACTTTTGCATAAAAAAACAATTGAGCAACAAGTCGATACTCATTAGATGCAGTTTTTAATAATTTACATTTTTTGTATTTCCACTGTTGGCCTAATTTAATTAGGGAAGCAACAATCACCATATTAAAAAAATACCATTGTATTTCCTATATTATTATTGGATGTGGCAGATTTCGGTACGTGATATATTTATACGTGTTACCAACCGTCAAATCACGGCCTCCAAATATGTTGTGGAGGGGTAGACACAAGGGTAATTTTAATATCGTAAAAAATTGTTTACCGACTGTGAAATTCGAACCCGGGTTCATATCCACAGTTAGACTGAACTACTTACCCACAAAAAAATTAATCAAAGAGTATTATAACATTTAATACTAAATAATCCAGAGTAGGAATATTGCAAAAAAAATATTTTTAATTACTGTTTTTAAACAAGATTCGTTTGAGTAACAATTATAATAATCAAATCCCATTCCTAAGTGTTTAATGCTTTATACATAGTTTAAATTTGTACATAAAATTTAAAATATATTTCTGATTCATAGAGAGATCCCGAGTTCGAATCTCACTCAAGCTAAAAATTATATAAACTATTACACTGCGGCTCGGTGAGTGCTGACCCTGTACTGTAATTGGGATTAAGTTCCTGTTGTATAGTGTAGCATAAATAAATAATGCCTATGGCACACTGGTCGGCACAACATCGATGAGCTCTTCGATGAAACAACAGAACGCACTCTTCATTGACAAACAATAAAAGCTTCTAAAGTTGAGAAAGAAAAACTAAATTTCAAAAATATGCTAACGTGAAGTGAGACACAAAAGATACGAGTGAAATGAGATACGTTCGTTTCATCGATGAGCTCTTCGATGGAAATAGAGGAGCCTCTAATTTTCGTCGATGACGGGTGCGTTCTGTTGTTTCATCGAAGAGCTCATCGATGCTGTTCGACGTTCATCGACCAGTGTGCCATAGGCATAATAATGTAGTCAGATATTTTTAACCTATAAATAAGTACATTTATTTAGTAAAATAATATACATTTTTGTATTACATTAATATACAATTGTAAAATACGATCTAGATTTACAAAAAGAATTTATAATAAAAATTAGAAATTACGTAAAATCCAATATTGGCAAGGTTAGTAAAAGTATTTCACGTAATTTTACATAATACAAAAAAATATAGCTATAAGGAAAATAATGTTTTAATGTTATTGAAATATGAAAGTAAAAACACAATTGATAATGCTGCAAAATACAAACTGTTTCAATCCAGAAAGTTTTTAAAATTATATCTTGTATTCAAAACAAACTCATATATCTCCAAATTTCTAATAATCTTATCACTTATCACCAAATTAAAATGAAGAAATGCCGTGCTTGATACCATTTCTTTTCAATGATTTACAACGGAATGTGTTAGAGAAAGATGTCGAATATAATGTTATCTGTTGTACTATGATTTACTGACGATTTTAAAGATAAATGTTTATCTATGTTGATTTCCACGTGGGAATTTTTATTAAAATCACTCTACATAACGGAAAACTGAATATTCTAATTATTAGACAATGTAGAAATTGAAGATTATATAAAAATAAATAAATAAATATATCATCACGCCTTTTACCCATTACCGGGTGTGGCACTCTGCCGGAGCAGATCTCGGTAAGTGATATATTTTTTTCGCGTGAAGTGCGGTTACCAGTCGTCAAATCACGGCCCTCAAAGATATTAGTGGAGGGGGAGCCACAGGGGTAGATTTAAATTGATGAAAATTGTTTGTCGGCTGTGAGGATCAAACCAGGGTTCTCAAGATTCACAGGCCGACTCGATACCACTGAGCCACCTACAATACTATTTAAAAATCGAAGTTAAATGTTAAATCAATTCTCGAGGAAATTAATGGCAGTAAAATTCTTTTTTATTTGAAGACATACGCAGAATATTTAAATTATTCTCTTGTGAAATAGTGGAGAAATTAGTTTTTCCTCTCTCTAGCAAGGAAATAAAAATGCAGTTTTACCTGGATGTTATTTCTATAAAAAAAAATATTTATCACGCTTATTTACCCATTATTGGGTGTGACTGTCTATATTTATGCGCGTGAAGTGCGGTTACCACCTGGCAAACCACGCCCCCAAAGATATTAGTAGTGGGGGAGCTAGAAGGGTAATTTTAATGTGGTGAAAATTGTTTGTCGACTGTGAAAATCTAACCCGGGTCCTCAAATCTACATCCCGAGTCGATACTACTTAACAATATCTACCCGTTAACATTTTTTTCAGCCTGTGGATTTATGAACCAGAGTTCAATACCCCACAGCCGACAAACAATTTTCACGACGTTAAAACTTTCCCTGTGGCTCTCCCTACACTTATATCTTTGGGGGCCGAAATTTGGCGGCTAGTATTTATTTATTTATTTATTTATTATTCAACAGGAAAAGATTCCCAATAACAGAATAATATTACAAAATTACAGAATAAGAGTACAAAACAGATAAATAATACTGAATATAATGAACAAATAAAAATAATTACAAAAAATATTACAAGCAGGTACCTATTAGTATTAACAACTTATAATTGTAGAGAAATAAATTTCATTAAAAAATCTGAACAAATTTAATAAACGAGTATGTTACAAAATAATAGGTATTTAAAAAAATAACAAAAGTAACCGCACTTCACGCGAAGAAATACATCACTTACCGAGATTTGCTACGGCAGAGTGCCACACTCAGTAATGCGTAAAATATGTGATGATATATTTATTTTTAAATCTTGAATTTTGATTCAAATAAATAAAATATTTCCTTTAATTTATACCTACTAGATTTTAATGAAGGTCGGAATAACATGTATCTTACACGAGAGGGGAAAACTCTCTAATTTGACTTTTGTTTATATTTACACTTATATAAAAACAAAGAACATCATATGAAAATGAGGGCTTAAGCAGTACTGTTACCATGATACTAATTTCATAATTTAAATGGAACATTTTTCAAATTTAATCAAATAATTTTTAATGAATTTGTAGCCATGATTTACTAATTTAATGAAAATTACTCAATTACATTCTTGTCATACTATACAGTTTAAAAAAATAAATTTATTTAAAGTGACGCTACTGGCAAAAATTTGATTTATCCAAAAATAAAAAATAGTTTTCTAGTCTCTGGGTGATCGCTCCGTTATCGCTATCACCGTCAAGTTGGCGAACATGTGATCCAGGTGGCCAAGGTATGCTTCGCTTGCGATCCAGTCTGCCTAGGTATATAAAACGATGTGCAACTGTTCGCCGGTCCATTGTTGAACCGCGGGCTTTTGTGTTAGAAAATTGCGCGGGTGAAAACTCATATTTTCCGTGTGACATTGTGATTTATTTGTAAGTATTTAAAACAACAATCAATTAGTAATATTCATTATTAATAGCCACTTTAAACAAAACAATTAAACAATTCTGAAAGTCACACTGAAATATTACTTTAAAATTATCTGACATAAATATCATGATCAGTTCTAAACAGTTGATATGATTAAATTATTGTTCACTTTTTATCGGTACATAAATTCATTTAATTTATGTACCTGATAATTGTTAAACTATTTTTACATTTAATAATTCAATTTGTTGACAGTTTTTACAGATATAATTATCGTAAATTATAATTTTAGTAGGTTGTAACAAAAGTAACGGAGAAAAAAAAATATTTTGCGTAAGTCATATTATTTAAAAATGTTTATTAACATGTAAGTACTTATATTAGTCATTTTTTTGTCTCGTTTTACCGTAAAATCTATTTTTATAGGGTTAATGAACCAATAAATTTGTTATTATAAAAAAATAAGATTTTAAAATTTTGTGATTTAGAATTACAAATGAAAATTGATTGTATAACAGATTAAACAGTAATCTGTAACTGTCAATAAAATTGACATTCAGTATTAAATTAGTAAAGTAAACTAAAAATATTTTGTTGAGTAGGTAATTAATGACGTACTGTTTATTTCTTGCAAGATTCAAATTGAAGGTTATAGAATATTAAAATATATCCTCATTTCGATGATATAACTTCATTCATTCATAAAACTTACTTTAATCAATTATATTTTATCTCAGAATAGACTTATATTTAGTGATAAAAATAATTAATAAAATTTATATTTATTCGTATGGGGTAGGTGGCTCAGTGGTATCGAGTCGGCTTGTGGATCTTGAGAACCCTGGTTCGATCCCCACAGCCGACAAACAATTTTCACCAATTTAAATTTACCCCTGTGGCTCCCTCTCCAATAATATCTTTGAGGGCCGTGATTTGACGGCTGGTAACCGCATTTCACGCGACAAAATATATCTTACCGAGATCTGCTTAGACAGAGTGCCACACCCCGTATAGGGTAAAAGGCGTGATGATAATTTATTTTATATTTATATATTTATTTGTCTAACAAACAAAAAAATCACATATTGAAATGATTTCGATTCGATGGTTATTATTTGCTTGACAGAAAAATATTAGGATATCGGAATAAAAAAAATTGCCAATTATATTTCCACGATTGTATGAAAACGAAACATATATTACTAAATCGTTTCAGAAAATTTAAATAATTTTTAATTAAATAAGAGTACGAATTGTTTTTTATTTCTTTTGTTCGGTGCGTAATCAAATATAAAATGAATTCTTTGTATTTTACCATAAATAAGATTTTAGAGCTATTCCAATGCCACTTGATCGCCGTACGCATTTCATTTGAAATAAAATAAATATATCATCACGCCATGTACTCATTATTGAGTGTGGCACTCTCCTTAGCAGATCTAGGTAAGTGATATATTATTTCGCGTGAAGTGCAGTTACCAGCCGTCAAATCACTGCCCTTGAAGATGTTAGTGGAGGGGGAGCCACAGGGGTGGTTTTAACGTGATGCAAATTGTTTGTCGACTGTGGGAATCGCACCCAGATTGTTAAATCGACAGGCAGACTCGATACCACTGAACCACTTCATATTTTATTTGCACATATATAAAATTATTGTTTTCTTTTAACTAGAGTTTTTAAGGAAAATCATTGTAGAAAGCTATTGTCATCTTTCCAAATGAATACATAGGAATATGACTAATTTCTCATTATTTTCTCAGCAATCCAAATCAATAAAAAAAACTGTATGTAAACAAAAACAATCTATGCAATAAATTTAGTACACAATTTCACAATCTGAACGACCATGGGCTTTAGTCATCAGATTTTATACTCATCTAATACGTTTGAAAATGTTCAGTTTTGTGCAAGTTACAAAAATATGTGTTTTTATAATTATATAACGCAATAAACAAAATTTAAATGTATATTTTTCAATTATTGTCTTTTTAGATATACAGGGTGGCATTTTAATATTTAATTTCTGTCGTTAAAAAGCATGTAATAGAAATTATGTTTATTGATTTAGATGCTGAAATTTATGCCCTAAATCTTTTATTTGAAGCTTTTTTGCATAAAATAATTAGGTAAGCTAATAATTAAACATTTGAAAAATAGCATTGAAAACGCTATGGTGCGCAATTCGATTCACCACCCTGTATATGATTATCATTGTTGATGTTTGATAATTTTGTAATAATAAAATTCTTCAATTTTTGATAAAATAATTTTAGCAGCGGTGTATGTACTCATAATAAGTTTTAAATGTTCATGGCATGTTTATATTTTTTCTTGAACGTAAAAACTTAAACAATGATTATAAAAAAATATATTAACCAGTAAAACAAATACAATTATACAGTTAAATTTTTATCAAATAATTACATGCAATAAAATTTAATTTAAGTATACATTTACATTCTTGCCTAATTTATATTGTAACAACATTGGTTCTATTCTCTTTGGAACCAACGACCTATGACGGAGTGAGGGCGGTGAGTCACGAGCAGATGGTTGAAATACTTCTGAAATATTCTAGAGAGTTGTGTAAATAACATGATTCAATATATAAGGGAACATTTGGGCCGGAATAAATATTTTATTCGTGTTTTATTTAAGAATAAACTTCACTGAACCAGAAATTGTGATAAACGTTTCAATATGTAATAATTTGTTTCAGATACAAACCTTCCAAAATGATCTCTCGACGAACCTCCAACGATGATCCAGACTTTGACGACACGATTACCGCGAAAGCGGTTGCCATGACAGTTCTCTGTGTGGCCTCCCTAACTTTTGGTCTCATCCCATTAAAACTAACTACACTTTTCAAGTGGAACGGGAATCCAAAAAACAATATCTACGTTCAAATGTTATTAGCAATGGGAGGTGGTGTTTTACTCTGTACAACATTCCTTCATTTATTACCAGAAGTAGCTGAAAATATCCGAGAATTACAAGCAGATGAACATCTTCCAGAATTACCGTTTCACTTAGCAGAATTTTTAATGTGCACAGGATTTTTCACAATGTATTTAGTGGAAGAATTAGTTCATAGATACATCCATAAAAAACACAGAAAATCAGTTGTTGAAGAAGTATTTCAGCGGACAGTGTCAATTCGTCGCAAGAGCAACATAAATGAATCACTTTCCACAACTGAACTTGATCCTACAAACCTTGAAGCCGCTAACAGCTACCATAACCATCATCAAAACCATGGACACAGTCACGTGATTATGGACGATTCAACTGTAACAAGTCTTCGTGGTTTATTGGTCGTTCTTGCTTTGTCAATTCACGAATTATTTGAAGGACTGGCTGTGGGATTGGAATCATCTAGTGCTACAGTTTGGTACATGTTTGGAGCAGTCAGTTGTCACAAACTTGTCATTGCATTCTGCATAGGAGTGGAGCTAATTTCAAATGGTACTAAAACCTGTTTGACAGTTGCATATGTAGCTCTATTCGCGGTAGTCAGCCCTCTTGGTATTGGAATTGGAATAGCCATGACTGAAAGTAATTCATCGAATATTGAAGTAACTTCGGTGTTCCTACAAGGATTAGCTTCAGGGACTCTTCTTTATGTTGTCTTCTTCGAGATTCTGCAGAAGGAAAGAACAGAAGGTCTCCGACAGTACGCGTCGATCATGTTTGGATTTCTTGTGATGTTTGGATTGCAGTTTGTTTGTAAGTACTTTTATTTTATTTCTTTTAGTTTTAAGATGAATGGAAGAGAAGTTATGAATGTAGATATTTTCCAGGGCAAGAATTAAAGTTAAATAAGTGAGATTAAATCAATTTTGATTTATTTTAGCAACGTTGTCAGCTACTTGATAAGTTTTAATCTACACAAACTAATGTTAAACGGCGCTCAATTAACAACTGTCTTTCGAAGTAAACAAAATAAGTTGTGTTAGTACATTAGAGCCTGTTTTAGATGGTGCAATTTTTCATGCAAGTTCTGTTGCCTAAGAAAATTGCTTCGTTACAGATACGCGCGTGTCTTGAATAGTTTGTACAAAGGAAAAGCGAAAGAAAAATCAACTTTAGTATATAACACGCGAGATAATATACACATGACACTACACCTGAAATATAAAGTTTCAAAAGCAATTTAAAAGTAAAAGTATAATATAATATTCAAGGATAATTTTTGTTTAATTTTTAATCACGGAATATTATTGTTAACAACGTTCCCAATAAATAACATAGCATATTTGAAAATCTATTTTTAAGTTGTAGCTATAATTCTGGTAATTTACCAGGCAATAAAATAAGTTTCTGTGATTCACATTTCATTTCGTTTGATTTATTCTGTGTTTACATATGAGAGCATTGTTCTTTAAATGTAAATATAATGCGTGTACACGCATAACATTATCTGTTACATACGTGTTCGTTTTAAATAATTTCAATTGATGTTTTTCATCATTTCTTAGTTAATTCATTTTATCAATTGGTTTTTTATTATTATTATTATTTGTACAACTAGTAATGAAAACATTACTTTTCTGACAACTTTGAATTCGCCGTCGTGCATCAATCGAATAAGTCAAAAAGGATGCTTTTATTACTTGTTGTAAACGTTTTGTTTTGCATATTAGTTTGATTTTACGGAGATACAAACTTAAAATTATTTTGACAAACGTCAAAATTTTGATAACATGTTATTACATTTTTAATCATCTCCAAAGAGAATAAATTAAAATAGTGAAAAAAAGTTAAATGAAAGCAATGAGAATGTAGTATTAATTTTTTCTACAACTGTCAAAAACTGTTTTTTCACTAATATCAGTACGCAAAGTACGTGATTTTTTCATTATTTACATTACCATGACAACTCATTTTGCGCACTATTTTGCACCCTAGTACACAATAATTATTTCGCGCGCGCTTCCAAATTATTATTTTTCATGTTCCAAAGGTTACAACACATAAATAATTCTAAATTCATATTATTATTCTCTTTTGATAGTTGCAGAAAACATGTTTGAATTTCGTGGGCGAAATTCTTGTTTTTTAGCGCGTTCGAATTATTTTTTGTGTCTACTAAATATGACATTCTCACACGCAACATAAAAAAACACTAATTTCGCGCACTTAATTACAAAAATAACTATTTGTCCGTGATTTTTAAAATAGCTGGGAAAATGTGACATTTTCTACATGATTTTTTTGATAAAACTTTCATGACATAAAAAAATAAGTATTTATAGACAGGTATCGCATAAAAAGTATCGTATCGATTTTATTGCAAACAATAATAATTTCTGTTTTAATAATTGATAATAAAAACAAAATATGCGAATACAAAAAGCACTTTAAAAAGTAGGTGTTTTTGGAAATTTTTATTCAAAATTGCATTGTTTTTCCCTAATTATTTTTAACTTTAAATTAACTATTGCAGTTAGCGACAATGATAAATAATATTTATATTTTTATATTTTCTAAGAATAGAAGTATCACTAAAATTTCCAAAATAAATAAAACATATCACGATATCCGGCACACCTATAAAAAAAAACAATTTATAGATATTTTCCTCAATTAAAATTTAGTAATAAATCTAAAATTATTTCTCAGTCTTATCCGTGTCAAAAGGTTACAATTTAAATCATTTAGTCATTTAATTATTCTTAGAAAAAAAACATCAAAACAAACAACTCTAATTAATTCGCGGTTACACTCATACCCACGGCATCGCTGTTGAGCTCTACTTGTTTTATAACATATAAGGAGCCCTGGAGGCAGGGATTTACCTGTGCATATGTTGTCAGCACTGTGTATTAGTCATTCCGGACACGGCAGCTGTTACTACGCATGCGCGGGAAATACCTGTAGTACTGCTACGGTAAGCTGGAGAAATTATACGTGCGATTCGTGGAATGAAGTGGCTTTTTTCTGACTTTGGGTTGTAATTGCAAGTGTGTGTATGCAAAGTGGGAATGTGGGGTTATGAACACAGCCAGTGGCGGCGAGAGAAATAAGGAACATATTGTATACCTTTTCTAACCTAAAATTAATTATTTTTACTTGTAATATTGGACTTTATTTAAATATTCTTGACATATAGAAGAGAATGTTTCGATGGTGTAATGTAAGCAGGGTGTTCCACGACAACTGCGACATAAGTGAATAACATGGAAACTAAGTTTTTCGCTACAATTGCGTCACTAATTATTTTACAAGAAAAAGTATGAAATAAAATATGTAGAGAATTAAATTTTGCGCCTAACTCAGTTCAAATATTTAATTTCACTTATTTAGTTACTGCTAAAACCAAGTTTAAAATATGTGTGTGATAGTTTAATGTTTGTACATTTATTTGCATTTATTACAGTTTCATGGCTAACTATGTAAACAACTAATTTTATCTGTAATAATAGTATAACCAAGTTTTATATCGTCTTTTTAGTTACGTGTTTGTTTGACGCGAGCTGAGCGAAGAGAAAGAGTTTATAAAACGAGTCACATACTATACTTTTTCTACGATCGCAAATTGAGACAACAAAATTTAATTTTTATGCATTATTTAAAAAGTAAGGTTAAGTTACAATGAGAGATGCCTGAAGCTAACTTCACCCCGTGCTTAATATCTACTATTTCATAGGACACTCTGTATATGACTTCATTTTACTTGTATATATTTCATCGACAGATTTTAGATATAGATAAGATTTATTTGGTGCAACGAAGCTAGTTTTAATTAAAATAACAATTATGTATTAATCAAAGCAACTATTGCTATGCAATACTTTTTAATTTATGAGAATATTTGTCATTTGATGGGAAAACTATTAAATATTAAAATTATAGTTTTGTTTTGAAAATTCTTTATCACGACATTTGTATTGTTTATAATTAAAATGATTTGTTTTTGTCTATAAAATACGCAATAACTAGTTACTGTAAAAAATGTTTCAAAGCACAAAATATATTTCTAAATAAAATAAATAAATATATCATCACGCCTTTTACCCATCACTGGGTGTGGCACTCTGCCTAAGCAGATCTGGATAAGTGATATATTTTTTCACGTGAAGTGCGGTTACCTGCCGTCAAATCACGGCCCCCAAAGATATTAGTAGAGGAGGAGCCACAGGGGTAGATTTTTTAAATTGGTGAAAATTGTTTGTCGGCTGTGGGGATCGAACCAGGGTTCTCAAGATCCACAGGCCGACTCGATACCACTGAGCCACCTACCGCACATAAAAATATATTTCTAAATGTTGTTATTATTGTTCGACAAGAAATTATTCATATAAAGATTTCTAACTTCACTTGTTCTCAGATACAAGTGTCAGTTTTCTAAATTATTTATTTTTTATTATCAGCTTTATTCTCTATTTTCTATAAATGTATTCGCTGTAAAATCCGGTATCGTAGTAAATTTTGTTTGTAAAGTTGACGTCACATATTCAGCATAACTTAAATATCCAGGTTACCTGTTAATCTACGTAGGTGAAGTTTTTGCTATTTTTGAAACTGTTTATTTTTTAAGCACAATCTGTAAACTTCGTAAATTAGTAATTTTCGTCATAAAGGAAGAATGTAGGTGCAGTGCATTTGTTTTACTTGTACCTACGTCATCTGATCTTCAAAGTCGATTAATCTACAAATACAAAACCTTTATTTACTTATCTACAGATAATTTGGAATTGTAATATGATATTTTTCTTATTTGGTACTGAATACAATTACAATTTTTCTACATTTTCAAACAAGATTAAATTGAAATTTAAAAGAAATGCACAAGTCTACACAGTGTTAATTAAAACACACAAAAAAGAACTACAAACTATAATGGGGTCCTCCACTATACTCAAAAACTATTAAATTTGTCATTTATATTGAGACTAGACCCAAAATCGACGTACTAGAAATTGACGTCAGAGCATTGCTATCTTTCGTTAATCATCTCTTTGGCAAATCTACTCTATTCAGAATTCTTTCTAAAAATAATGTCTTCTGTTTTCGTCTAACTGATAGTTAATTTTGAGGTTATTGTTATAAAGTGTGTATGTGAGCTCCGCTGTTTGAGATTCACATTTTCTTAAGCCCGACTTCACAAAATTTTCATAAAATTATTACGATTTAATAATTATCAATTAAGACTTTATAAAACTATACATTGTTTTCAATTTACATGAACTTTCATGAAAATTAGAAAAAAAAGTAGTGAAGATCCCATTGCAGAAATACTAAATATTGTCTAAATTTCTAATTTATTTCTGAAAAATTTTCTTTCTGATAGAGTTGTAATAGTAATTTATGCACCAAAGACGCTAGCTAAATGATAAGAAATGGGCATCGTCCGAGAGCATTGTCATCTAGTAACATACGTTTAATTTATGATAATTATGATAATAATAATATTTTTTTAAAGAGTATTTATTAATCTCCTGTGGTGTAACGCAAACTAAACGGGCTTTATGAATTATAATGCCCCAGTCGTTTTGGAGTTGTTTATACAGGGTGTTTCTATACCTCTGCACGAAACTTTAATGACATATATAATTTGATATACTGATTATAGAACAAAAAGAATTATTTTGAAATTCGCAAAAATTAGCGAACATTTTTAGTGTCACTGGTTTAATAGAACATATAATTTAAAAAACTAAAAATAAGGCATTACAAAAGGGACCTACATAATAACTAATTAATAAATGATTATTTATAGGCAATATTTATACTTTTATTTCATCAGTAATATAATTATAAATAATTAAATGTACTATTAAACCATTGACATTAAAAATATTTGCTAACAATGAAATACCCTAATTTTTGCGAATTTCAAAAAAATTACCCTAATTTTTGCGAATTTAAAAAAAAATATTTTTGCTCTATAATCAATTAATGTTTAAGCCAGATTTATATGAAATAAAATATTGATTGTGGTTCAACGCAACAAAATAAGTCAAAATATACTTGTTATAAAACTATATCAGTATGAAATTATCCTTGGATCAATATTTCATTATTTTTATTTATTTCCTTCGATGTTGTAAATTTAAGTAAATATTGAAGTAATATTCAAAATTTTCAAATTTGATTTGAAGTGATTGTCTTATCATTAATTGAATTTTTCATTGGAATGTTTTAAAAAAGTGATTAAAATAACGAATCTTCAAATTATCTCATTATTACTTTTCGAGACTAGTCTCGAATTTCACGGTAATACTAAGTCAAATTGTAAATTTCTTTTTTTGCTTCGCTAAAGCCTGAAATACAATTAACAATTATAAAAACATAATCTAATTTCTAACAGTTTCATTCTACTAATTGACTAAAGTTTACGACATTAAAGTTTCGTGCAGTGGTATAGAAACACCCCTGTATACAAGTACTTTGTTTCATACCAATAAATATCTAATAATGTTCAAGATAAAAGTAAAAGTGTCTTTCTTTCTTCAGGAACTTTATATCCCTCGCCTTCATGAAGAAATATTTCACTTTCAATCCCTTAACATCCCTTAACTAATAACTATTGCTTTAAAAAAATATGTTAGAAGTATTATTTCTTGCACAAGGAAATTCCGAACACTATATATTTTGTACAATAATTTCACACTTCCAAATATCATTTTAAGGACAAATTTACGTGCTACATAAAATCTAGTTAGCATCATTAGCAGTTAGCTTCAACTATCATTTGTGATAATTAAACAAATGTTTGTTTATTACTCTCTAACACGCACTTTCCAATTTCTTTTTGCTTATCTCATTAACTATTTAATTAATGAAGCAGTGTCAAATAATTATCTCACTTATTTATAGATTTTCTAGTACCATTGCATTAATAATTTACTGATAATATGTAGGTGCTTATAACTAATATTTACAAGTACAACTTTTATACAGTCAATTACATCAGCTTATTGTTTATTTATCTTTAGCTATTATTTAACTTATTTTTTTAACTGCACAATAGTTCACCTTAATCTACTTACATGGATATAATATAATTACTGAATTCAATAAAATTCACAAAAACCTAATCGATACATAGTATAAACAATGCAAACAATGATTGGAATCTACTTTATTTACACTATAAGAATGTTTAATTTATTTTTAATATCTAAAGTTAAGTTTTAAGTAATGTTACCATGAAAATACTAAAATACTCCCGTATACTGTAGCTCTTTATCTATTATTAAAATAACAATAATAATAATAAATTTGTATAAATTGATCAAATATTTATGTTATTTATAAAGGGTCATATGATCGAGGCTGTCTTTCATATACAAAGTGTTTCCTTGAAAATAACCAACCGAAATATTCCCTCTAACATAATTTTTTTATTTTACCTGAAACTGACAAGGAAAATAAACATTTGCCTGACTTTTAAGACTCAGGAAAGCTTTGCTTTGCATGCCTAGTAGTGCTGGCAAAACTTGATGATTTTAAAAAAGACCGTTCCTAAAAGAAAAAGACCGGACCTAAAAAAGGCCGGATTAACCAAATGGTTAAAAGACCGGTCCTAAAAAAGATTCGGACCGGTTGACAGCACTAGTAAATTTTAAGATAGTATGACTATGACAGAGTAAAGTTTATTCGTAAACTAGAACTAATTAAAACTATAAATGTATAAGACTCACTCCACTCTTTTGAAGGGATGACAGGGTGGCGACTAACCTGGAAAACCGGGAAAACCGGGAAAAGTCGGGGAATTTTATATTTCTGGAAAAGTCAGGGAAAAGTCAGGGAATTTTATTCCATGTCAGGGAAAAAAGTTTTTTGTTCTTTAAAGTTTTTAATTTAATTTTAGAAAAATAACTACAAACTTTTATTTCAAAATGTATTTAGTTATTTTTAGATTTTATTGGCAGAATACCCTTTATTAGATAGATAGTATACCTTTATTGGCAACAAATACCCTTTATTGCTTCTTAAGAGTGAGAACCGCCATCTATGAAAATATAACCGAAGGATGTTTACTAATTGAAAACTGTTCTGTTTTGTCTAACGTTTCTACCGCGCTATGTTTTTTCTGTATGCAATATTTAAGGTTGTGTCTTTGCCTGTTTAGAAACACAAATTGATTTTGCTTTTACTATAAATTTAATAAAAAAAATAAATTATATTACAATATATGATATAATATATGAAATGTAACCATAAATTCATAAATAAGTGAATATTCTAGAAGTCAGGGAATTTTGTTACTTAATCAGGGAAAAGTCAGGGAATTTATTAATGTTACTTGAATCGCCACCCTGGATGAATAAACTGGACACATCTTTGTGATTTCATAGTTTATGCAGTGTTGAAAATAAATAAGAGAAATTCTACAAAGCATGTTGCTAATGTCCTAAGTTTTATGACACCCAGCTGCGCAAACCAATTAAGTAGAATATAATCCTATTCAAATCCATAGCGACGAAATCAGAAGGTTGTCGGCGTCGGGATTTTTACTTTGTAATAAATATCTGAGAATTTCAATAAGATGAAATCTATTATTTTAGAAATACCGCTAAATTGTAGTACCTACATACCTAATCTGTTTACTTTACCTCATTCGACATTTCCTAATGTATGTTTGAGAATTGAAGTTAGATGAAACACTAGTGTTTAAAAAAATCTATTGATGGCCAGTTACACCGCCAAAAAGACCAGTTAAAGACCAGTTAAAAGACTGGTTAAAAGATTGGTTAAAAAGACCGGTTAAAAGACCGATCTTTTATTAACCAAAAGACCGAGTAAAAGACCGGTCCTAAAAAAGACCGGGACCGGTTGGCAGCACTAATGCCTAGGCAGGTAATGAAAGAAACGTGATTGTCTAGTTACTTAGCAACATAAAATACTGACTGAATATGTGAGTCAAATATTTCTTTTAATTTAAATTAATTTAAAATATGTATTATTTGTTTATAAGTTTCAAGTAAAATGTCGTACAGTATTCGTAAACTGTTTCAAACTATTTACTCATCCTGTAATTGAACGCTTTCCTGATTTGTTACGTAAATAACTATTTAATGCGTACAAGAATATTTTAAATTCTATCGAATTTAGTATCGAATATGAAAAAATAGAAACTACACAATTTGTAACAATGTTCAAATGTCTAATTGATGATGAAATACGATCAATTTTAACTTTCCTATTTGCAGAAATTAACCTAATCATATGTGAACAAGTTTTTCGAACAGAGTAGTCTGTAAGGTCGTGTTGCAGACAGCTATGATGCAAAAAAACAAAATAAAAGAAAGAAATGGCAACGTGCATTCCTCACGTACTCTAAAACGAGTTTTCAAATGAACCAATGCATCTGCCATTGCGAACCAATTAGCAAACAACCAACTATACTTCTTTTGGGAACCAGTGAGGAAAGTATTACGAATCTGGAAAGCCCTGAACTTGAGTTAGAACGAGTAGCTAAATCTTATTACATTCTTGACATTGAAATTGCCTACAGATAAAGTTGTAAGATGATCATTTTCTTTTTTGAGAGTAAATGCAATTTGTAGTTTAACTTGTTCAGGTTTTTGACCTTTCGAATAAAAACAACATAATTTGAATGGAATGCAAATAAATATAATTAATGCGAGCAGTGCTATCGCTTTACAAAAGAGACTTCATAAATTCAAACATCGCTTACTAGTAATATGGGTAAAATTGACAAATGCTAGAATGTTTGTCATTTTCAAGAACCATCTATACAGGGTGTAACAGCGAAACCAACCACCGCTTATATTTTCTTTATTATTATAGTTACAAAAAAATATTATAAAGCAAAGTTGTAGTAGACCAAGAGGGACATCTAGTTAAAGAATAAAATAATTTTTTAACCAGTGGTTCTCAAGTTACAACACAAAGTTATATTTTTTCAAATGGGATTATACATATTTTTTAGGCCTATTCGATAGAGTATTTTTTTCTGAATTCAATCATGTGACCATTCTACATTCTTACATAATAAGAATATTGAGAAAAATTCAATTGAAATTTAAATAATTTTTTATTTTTAATATTAATGTGCAGTAAGCTATGGATGAAAAACAAAAGAACAAAATATTAAACACACAAAGAATAACAATTTACAACAATTATTATTACTTGACAGCAGCTAAATTTTGTTCTTTTGTTTTTGTTTTTCGTCCATTGCTTACTGCACATTAATATTAAAAATAAAAAAATAATTTAAATTTCAATTGAATTTATCTCAATATTTTTATTATGTAAAGATGTAGAATGGTTACATGGTTGAATTCAGAAAAAAATACTCTATCGAATGGGGCTATAAAATATGTATAATCTCATTTGAAAAAATATAACTTTGTGTTGCAACTTGAGAACCACTGGTTTAAAAAATTATTTTATTCTTTAACCAGATGTCCCCCTTGGTCTTCTACAAATTTGCTTTATAATATTTTTTTGTAACTATAATAATAAAGAAAATATAGGCGGTGGTTGGTTTCGCTGTTATACCCTGTATACATAAAGCTGGAAATATACTCATACTATACTAGTGTAATATGTAAAATTGTAAGATGATCATTTTCTTTTTTTGTGAGCAAATATTTATAATTATGTTACTAATAAAATAAAAGTATAAACACTGCCTACAAATAATATAAATATATCATCACGCCTTTTACCCATTACTGGGTGTGGCACTCTGTCTAAGCAGATTTCGGTAAGTGATATATTTTTTCACGTGAAGTACGGACACCGGCCGTCGAATCACGGCCTCCAAAGATATTAGTGGAGGGGGAGCTACAGGGGTAGATTTAAATTGGTGAAAATTATTTGTCGGCTGTGAGGATCGAACCAGGGTTCACAAGATCGACGGGAAAAAGGGTATTTTAGGCCGGTTCTAAAAAATATTTTACTTTCATTGCCAAGAAACGAAAAATAAAACAAATCTCATTTATCCATTTATTTATTTAAAATGTTAATATATTATTCACATGAATACTACGCTTGTGGGTATAATTATATATACTCCTCGTGAAACAAATATTTTTTTGTTCAACTTTACCTCATGTTTCAATTTTACAAACATATACTTCTCTCTCTTGGTGTGTGATATATGTACTAGTTATGACTCTTTATAGCTAATTGTGCATGTCTTTTGATAAAATATTTTTAGTTTTTACGAAGAAATATCGTCAAATAAAATATCAGATTAAATTCAAACTTGCTCTATTGAATATTTATTCAAATTTTCCGGCCATATTAATAGTTTAAGATAAAATTCATTTCTTCTCGTTCAGGTTTTTGACCTTTAGAACAGATTTTAAATGTGAAATTTATTATAATCATGCGGAAATATTGACTAGGTTAAGAAACAATTTGTAAATTTGACACTTATGTAAAATATGTTAATAATTTCCTGCATATTGCAAATATGATAATCATTTTTATATTACTACTATTTTAATGTTATGTAATTCGTGATGTGTAAGCCAAGTTATTTCAATATCTAAAAATGTCAAGTATTTAAAAAAATACTTTATTACAACAGTGGCACACAAAATTTGTAACAGTTAAGTAATTTTTTTCACGACCGGCAGTATTTGATCGTTTCTTTAATACAAAAATCGGGATAGAAGTACAACATTTTATTCCTCTATAGCACGGATCTCCAAACTACGGCCCGCGGGAGAGCTTTTCATCTGACTCACGAATACAAATAATATATATCATCACGCCTTTTACCCATTACTGGGTGTGACACTCTGCCTAAGCAGATCTCGATAAGTGATATATTTCTTCTCGTGAAATGCGGTTACCAGCCGTCAAATCACTGCCCTCAAAGATATTAGTAGAGAGGGAGTCACAAGGGTAGATTTAAATTGGTGAAAATTGTTTGTCGGCTGTGGGGATCGAACCATGGTTCTCAAGATCCACAGGCCGACTACCCCATTTACAAATACAAACTATTACATATATACCTATACCTATAAAATACATCCAAATAAATTTATGACAATTTTAATTACAAAAATAACTTGAAAACGTACAATTTTTTAAAACATTTTCGAATATTTTATAACAGTCCGAACGGACTGCAGTGTGCTGTTAACAATACGCGTTTTCACTCTAACGTTATAGACAAAATACGAGTGATGTTCGCTTCATTGATACGACAACTGCCCGACGACACATTTTGCGAATATTCGTACTGACCCAATTTTTGAGGTTACGCCAAGTTTATTAAAAGTATATAATAAATAAATTTAATAAAATTTGAAACATATTGTATATAATTTATTTAAAAATATGTTTTTCTAATTTAACACCTAAAACTGATAAAGTAATTCTGGCAACAAATTAACAAATTCATCATTCTCATTAACCCTATTTCAATGCCGGTGGTGAATTAAAATATCTGAATATTATTTTTATTTAAGTTTAAATTATTGTTAAACTTAAATAGTTTTTAATAAAATACAAAAGAGTACAATAAAATATATAAGAACAGAAGCTGCTTCAACAATTTTTTTGAATTCTTCCGAGAAATCTTCGCTGTATTCTTGACATAAACAAACTTGTTTACATACATTTTCGCTGTTGTTAAAAAACACACATTTTTATGTCAAACACTACTAATAATTTTGAAATTGATAAATGTAAAAAAAATATGAATATATTATATTTTTTCTAAGATTGCTATGAAAAGTTGACAATTACGCTCTCATTTCTCATCGTAAAGTTGACGTTTTCTATGGAACAATCCAAAAATATTAAATGCGCGCTTATTTCAATAGTTAGCAGGCATACAAACAAAACAGAAACTTACCATATTGACAGTTGTCAGAACGAATTTATTTTCAGTATGTATACATTTTTTAATAATTTTAAGATGCAATCGTAGATAAAATTATATGTGTATCACGAGCGTAAAGTGTCTTTGTTCCTCTTACCGTGTTCGAGTAACAAAGAATCACTTCACGCTCTTAATACACAAACAACTATTAAGATTACTTTTTTCGGTTTTAATCCTACTTAGGTAGTGAAAAAAATAGTATATACAACACCTCAAAAAAGAACGCTATTTTTCTAAAAAATCTGAATTTATCTACCTAGATGTATAATATACTATTAAATGGTACATAAAGTAAGAACAAATAGATCGATAAATTTAGATTTGAATGCATCTTGTACATACGGCGTAGTGACTGCAATTTTCTACTTAACTAGAATTGAAACGTATTTTTTCGTTGCTTATTTTATTATATTACAACGAATACAAGATTATTCTCGTATATCTACATTACAAATGACTATTTTCACCCACATCTTCCTTGGCTAACACAAATTTACGTCTTATTCTTAATTCCATGTAGGCTGTTGCGAATTACGGACGAAATGTTTAAATGTTACTTTTCTGCAGGAAGTTCTACATGACATATAAAACAAACGAAATATTTCAAGTTGGCCCTGCACAAAGCATTGTTCCTAACGTTCATTGACTAATTATGAAATTGGGAATTAACAATTACCGGTTCCATACTTGTCATTGACATGTTTTTATATACAAGAAGTATTGCGAAATTTGTATCGTGAAAATCTTTAACATTTTTTCTTTTTTCCCCCGGAAAGGTTTCCTTCAATGTTTCCAAAATTTTATGGATTTAAATGTTTAAGTTCAGTGTATCTGGTACTTTGAATACAACACCAAATCCCAAGTTTTTAAAGAGTAAATATTAATTTAATGATCATATCATATTATTATATCAATTTAAATTACTTTGACATTGTTATAACAATTAAAGTTTAAAGAATAGACAACATTTTGGAACTAAGAATTAAACAAAATTTGAACTACATGTTTATTGACAAAAATAATATTGTAACATTAATGATTATGTTGTGGCTCAATGATTAGCACTTCATTCGTAGACATTAGTGTGCAAAAATATGTCAAATTATTATTATTTGTGTATTAAGAGCGTAAAGTGATTCTTTGATACTCGAGCACGTTAAATGCAGCGCGAGCCTTCGGATCGCGCTGCAATAGTGCAAGAGAAACAGGAAATTATGGCACAATTGGTACTAATCATACTGAATTCCATATTCTAAAACGATATTTTTTCAATTATCCTGGCGATAGTTATCTAGTACTTTAACCGGAGATGAAAAAATCGGCGCTTAATAAACTTTTTCTCTTATTTTTATATGTTTAATTCATAGTTTAATTTTGGCTGGTTAAACTTGGGATATCTGTTTAATATATTCAGTAGTATTACAACAAAATCTTCAGCAATAACCGAATATAGTGTTAAGAGAACGAAATGTGTTTTTAGTAGAGATGGGCGAATATCAAATTTCTCGAATTCGAATATCGAATACGAATATTAATCAGATCTCGAATATTCGAATACGCCTAAAAGTTAATTTATTTATTATTAATAATTATTTAATTATGTCCTTTTCATTATTTGTATGAAATCGTTAAGATAAAATAAAATTAAAACAAAAAGTACAAACAAAAAAGAAAAAGACGAAAACTTCAAATTTAAGGTGAAACGTACGGGCTGATGTTGGCGAAAAACAAATTTGAAATATGGTACGTCTTTATGGTTTTGAAACAAAATATCTTTGTTATTAATAACTTCAAAGTATTGTAATAGCTTTAAGTTTATGTACAAATGATAAAGGAAAACATAGTCAAAAATTGAGGTCAACATATGGCGCGATATTCAAGGTATTCGAATGTTCGCTATACTGACGTTAATATTCGAAAATCTCGAATATCGAATAATGTCAATATTCGCGGCATTCGACTATTCGCGGATGATATTCGTCCATCTCAAATTATGAGATATAATAAATGTTCAAATAAACACTCACAAAATTTTGTGAGACTTCGATAAGTGTTTACTTTTATATTTTATTATTAAACCTAGTTTCACCAAGTGAGCATTTAAAGACAATTAATTTTGTTTTTGTTGTTTTTTTTATTAAATGTTCAATTGTTATAGATAATATTGTCAGTTGAAGTATTGCTGGAGGAAAATGTCAAAAAAATAAAATGACTTGTTTGTTTATTGATATCCATAGATACGATTCATTTGTCTGTGACTGAAGTACGCAAAGGTTTGTGTCTCGCGAAACACTTAGCAACACAATAATACAGTGTAACTAACAAAAATTAGTCTATTTTTCGATGAATTGTGTAGTCGAATTTATACTTTTATTAATTTATGAAATAAAATTCCGGTTTCTACTAAATAGTAATTATATTAAAATACATTTGTTTCTAATGGGGTAGGTGGCTCAGTGGTATCGAGTCGGCCTGTGGATCTTGAAAACCCTGGTTCGATCCCCACAGGCGACAAACAATTTTCACCAATTTAAATCTACCCCTGTGGCTCCCCCTCTACTAATGTCTTTGGGGGCCGTGATTTGATGGCTGGTAACCACACTTCACGCGAAAAAATATATCACTTACCGAGATCTGCTTAGGCAGAGTGCCACACCCCGTAATGGGTAAAAGGCGTGATGATTAAAGCCCGGATATTTAGGCTCTTAAAAACACCCAAATAAGCAGACATATAGGCCGGTAATTACTCTAAAATAGGCGGGATTTTAGGCAGCCTAAATGTAAATAATTTGTTTTAAAAAAAATAAACGATTCCTTTTTCTAATATTGGTACTCGTATCTACTCTTCGTTAGAAAAAAATAATCATTTTAAACAAAAATTAACACAATCTAAAAAATAATAATGTAGGGTTCTCATTTTATTAACTATTATGCAAATTCAAATTATGTAGTATACTTTAATTCATAAAATATTACGAGCAATTGCTCTATGAAATTTTCGGAAAGGGACTGTCTTCGGTCTGTCAGAACTTTGCTTGTAAGTTGAAAACTTCGTTTGACATCACAAAATGTGACAGGAGCGTTCTTATATTTAGCCATATCGTCTAAAGTTACCTCAGCTCCATTGATTAATGGCAAAGACACAATTGAATTGCCACGTAAAATTTTGACTAAAAAACGTTTTTCTTTCGGAATTTTAAATTCACACACAAAAACTTGATTAAAGTAAGTACTTTAAATATTATAGGTTAGGTTGAAACACTTTGTCGAGTACTGAATTAGTCAACGAAGTAGATGATAAACCTTGTCTGCTCAATAAAAGTTAGAATAGGCAACAAAAATAGGCAAAATAGGCTGTGTAAGGTAAAATAGGCACTATAACCAAAATATTGAAAAAATAGGCTCTAAGGCACGAAAAAAAAACCTTCCATTACACGTAAACATATTACCTATGTATAGAAAAACGAAATTGCCTGATGTATATTAAAATTTGAATCTAGGCAATTGCCTAAAAATCCGGACTTTAGTGATGATATATTTATTTTTATATTTATATTTTTGTTTCTGTTAACCTAAAAAAACTTGTAGTATAATTGTAAATTACGTATTCCATTTGCATTTTATAATTACCATATGCATTTCAATTACAATTACAAATGACAATATCACAAAAGTCATCACGCATCAGATGCCAAAAACTATGAATCTTTTGATTCGATGAGAAAAATAATGGAAAGTTGATGAATATGACGTGTATTAGTAAATTATGTTGTCAACTCATACCATTATAGTTAATTGTCTCCATGGCCTTGATTTTTGACGTTTTGATAATAATTGCGAATATTCGCTATCAATTCAATGATAGAATCTACCTGAGAGAGATTACAATCATTCAATCAAATTATAATACGCTATTGTCTAGTCACTGACCTGCTTCTAAACATAGATAATAATAATTTGGTAAATAATTGACCTTGATAAGTATGTGGTCCATTCGTCAATTTTTGCTACGCATTTGATACAATTGCCGAATAAGATAAAACGATATATCTATTTGTAGATCTCTTACGTAAGATTTTATGCGTTTTCAATTTTTTATGCACTTAAATTTAAATAGATACACGTGTCATAACATTACTTTGTAATATTTCCGTTATATTATTAGAAGAGATGTCATTTTGAACATCTATTTCTTAGTTGAATAGCTTTTTTACGATTTATAGTAAAACTAAAATTTCTGGTGCCAAAACTACAAATTAAAAATAATTTTATTATTTAGTTGAAACTGCGTAAAACCTATTTAAAAGAATTGCCGTATTATTTGGAAAAGTAATGACAATAACATAATATTTACAGTTCCCATAAGGTAAAAGTGCTTACTAAAAGACTAAATGCAATGTCAAATAAACTTGACCTTAACAAAAAGCAGTATTTTCTGACTGCAAACAATTTTTTGCACGATTCTTATTTACAAAGTGAACATGCTTTATTTTAAAGCTTAATTATCTGTTATAAGTTAAACGGCTCTACTTTCTACAATCGTTGATCGCTGTATAGAAAGTCAGTGCAAAGCAAAATATGCTTCGTTGCCATTTTGAGAAACAAGAGAAGATCGTGCAATTTGTGCTAATGTTCGCATTGCGCTAGCTTTTGTTTCACGAGTACTTAGAATTAAAAATATATATGTCAAAACGACTTTTTACTTCTTTATCAAATATGGAAAGTTTTATAATCGTTATTTTGTTATACGTGGTTATTACTGTAGCGTCGTAAATAAAAAATATTTAATTGTATATTTGACAGTAATGTTTTACTGAGTTGGTAATTAGGACGATTCAATTTTGTTTATTATTGTTGTTAAAACTTCATACTTAAGTGATTTTGAACTTGACTTTTCTTTTCATTTTTGAATTATAAAAAAATTATCTGATTCCTAACTCAGATGCAAAATTTAATTCTTTATAATATATATGAAGTATTTTTATGTAAAATAATTTGGGAACATTTGTGCAAAGAAAAAGATTTCCCATGTTATTTAATTAACACTCTATATAATAATAATAATAAAGTTTTATTTATGTGTTCTAATTCTAATTCATTGTAATTGTACCGAACCCAATTCTACTAAGTCAACAACAATTTTCACTTAAAACTTAGAAGGTTTCCTTCTATACTATTGAACTTACTTGTAATTTAGTGAACCTTTTTATCGACACCGATAAAAGCTACTTTCTGAAAAAATTGAATTAGGTGAAACTTGGCCATAGTTGCTACCAGTGCCAGTAAACAAGTTTTAAAGCCCTGACCCTGCATAAAATGTCATTGAAATTTCTAATAATATTTCATAATTATGTATAATTTACCGTTTTTAGAATAATTAAAAATATTTTAAAGTACTTATGTATAATTAAACAAATATTTTCTTAGTTTCTCTTAATTATTATATAATTACCATAAACTTATATATTAAATTTACATACATACATGTTACATAGATATGACTAAAAACAAATGAATGAATGAATATATACAGTAGCAAAATTATAATCAAATTAATAATTATAAACTTTCATATGCGAAATTATGAGTGTACTGTTGTATATAATTTTATTTATATTATAATTTAAATATAAATAGGTCCGGATTAAGTGAATTAGTATCACGCCTTTCAATTAAAATCATTCTAGACAGAATTGACGTCACATGCAAAAGAGATACAGCGAATATTAGAAAGAGATATCCTACTATCAAGGAACCCAATAGTGTTAATCTTTATTTTTTTACATTTATTTTTGTTCGTTAATATTTGAGAAATCAAAAAACAAACCAATATTTTTTTGTAATATCATTATACAGGGTGTTTCTATACATATTCACGATACTTTAATGGGTTATATAATTTGAAATGTTGATTACAGAACCAAAAATATTTTTTTAGAAATTCGCAAAATAAGTGTCTTATATTTAAAGTGTACATTTTCAGTACTACTGGTACAACTAATATATAAATTTAAAAACTATCATCACACCTTTGACCCATTACTGGGTGTGGCATTCTGCCGTAGCAGATCTCAGTAAATGACATATTTCTTCACGTGAAGTTCGGCTACCAGCCATTTATTCACGGCCCCCATAGATGTTAGTGAAGGGGGAGCCACAGGCGTAGTTTGAACGTGGTGAAAATTGTTTGTCGGCTGTGGGAATCGAATCACTTACCACTTAATAACTAATATATTAATAATTAAATTTATAAACATTACAATAGTCAATTTATTCATTATCCAAACCAAATAAATGACTGTTTGTAGTATCGGCCAGTGGCACTAAAAATGTACACTTCAAATAAAGGACACTTAAATTAGCAAATTAAAAAAAAATCCTTTTGACCCATTATTGTTTCGTACATAAGTATAGATACAAAAATTGTTTAGACGCAGTGTAGAAATTAACAAAATCAAAATTATTACATACCTTACTTTTTATTGATTCATTTTATAGATCTGGTTGCATAGTGATGTGAACTATTTTGTTGGCTAACAGCATGTTAAAAGTTAACAATGGCAAAAGAGGTTTACATATTTTCAGATTTTTATGTTTTTATTAATTAATATTAGCATTAGCATTAGAATGCTAATTATAAATTAAATAACAATGGTAAAATAACATTTGTAACAGATAATTATTAGTTTAATGCATACTATTGTTATTTGTGTATTAAGAACGTAAAGTAAATCTTTGTTACTCGACCACGATAATTGCAGCACGAGACGAAGGCGAGAGTTGCAATAGTGCAAGAGGAACAAAGACACTTTACGCTCGTGATACACACATATTTTTTTCTACGATTGCATCTTAAAATTATTTAAAAACATATACGTCTTTTTTCGCGCGTTGCCATTGGAGACGCGCAAAAAAGATATTTTTCGATTGTTCCACAAAAAATGTCAACTTTACGATGACAAATGAGAGCGTAATTGTTAACTTTTCATACCAATCGTAGAAAAAAGAAATTATAACGTTTTCATATATTGAACTGTGTGATTAGCTGACGTTTTATATAATCGGACCATAATCTTTATAGTAAAAATGTTGAATACGGTTCTGTAGTGCCTATATAACTGTAATAATTATTGTTAATATATGAATCACTGATTTCGAACATTTATAAGTAAGTCATTGTTGTGAAACAGTATTATTTTGAACAAAAAAATCATAATAATAGTTTGTACCACACAACAATGAGAAATGCATATTTGTTAGTATTTACATGACACACTTTTTAGAGTTATTGTTTTCACTATGTGTTATGATTACCGTAATATTCAATATTCAATCATGCTCTTACTAATTGCCATATTTAATTTTGGTCTAGTTAATTTAATAACATTTGTTAATGCGTAATTGTACATTTGTTATATTTCTTTTGCATATTACAAATTATAGTTGTTTATATTTAACGTAATATCTACTATAAAATATTTAATAATATAAAACGAAATTTAGTAACATATAAAACTTAAATTGTTTTATAAATATGGCACTTTTCTAGTTTCAGTACAGCCACAATAACAACAATAACTTATTATTCATTACGTGAGTAATATACATATGTTTTAACAGTTACATAATTGTAAGGTTATAGACCTTGATTACTGTGACACCAAATTTCTTTGATTACAATAAAAATAACCTGCTTGCTTAAACCTAATCAATACATGAAGTTATTGAATTTGAACTGAAATTTATTAGAACCTTATCAAAGCTATATTATATTTTAGTTCATTTGATATAATTTTTATTTATAATTTATATTAACATTTCATTTTTCATTAAGTAGCTAAAAAAGGAAAAAAATAACAGATATCTTTATCATTAATTGTTACTACAATTAAGATAGTAAAATATACTTTAATTTATAAACATATTTGTTCATGACTCGTGAAACAATTGTATATATTATTTACCAACAACAAAGATATTTAAAATTGTTTCTAATAAATGTGTTATTTTGAGAACACACATTCGAAATTTAATTGTCGCTATTGGTCATCTAAAACGTATCTCAAAACTTTCTTTTATCTCAATTTTCTCAAAGTTTTTCCCTCTTGCTGGCGGCTATTAGAATATCCGGTTATGTAGTTTTAGGAAGGCTGATTCGTAGAAAACAAATTAATTGTTTTTTCTCATTTATTCATTGAAGCTGTTAATATTTAACAGTATAACAGTAACATTAAATGCAAACCAGTGGTGGTATAAATAGTTCGAATCTGTTTCACAAATAAGAAAATAAATATATCATTATGTTTTTTATCCATTACTGGGTGTGGCACTCTGCTGTAGCAGAATTTGATAAGTGATATATTTCTTCGTGTGAACTGCGGTTACCAGCTGTCAAATCACGGCCCTCAAAGATGTTAGTGGAGAAGGAGCCACAAGGGTAGTATTAATTTGGTGAAAATTGTTTATCGGTTGTGGGAATCGAACTAGGGTTCTCAAATCCACAGGCCGACTCGATATCACTGAGCCACCTATCTCACGATTTATATTAATTTTCAAAATGTTTCTTAAAGTGTATATTTTTAGTGCCACTGGCCGACATTACAAATAGCCATTTTTCTGATGTAGACTATTGTAGTATTTATAATTATAATTTAATTATGAATATATTGGAAGGTACCAGTGATGCTAAAAATGTTTAATTAATGTAAACCATCCTTAATTTTTTTTCTCAAAGTATAAAAATTATTATATTTTGCGCTTTGATTTTATTTACAAAAGAGATAAAATTTCCTAAGGCAAGAAAATATTTTATTTGTATTGTAATAATAGCAAGTGGAATAAATTTGAATTTATTAATTTTAATATTCGTATGTTATACCTATATTGGTACTAATAAATTATTCATATTTATCGTCGTCACGGTTAATAATTAATTTATAAAATTTTATTGATTTATTTGTGAGGCAGGTTTACAAAATAGGTTAAACTTAAATATTTCAATTATCAATGCTTTTAAGTAACCCTGAATTTTGGTTTAATCAAATTCAGCCAAACCAAGTTCTCAAAAAAGTTCAAACAAACTCTTTATAATCTTGCTACCATTTTGTTTTCGGAAAGAGAACTTTATAAAATCAGACTACAATAAAATTAGCTAATTCAAAATTCAGGATTAACTAAAACTTTTTTGACTTATTTTTTAATTTTAAAACGTATTTTTCTATTTCTGTATTTTTTTTAATTGCCTATTTTGTAAGTAGAGGCCGTGAAAACGTTAACGAAACAAATTCGTACTGAATAAGAAAACTTTCTACCACCAGTTATTCTCAATGAATATGCTATTCAGTTATTCAAGAATCTATAAAATGAATATGTTGTTTCCAGATATTTTATAGCGACTTGGGTTATATGAAAGTTAGCATACATTTTATTATTACTGATTCCATAACTCGGATCTTGTATCTGAATTGGAACCTAGTTAAACATAATGGGTATTTAAAATGGTGTTATTGACTTAGTTTGATTTGTGATTTGACCGATAAGAGTTGTTTGTAGATAAAGTTTGTCCTAAAATAAGACGAAAGATTATCTTTCATACGAATAAATGAATATGAGCAAATGTACATTTTAGTTACATGCTCGCTTTGAGATTTCATTATATTTTGTGTTTTAAAAAACAATTATTAAAAATTCAGAATATTTTAAATGTAATTAAAAAATAATATTTATTCTTTATGTTAAAACAACAAATATAATGCGCATTATAAAATGTTATAAATAAATATTTATATTAACTCGCCTTTTACCCATTGCTGGGCGTGGCTCTCTGTCGTAGCAGATTTCGGTAAGTGATATATTTATGCGATTGAAGTGCAGTAACCAGCCGTCAAATCACGGCCTCCAAAGATGTAAGTAGGAGGAAAGCCGTAGGGGTAATTTTAAATCTATAGTCTGACTTGATACTACTGTGCCATCTACTCCATATATTGTTATATTAATTAAGATTTCATACTTTTATTTATTTAATGGGGTAGGTGGCTCAGTGGTATCGAGTCGGCCTGTGGATCTTGAGAACCCTGGTTTGATCCCCACAGCCGACAAACAATTTTCACCAATTTAAATCTACCCCTGTGGCTCCCCCTCCACTAATATCTTTGGGGGCCGTGATTTGACGGCTGGTAATCGCACTTCATGCGAAGAAATATATCACTAAATATATAAAAGGCGTGATGATATATTTATTTATTTATTTTTACTTATTTATTTGAAAGATTTACAATGAGGTCGAACACAGATTTTATTCCCTTGCAGCAATGCAGGACATTTTCTTATTATATGGGCTGATAAAAAACAGGTACAAATGATTATTTTTTAGCATCAATTTTAGACTTCTTGGGGCGAACTTAAATACCACTTTTTGGTGTGTACATGTCCTGAATTCTACTTCCGGTTTTGCCGGAAGTGATGTCATTATTGATTTTTTAAGTAAAATAATATATTTTCTGCAAGTATTTTAAAATAGCTTGACAGTGATGCCAAATATTTATAGTTTTATATAAAAATAACCTATACTTCGATTGCAATAAAAATACAGTTGCCAGCAGATGTTTCTACATTCGTTCATAGCCCGTTTTAACATAAGAAAATTAAATAATTTTTGACAGTTTTTTTATTGCATCTTTAATTATTAATAAACTTATACGTACTGAAAATAAATTCGTTCTGTCAACTGTCAATATGACAAGTTTCTGTTTTGTTTGTATTCCTGGTAACTATTGAAATAAGTGCGCATTTCATATCTTTTTCGCGCGTTGCCATTGGAAACACGCGCTTTAAACATCTTTTTCGCGCGTTGCCATTGCAGATGCGCGACATAGATATTTTTCGATTGTTCCACAGAACACGTCAACTTTACGATGACAAATGAAAGCGTAATTGTCAACTTTTCATAGTAATCGTAGAAAAAATTAATTAGTTCATATTTTTCAATCACTATGTAAGTATGTCAGCAGATTATTAATATCAACTTACGTAATATAGCTTAAAAATTATTACCGACTCTTGGAGACCCATGGTGTTGAGGACCTGTTGACTCGTGGTCATGGATAATACAACACTGAATTTATGTAACAAAAGTAAATAAATTGTTTGCGATAACGAAAAAAAGATAATTTTCACTTAAACAAATATTTTAAACAAAAATTTTTTACATACCTACATACAAAGGCAACACTATGCCAATAACTAGGTAAATAACTATAATCTAGTAAAGTTAAGCCGCGTAAAAATACAGAAATTATGTCCCAATGTCGGTTTAAAAATATTCCAAAAATTTCACACTCCACCGTCGTGATTCACTACTTGCAATTTTACCTAAAAATAAAATTTGCCTAGTCAAACTGACATACTCTTGCACTATGTATAATATTACCATGCCAAAACTGTTTGGAACCGCTGACTCACGAACGTTATATACAGCACAACATCGTGAAGAGGAAATCTACTAGTTAGTAATTCTATGGAGGCCAGCGAGTTAACATGAATGTTGCCTCGTCAATTCTCTTGCCGTTATTCAGTTGTATTTGTGACGCTGTCAAACAAATATTGTTATTTAATAATTAGTGATAGAGTATCTGGAGTGCTGTGATATGCTGTGTTAATAGTTGGCAGATGTTTCTCATGTAATTCATTGTTTCTCAACTGTTTTTAATTGTTATATATTAAGGTAGGATATGTTTATTTTGATGTTCCATTTTTTCTTGGATATATACTGTAAATATGATCGGTGTTTCAATGAAATATAACAACAAAATTTTAACTATATTTAATTTTAAATATTTAAATTTTTAATAGTTGCAATTTTGATTGTTGCAAATTGTAATTGATTGTCAACATTTTATAAAATTTGAATAGAAATAAACTGCTTGCACTGTTTGCATTATTCTAACTTCTAGGCGTTATATTTTTTTATTATCTATAAATGTACCTGTATTTTGTACGCATTTCGAAGTTATTAAGTTTTATGTTACTTCTAACCTATCTCTTTTAATTTGCACAAAGGCGTGCATATGGGGCCAAATATCAGTTTAATAAATTGAGAAATTTCTAAAATACTGTTACCACTACAATTTTTATATCACTTCGAAACAAATTTTAAATAGATGTATAGCGAAAGAAAGATATTAGTACCACGCCACTGATTATTAAATATAAAGATTAAAATAAATAATTGTGTATTTCTATAAATGTCGAACTATTGAAATTTATTGTTTGTTGTAACATGAAATTACTGAAAGTAGATTGTTGTATATTTTAAAATTAGATATGTACTAACAATTTTATTATAAACTTCAAACTTATTTATGAACCAACAGTTATTATAGGAACAAAAAGTGAAAATTTATTTAATGATCCAGAATATTTATTTATTGTACTAAAATAAATACTCAAGCTATTTTAATTTTATTTCAAGGAAACAAATACATTCCAAATTAGTAAAAGTACAACTAATTAATACATATTATCCTTTTATAACTATAATTTCAGTTATGTGAGTAATAATTGTTTTTATTTTTACATGTTTTCGCAACATAATTTGACTCATGCTATTGCCGAAAGAAATTTATTAGTAGATTAATACATAATTTTAATTTGTAACCACAAATCACTAAATTGGGAATTTTTATTAGTTTTATAATTGCCAAATGATTTATGGTTTTCTCTAATCATTTAATTTTTACTGAAAATTGTGTACCTGCCTACATACATCTACATACAATTTTTAATACTTTTTTTTTCTATAAACAATTTTTTTACAATGCAAACATAAATTACTTTTAATCTATAATAATATCAGTTATTTTATAAGAAAATTGCCTCACGAAAACTGGAAAATGATTTTTCCAGTTCCATTGCTTTGCTGATTACTTTATTAGGACAATAAATAAATCTATCAATCAAAATGTTTCATTTTACTTAATTAATTATTTTTGAAATTTGACAAAAACTAATAATTATGTGCATAGTTAGTCATGATGTTGGGACAAATTTGTACGTGTATCTACAAACACCGGGTGTCACGAAAATTGGGTTATAGGCATTTAAAAGGATTTGTCCTGTGCAATAAGTGTGTCCTGTTTTTATCTTTTTAAACATTTGTAATAAACATTTTTTTTCAAATTAATTTAATTATTTGTTTCAAACAGACTTCTTCACATATAATTTTTTTGTTTTTGTTTACTGTTACGTTTATTTTAGAAAACAAGTTTCAAATCTAAACTTTAAAGTTACAGACTATAAAATGCGATACTTAAATCAAATCAGTAAACATTAAAAAATGTTTAAGCGTACAAAATTAAAATAAAAATAATACATTTTACTGCAGATTTATTTAAAATAATTTGAAATGATTTCGAGCAGAGTTTTTCAATCAGAATACAGCATTTTTCAATACATTAGAGACTTCATTATTCGTGGAGTGTTTTATAAAAAATAGTCTATGCTGCAAATAATATTGATCATAGTTGAGTCATCAATGCAATGTAGGTATTTTGATAAAGTGTACATTGTATTCATAAAGTGATTAAATTTCTATCTGTTCATAAATCTTTGATCGAATCCTCATTGATCAGGAAAACATTACTTAGTTCTCAGTACCTACACATTTCTGTTTAGTGCGTTTACTTATTAAACATTCAGTTCTAAATTGAAAACAATGTACTATTTAATAGTTATTTACATTGCAAGACCGTTATACAGAAATTTACAGGCGAGCATAGAAAGGTAACGGGCAAGCGCTAGCGAGCCTGTTATCTGTGTGAGCCTGTTAATTTCAGTTAACGGTCGAGCATTGTACAATGTTTTATGTGCATTTGAATCGCAATATATGTATATTTAATCAAATTAATTGCAATAGTATAACGTAATAACTAAAATGTTCAATCAAGGTAGACTTCGAAAATCTGACAGATTTTGTTTAATCAAAAAATATTTAAGTGTCAAACGTTTAAAATTAGATATGTTGTCATGATAACCAATGTCAACAGCCCGTTATAAATTTTACACGGGCTAGCACGTTATAAGTTTCGTAACCCCTAGAGACAGAGTTAAGTAAACAGTTCATTACGATTCAAATGTACGTAAAATTTATTATGTTAATGAAATTTCATCTAAATTGAAAACAATGCCCAGTTCTAGCAAGTCTTAATTGATATGCATTAAACCGTAAAGATTAAAAAAAAAATTGTGACGTCAGATTTAAGTAAATGTAAGTCTCAAACAGCGGAGCTCACATATAATTGTAGTCACATATATGATCTAATTTATCATTTAGAGAAATATATAAATGAAGTTTAAGTAACTTTCGTGGCAAATAGTTGAAAATATATATTGCTGTCAGTTATTTCAGAAAGAAAAATAAATAAACTGTAAGTATATCAGTCAAAGGTTTGATTCTTACTGGTACGATTTCCTGATTTACACCATTCAGTTTGACTTTCCCCTCACAGATTTGTGTAAACGTAACCAAAGTTTATTGGGTAGGTGGCTCAGTGGTATCGAGTCGGCCTGTGGATCTTGAGAACCCTGGTTCGATTCCCACAGGCGACAAACAATTTTCACTAATTTAAATCTACCCCTGTGGCTCTCCCTCCACTAACATCTTTGGGGGCCGTGATTTGACGGCTGGTAACCGCACTTCACGCGAAAAATATATCACTTACCAGAATCTGCTTAGGCAGAGTGCCACACCCAGTAATGGGTAGAAGGCGAGATGATATATTTATTTATTTAACCAAAGTTATTAATATTAAATATTTTTGGTGTGCCGTGGAATATTAGTTAGTGTGTCGTGAAACAAAGAGGTTGAATCTGTGATCTACGGTTTTTTCAAAATTTGGTAACCTTAACAAAAATATAATTTGCTTGTAGATTAAAATAATAAAATATATATTTATATAAACTCGGCTATATCAGCAACAAATAGTAGCAAAAGTTAATGATAAAATTTTACGACGAAGGTAAATAAAATATTTTACTTCTTTCCCATATAAATTACAAGTAATATTGCTAATATATTTTATGTTTTACAATTATTAATAGCCCATGTATTATATAATAATTATGGTGTAATTTAGAATTATATAAATACAGACATTATTCAAAATTTACATAAAATTGTTATAAAATAAATGCGGATATTTTCTTAGCGAAAAAGGAGGGAGAAATACGCAGTTTCTCAAACTTTTCCGACGCCACTGAATGTAAGCACGTCGTCACAGATCCAGACGGTTGCAAAATCTGCATGTGTAATATAATTATTTTTAAAGACACATTTAATTCTCGCGTCAACAAATATAACTCTTTTGAGTCTGCGTCTTGATTTTTGATCTTAATATACCACAATAGGAATGGAGTAAATGTATTCAGTAGAGAAAAACTGTACTTACAGGGTGCAGGCTCCGGAGTACAAGCGAAAATGCTCAAAAATGCTATCAACTTATCTGCTCTTCTAACTGACCAAATTTATTCAAATTTTATATAAATAATGATGATATAAAAATTTTAACATTTGTCAGTCAGATTTTTGATAAAGTTTATTATAAACAAGATACAGTCATTTTTGTGTTTGGAGGAACGAACTATCTGTGGATTCCACTATGCATATTGGTGAAAACGTCTCCTGTAACTACTAAGTGTCAACTATGGTGTGTGTAAGTGTTAGTTCAGAAGTACGCACGCAAAAGCTTCGTTGAGATAACATATTGAACCGCGATTTGACGGCTGGTAAATGCAGTTCACAAGCATAAATATATTACTTACTGAGATGTACAACAGCAGAGTGCCACTGCCAGTAATGGTTCAAAATCATGATATATTTATTTTTTATGAATTTTTGGTTGAACCGGTTCAAAAATAGAAATTTTTAAAATTATGTTTCTATATAATTCAGATTCATTTCAATATCTTTTTTAATTTACAAGTTATATCGATTTTTGACTTTGAGGGCCCATATCTCGAAAACTAAAAGAGATACTGAAATGCGGTTTGAACGAGTGTATTTCTCGTACGGTACTTAACTTATACCGAAATTTAACCATTTTTGAAAATTTTTCAACTTTTGAAGAAAAAAATTCTTTTCTCAATATATCCAAAAGTTGAAGAGATAATGAACATCTGAAAACACCAGTGAATTCCTCGCGTGAAAGTACATAGGTATGCAAATTTTCATAATTTTTTCTCTACAGATAAACATTTCAGGACAAAAAATCTGAAAATGGCCTAAAATTGAAAAAACACCAAGGGGTACCCCTTAAGAAATTTTCGGCAAAAAAAAATGTGATAAAATGTACTTTTTTCCACTTAGCCCCCCTATTTTTGACCCGTAGATTACGAAAAAATTATATAAAGTGGCGTCCGAGGCTTAGTTTTTGAGATATCGACGATTTAAAATTTCTGATTTTGTGCCGCCTTAACGACATACCTCTGTATCTCAAAAACTATTAAAGATAATTAAGATCTGATTACACCGCCGAATTTGTCGTCATTTGCTTGCTATATAACCATAATTTTATTAAGTTTGCTTTATAGATCAAAATGTTAGTAGGTTATTAAGAAAAAAATTAAAATCATTAAAATTAGTGTTTTTCACACGCGTGTAACTTGTAAACAAGAAGAGATAATTTAAATCTCTTTACACGGCTAAATTCAGCGTACTTTAGTTAGTAAGTATGCATAGTTTCATTAGAATATACCAAAATCTAAAAGTTTTAGGATCTCATGTTTAAAAACGTACCAAAATGGATTTTTTGCAATAAAAAATTTATCTGTGCGAGCTTTGCTGCAAAAATTTGCATACCTATGTATTTTCAGGCGAGGAATTCACTGGTATTTTCAGATTTTCATTATCTCTTCATCTTTTAGAAATATTGAGAAAAAAAATTTGAAAAAAAGTTTCAATATTTTCAAAAATTGTAAAATTTCGGTATAAGTTAACTAACTCGTTCAAACCGCATTTCAATATCTCTTTTAGTTTTCGAGATATAGGCTCTCAAAGTTGAGTTTTAAAAAAAGTCAAAAATCGATATAACTCGAAAACTAAAAGAGATATTGATATGCGGTTTGAACGAGTGTATTTCTCGTGTTTTGATCTATATAGAAACATAATTTTTAAAAATTCGATTCTTGAACCGGTTCAACCAAAAATTCACAAAAAATAAACATGCCTTCACTCATTCTGGCAGTGGCACTCTATCGTTCTTGTGAAATTACTGTATTCGCCAATGCTCGTGCGCAATTTTTTCGCACGTTATGTGCTTGTTACAATTCTCGTTATGTGATATACTAATATATATTACTCATTATTGGATGTGGTACTCTGCCGTAGCTGATTTCGATAAGTGATACATTTCTTTGCGTGAAGTGTGGTTACAAGTCGTCAAATCACAGCCTTCAAAAAATATAAGTGTAGGGGGAGTCACAGAAATAATTTTAATATGGTGAAATAATCTGTCGGCTGTGGGAATCGAACCTAGGTTCCTCGAAACCACAGGTCGGTTCGATACCACTGAGCCACTTACCCTTGATTTTGTATATTAAGGATATATCACCCCCAATAAACTAATCATGAAAGTAAGGAAAATGATCGGTGGATATACTATACATCGTACTACTTTTGAAGTGTTCTAATCCCGAGACACTGCCAAGTATTAATAAAAATGTGACGCAGTCCAAATTCACTCAGCTGAGAAATTTATTCGACCTCGCGGTATCTCCTAAATGTGAGTGCAGTATTGTTAACAGGAATTTAATTATTTATTAATTAGAAATGAATATTTATTGTACCTTCAGGAAGAAGGATGTTTCCTTGTCGTTTTTATTCATGAACTGAATATTTTTATTGTATTTGGAATTGTGACAGATTTAAGATTTATTTATGCAACTCGTGCGCGGTGTATTATGTACTTCACGTGTTGAGATATACTTGTAATTTATGCATATCATATGTAAAAATATGTTTGTATCAGTCATGTTTATCTTTGCAATTTTCAGCGGAAATAAAAAGTCAGGGTCAAAAAAATGTTGGAAAGTAACTCGCACCGGCGCGTCGTCATTGATTGAAATTTAGAGAATTGCAAAAACTATAAAATGTGGTAAAAACAGTATTGTCAAGGAGACATAGGTTCGATCTCCGAGACAAGCAAAAACTACGAAACTTTACACCGTGACAGTTCAGTTAATTATTCACTTGTTCTACTGTTTTTATTCTATTTATGTTATCTATACTAGTATTATCATTAATATAAATGGGGTAGGTGGCTCAGTGGCATCTAGTCGGCCTGTGGATCTTGAGAATTCTAGTTCGATCCCCACAAGCGACAAACAAGTTTTACCAAATTAAATTTACCCCTGTGGCTTCCCTTCCACTAATATCTTTGAAGGCCATGATTTGATGGCTGGTAATCGCACTTCACGCGAAGAAATATATCACTTAGCGAGATCTGCTTCGGCAGAGCGCCATACCCAGTAATGGGTAAAAGGCGTGATGATATATTTATATTTATTTATTTATAAATGTTACATAAAACGGTTTATGGATAATTATACACAGGTGTTTTAGAGTTCTGGAAAAATAGTTTTTCCCTCACTTTTATATTATATGATAGAAATTAGATAGGAAAGCGATATTTTTCTCACCCGAGCACGAAGTTTGACTCACGAGCATAGCGAGTGAGGCGTTTGAATAAGAGTAGAAAAAACGCTTTCCTTTCGTGTTAGACATAACATTTTTTTCACGACATACTTCAAAAGAGATTTATTCAAATATTAAATACACTCGGGGAAAAAGCTAGTAGGTACAATATTTTATTTATGTGAATCCAAGTTGTCAAATAATTTAACGATTTAAAATATTTGTTAAATAATATTTTCTCCTCTCTAATGAGCGAAAACTAATTTTTCTCACTATTTCAAGCACATGTCTACAAAACAAGATTTTTTTTCAAATAAGTTTACATTTTTAATACTACTGTTTTGATATAATAATTAAATTACAATTATAAACACTACAATAGTCAATTTATTCACATAAAATAAACTTAATTTATCGAATTTTAAAAAACAAAAAATTGTTCTGTTAGTACGTCTTTTAATTTTAGTTTAAAAACTTTTAATTTTGCTGTGAAATACCTGAACATAACATAGTTTAAGGGCATTTTTATTGTTTATTTGCAGAGAAGTTTTTGACTTCAACAGGAATTGAATCCGGATCTATCTAAAACAATCAAAAGTTTAATTACATATTGTTTGGTAAATTTGTTTTTTACATTTATTATTTTTATAACAATTTTAAGTATCTTAGTTGAATTTATAACTTTTAGAACATTTATTACAGACCTCTGTAAGTTTGTCTTTTAAATTATAGTTATAAAATAGCTATAAATGGCCATATAGAAATTGGAGAATTCGTAAAAATAGTCTACCGCGTACATGAATACTAAAACAAACACCTACTCAATTTCGCTATTTTTATATGATTTAGCACAATTACCCGTTATTTTTAACCGTTGCTTCTCGCGAACATTGCGTATGCAGTTTTCGCATGATCGCATTTAAATGTATTTATTAGTAGGCTACGGTTTTGCGGCCAGTCGTAATCGTGACTAATGTGAAAGGCAATGAAATAGATTCGATTCTATATTTAATCATCGAGTAACAAGTGTGCTATGGTTGAGTGTCATTTGTCTTTCAGAGGCGAAGTTGTAATTATGTTTAAACTGTAAGTCACAGCTGTAGTGCTTCATTTCCAGTTGTGAGGCTATAGATACTATAGTTCGTTCGGTGAGAGATTACAGTATGGTTATTTAAAACGTATTCTAATTAGCATAACATCAAAACTAATAAATAAAATCATCACACCTTTTACCCATTTCTGGGTTATGAACTCTGCCATAGCAGATCTTAATGGAGGAGGATCCATGGGGTAATTTTAATGTAGTGAAAATTGTGGGAATCGAACCTGGATTCTCAAATCCACATTTCAACTTGATACCCCAAAATTAAGATATGTTTACATAATTTAAAAACTTGTGACATTGACAGCTAAACCAGTTTAAAAGTTCCATAAAATTAATTTAAATTATACATTATGTTTATTTTATTACGCTACGTAAATACAAGTCTACTTTGTCATTTGTTACACTGTTATTTCACCGAAGGTTTTTCGTGATACTTTTTATAATAACATCATTAATAAATGAATACTATTTATAAATGAAAGTGTCAATGTCAAGAGAAAAATGAAAAATAATCTTTCTTGAGATCTCATTGTCTGTTATCAGAGAAAGTAAAAATCTCATTTTCAGTAAAATTTGCAATTTAATCTTGCATTCAATGTTAGATCGTTAATCAAGATAAGAATAATAGGCATTGTGTTCGCTTACATTCATTTAAATTTTAGTTAAATGAAAGTAATGAAAAAGTAAAATTGAAATGTTTCTGTTATATCAAGATTGTAATTGTAATGTAATAATTATAATTAAATGTGATTTTTTTGTCAATTGACATGACTGAAAGTACATGGATAATGATAAATTTAATGTTAAATTTATGACAGAAAAATTCGGGTGACGCTAATTAGATGTTTATTGAGTTTACACATAATCAGTGGCGTAGACAATAAATTTATTATTTTATTTTTTTTATCAGTATGGCGTAATATTTTTTTATTATTTTATATTCTGAAATAATCGCTGAAGATTAAGTTCAAGGCACAAGTTATCTGCCAAATATTTTATAAATTTAAAAGCAATTCAGCTGAAGGTTGAATTAAAGTTTAAAATTTGACAAAAGCATTTATAATATGCGTCATTTATCAAACATTTTTATTATATTTTATTATCAAGTTCAATACTCCAACTACTCATATGTATTAACATGTGATCATGAATTTCTTATATTTGTATTTAACATGTGACTGGATTAAACAAACAATGAATTATTGTGGTTTTCCATAAAAGAGAAATTCAAACTGGCTTCGTTCAAATTTTTTATTATGTGTCTTACATACTGAATGACTAAAAATACGTATGTATGTAATACGCAAAAAGCCTGGGAAAAATTCTTACTGATATTTTGATATAGGTCCCCTGTCCCTATAAATATATTAAAATAAAAAGTTAAACGATAGGCTCAATTTTTTTTAATTGCTACTTAAAGAAACATAAAACTTAATAACTCGTATTGCGTTTTATCAGCAGTAAACAACAATTATTTCAGCAATCTTTTCTTTTCAGAATATTTATTATATATACAACAAAACTTAAAAGTGATTTCGATAGTGCACTTAGAAAGTTTTCCCATAAAAATGAAAAGTAATATTTAGAAAAATACTTTCCCGTTTTTATTGTTTTAATAAAAAACGAAAAATAACCATGGAGTTATCAGACCATTACAAACTACACAATAGTACCAACACTACAATGTTGAAAGATCAACACGACAATTTGATCATTGCCAAAGTGGTCGCCATGACAGTTTTAGGCGTCGCTTCATTCACGATAGGAATTATCCCAATTAAATTAGCCAAATATATGAACTTACGAAAAAAAGATGAAGAAAAAAATCTATTTTTGTCGCTATTACTTTGTTTTGGAGGAGGAGTTTTATTATTTACAACGTTTTTACATCTACAACCTGAAGTTAGACAAAGTTTTGAAGCATTGGAATCAAACAACAAAATCCCTATAATGGGCAACGGAATTTCCATTTCCGACTTAGTATTTTGTGCAGGATTTTTCTTTGTATATTTAATAGAAGAATTAGTCCACATGTGTCTTGATAGAAAAATGGAACACGAAGTTCTACACAGAAGTTTATCATTGAGATGTCCAAAAAAAGATTTGTCAATTCCTAGAGTCTCTCTCAGTAAATCTGAAGAAGTAAATGTCAGTTGCATTACTAATTCCAATCAAGGATTATTGAATTCACAAGCTGCTATCAACATGACGATAGCCAAACTCACACACAAAGGAAATCATTCACATTCTCATGTTGACGAATCGATGAAGAATTCCTTCCGAGGATTGCTTGCAGTTCTTGCGTTGAGCTTCCATGCAGTATTTGAAGGCCTAGCAGTTGGGCTAGAAAATGGAGTAGCAAAAGTTTGGTATCTTTTTGGAGCCATTGCAACACATAAATTGGTGATTGCCTTCTGTGTTGGAGTAGAATTAGTGTCTTCCAGGACGAAGATGACACTTGTGATGATATATTTAGGGACTTTTGCAATTGTTACGCCATTAGGTTGGTATTATGACACGTGAATGTTGATGGGCTTTCGTAATCTCAATAGTTGTCATTTAATTTTATTTAAGTAATGTACATTAATATAATGATAATGACAGTAATTTGTACTTATTTGTGTACATTGCGAAGTTGTCTTACTTGTATAAAACTGGGATTTATTTTAAAATCATTTCAAGTGCGCAAATACTTTGTTGATCTAGGATGTAGCCAAAACATCCGGAATCACTTTCATTCCATCGAGACATATTTATCTTTATACATTTATACATACATAACATCACGCTATATTCCATTAAATGGGGTAGCACGAACCCCTGAAGCTTTCACAGAACTTCCACTAACAGATTCATAAAAAAAATCAAAATAAATCTAATAAATCAATATTCTCATTCTGACACACAATACACGCTTCAGCCACACTAACGCTCCCTCCACACAAGCCCTTCCATTCCTTACACCTAAAATCCATCATCACGTAACAAACGTTCAATCACATCCATCCATTCCTGTACACCTATTTCATAAATCTTTCACTTACACTTAATTATCTAAATACGAATCAATAAAGAAATAAAGGAAGCATCGCTTGCACTAGTTTGAAAGTAAATTTGACACAATATGTATAATATTTTTATATCTCCAGTTATTACTATTATTCATGTTTTGGTTTTCCCGATTAGTAATACAGATTTATTATTCAAAACTTTTTGTTCGTTTACTGTCGTAATATTAAGCAATAAATTTAAAACAAATCTATTTTTATTACCAGTACCGTACTATTAAGAAAAATCGTGAACCATTACATAAAAGAGAAATAGACAAATACCTGTTAATTATCAATTACATACTACAAAAAGTAAGTAATTAACCTCTAAATTCTCAACGCATTACGAAAGACCATCAACATGACTCACATATTCTCATCCGCCATTTTACATAACATGTCATCATCAGGTATCGGCATCGGAATTGCATTGAGTGAAAGTGGAAAATCCTCTGAAGACGTGACATCAACAGTCCTACAGGGTATGGCAGCAGGAACGCTTCTCTATGTTGTCTTCTTCGAAGTATTAGCGCGAGAACGCGGGAATCACCACAACGGTATTTGGCAACTCCTCGCCATCTTGGCCGGATTTGTGGTTATGTTCACGTTGCAAACTGCAAGTGAGTGAGCATGAGATAAAATATGGGTAGTGGTTATAGTTCTCTGTGCATGATTTGAATATAGTTGCAGATTGTTTGTACATATAACTTTGTTTCGATGTTTCGAACTAGAACTAATATTTGCTAATGGAGTATTGGGATTTAGTTTCTTGCTGTTCATTCTGCTACAATCACGTGTTAAATATGAAAAAATAACTACTGTACTAACATATATAATAATACGAGAACTTTAATTTTAGGAGACTGGAGGAAATTTCATGTAAAAATAATTTTGAACTTCAAATTTTGTAATTATCACAAACGATGTCTTATCCAACTATTCTAAAAATTAAAAAACAATCTACAGTCTAGTTTCTTAGAAAAACGGTTATGAATTTGACTAACATCTTTGGGGGCCGTGATTTACCGGCTGGTAACCGCACTTCACGCGAAAAAATATATCACTTACCGAGATTTGTTTAGGCAGAGTGCCACATCCAGTAATGGGTAAAAGGCGTGATGATATATCTATTTATTTTATTTGAATTTGACGATTTTAACGTTCTAATACATAAGCTCTTATGGTACGAGTAGAAACATTTCCATAGTGAATTTTTGTTTTATATTGATCTTTTAAACTTTGATAAACAAAAAAACAAGTATAATAAAATTGAAGACTCGTAGTATATTATAAGAGATTTATAATCTTTTTACTGTTCAAATTAACCTGAAAATTAAAGATAACCTTCTTTTATTTTCGATTGAGGGTAGCGAAACAGTTGCAGAACGACTTGGTAACGTTGCACAGGACAGTTGATATAAAGAAAAAAAATAGATATATAATTTTATTTTATGAATAAATTATTCCCAAATATAATGAACATTTTTTTAACAAGAAAACTGATATTTCAAATATTTATATTTATAAAGTTAACTTTAAAAAATTATTTTTATATCTGCTTTGATCATATTTTTATTTACAATTTTTACTTGAAGCTTGAAACTACAAATGACATATCTCACAAGCATACACGTGTTCACTTAATAATAATTCATAATAATATGTTTTTATTTTAGGAAACAAAATTAATTTCACAAAATATTACAAGGAAAACTAATTTGAATCTTTGGTTCATTTTAGTTATTTCAGTTGTGTTTGATAAATTCGGCGTTTTACGAAATAAACATAAAATTAAAATAGAGCCAACAATAAGTTATGTCATCACTAGTTGAATATGGTCCATTGTTAAACTTTGCCTCAGTTTTTCGGCCATAAAGTTAAATACAAATTTAAAATCTCCCAATACAATTTGAGGTATCATGCATTCAAACAGTTCGACTTTTATTAAAACTATATTTTTAGATATAGTAGGATCTAAAACGTGGAATATTTTCCAAATCTTGAGATCGATGAAAAACATCGTCATAATATTTCCGCTATTATTTAGGTCGGAAAAGTACGTAGAGCAAAATAGGGTCTTCAAAATAGAATTTCATTGCGAAAATTAATATATTTCTGTATGAAAATGATAATTTGTTCGTTGCAATATTTGATTATTTGCCAAATATTTTGATTGCGTTGAATGAAAATGCGAAAGTACCAAATGTTGCAATTAAAAAGTTGGTATTTTGCCAGATGTTGGTACACTACAATAACAAATTATGATTATGATAAAACTTGCGTGCTATTATATAATTGTGCTCTGTATGCCCGTACAAACATACATAGTGAAAGTTATTATTATCGTGAATAGAAAGACGATTTCATTTTCAGTTCAGTTTAACCTTTTATTATTTTTAATCTTTAATTAAATAGTTTACCATATTCATACGTACCATCTGTTAAATACACATGTTCCAGATTAAAAAAGAATCAAGTATCAAACTAATGTACAAACAACTGACAAGTTAAATTTGTTCAAATTTATGCGTTGATTAAGCGAGTATTTTGACATTTATATAATTATGTCATGAATTATTAATTTTCATTTCGAAATAGAAGAAAGAAACTTGGTAATTATTACCAATATTTGGTGTTTGTATTATATAATATTTATTTCGAAATTCAAACAATTTGATCTTCTATATGTGGTCTTCAACTGTTTTGAGTTTCACAGTACAAATATGCAAAGCGAAATATTTATTATAGTAATAGAATTTCAAAAACAGCAAGAAAAGTTCACGCTTAATTGAGATTAAATTAATTAAAGCAAAAACTTGATCCAGGTCACAAGAATTCCCGTTGCCGAACTGAATTTCAACTCGTACCATTTCGTGACAGAAACATTCTAATTCCAAGTGAATAAATATTATTAATTACTAAATAACCTACACCTTTTCCTGATAATTTTTACATTAATTATGTAGAATAAACAAATAATTAAATAATATTTATTAGTTTTATATTCAATAAATCAATCAATTAAAAAGTCATATTTTTTTATTAAATAATAATTAAACAATACATTAATTATACAAAAATTCCATCATAATAAAATTTAAATAATAACATATTGATTTATTTAAATTTAGAGCATAAATTATATTATGCAAAAAATGTGGGACAAAATAAAATTTGCAATTGCATTTCTATTTATTTTTCCCCAGTTGCAAATCAATTAAAACAATCATCAAAGTACAATGCGAAATTTGTCACCATTCACTTGTTTCCTTGTAAAACAGAGAAATCAAGGCTACTAATACTGGACAATTTATCTCATTGTTTGCACGAACAAAGTATACTACACACTTATTCCTATTAACTTAAAGTTTTTGAAGAGTGTTACACATTGTTTTGTTTTAACTCTTGGAATTACCCTTGACATATTATTTAAATTGTCCAGGTAACGACATGACGCATATAACAACAGATTGTACCTACTTGTTTTTGAATTAGCATAAATATATTTATACGCATTATATAAATGCGCGAATACAAGAGGGGAAAATCATAAAATAAAATTCCTTAGTAACAAAAAATATCTGCATTCATATTGATTTTGTTATATAAATAAGCAAGTATACGTCTAAATTTAAAATACAATTGAAAATTTTACGCTTACTGTTGGCCAGATGTACCAACGAATCTTATATTTTAAACTTGGTTTTAATTAATAAAGCAAATTTAAGTTACATGTTATATGGAATGATATTGGTGTCAAACATTCTATATACTTTTATTCATTTAAACCAGGAATTTCCAACCTTTTCTCTACTTCTACCCTCTTGACTATATTTTTTTTTCATTATGAATAGTGCCATGTATCAAGTTTCAGTTTTAAAACAATCTTAATATCTTGGTATTTGACTGTAGTGTTCCCTCAAAATCTAATAAATTAATAAATAATTAAATAAATCCTGTAGCTAAAATAAATATATTATCACGCCTTTTACCCATTATTGGGTGTGGTTCTCTGCCGTAGCAGAACTCGGTAAGTGATATATTTCTTCGCGTGAAGTATGGTTACCAGCCGTCAAATCACGGCTCAAAAAATGTTAGTGGAGGGGGTCCACAGGGATAGTCTACCTTCGGTCGTTACCAACTAGGATTTTATATTTTTAAAAATAAAATGAATACTCTGCCTAAGCAGATCTCTCTAAGAGATATATTTCTTCGCGTGAAGTGCGGTTACCAGTCGTCAAATCACGGCCCCCAAAGATTTTTTTGACGGTGATAATTTAAGTGTCGTCTAGATTTTATAAACCTAAAGTATTACCTGTGGTAATAACTACCTTATTTAGGTCACAAAAGATTTACATGTTATCTTTTGTTTATTTATATTCTGTTTCAAAATTCTCTACACATTTCATTTCTCACTAATTCATTTGTAATTGTAATTTGAATTGAAATGTTTCCACTAATTGATAATTGTAATTACTAATCGCGAATCTGTATTTTTATTTCTGACATTTCCTTCTTAGTTTTTGTTAAAACAACCTGGAGACTAGGATGAACATAAATTATAATTAGTAGAACTATTTTTGCACATAAATATTTTGTAAAAGAAATCTCGTAACATATGAATCATTTTGAAGTTGAAAGAAACAACATATAATTATATAGATAGCCACTAATCAAAGTGTATTGTTGCTTTTGCTTTCAAGCTTTGTACTCCAGATTCTTACTGCGAGATAAAAATATGAATAATCCATTTCTCTCTCAAAACCATTACAAATTCAAATAGAATGAAAGTTGAATCTGTATTTCAAGATCCTCAATCTGTAAAAACAAATACACGGAAAAAATCCCGCAGTCTAATTTCTAAAGCAATGATTGTCCGTCCGGTTCGAGAAAGGAAAGTGGGCCAAAAGCGCGATGATCTTTATAAAAAGCAAAAGTTAAAGATCCCGAGTGTGAAGGCTAAGTTCGGTCAATGAACAACAGAACGGAACGATGTGTGAATGATTTGTCGTGCGTTGTGGACAAGACTCACAACACGAAGACACGCGTGTTAGCGACGACGTGAAAGTTTTATAAATCAGCGAACATTGAAACGTTGGAACTGTCTCGCGTCCATGACACTGCTATGATTAATCGGTTGTGAATGACACCCTAGTTGAAGTTTAGCGCACTGGAACTACTGTTTTTACACGGAAATTACACTTTCTGTTTGACTGCAATTCTTTCATTTTACTGTCAACATTCTACGCGTGATTTCCAATAATAATTACTAGATTCCAGATTCAATCCAATCTTAGTATTGAAGTAGTAATTTGTGTATTAAGAACGTAAAGTGATTCTTTGTTCCTCTTGCACTTTTGCAGCGCGAGCCGAAGGCAATTACCGTGCTCGAGTAACAAAGATACTTTACACTCATGATACACACATATTTTTTTCTACGATTGCATCTTAAAATTATTTAAAAACATATACGTATTGAAAATAAATTCATTCTGTTAACTGTCAATATGACAAGTTTCTGTTTTGTTTGTATCGCTGGTAACTATTGAAATAAGCGCGCATTTATAATCTTTTTCGAGCGTTGCCATGTCTTCAGTCAACAGCAACGCGGGTTTCTCTGAAAACTATTTAAGAAATTCATTGTTAATTACTACAATAAATAACAGTAACTATGCCATTAACGAAACATTTAATTTAAATAAAAAAATCTGATGTGGACACCACATGACTTCCTTGTACGCGTATTAAACTATAGATATTTTTTTAATTGCACATATTTGACATAAAATCTTTTATTTTTTATTTTTTGTTCTAATCCATAGCAAACTTAATTAAAAAAAAAAAACACAAAATATATACTATTTAAATTTAGATATCTCGCTTATGCAAAAGGCTAATTTAAAAATTCTTAATGTGCTAGACGCAGAATTTAATTCTCTAAAACTTTTATTTGAAGCATTTATTTCTAAAATTAAAATAATACCATTTTTTTCAAGGAAAACTGTTAGCAGCTTCATGTAATGTGTCACTTCCGGTTAGTGTATTTTAACCAAAATCTATTATATTATTTCCATTGATATAGTAGTCTTATATACCAAATTTGGAAAGTTTTAAATTATATTTGAATATAGTTTTTCATGAAAATATATTATAGGCTTCAAGTAAAGTACCACTTCCGGAAGTTATATAATGACCAAAAAGGGAGGTGCACAACTAGATGTTATAACAGTCCTAAATATCAAATTTCAATTTTCTACGGCTTACTGTTTTTGAGTTATGCGAGATACATACGTACGTACAGACGTCACGACGAAATTAGTCAAAATGGATTCAGGGCCGGCCAAAACACCTATTTCCGTTGAAATCTGAGAACCGAAAATTTTCGCGATTACAATACTTCCTTTACTTCGTACAAGGAAGTAAAAATCTAATGAAATGATATTTATGAATTTACTTAAAAGGTCTGACTTTTTAACATTTGTAGTTAAGTGGCCTGCTAGGTTTCGCGTTCTAGCACCACTGGATTTTACTGGGGATTTTCAACATCCTAATTATACACTGACAACATTTTAAATTTAGAATTAAAACTTTAGATTCAAAACAGCTGCCTAAATATCCAAGAAGTTTGCATCAAGAATTAGGGAGGTGACCGCGACACCGGAACATAGGACTTCAACATGTAAAATCATATTTTTATAATTTCCTGCTTCCCTTATTATTTTAGAGAAAAAAAGCTTTAAATAAGTATTGTAGAGCAATAAACAAAATTAATTTTGCATGCTTTATAACGGCAGAAATTAAATTAAAAATAGGGATAGCATTGGAAATGAAACAAATTTAAACAAATGATTCACATTTTATCTGTCAGTAGAAAAATATTCCTTGTTAATTATTGATAATAACAAAAAACAAGGGTCCTTTTCTGGACCATCAACACATTTACAAATAGAGAATTTCTTTTACTGCAACTTATCATAAAAATTAATAATTCAAAATTATTTTTTCTTCTGACAATTTTGTTAAAGTTTTATGTTCCGGTATCGCGGTCACCACCCTGCATAATAGTCATGTAAAAGATTTTATTTGAAAAATAAGTTTTATATATTTGTAGATACAGCATCATTGTTTCCTAATTCGAATTGAATCTATTTACATGTCAACAGCAATGAGTCGTATTTATTTATTCTTAATATTGCAATAGTTCTAGATGATTGTAACAAATTAATTCTGATAAACAAAGCAGTTTGTACTAAGTACATATTAATTATTTTGTTAAATTCATTAATTGCAAGATAAGATAATTTTAAATTGAACAATAATTGCTGTATATAAATTTATAATAAAAGTAATCGTTCAAATATACAAATATTCTCTTTCCCTTTTGCGAAATAGAACGATATACATAACAACAAAGCCAAAATTAATTGTCATCCAACACTTGGTGAAACAAGGTTTAATAAAAATATGAAGTAAACACTTGGCTATGTTTCACAAAATTCAGCCTCCAAGTCTATGGTTACTAACTGAACTGTGCTGGCCAGCCTCTGACGATGCCCTCATAAGGTGACTTGGAGGCTGAATTTTGTGAAACATAGCCAAGTGTTTACTTCATATTTTTATAGAACGATATACATATTGAATTTTACTTCGTTCACATTAACTTGTTCTAAATATACATACTTTTTTCAAAATCTGACATACATTTACTTGACATTTAAACCACATTACCTCAGCTAATTTTTAGGTTAAAACCTCATAAGTTATAATTCTCATACTCGTTATTTCTAAGATTACGTGATTGCAACATAACTCTAACAATTGAGAGAAGAAAAACAGAATTTCATTTTTTTGAAATATACCTTGGTGCAAAATAACTATCCATATCTCCTATTACATTTCCTGCAATTTATTGGGCTCTTATGTTCTAACAATACAACTTGCAATAATAATTAGAGATTAGCATGGAAGTAGATCGGTTAGCACTCTCACTAGATTTTAGTTTCGCTTGAAAAGCATGTAAGCGTAAAATTTGAGTAAGTTTTTACCATTTAGTAATGCATTCTAATCGCGAGGTTTGAAAGTGAAATGTATGTATTCTCCATTACTTGTTCTTTATGGGTTTAATGGCTTCTTACTCAATTTGATAAGCGTATCGGGTAGCTAACAATAAATATTATTTATTTACTGTTGATAGAGAGTTTCTTATTCAATTATATTTTATTCAGAAAATAATTATTTTATCTCAAATAAATTTTAAGTAATTTTTTTAATTATCTAAAATGTCGAAATTTATGGAATGTTTGAATTTTACAAACCATTACTTTGCCATCTAGATACACAAATGGTTATTAAAATATAACAATAAATAAATATATATATATATATATATATATATATATATATATATATATATATATATATATATATATATATATATATATATATGCGGTGGCAAAACGCCCCTTATGGGGCAACGCCGCTTCGTTCGAAGCTCTCTAGATCCTTTTTAACGGGGGGATCATCCCTTTTTTCTTCTTTTATTTTATCTTCTCTCTTATGCTCCTCCATAATTCTCTATTTCCTGCCTTTTCTTTCCAATTTTGGATTCTTGCAATTTTCAAGTCTTCTTTCACTTCCTTCATCTACGTAGATCTAGGTCTTCCTCTCCTTCTTCTTCCAGGATCCCATTCTAATATACTATGGATCATAGTATCTTCACCAGCCCTCCATGTATGTCCTAGCCATTTTACTCTCTGCTGTTTGATCTTGCTTACTATGTCCTCTCCATCCATTTCTTTTAGTATTTCGCTGTTCATTTTTCGTCTGTATTCATCTTCATAACATTAAATAAATAAATAATTAGTAATTTTTGTATTAAATGCGCAAAACAAGTTTTTTATTGTTGCGCTTGAGAATGTCACTTTTAGTCAAGACCGCAGGTCAAGACAAAAAATTCATTCGAACGCGCCAAAAAAACTATAATTTCGCCCACGAAACACAAACAACATTTTTTCTACAACTGTCAAAAAAGAATATTACAATAATTATTGATTTATTCAAGTAAATTGAAGGAAAGCAATCAAAAATAATATTACTTTGAAACTATTGATGTGTTGTAACCAATGGAAAGTGATAAATAATTTGAGAGAGTGCGCGAAATACTTATTTTACGCACTAAGGTGCGAAACAATGCGCAAAATACTTATTTTTCGTTCTAGGGAGCAAAACAGTGCACAAAATACGCATGGCAATGTAAACGATGAAAAAGTCACGTACTTCGTGTATTAATTAGTAAAAAAAGGTGAACATTTTTTTATAGTTGTATTTTTTTCTACGATTGCTAGTTGACAAATGTGCTCTCATTTGTCATCGTAAATATGACGTTTTCTGTGTAACAATTGAAAAATATCTTTGTCGCGCATCTCCAATTGCATATTATATATGCGCTTATTTCAATAATTACCAGAGATAGAAATAAAACAGAAACTTGTCACATTGATAAAACCAGAGCTGGGACCAGTACTCAAAAAAAGTATTTAAATACTAAATACTAAATACTTCTAAAAAAGTATTTGAAATACTAAGTACCAGTATTACTTAAAATACTTTTTTGCGTTCAAATGTACTTACAGTACTAAATACTAAGTAAAATTAACAATTAGGTTATTTTATTACAGAATTCAATTTAAAAACAATATTGGTAATATTATGGAAGATATTTGAACTAGAAAGAAGTAAGGAGTTTAGCAACCAAAACAGACGGATTTTTGTTTATTTTAATAATAAATATAATTATATTATTTTATTTTTTCATACAAATATACATACATATTTATATTGCAATATTAAACTATAAAGAGATATGAGGTACGTAATAACTTTAAACAATACACTAATATACGTAAGTGCTAAGTAAAAATAATAGCAAAAATAAACAAGGTTTTTTTCCTTTAGTAGTAAGTTAGGTAAGGTACCTGCGAAATTCATAATCATTTACTATGAATTGTTATTCAATGAATTAGCTTTAAGCAGTACTAGTTGTTCAAAATGTTCATCACTTAATGCATGGCGTCGTGGTGCGTTAATTATGCTCGCAAAAGAAAATAGTCTTTCCACGGGTGCTAATGACATCAGTGGTGTATTATATGACAACTTGAATACAAATTATTTAATTAATTTTAATCATAGCTCTTTTAACAATTATTAGGTACTAGACTGTAAAAGCATTAAAGCAAAACTTTAGATCAAAAATCTAATTCAGTTCATTGCAATATTTATATCATGATTTTATTAAAATGTTTACCTTCGAGTACATACAAAATAAATGCTAAATAATCTGTAATGTTTTCACTGTTTGAATATATATATATATATATATATATATATATATATATATATATATATATATATATATATATATATATATATATATATATTAATATAACAAATATCAAATAGCAAAATAGTTACTAACATTTCTTGATTTTTCTTTAATAATTGTGAACGCCTACACATAAAACTGCACACTGTAGACTGTAACAATATAGACACTAGCTAACAGCGAACGCAACAAAGTACTACTTGTTTAATCCTATACAAGCTCCCCCCTTGATGACTCGAACTGTCGAAATACGCATCAGTTTACAGTTATGCGCATGAGAAAAGTATTTAGTATTTAAAGTACTTTTGCATGAAAAAAAGTACTTTAAGTACAGTATTTAATACTAATTTTAAAAAGTATTTTAAGTAAAGTATTTTAAGTATGTGATATACTTAAAGTACTACTTCCAGTATTTTTACTTTAAGTAGTTCCCAGCTCTGGATAAAACAAATTTATTTTCAGTACATATAAGTTTTTTTAATTATTTAAGATGTAATCGTAGTGTCTTTGTTCCTATTATAATATTGTTCGAGTAACAGAGACTCACTTTACGCTCTTAATACACAAATAACTTCTTTTTTTTAAATGAGTACAAAAGATGATAATAAAAAGCAATCAAGAGGCGTTTAACATTGGATACCATTTTAACATCATAATTAAATTCAATATAACAATTTAATAAAAAAAAACATAGTAATTGCAAAAATTAGATTTAAATGGGACAAACAAAATTATGGTGAAAATTTTAAATAGTTGGTCAGGAATCAGAACAAATGTGCAAAATTCTAACTGACAGTTAATTATTAGAAAATATTTATTCAAATAATAATCAGGCTTTTAATAAAATATTGAAATTAAGAAATATTGTATTTAGTTATTAGTTGTTTATACAGGGTGGTGAATCGAATTGCGCACCATAGCGTTTTCAATGCTATTTTTCAAATGTTCAATTATTGGCTTCCCTAATTATTTTATGCAAAAAAGCTTCAAATAAAAGTTTTAGGGCATAAATTTCTGCATTTAAATCAATAAACATAATTTCTATTACATGCTTTGTAACGACAGAAATTAAATATTAAAATTTCGAAAGTTGTGTTGAAAATACAGACAGCCATGGAATTGAACAAAAAATAAATATCTGCTTGGCGTTTTAACGTCAACGATTGACATAAAACGTCCAACGTTATCGTTTTGACAGATAAAACGCCAAGCATTTATTTATTTTTTGTTCAATTCCATGGCTGTCTGTATTTTCAACACAACTTTCGACATTTTAATATTTAATTTCTGTCGTTACAAAGCATGTAAGAGAAATTATGTTTATCGATTTAGATGCAGAAATGTATGCCCTAAAACTTTTATTTGAAGCTATTTTGCATAAAATAATTAGGGAGGCCAATAATTGAACATTTGAAAAATAGCATTGAAAACGCGATGGTGAGCAATTCGATTCACCATCCTGTATACTTAGATTATGAAATTAGAGTTGAAGAATATTCATGTCGGCCGATGCTACAGGGTTTAAAAAAAATAATATTTAGAACTGTGCTTTTATTAGTAATTTTACCTTATTTTGATTTTATTATTCAGATAAAATACTTAAGTTATAATTAAAATATTTGTGGCAATGTTTACTTCCACGTGCAACTCATGAACAATTTAATATATAAGTAGTAGTTAACTGTTTATTTTATATAATCTCCCATTTAAAGTTTAACTCATTGCTATTAATATATAAGAGTATGCATTGAATATCAATTTAGAGGCACCTTGCTGAATCTTATCTCATTTTGTTTAATACAATTCAATGTTAAGGATAAAATGAATCTTTATCAATATAGATATAAAAATATAATTTCTTATTACAAGTAAATTAAATTGTACAAAAATACGTATGAATAATATGTAGTATACACTTAATATAAATAAATATATCATCACGCCTTTTACCCATTGCTGGGTGTGGCACTCTGCCTAAGCAGATCTCGGTAAGTGATATATTTTTTTCGCGTGAAATGCGGTTACCAGCCGTCAAATCACGGCCCCACAAAGATATTAGTGGAGGAGGTGCCACAGGGGTAGATTTAAATTGGTGAAAATTGTTTGTCGGCTGTGGGAATCGAACCAGGGTTCTCAAGATCAACAGGCCGACTCGATACCACTGAACCACCTACCCCATTACACTTAATATAAAACTAAAATATAGCTAATTTTGTTCTTTTTTTGTTTCAGTTGGCCACGAACATAGCCACGGTCACGGACACGGTCATAGCCATGGCGAAGAAGATCATGATGAACACGATCACGTTCACTAGCACTCGACATGACTAAATTAACAAATAGTTACATTTCAATATCCATGTTCATCAAATTCATTAGTTCAGAACTCAGTTTGTATGGAAAAAGAACTGTGAGTTTTGCACACAACCTTTACATATTTCCTTTTCATTTTACATATTTTTATATTGGTAGAGTTGTAAATTATTGTATCAATTGATAGTTATTTTAATTAGTTTAAAATGGTTTCATAGATTTTAGATTGCAATGACATTTTGTCTGAAAATAGATAATTGTCTTCAACTGTAATCTAATATCTATATGTTTCTATTAAGTCTCGTATTCATATATTAAATAATTATCAATAATAATACTCTGCTGCTAGCTTTATCATTTTATTTGATAATTGGTCAAAATAAATTACATTTTTATTGTAATTTTAATTTGTTTATAGCTACATATTTTAAATTAGGTTAGATGAATTCATTTATTACCTATACTGTGATATTTATAAATATGTGTATTTTACAAAATAGGTGATAAATTTTAAAATATATTGTTTATAAAAAAGAAAAGTTTTTTGTTACATGCTGAACATACCTACATATATATATATATATATATATATATATATATATATATATATATATATATATATATATAGGGTGAGTCTGGGAAGACGCCCCCCCCCTTTAACTTTTTTATTATGAGTAATAGAAAAAAATGGTTCATATGAAAGTTTTATTATTTTAAATATACTATTTGATGGCAGATGTAGATATTTTTTATAAAGTCAGGTTTACAAGATACGACTATCAACTTTTATTTTTTAAATAGCAACCTATAATTATTTTACTAAAATAAAAACCGTCATTTTTTTCTCTTTTCAACGCTGTATTAGTTTTTATTAATGTATCTGAAAAAATTCGAGAAAAATAAGAAAATTGAGAAATACTAGAAATAATTTTTATACAAATATTATAGGTGGCAGATACATTAATAAAAACTAATACACCGTTGAAAAGAGAAAAAAATGGCGGTTTTTATTTTAGTAAAATAATTATAGGTTGCTATTTAAAAAATAAAAGTTGATAGTCGTATCTTGTAAACCTGACTTTATAAAAAATATCTACATCTGCCATCAAATAGTATATTTAAAATAATAAAACTTTCATATGAACCATTTTTTTTCTATTACTCATAATAAAAAAGTTAAAGGGGGGGGCGTCTTCCCAGACTCACCCTGTATACAGGGTGTTTCAGGACTAGTGTAACAAACTTTAACAGCTTATTCCTGAGGTCATTTTGAGCCAAAAATGTCATATGAACATAGGTCCTATTCCTTCTAGTTACCAAAATACAAGAGGTTGAAGTTCTATAAATAACACGAAATTTTCAAATTTTTTAATCAAGATACTTTCGGAAAACAAGACTCTTATTAAAAAGTCATACCTTATTTGTCTTAATTAGTTTTATTTATTATTATAAACGAATACGATTTAGAGAACAAAACATAAAATGACACAATTAAATAGACACAGAACAACATAACCAAACATGGAATAGGTTAACACAATATGAAATAAGATAACAAATTTTTAAAAAAATACAGCAAGTGTTCAAAATGAGCGCCTTGAACTCGTATGCATGTAAATATTAATAAATACAATTAATTAAGACAACTAAGGTATGACTTTTCAATAAAACTCTAGTTTTCCGAAAGTATCTTGATTAAAAAATTTGAAAATTTCGTGTTATTTATAGAACTTCAACCTCTTGTATTTTGGTAACTAGAAGGTATAGGACCTATGTTCATATGACATTTTTGGCTCAAAATGGCCTCAGGAATAAGCTGTTAAAGTTTGTTACACTAGTCCTGAAACACCCTGTATAATCTGTAATTTAATTTTAATTTTGCAGTAATCGGCTCGATGTCACATCCAATAATGGGTAGAAAGGCGTTTTATATAGATATTTTAAGTTTATGTTTCAGGTTCTTCTTTCATTAATATACGTTTATTATGTTTCTAATTATTCTGTTACTAATATATTGTTTTTTGTCTCTGTAGCTATTAACATGATTATCGCAACCTATATTCTGTATTTTCTTGGACGAGATCTGTATCATCTTCCAAGAAAGTCACTGGAGCCCTGGTTAAGATCAACACGGTTCTCGAAGCTGACACCAACTTTCAAGTCCGCTGTTCACAACAGCTGTGTAAATGAATTAAAATCATAATGAAACACGACCTCTCTACTAACAACTAAAATTGAATGATGCGAATTAAACAATCAATATTAAATTGAATTTTGGAGTAAATTTGCAAGGGAAAAGATTAGTTAGAAAAATCTAGCGGTTATAATAAATAAACTGTTATTTATTTACGTATATTTACATTTTCAACAGTAACATTAACAAAGCCATGGCGCGAGTAGTGATTTAATCATTTGTTCATCAGCTTCAATTGAAATACAGGTTTTCAAGTCAATTTTATTTCAAATGTTTATAAGTCAGCTATCTATCCTAAAAAATCTTCAAAACTGTTTTAACCCATTCATTTTCCTTTAAAATATCGTAGAACTTTATAATGATTTCCATTTTTGGTTCTGTTTCTTATTCCTAAGCCAAATGTAAAGAAAATAAAATAGTTTTTAAACCAAATTTGAGGCATCCACAATTACGGTGAAAAACGTTGAACTTGACACTCGCTCAGATGTTAATTCGAGTAATGTACGTTAATTTAAGTTACTTCGTATTCACTTTTCTTTTAGTAACTCTGATTTTAGAAACTTGAGGACTTCTCCGGACGAGACTCAAGGATTTCTACAGCAAAATTCAAAAACTACTTCTTATAATTTGCACGAAAAATATATCAAAAAAACAGTGTACTAATGAAGACTGGAACTAAGTTTCCAAAACACTCTTCGTCAACATCATCGGAATCTCAGTCACATTCAGTGAGAATAAATTGATTGTATATTACTAATAATTCAACGTCCAATGAAACGAGCACAACTTTTGCGGAGAAAATTATTGTACTCTAAATTAAACAAAATGTTTTAAATTAAAAAGTTTTATTTTGTTATTTCTTGTCTATTTTAATTTTTTAATTAAGGACTTTATATTTAAAATAATCGCGCATTTACATGATAAAAAAGTTACATATTTTTCTTTAACTAAAGGATGAATTGAAAAATGTTGTAAACAAATCTTCTTAATTTTTTATTTCTCTGTCACATTTGAAGTATTTTTCAATTTAATTCCCAATTCTGAAATATTCACCTTTATATGTAGTTCCCAAGTTGCCAATAGATGGTACTAGCAGTCTCGTTTGAATATTATCTTAAACATATTTACCCGATTTCTGTCTATATTGTTAATTTTACAGAAAAGTTTGAATGAAAAAAAACCCCTTAATTTCTTTGAAGAATATTTTGATTTAATTGGAAATTATTTTTGTAATATCTACTTTTACTAGGGAAGGAAAATTTACTTTATTACGGGGCTTTAAACAATAATTATTGGTTTTTATTAGCCGGGGAATGAATACAAAAAATGTTATGTTACCAGGGACCGTTAGACTCAGTTCTTATTGATTTATTTATCCCATATAATTTAAATAACTTTTATACACTGTATACATGTATAAAAGTGATCCATTCACATTTCGTCTTTTGAATCTACATATAATATTAGGGATTATTGCAAGGAGAAACAGCCTAAAATATATTTAATAATAAAGTGTATAATTCGATACAATAAAGTATATTCTATAGAACTAGTTATTAAAGCATAGAATTGCATGAAATCGGTCACTTATTCTACGCTAAATCAGAAAATGTTTCAAATATAAAAGGTTAATTTTGTTATATCTTGGCTCTTTTAATTATACGTTTTTTCAATTAAGGTCTTCATATTTAAAATAATCGTGCATTTACAAGATAAATAAAGATACAAATATTTCTTTAACTAAGAGATGAATTGAAAAATGTTTTAAATAAATCTTATTAATTTATAATATCTCTGTCACAAGGAGAAACAGCCTAAAATACATTTAATTTGTTTAATAATAAAGTGTATAATTCGATACAATCAAATATATTCTATAGAGCCTAGTTGTTAAAGCCTAAAATGGCATGAAATCGGTCTTTGGCTATTAATTGAAATTATGTTTTAACTTGTTATGTACATGCTAGCATCTTGAAACATTAGTCTACGAGCGAAGTTTGTTTAAAATGTCGCGTTTTATTTGTGTTTTAAGTAAAAGTATTGTAAAATCAGTGATTTTGTAGTGAAATACAAGGGCAATATAGTGTAAAGTGCGTGTATACTAGATATGAAGTGAATTTATAGTGGTACGAGTTTGGAACTATTCAGAGAGGAATGGATGGGACTTATTACACGTCAGTCAAAAGGTAGATGTTTTATTTGTTTGTATTAGAGAATAATTGTTATTAAAAAAAATTAGTATGAATGTTTGGTGAAAATTTACTATCAAATATATAATTAATTAATTTTTAAGATGGCCACGCAATCTTGAAATTACGAGTAGATTGAAGACAGTGGTCTTTTTAGAAAGTCTCTCGAGATAGTTTTAAAGACAAAAGACAACTTAAAGCTTTTCCAAAATTATTTTTAAAACAGTCATGTTCCTAAAATGTCCTTCAAATCATTTTTAAGACTGTCATCTTTCTAAAACGTCACCCAAATAATTCATAAGATTATTATCTACACAAAACGTCCGCCAAATCATTTCTAAGAATGTTCGTTTCCTAAAAAGGTCTTCAAAATTTTGTTCTTCCCAAATAGTCCCACGTATCATTTATAAGATATATCTTCCCAAAAGTCGTCCCAGTCATTTACAAAACTGTAATCTTCCTAAAAAGTTCCCTAAATCATTCATAAGAAAGTCATTTATTTATTTATTAAAAAATAAATTATTTAAACTTGCATTAATCGTATATATTACTAATTTCATGATTTGCTACCACCCAAAAATCTGCAGATTCTACACGTGTAGAAAAATATGCTGAACCCTTTAAAATTTATTTCATTCATTTGCAACAAATATTTCAGACGCAATTAATTTTTTAGAATTACAGATAATATTTTTCAAATAGTTAGTAATATCCGGATCGATAAAATAATATTTATTTTAATTCTAGTTACACTGTGAAACCTATATAATTACAACAGATAGTATATACTTGTAATCGCGGACTGCGACATCCTAAGAAACAAGTTCAGACGACGACGTGACGTCACTCGCCGTCGCTGTTCGGCAATCAGCAACAAATTTTCTTTTCTGCCCAGTTACTTGAATCTCTGTGCGTATACAATCCCGCTACATTTAGCTTCAATGCGGGCCTGTATACTTCTCTACCCGCTGTAGAGGTGGTTGTCTAAGCTAGCTGCTCTCTTATAACAACAATTTGTATCTATAATGCGTCCGCCAGAATTTGAATCTGGAAGCTATGAACCAACTAAGCTACTTAAAATACTAATTAAATTAGTAAAATTTAAATTTCTTAAGAATAAATATAGCTGTAATGTTCAATCTCCGCCAGACGTCATCACAGTTTTTTCTTTCTAACGCATTGCAGCATACAGAACAATTGCAAGTATATATGCTACGTCAATCTAACAATTAGTCGGAGTCTGACTTTTGAGTAGAGTGGACCTATGTCAGTTTGCTCCGCGAAATTAATTGTTTTTAGCGGATTTTGAGACTTTTAACTATAAAAGTTTTATTAATTAGTAATATTACAACGTTAATTTGTGTTTAAAATGTGAAAAAAAACTAATTTTTATCTTTGAAATATTTTTCGTAAAATTCAATTTACCGAAGCTGACCGAAAAGAGCCGAACCAACATCGAGGAAGCAAAGATAGCAGTAAGCTGTTGTTTATTTATTAATTAGTTTTTAATCATTATTTAAGTAATTTTGACAGTACTTTTGGTTATATATTATAAATAAAATTATTTTTTTAAGTGCATCACCTGCAATTTAACATTCTTCATAGTTGCGAATGAACAATTATTAATAGTGTATGATTCTTTTATTTTTTGGATTAAACCCGCATATCTAGAGCCACCATTCATCACCGAACATACCATTTATGCTTATACTAGCTCAAAAGCAATTAAGGTGATGGCCAGTGACTGTAGAAATCTGGATTCAATTTGTTTATGGTCCGTATTGTTTTACTATTATCAGTTAATACTTGATTAAATATTAATTATTAAATGATGTAATTTTTTAATTAGTTTAATTGAATATTTTTGTCATCATTTAATACGAAGTTCTCTGATTTTAGGATGCAGTTATCATGGAAGTGGTTGTCCAGGTTCAGGTCCAGGTGATTGATTGTCAAGGGTGAAAGTATTTTAAAGATCAGTTCAGTCTAAGATTATATGGAGTTTCGTCAGTTCTGGAGCAGCACAGTTTAATTCCTATGGAGGTAAAATAAGCAGTACAGTTGCAGTCAAAGTAAGTTCTTGTTTCTATCTCATTTTGAGTGCTATAAACAATCACCCATAGTTGTTAGTGGAGGATGAGCTTCAACTAGCCTTCTCAAATATTCCCAGTATACATTTTACCTAATTCTGCTCGTAGCACCTTTGCAAATTTAAAATACAAGCAGATATCATTTATTTTAAACTTTAATATCACCCACCGATTGGAGTGGAGGGTGACCTTACATTATGCTACAAAATTAACGCCCATATACATAAATGTGAGAAATAATATTATTATTTCAAAATTTTGTTATAAAATTCAAATAATTAATTGAAATTTGATCTTAAAAGGAAACGTACACCAATCATAAACCAATGAATATATAAGTTATTTCTTAAGTTGTTTGCCAGTGGCGTATTTATTATTTTTATTGTGTTGGGGCAGAGTCTGGGTGACTGTTTGTCACATTTGTTGACACAATCTTTCTACATCAATCAGTTTTCACTTCTGTGTTGCTTGAGAGAACACTGAACATCTTCATCATGTACATCGATTACATGTCATGGAGCTATATTACAAATCTGTTCACTCTTTCTTCTTGCTGTGATGCTTATTTATTAATGTCACTTGTCAAACATGGAAGACAGAATGGTAAGAATACATTTCTTTACAGCAGATTAAAATTAAGTAAGTATTAAGTAAGTATGCACTCGGCTAGCTTCATTTAAAATGATTCTAAATGGTTTAAGAAAGTAGGTATTTGACAGCTGGGATTCTCTAACCATCTTCTTAAATCTTCAAGTAAAAATTTCAACTAATTTAATAATCTATAAATAATTTAGAAACGTTCAGCAGCTCAAAAATAAAACAAACATAATTTTCAACAGATATTTATTCACATTATTAAGTTGAATATCACGCTTAAACGGTCCTTAGTTTATATCCAACCGCTAGCCAGTGGAGAAGTGCGTACTATTATTGGAATGAAAACATAAACAAGAAAGTTTTAGTCTTCGAGAAGGTTCCTTTTGGACAGTTGACTTGTCAGTTGGCAGTAGCTGTTGCTGCACTGTTAACCGTCAATGACATAGGTAAATCTATCACACTACTTACATGACACTAAATCAGTCGTATGTTTTGAAGCTTTTGATTTATAGATTATCTGTTAGTTTTTTTATATATTTTTTATCCGATAATAAATATAAATTTGTTTATTTACTGTCTAAACTATGAGAAAGTCACTAGTTTTTGAATTCAAATATCTTGACTAGTAACAGGCAAACAGGCTGCTAAAATTTGGCGATAACCTTGAGGATTTTATGAAAAGCACAAATCATTTAAAATGAGTTAAAAAATTGCTTAAAAGTCAATTCGTACACAACGTAGCTGTAGCTCTCCTGAATGAATTTCTATTGGTTGTAGCATCGTGGTATTGTTATCGCTTCACTAGCGCGAGAGTTCGCGGATGCAGTGTAGCAAAGAACTAAATAAATGTATAGTTTCTTTCAGATCTGATGCATGCAAGCGACATGTACATCGGCGGTTTCCTAAACGGGACAAAGACGAAGGGAAATCATGAGATTCACTCACTACAACTACTGAACTGAACATTAGTCTCAGCAGTACAAATATTAGAAATACTTGGAGTGCTGGTGTACGCTCAGATGAGTCCGGGGCACCAGATCGACTAGAAGAACATGGTGATGGTGGCGACGACGATCGCTCTTCAGAAACCTACTCTTCATGTCGGCAGCAAGAGAAGAGAAGAGAAGAGATTGATCTTCTTCTACGTGGCAGATCAGAAACATTTGCATGATGTGGCGCTGTTTATTGTCAAGCAATGCTCCAGTACGACTTGGAGCCGGAATCAGACGGAAACTCCGTGCATGGAAATGTTCTAGCATTGGTGAGAAAGTTATTTATAAATAAAATCACGCCTTTTACCCATTACTGGAAAATGAGCACTAACAATAACAATAATAATTTATAATAATTAATTAATTTTAAAAAAAAGTAAAATGAGAAATATTTTATTTGAAATGTAGACATGTTGTGTATGTTTCAATGTAATGAGTTGTGTAATCAATTAGTTGCCCGAGTCATCATGCAACGAGCTCGAGCTCCGCACTTGCAAACAAAACGCTGAGCAGAGCTGGTGTTCATACCACATCTCTTGCAAATGTAAGAAAATTGAATATTTTTTCATTATTTCATGGTAAATGATAACGCTAGTAAGTTGTTAGTGCTAGTGCATGCTCTTATTGCATTCCTGCGCTAATTGAGAATTGGTGACGCATTAGTGCCGATCGATATTTTAAACAAATCATTAGAAATATTTCGAGTGCTGGTGTGTTGACGTTTCACGTTTTAAATTTGTTTACTTTTATAAAAAAATATAACAATAATAATTTATAATAATTTCATCATTTCACTTGAAACTAATCATGCTAGTAAGTTGTTAGTTAGTGAAACGTTTTGCTACTGATTAGTATTAATGGTGAGCAACTATAATTCTATCACTTATATTACAAGTATTTTTCTTTTCACTTGAAGTTCTTGTATTTTTTAAATAAAGTTAATAAAATACTTTTACCTTTTTGGGTAATTGTTTCCAATATTTAAAATATATAAGAATTTTAAAAGTTTTCTTTACAATATTTAAATTGGATTGTACGTATGTATCATCATTTAAAACAATGACCTACAAATTTCACCACTAACATCTTTGGTGGCTGTGATTTGACCCAATAATGGGTAAAAGGTGTGATGATATAATTATACTTTCAATTAATTAATTAATTACACCAATGCTAACACAAGAGACATTACTTTTTAAAATTTATTTCTACTCGACTGGTTTTTGAAAAACTTGATATGTTTGACACTCGCTCTGTGTTAATTTAGGTGACTTTGGACAGCTGCAAGAAGTATACCGAGAATCTGAAGTACGAGAAAACCGAGCTGGAGGAACCACCAATGGAGATGATGGCCCCGGGGTCTTGACGTTTGATGGCGTGTCCGGACGCTTCACTTCCATTACTTTTGCAAGTGAGTGTAACTTTTAAAATTTAAATGTAAATATGGTTAATTTTATTATTTTTCTGAGACAAATCATAAAATATCGACTGAAACATGTGCAATTGAACATTTTTTTAAACGGCTGTAACTTTTAAACTAGTAAGGATAATTGAAATTGGTTTTAAATTTTTAATTCTCCATCTTTTGAACTATATTTATCATATTTTTATTATGAAAATGTTTGTTGAAGATTGATTCTTTGATTAATCTGATGAGTGAATTGGTTTCAATATAAACCTACGTTCCGTACATCTGTGTAAAAGCCATTTAATTGAGCCCTTGCCCTAAATAATTTTGTTCTTCTATAAGTATTTTTGATGTGGTAAATTGCGTAAAATTGAATGTTTTTTAAGACAAAGCATTTGGAAAATCGAAATTCCTTATTTTCTTCAGATTTCCAACTTTCTTGAGGCTAAATCTCAAGAACTAAACGACATATGAAGTTACGCTCAACGGCATTGATTTTCTCGTGCTTCAATTAACTTATAAACATATTTTCAGCCATTAAACCATACACTTATATATTTGTTAATTAAAAAATAAATTATTTAAACTTGAATTAAACTTATATACTAATATGATGGATTGTAATCGCCCAAAATCTGCAATTGCAGATTAGGCATGTGCATACTGACCCTTTAAAGTTTGTTTCATTCATGAACTTTGAATAATCTAATATTCTTTACAAAATCTCATGAATTTTATATGAAAAACTTTTCATTCCGCTAAAATCCACGTTTAATTAAATTAATTGAAATACCAAACAATTTTATTTTAATTATTTTACGTTTAAATTATATACATATTTGTTTTAAAATAAGTGTAAATAGTAAAGTTCACAAATACTTTTATTCTTTTGGGTAATTGTTTCACATATTTCAAATATATGAGTTTTAAAAGTTTTCTTTACAATATTTAAATGGAGTGTATCTTTTAAATTTGAAGAGAATTGAAAATTATTGAACTGCCTATAGTTTTGTTTGTAAATCTGGCTAATTTTATTAATTTTTTTGAGAGAAAATATGAATGACAGTTTTTCCGTAACTTTTCGTACCTACACATATAAACAATTACATGTACTACAATAAGTAATGAACAAAAAAGTGAAATTTTAGTTAAATGAGGTGTTATGGATACATTTATACCTAGCAATAGATTTCGTTAAAACCACCCCTATTTAATTCTCAGCTCTGAAACTTCTTACACATATAAACAATTACGTTTACTTCAATAAACTATCAACAAACATGTGAAAAGTTAGTTGAAATGAGGCGTTATGGACATACTTATACCTAGCAATAGATCCCGTTAAAACCATCCCTATTAAATTTATTATTTTGATTTTTTTTTATTAAAGTACGATAGAAATTCAAGAATTGTTTCCCTATTTCTATGTTGTAAATTTAATCATATTTTAAGTACTAGTTTTTTTTTAAATTCAATGTTTACATACTTATTTCTGTATTTAAATATTTTAATTACTGATGAAATTCATAAACACTAATTAAAAAAACAATTTTTGAATTAATGTTATTAAAAATATGTCATTTTCAATAAATTATAATTTTTATACATAAAATACACTCCAAGACATTTTGATATGCACTGGTTTGCTCGGAAGTTCGCAGGCGCTGCGTCGAGTAGGTACACAGTTCATGACTTGCAAGCGTGGTAGCTAGATTTGTTGCTAGAAAATTAGTGGTTTTAAGTAAAAATATCAATAAATATTAATAAAATATAGTGCATTTCGTAAGTATAGATGTTATTCTGACGATTTTAATACAAATATCACCTGGAAATATAGTTTTTGATAATTAAAAATGTATCAACATTTTATTACATAAATTGCTTTGTACGTAACACATATATAGGATGCGATAACATAGGAATATTACATTTCAACAATTAAATTTGATATAAACGGCTTTAATATCATATTTGAACATGATTTTTAATAAATTTTCTTTAAAATCACAATATTATTTTTGCATATCTTTAGATTTTAACAGTTATAAATAGTGTTTTTATTTCGAAAAGCGTGATATATATTATTTATTATTATTTACATACATATATATATATTACTTTTTATACATGAAAATGTGTAAAAGTACTGAATTTGAAAGTATTTTCTTTATTTTATATAAATTTATAAAAGTATTTGATTTGTTCAAACGATAAATTTACCGAAGTGAACCTGTTTATTACATAAATTTAGTCTTGTATGACGCTGTGTTGTTGAATGTTGCTGGATAAATAATTGTACGTTATATCAAAATACTGGTAAATAGTTAACGAGAACATTATTCTAATATTTTCGATAGATATTTGTACTTAAAAATAGTGTAAAATGTACTTTGTAATACATAACAGCTACAAGTGTTACGACATCTTAATAATGTATTTAACTAGTTGGTTTTGCCAATTGTTATTATTATTTCAAAACAATATTCTATTCATTTTGAGTATCTTTCTCAATTTTCATTTATAAAAATTTAATTCAAATATTATTCATGTTATTTATTATTATTTGCTTTCTATATAATTAAATTGGTAAAGTATTGATTTGATGGCAGCTGAAAGTCTGAAAGTCTGTGCGTATTCAAATTCACCTGCACTCAACAAGCAGCGTTTACAAATACAATCTTAATCATATTTACTCAATTCAGCCATTTTGTAGTTGGTGATGGCATTCGAAAGCCTTCTAAATGGTAGGTTCTTTTTTAAAAGCATTTTAGAGCTATTCTATTAATTGTTTTCTCTGTTATCATTATTAACTTTAATAAATGTTATGAAGTGTGCTACTAATATATTGTTTTTATGTTTATAGGGACATCACGGGACCTGCAAGCATCCTCAGCGTGTATCAACACCCTTGAGGCATCAGCAAAGACGAGTTTGAATATTAAATCCATGTAAGAATATTGTAATTTTTTAATTATTTGTTTAATATTTATTTGAGAATTTGTGAGATAAATTCATATTCAGTTTAAAATAATAATAGTGAATAGTAACTAGATATTTGTTAATGATAACGGTAGTAAATTGTTAGCTAGTGTCAGTTATTATGAAGGGTAATTAACTATATTTTTAATTGTTAAACCTTCCGGTATTATTTTGGTCAAAAATATTTCAAGTAAAAGTTGGATATAAATAAATGTTATAATAAGTATTTCTGTCGTAAAATAATGAAAATGAATATCCCTGAATAGTCCAGCGGTCATTGTATTGAAATGAGTGCTGGTGAATGAGGGGAATGAGGGGGAGGCACCTGGGAGGAAGAAAGCCATGTTTATTATCGATTAGCTAAACAAAAACTAGCGGTAATTAGCAATTACAATTAATAGTAACTGTTTATTGTTTGTTCCAGGCGTAATCGGAGAGAAATGCGAGCACTGGATACTCATCCACAACGACATGAAACCCTCCGTGGAGAGAAGAGATTGGAACTTGCAGAACCGGAGTCGAGGAATTTAAACAGAACGAGCTTCGCCAGAGAGCAGCTGTCCTGCTCTTATTGCATTCCTGCGCTGATTGGGAATTGGTACTGATCGATATTTTAAACAAATCATTAGAAATACTTGGAGTGCTGGTGTTGACTCAGACAGCAAACACCGTGGTGATGGTGTCGACGACGATCGCTCTTCAGAAACCTACTCTTCATGTCGGCAGCAAGACAAGAGAATCAGACGGAAATGTTCCGGCATTGGTGAGAAACTTATTTATAAATCAAATCACACCTTTTACCCATTACTGAGAAATTATTCACGTATAAATGTTGCACGTTTTAAATTTGTTTACTTTTATAAAAAAAAATATAACAATAATAGTTTATAATACGAGTAATAAATGAAAAAAGTAAAATGAGAAATATTTTATTTGAAATGTAGACATGTTGTGTAAGTTTCAATGTAGTGAGTTGTGTCATCAATTAATCGCCCGAGTCATCATGCAACGAGCTCGAGCTCCGCATTTGCAAACAAAACGTTGAACAGAGCTGGTCGCTTGAACATAATCACGTGCTAGTTAGTTGTTAGTGCGAGTGGCTGTGATTTGACCCAATAATGGGTAAAAGGTGTGGTGATGTAGTTATACTTTCAATTAATTAATGACAACACCCTAACACAAGAGACTTGATATGTGTGACACCCACTCTGTGTTCATTCAGGTGACTTTGGACAGCTGCAAGAAGTCTACGAAGAATCTGGAGCACCAGGAAGCCGAGCTGGAGGAGATGATGGCCACGGGGACTTGATGTTTGATGGCGTGTCCGGACGCTTCACTTCCAGTACTTTTGCAGGTGAGTGTATCTTTTAAAATTTAAATTGGCTGTAAATATGTCGGCTGTAACTTTTAAACTAGTCAAGATAATTGAAATTTGTTTTAAATTTTGAATTCTCCATCTTTTGAACTATATTTAATCATATTTTTATTATGAAAATGATTGTTCGATGAATCTGATGAGTGAATTGGTTTCAATATAAACCTACGTTCCGCGTACATCTGTGTAAAAGCCATTTAATTGAGCCCTTGGCCTAAATAATTTTGTTGGACGATTAAATATTCTTCTAGAAGTATTTGTGGTTTAGTAAATTACGTAAAACATTAATTGTCTCGTGCTTCAATTAACTTGTAAACATATATTCAGTCATTAACCAGACATTTATATATTTGTTAATTAAAAAACTAATATGATGGATTGTAATTGCCCAAAATCTGCAATTGCAGATTAGGCATGTACGTACTGAACTCCCTTTACAGTTTGTTTCATTCATGAACTTGAAATAGTTCTAATATTCTTTACAAAATCTCATGAATTTTATATGAAAAAGTTTTCAATTCGCTGCTAAAATCCACGTTTAATTAAATTAATTGAAGCACCAATCTATTTTATTTTAATTATTTTACGTTTAAATTATATACATATTTGTTTTAAAATAAGTTTAAATAGTTTTTCAGTCATTTTGAATTCAAATATCAAAACTAGAGAATTAATTTATCACTAAATTACTTAGGCGGGTAAAAAAATCCGTGGACTATTTTGGGGGCAAAGACATTAAAATATTAGTTTTCGGGGTTAAATGCTGTTTATAATAAAAAAATATGTTATGAACGTTAATAATAATTACTTATAAATAATATAGAGTAGTCTTTATTGATTAGAAATCAAATTATTTTTATAAAATAAACACCCTATAATTTGGATGCATACTGCGCCACTGATATAGTTCAAGGTATTATGAATAGGTGGCAGTAGTATGTTAGTTGTCAGAAACTGATATTTGACAAGTAAACTACATTTGTAAAATGATGTGATATTAAACTAAAATATTGTTAATTGCCAACAAAATGTAGTAGAATAAGTAAGTTTGAATTTAAATTAATTTCTAATGCGCCAATATCGTTTTTAGGTATGGATTTCATGCGCAAACCATAGACAGATGTCAGGGAATGAAAACAACATTTGTCGACTTTAAAACCAACTTGTGGACCTGGTGCACCAGGTTGTAGATGCACAGTAAAAGCGCCAAACAGGTGAGATGATTGTTTATTTATATTTTTGGGGCTTTATTTTTTGTTTCTTTGTACTTTTAAAATATCTCGATTAGTACAAGACTTACGCGCTGCTAAATAAATTAAATTATTTTTTTAATTCAATTACTTTTTAAACAACGAGTGTATCTTTTAAATGACTAAATGTGGGTTTCCTTTTACTATTTCTAGTATAGTCACTCTCAAAAGTTATGATGATTATGAAACTTAAAATAAACATGATGAAGGGTGCTATGCTATGTTACTAATACATTGTTTTTATGTTTATAGGGACATCATCAAGATGTTGAAGCAGCTGGTGTCATTGGAGCTGCCGCCATCCAGAGCTTGGAGCAGCTGGAGCTGGTGTCACCGTGGACATTATCATCAATGTAAGTACATTGTTATTTTTTTAATTATTTGGGTAAAAACAATAATAATAATTATGGTGAATGATTAGTAACTGACAATCTACTAAATATTAATTAATGATAACGGTAGTACATTATTAGCTCGTCAAGGGTGATTAATTATAAAGCTTGTCCCAGAAAACAATGTCGCCTATAATTTTTAACTAAAAACTATATAATTAAATGATTTTTTTAAAAACTATTGAAGACTTTATTGATCAACAACTAAATAGTATATAATAGCATATATTTACATTTTAATTATGATTTATCCAAAAGTTGCACAATTTCCTTTTCAGCCCTTTCATTAAAATTTGTACAGCATAATCAGATATCATTTTTGTAATTTGTTTCCACTTATATTTGAAATTATCGACAGAATTGAGTGGTTTCTTATATTTTAATAACTTCTGCTTCATATGGGGCCAATATTTTTTGTTTGGGCGCAATTCAGGACAATTGTTAGGATTTTCAAATTTATGTACAAATTCTATATGTGGAGTTTCTTTTATACCAATCAATGACATTTTTTGTGTAATGACATGTTGCCAAATATGGCCAAAATAGTATTGGTGTGTTATGAAGGGCAATAATCATCTTTCAAGACACTCGCTTAAATATCTTTTGCCGTTGATTGTCGATGTCGAAAAGTAAGGCATACTGCGTTTGCCACAGGAACAAATGGCCTGCCATACAAGCATCTTTTTTGAGAATTTTTCTATTTGAATTACCTTCAATTAGCTACTAACAGATTTTCTGAACTTTCCAGAATAATAATAATGACTTGGTCGAGATTTTAATTCAAGTTAACAATACGTTTCGACATCCATGATAACACATAATTTTTTTTGATATCACTTTAAAGTAAAGTTTTCGTGATCTTCATTTTGTGTTAGTTTCTTGCTTAGTATTCCTGTTTGGCACTTTTGTTTTTTGTTTTAAATACTTTATAGAATTCTTTAGCTTAATTTTCTGGACTGTTGATTGAGTAGTTTCAAATTTCTTAACCAAATCTCTCACAGAAAGATTTTTATTTTCACACAAAGCCTTCAAGACATTTTCTCAATATTTTAATCTACAAATCCACTTCCACATTTTTTTTGTGTATTACGTTTCATTATATCTTCGTAACACCCTTTGAACAGTCCTTGTTGTAGATTTTAACTCTAAAGCTACTTTTCTTGTGGATATATGCCTATTTTGAACACATTTGTACAAAATATTTTCGCGCAATTGTTTGTGTTTCAATGGCATCTTTGTATACTAAATTGTATGAAAGTTGTCAACTAATTGTTTTTGTATAATGCATAGCCAACTATAAAAACGCATCACATACAAATTTGTATATCTATAAAAGCAGTATATGAAAAGGCCTAAACCTAAGCGACAATTTTTTTCTGGGGCAAGCTTTATTTTACTTTTACAATTATTTTTCTCCTAAAATAATTGATGTCCGGTTCAAAGCAGAAAATTAAAATTAATCTCGTTTAATAATTTGATTTTACTAGCAGTGACTTTTACCCAATATTTAAAATATATGAGTTTTTCAAATGTTGTCTACAACATTTAACTTTGAAGAGGTTTGAAAATGTGGGCTGCCTATAGTTTTGTTTGTAAATCTGGTTAATTTTATTAATTTTTTGAGAGAAAATATGAACGACAGTTTTTCCGTAACTTTAGATAAACATGTTTTAAAAACGGCTGTAATTTAGTAACCAGTCAACCGGGTTTCAACATTCAATTCCTCATCTATTGACCATAGTTTCATCCCTTAATATCAACCCTCCAGAAAGTAATTAATTCTAAAATGAAGAATTATTCACAATTGGTTTAAACATATAATTTTATTTTGATCATTTACTATTGTTTAATATTAAAAATTACATTTAAATATTGTTTAGTATTTTTAATGATAGATGCTTATTTTAAATTCTGTTTTGCATGCATATTTGAATGCGGCATTCAGTCCCAGGACTCGAGCGCCATGCCCAAGTTGTCCACGCTGTCCACCGGTTGCTTCAACACACTTCAGGAACAAAAGATGAGTACAAATTTCGTTTATTTATATTTTAATTAATCTAAAAAATGAGAAAAGAAATTATTAATAATTTATTTAGAATTTTATTGAGACACAGCCTTGACATACATTTGCTGTCTTTTAATTTCATTTATTGTTAGATGTGAGAAATATTTGTTTAAAGTGTTTTAAAAGTAAATTGCTAAATTCAAAAAATAGTATATTATTCAATGAGTAAGTAATATAAGCTATTACTCAAGAGAATGAAGTTTACAACACGAGCCGAAGGTGAGTGTTGTAAATCATTCGAGTGAGTAATAGCTATTACTTGCGAATAGAATACTATACTTTATCTACGACTATATGTTATTATGTAATAAGATTTTACAATTATTTTTTTATGTTACATTATGAATAAGTCAGATTGCTTAAATTTTTGGTTTTTATTTTTATTTAATAAATATTAACACTACTTAACATTTTTGCGTATTCGCCATAAACGTTATTATTTTACTTTTGTTTATACTAAATAATAATATATTAATAATATTAATAATTTCTAATAATAATAACAGTAAACTGAGTAATATTGTATTTGAAGTGTATGTTAGATGTGTATATGTTGTGTATGTTTCAAATTCACTTTAATTTTAAGTAGGTCGCTGCGAGTCTGCAACAAGAAGCTCACTTGCCAAACAAACGTCGTCGTCGAGTAATTTAACTTTTGTCTGCCTTATTTAAAGGCCTTCATAACTTCATAACCGATATCGTATCGTGGGCTTGATTTATAGTTATACTATAAGATCAACTTCCCGAGTCGATATCGTGTTTGTTTTTATTGTTCACTCACTACGTACATTTTAATTTAGTTAGTTAGTTGCTGCCTTAATAGGAGGCCATCCTAACTGTGTGTAGTTCTTTTCGTGGGGTTGATTTATTACTATAAATCAATTTTACGAATCGAAATTGTGTAGATCGATATCTATCGTGGGTTTGATTTGAAATCAACCTCACGAGTCGATATCGTGTATTTTGTATTTTCCACCAAAAAACGCAGGTCCCACGTGGGGCCCCAACATACATCCCATCACCAGGAGGCAAGTTTGAAGCGTTTCGTGATGCGGGTGGGGCGAGTCCCTCGCGAGCGTGCTGCTGAGTGTAGCTAGAAGGTGTAAGCCGATGCCTTGGGTGGTCGAGTTATCGAATCACAGGAACCATATTGTCCAATGAGTCATTGGGAGATCTAGACATAATTCGACTGTTCGAGCACTGCGAAATCTTCCCAGCAGTCGGGTAGGTTGGTAGGCGGTGAACCGAGAGGTCGTGGGCACGGAATATGCTCAACGTTTTTGCTAACTTGACAAGCACGCTTCGGTTGCTTTGTCGTAGATTCGTAGCTAGTCGTTGGCAAACACTTAGGTAAGATAGGGTAGGTAGGGAGAAAAAGATGGCACCTTTACTGAAGACTACGTAAAATGTGAGTCTCTTTCAGGTTCTTCCTAACACTTGACCGATATCTTATCGTGGATATGATTTATAGTTATACTATAAGATCATATTCACGAGTCAATATCGTGTTTTTTATCTACGTACATTTAAATTTAGTTAGTTTAGTTTCTGCCTTATTAGAAGGCCTTCCTAACAACTGTGTAGTTCTTTTCGTGGGGTTGATTTATTACTATAAATCAATTTTACGAATCGAAATTGGTTAGAACAATATCTATCGTGGGGTTGATTTATTTCCATAAATCAATTTTACGAATTGATATTGTGATATCTATCGTGGGTTTGATGTGTAATCAACCTCACGAGTCGATATCGGATGTTTTGTATTGTCCACCACAAAACGCTGGCCCTCCGTGGGGCCCCATTATAGCGTTTCGCGGTTGCTTTGTTGTAGATTCGTAGCTAGTCTTTGACAAAAACTTAGGTAAGATAGGGTAGGTAGGGAGAAGAAGGACACCATCATTGAAAACTTACTGTTTTTCAAGGAGTATTTGTACTTGTTTCTAATAATATTTTGTTGCTAGGTGCGGTGGTGAATGAAGAAAACCAACGTTTCCTGTTGGTGATTACATCAAAATGCTGGGAAGATTCATCAGCAGCAGAATCGACAGCTTCTCTTCAAACACATCAGAAGATGACTGCAAAGTCAACGCAGAACGTCGTCAAGACCGCTGCCTCCAACATCAATATAAGATAATTATTAGTTTTAAGTGGGTTGTATTTAATCGAGCACCAAAATATCAGCTCTAAATAATTCATATTCGATATCCAAAATACTAGACTTTGCTAATTTGTTTATCAATTTAAATATCAAATATTTGTATTTGATATTTGCCATATTAGCATTTAATTTTCCATGAAGCTTATTTACTATTATATTTAAAGATCAGTTAGTAATTTTTGTATTATTATTTTTAGTATTAATTTAATTATTTCAGACTATCAAAATATAATTTAACTAGGGTTAAAAATATATATTTTTGGTGTTTAATAAATATATTTCTGGTAAGAGCAACACAGTTCTTATTGATTATTGATGATACGATGATTTCGGTGCTCATTTAAATTATTCCCTTTTTAAATTATTTGGGTAAAAGTCGGTTAAAAACAGTAATAAATATGTTGTTTTAAATTAATATAAAATAGCGCAATTGTGTACAAGGGAGAATGTGAGTGAAAATGGACAGAGAGTGATTGATTTTATTCTGTGTGATGAATGATTGATGCGCGGTTTTTCAGTTCATTCTGACATTTATGACATAATTATTTGTCGCAATTTTGTTGAGCGACTTGGTCGTGTTAGAAGACCTAAAATAATTAGAAATATAGTAAAACCGTCAGAAGGGTATCATTAGAAATATATTACAATATACACTTTTCTATTTACTATTTAATTCTTTTTTTATTGAGTTAATTTGTAATTTTACGTATTCATCTTTTTTCTGCCAATTTGCACCAATTTTTAATTGTCTGTCCCCATTATTTTTCTCTTTTTAAAATTATTTAAACTTTTGCTAGAATTTTAATGAACGCGTACCTGACATAGAACTTAAATTTAATCTTGTACATTATTAATATTTGTATCTTTGGACTAGAGAACTTTTAAAATTTTGGCCCTACAGTATTAAATGAGGCAGAAATTTCCTCCCAACACTTTTCTTCTCCTTAACACAATACTTTATCAGTTTTTTTTTCATTCTATACATGTTTTTAACTCACTAAATCTATTAATAATTCAACTTCATTGGTGGAAAAATTTGCAGCTCTTTTAATATTTTCCATCATGTGTATATAAATATATTTATTATTTTGCCTGTGACAGAATAAACTGAGGCAATGATTATCATTTTCTCAGAATCCCAAATTACACAACACCATAAAATTTTGTTGACATTCAGTTTAGGTTCAGCTGAACTAGATTAATTTGACAAGTTATAAACAAAAAAATGTTGAGGCTCAACTGAAAAACCGAGCATGAGAAGTGTATTTGATGGTGTCGCGTATACGTCTGGATAAAAGTTGGTGTATGAGGGTGTATAATGAGGATGTTAGAGATATGATGTTGCGTGTAAAGAATGGCAAGGCTCCCGGCTTGAATGAGATGTTGATGTATGGAGGTGAGAGGTTATTTGACTCCTGATGATTGGAAATGCGCGCACGCAGTTAGAGTGTTTGAAGGTAGCGAGGCTGCGGTAGTGTCTGCGTTACCTGGTGCGGATGGTGTTGTAAATGATTTCAATAAATGAATCAGAAAACGATTTCAATAATGTTAATTAATGATAATGTGTTGGTAAAAATAATAAATAAAACCACTTAGTATTTAGTTTTATAAATTTGGCAATAATATTTATTGGTAGATATGGTTTACAAAACAAATTTACAAACACTTATATATTGTTCAAATACAAACCAATTGTTAATAGAGAGAGGGACTGTTTAGGGAATTTCCGTTTAATGACAAGGTCTATGAAAGTTAAGTTTATAACATCCAAATATTCATTCATTAGTTTCTGGTCGGCCCTAACGGCTTTCTTAATTTTAAAAGCTTCAAGGAAAGTGAATCGATATCCTTTCCTTTTATATGTAGAACTGACAAATTACATATAGAACTTTTATGATAAAAATCTATCAAGTGTTTAGCTAGATTAGACTGGGGACTTTTGGTCATATAATTATAACAATACTCTTTAAATCTAGTCTGGAAACTTTGTCCTGTTTGCTCTATATAAACAAATTCACAATCTTTACATTTAATTTGACAAAGGGTCTTTATTCATTAGTTTATTATTATTAGTATATAATGTCAAAATTCCTCCAATTCTTGGCCATACTACGATTCATGTCATTAACATAATTTATTTTTTATAAATTGATTTAAATCTAGTTTCAAAGTGTAACAGGATAAAATTAATTTCTTGTAATTGATCTAATTTTCTTATTTATTAGCTTCACTTTGTTTGCTGCAATATTTAAAATGATTATAATTCAGATCATCAGATAAATTATAAAACGTTGCTAGCTTTATATTACATGGGTGATACAAATTAGTGGGTTTCCTGTAAATATTAAAATTAAATGTATTGTTAATGTGTTGGATAGTAATGGCCAAGATATTTATGCTTTTATGAACTTTCACTTCAGTGGTGAATTATGTATTTTAATCAAATGAATTAAGGACATTTAGTAGTTGTTGCTCCTGGTGTAAAGGGATTAAAACATCGTCGATATATCTATACCAAAAATGTAAATATTTTCGGAGGTATTTTTTGGAATTGAGGCATATATATTCTCTAAATTGTTGATGAATATTTCAGATAATAAAGACCCACATTTTGTTAATTATAAATGTCACCAAAGAGCAAAAATAATTTGTTTGTAGACAAACTTCCAGCAAGTTTAAAGTTACATGGTTAACTTCAAGCTGTTTTTAATGAAAATTGGAATGGAAGTAAATTCCCAAAACCTCCCTCTCTCTATTAACAGAGTTAGTTTGTATTTGAACTACATATAAGTGTTTGCAAAACCATTTCTAAATTCATGAAACAAAATGCCAAGTGTTTGTATTTATTAATTTTAAATCACGTTTCGCCGAATGCAAACAGCTTCATTAATTGAAATGATGAATGTGTTAGTGTTTGAGAAGAGCGATTGCAATGTTTCGGTGATGGATGATGTGAGATTGGAGATGAAATTAATGTGTTTGTATATTAGGGTAGTATGTTCTCGAGGTATGGACGTATTAATTCAGAATACATTGGTGTATGTTGTATGATGACTCTGAGATTGACATGAATGTTGTTGAAAGAGTGAGTATAAGTCAGATGAGATAGTTTAGGAATGTGGAACGTGTGTGGAATGGAAGATATGAATGAACTTTTATGAATGTATATGTATGTATTTATGTATGAAGAGTTGATGCTAGATTGAGCATGTGGTTGAAGCAAGGATGACTGAATGTTTCTGGGGTTCGTGTTACCCCATTTAATAAGATATTATCTTTACAACATATGTATTATTTGTTTAAACTATATAATAATGAATGATTCACTTTAAAATTATAATGATGAATCGTTCTCATCTGTAACACAATACTTTGCTAGCTGACAATTTATTATACATACATATATATTTTTTATTGTAACATTAGCAGATTGTCAGCTACTGAAACATTGTGATACAGTGACAGTTAGTATAAAAAACAACCAAATTACGGATGATTAACTAGATTTTTCATTGTTAAACATTCCGGCATTATTTTATACAAATATATTTGAAGTAAATGATTGATATAAATAAATTTGAATCAGTTTTATTTTAAATATTAGTCTCTAAACAACTTATGACCGATTTAAATAAAGTTAATCAAATCATCCTCCATCGATTATTTATACTAACAGTCAACATATTTTGTAAATAAAGATAATGAAATACTTTTACCCAAAATAATTGTATCAAAGTATTAATTCTAAAAGTTTCCTTTATAATAATTACATTGATTTCTTTTTAAAAATTGGGAAAACTGACAGAATTGATATTTACTAATGATAATAACAAATATGTTTTAAGTAGATAGTTTACAATAACTTTGTTTAACACATATTTATTGTTTAAGAATAAGAAATAGGGTACCCATTGTAATAAGTTAACATATTGCAATAAGATGTATGTTTTCTTATTACAATATTCCTTATTCTTAAAGAATAAATGTGTGTTGAAGAGATTTATTGTGAATTATTTAATTTAAAATATAGTTTTTATTGTTTAAGTTAATAAAATTGTTGTAATTCAGTATGTAAAAATAAATATGTTTTAAATAGATAGCTTAGAATAACTCTGTTTAAAACATATCTATTCTTTAAGAATAAGAAATATTGTAATAAGAAAACATACATCTTATTGCAATACGTCTTGTACTTCAAGAATAAATATATAAATGAATTTATTTAAAAAATAATTTGTATTATAAATAAAATGTACTTGTAGTTAATAATTCTAAAATAAAATGTTAGTAACACTTGTATACAACTTTGAAATAATAATAAATGTTTATTTATACATACCTTGTTTTTTTTTTTATTTTTTTATTTTTAGGACTGGTGCTGCCATCTGTTGTTGAATTTGAAATTCATTTCAGGGTTTCTTACTAGCTAAAATTAATTTACAATAAAACAATTTTGTTTCTTTCTTATAAACTAGCTAAAATTAATTTACAATAAAACAATTTTGTTTCTTTCTTATAAACTAGCTAAAATTAATTTACAATAAAACAATTTTGTTTCTTTCTTATAAACTAGCTAAAATTAATTTACAATAAAACAATTTTGTTTCTTTCTTATAAACTAGCTAAAATTAATTTACAATAAAACAATTTTGTTTCTTTCTTATAAACTAGCTAAAATTAATTTACAATAAAACAATTTTGTTTCTTTCTTATAAACTAGCTAAAATTAATTTACAATAAAACAATTTTGTTTCTTTCTTATAAACTAGCTAAAATTAATTTACAATAAAACAATTTTGTTTCTTTCTTATAAACTAGCTAAAATTAATTTACAATAAAACAATTTTGTTTCTTTCTTATAAACTAGCTAAAATTAATTTACAATAAAACAATTTTGTTTCTTTCTTATAAACTAGCTAAAATTAATTTACAATAAAACAATTTTGTTTCTTTCTTATAAACTAGCTAAAATTAATTTACAATAAAACAATTTTGTTTCTTTCTTATAAACTAGCTAAAATTAATTTACAATAAAACAATTTTGTTTCTTTCTTATAAACTAGCTAAAATTAATTTACAATAAAACAATTTTGTTTCTTTCTTATAAACTAGCTAAAATTAATTTACAATAAAACAATTTTGTTTCTTTCTTATAAACTAGCTAAAATTAATTTACAATAAAACAATTTTGTTTCTTTCTTATAAACTAGCTAAAATTAATTTACAATAAAACAATTTTGTTTCTTTCTTATAAACTAGCTAAAATTAATTTACAATAAAACAATTTTGTTTCTTTCTTATAAACTAGCTAAAATTAATTTACAATAAAACAATTTTGTTTCTTTCTTATAAACTAGCTAAAATTAATTTACAATAAAACAATTTTGTTTCTTTCTTATAAACTAGCTAAAATTAATTTACAATAAAACAATTTTGTTTCTTTCTTATAAACTAGCTAAAATTAATTTACAATAAAACAATTTTGTTTCTTTCTTATAAACTAGCTAAAATTAATTTACAATAAAACAATTTTGTTTCTTTCTTATAAACTAGCTAAAATTAATTTACAATAAAACAATTTTGTTTCTTTCTTATAAACTAGCTAAAATTAATTTACAATAAAACAATTTTGTTTCTTTCTTATAAACTAGCTAAAATTAATTTACAATAAAACAATTTTGTTTCTTTCTTATAAACTAGCTAAAATTAATTTACAATAAAACAATTTTGTTTCTTTCTTATAAACTAGCTAAAATTAATTTACAATAAAACAATTTTGTTTCTTTCTTATAAACTAGCTAAAATTAATTTACAATAAAACAATTTTGTTTCTTTCTTATAAACTAGCTAAAATTAATTTACAATAAAACAATTTTGTTTCTTTCTTATAAACTAGCTAAAATTAATTTACAATAAAACAATTTTGTTTCTTTCTTATAAACTAGCTAAAATTAATTTACAATAAAACAATTTTGTTTCTTTCTTATAAACTAGCTAAAATTAATTTACAATAAAACAATTTTGTTTCTTTCTTATAAACTAGCTAAAATTAATTTACAATAAAACAATTTTGTTTCTTTCTTATAAACTAGCTAAAATTAATTTACAATAAAACAATTTTGTTTCTTTCTTATAAACTAGCTAAAATTAATTTACAATAAAACAATTTTGTTTCTTTCTTATAAACTAGCTAAAATTAATTTACAATAAAACAATTTTGTTTCTTTCTTATAAACTAGCTAAAATTAATTTACAATAAAACAATTTTGTTTCTTTCTTATAAACTAGCTAAAATTAATTTACAATAAAACAATTTTGTTTCTTTCTTATAAACTAGCTAAAATTAATTTACAATAAAACAATTTTGTTTCTTTCTTATAAACTAGCTAAAATTAATTTACAATAAAACAATTTTGTTTCTTTCTTATAAACTAGCTAAAATTAATTTACAATAAAACAATTTTGTTTCTTTCTTATAAACTAGCTAAAATTAATTTACAATAAAACAATTTTGTTTCTTTCTTATAAACTAGCTAAAATTAATTTACAATAAAACAATTTTGTTTCTTTCTTATAAACTAGCTAAAATTAATTTACAATAAAACAATTTTGTTTCTTTCTTATAAACTAGCTAAAATTAATTTACAATAAAACAATTTTGTTTCTTTCTTATAAACTAGCTAAAATTAATTTACAATAAAACAATTTTGTTTCTTTCTTATAAACTAGCTAAAATTAATTTACAATAAAACAATTTTGTTTCTTTCTTATAAACTAGCTAAAATTAATTTACAATAAAACAATTTTGTTTCTTTCTTATAAACTAGCTAAAATTAATTTACAATAAAACAATTTTGTTTCTTTCTTATAAACTAGCTAAAATTAATTTACAATAAAACAATTTTGTTTCTTTCTTATAAACTAGCTAAAATTAATTTACAATAAAACAATTTTGTTTCTTTCTTATAAACTAGCTAAAATTAATTTACAATAAAACAATTTTGTTTCTTTCTTATAAACTAGCTAAAATTAATTTACAATAAAACAATTTTGTTTCTTTCTTATAAACTAGCTAAAATTAATTTACAATAAAACAATTTTGTTTCTTTCTTATAAACTAGCTAAAATTAATTTACAATAAAACAATTTTGTTTCTTTCTTATAAACTAGCTAAAATTAATTTACAATAAAACAATTTTGTTTCTTTCTTATAAACTAGCTAAAATTAATTTACAATAAAACAATTTTGTTTCTTTCTTATAAACTAGCTAAAATTAATTTACAATAAAACAATTTTGTTTCTTTCTTATAAACTAGCTAAAATTAATTTACAATAAAACAATTTTGTTTCTTTCTTATAAACTAGCTAAAATTAATTTACAATAAAACAATTTTGTTTCTTTCTTATAAACTAGCTAAAATTAATTTACAATAAAACAATTTTGTTTCTTTCTTATAAACTAGCTAAAATTAATTTACAATAAAACAATTTTGTTTCTTTCTTATAAACTAGCTAAAATTAATTTACAATAAAACAATTTTGTTTCTTTCTTATAAACTAGCTAAAATTAATTTACAATAAAACAATTTTGTTTCTTTCTTATAAACTAGCTAAAATTAATTTACAATAAAACAATTTTGTTTCTTTCTTATAAACTAGCTAAAATTAATTTACAATAAAACAATTTTGTTTCTTTCTTATAAACTAGCTAAAATTAATTTACAATAAAACAATTTTGTTTCTTTCTTATAAACTAGCTAAAATTAATTTACAATAAAACAATTTTGTTTCTTTCTTATAAACTAGCTAAAATTAATTTACAATAAAACAATTTTGTTTCTTTCTTATAAACTAGCTAAAATTAATTTACAATAAAACAATTTTGTTTCTTTCTTATAAACTAGCTAAAATTAATTTACAATAAAACAATTTTGTTTCTTTCTTATAAACTAGCTAAAATTAATTTACAATAAAACAATTTTGTTTCTTTCTTATAAACTAGCTAAAATTAATTTACAATAAAACAATTTTGTTTCTTTCTTATAAACTAGCTAAAATTAATTTACAATAAAACAATTTTGTTTCTTTCTTATAAACTAGCTAAAATTAATTTACAATAAAACAATTTTGTTTCTTTCTTATAAACTAGCTAAAATTAATTTACAATAAAACAATTTTGTTTCTTTCTTATAAACTAGCTAAAATTAATTTACAATAAAACAATTTTGTTTCTTTCTTATAAACTAGCTAAAATTAATTTACAATAAAACAATTTTGTTTCTTTCTTATAAACTAGCTAAAATTAATTTACAATAAAACAATTTTGTTTCTTTCTTATAAACTAGCTAAAATTAATTTACAATAAAACAATTTTGTTTCTTTCTTATAAACTAGCTAAAATTAATTTACAATAAAACAATTTTGTTTCTTTCTTATAAACTAGCTAAAATTAATTTACAATAAAACAATTTTGTTTCTTTCTTATAAACTAGCTAAAATTAATTTACAATAAAACAATTTTGTTTCTTTCTTATAAACTAGCTAAAATTAATTTACAATAAAACAATTTTGTTTCTTTCTTATAAACTAGCTAAAATTAATTTACAATAAAACAATTTTGTTTCTTTCTTATAAACTAGCTAAAATTAATTTACAATAAAACAATTTTGTTTCTTTCTTATAAACTAGCTAAAATTAATTTACAATAAAACAATTTTGTTTCTTTCTTATAAACTAGCTAAAATTAATTTACAATAAAACAATTTTGTTTCTTTCTTATAAACTAGCTAAAATTAATTTACAATAAAACAATTTTGTTTCTTTCTTATAAACTAGCTAAAATTAATTTACAATAAAACAATTTTGTTTCTTTCTTATAAACTAGCTAAAATTAATTTACAATAAAACAATTTTGTTTCTTTCTTATAAACTAGCTAAAATTAATTTACAATAAAACAATTTTGTTTCTTTCTTATAAACTAGCTAAAATTAATTTACAATAAAACAATTTTGTTTCTTTCTTATAAACTAGCTAAAATTAATTTACAATAAAACAATTTTGTTTCTTTCTTATAAACTAGCTAAAATTAATTTACAATAAAACAATTTTGTTTCTTTCTTATAAACTAGCTAAAATTAATTTACAATAAAACAATTTTGTTTCTTTCTTATAAACTAGCTAAAATTAATTTACAATAAAACAATTTTGTTTCTTTCTTATAAACTAGCTAAAATTAATTTACAATAAAACAATTTTGTTTCTTTCTTATAAACTAGCTAAAATTAATTTACAATAAAACAATTTTGTTTCTTTCTTATAAACTAGCTAAAATTAATTTACAATAAAACAATTTTGTTTCTTTCTTATAAACTAGCTAAAATTAATTTACAATAAAACAATTTTGTTTCTTTCTTATAAACTAGCTAAAATTAATTTACAATAAAACAATTTTGTTTCTTTCTTATAAACTAGCTAAAATTAATTTACAATAAAACAATTTTGTTTCTTTCTTATAAACTAGCTAAAATTAATTTACAATAAAACAATTTTGTTTCTTTCTTATAAACTAGAATTATTTTTTACATTTTATATGTGCAATTGGTATTTGCAATTTACTTAGAATTATTTTTTACATTTTATATGTGCAATTGGTATTTGCAATTTACTTAGAATTATTTTTTACATTTTATATGTGCAATTGGTATTTGCAATTTACTTAGAATTATTTTTTACATTTTATATGTGCAATTGGTATTTGCAATTTACTTAGAATTATTTTTTACATTTTATATGTGCAATTGGTATTTGCAATTTACTTAGAATTATTTTTTACATTTTATATGTGCAATTGGTATTTGCAATTTACTTAGAATTATTTTTTACATTTTATATGTGCAATTGGTATTTGCAATTTACTTAGAATTATTTTTTACATTTTATATGTGCAATTGGTATTTGCAATTTACTTAGAATTATTTTTTACATTTTATATGTGCAATTGGTATTTGCAATTTACTTAGAATTATTTTTTACATTTTATATGTGCAATTGGTATTTGCAATTTACTTAGAATTATTTTTTACATTTTATATGTGCAATTGGTATTTGCAATTTACTTAGAATTATTTTTTACATTTTATATGTGCAATTGGTATTTGCAATTTACTTAGAATTATTTTTTACATTTTATATGTGCAATTGGTATTTGCAATTTACTTAGAATTATTTTTTACATTTTATATGTGCAATTGGTATTTGCAATTTACTTAGAATTATTTTTTACATTTTATATGTGCAATTGGTATTTGCAATTTACTTAGAATTATTTTTTACATTTTATATGTGCAATTGGTATTTGCAATTTACTTAGAATTATTTTTTACATTTTATATGTGCAATTGGTATTTGCAATTTACTTAGAATTATTTTTTACATTTTATATGTGCAATTGGTATTTGCAATTTACTTAGAATTATTTTTTACATTTTATATGTGCAATTGGTATTTGCAATTTACTTAGAATTATTTTTTACATTTTATATGTGCAATTGGTATTTGCAATTTACTTAGAATTATTTTTTACATTTTATATGTGCAATTGGTATTTGCAATTTACTTAGAATTATTTTTTACATTTTATATGTGCAATTGGTATTTGCAATTTACTTAGAATTATTTTTTACATTTTATATGTGCAATTGGTATTTGCAATTTACTTAGAATTATTTTTTACATTTTATATGTGCAATTGGTATTTGCAATTTACTTAGAATTATTTTTTACATTTTATATGTGCAATTGGTATTTGCAATTTACTTAGAATTATTTTTTACATTTTATATGTGCAATTGGTATTTGCAATTTACTTAGAATTATTTTTTACATTTTATATGTGCAATTGGTATTTGCAATTTACTTAGAATTATTTTTTACATTTTATATGTGCAATTGGTATTTGCAATTTACTTAGAATTATTTTTTACATTTTATATGTGCAATTGGTATTTGCAATTTACTTAGAATTATTTTTTACATTTTATATGTGCAATTGGTATTTGCAATTTACTTAGAATTATTTTTTACATTTTATATGTGCAATTGGTATTTGCAATTTACTTAGAATTATTTTTTACATTTTATATGTGCAATTGGTATTTGCAATTTACTTAGAATTATTTTTTACATTTTATATGTGCAATTGGTATTTGCAATTTACTTAGAATTATTTTTTACATTTTATATGTGCAATTGGTATTTGCAATTTACTTAGAATTATTTTTTACATTTTATATGTGCAATTGGTATTTGCAATTTACTTAGAATTATTTTTTACATTTTATATGTGCAATTGGTATTTGCAATTTACTTAGAATTATTTTTTACATTTTATATGTGCAATTGGTATTTGCAATTTACTTAGAATTATTTTTTACATTTTATATGTGCAATTGGTATTTGCAATTTACTTAGAATTATTTTTTACATTTTATATGTGCAATTGGTATTTGCAATTTACTTAGAATTATTTTTTACATTTTATATGTGCAATTGGTATTTGCAATTTACTTAGAATTATTTTTTACATTTTATATGTGCAATTGGTATTTGCAATTTACTTAGAATTATTTTTTACATTTTATATGTGCAATTGGTATTTGCAATTTACTTAGAATTATTTTTTACATTTTATATGTGCAATTGGTATTTGCAATTTACTTAGAATTATTTTTTACATTTTATATGTGCAATTGGTATTTGCAATTTACTTAGAATTATTTTTTACATTTTATATGTGCAATTGGTATTTGCAATTTACTTAGAATTATTTTTTACATTTTATATGTGCAATTGGTATTTGCAATTTACTTAGAATTATTTTTTACATTTTATATGTGCAATTGGTATTTGCAATTTACTTAGAATTATTTTTTACATTTTATATGTGCAATTGGTATTTGCAATTTACTTAGAATTATTTTTTACATTTTATATGTGCAATTGGTATTTGCAATTTACTTAGAATTATTTTTTACATTTTATATGTGCAATTGGTATTTGCAATTTACTTAGAATTATTTTTTACATTTTATATGTGCAATTGGTATTTGCAATTTACTTAGAATTATTTTTTACATTTTATATGTGCAATTGGTATTTGCAATTTACTTAGAATTATTTTTTACATTTTATATGTGCAATTGGTATTTGCAATTTACTTAGAATTATTTTTTACATTTTATATGTGCAATTGGTATTTGCAATTTACTTAGAATTATTTTTTACATTTTATATGTGCAATTGGTATTTGCAATTTACTTAGAATTATTTTTTACATTTTATATGTGCAATTGGTATTTGCAATTTACTTAGAATTATTTTTTACATTTTATATGTGCAATTGGTATTTGCAATTTACTTAGAATTATTTTTTACATTTTATATGTGCAATTGGTATTTGCAATTTACTTAGAATTATTTTTTACATTTTATATGTGCAATTGGTATTTGCAATTTACTTAGAATTATTTTTTACATTTTATATGTGCAATTGGTATTTGCAATTTACTTAGAATTATTTTTTACATTTTATATGTGCAATTGGTATTTGCAATTTACTTAGAATTATTTTTTACATTTTATATGTGCAATTGGTATTTGCAATTTACTTAGAATTATTTTTTACATTTTATATGTGCAATTGGTATTTGCAATTTACTTAGAATTATTTTTTACATTTTATATGTGCAATTGGTATTTGCAATTTACTTAGAATTATTTTTTACATTTTATATGTGCAATTGGTATTTGCAATTTACTTAGAATTATTTTTTACATTTTATATGTGCAATTGGTATTTGCAATTTACTTAGAATTATTTTTTACATTTTATATGTGCAATTGGTATTTGCAATTTACTTAGAATTATTTTTTACATTTTATATGTGCAATTGGTATTTGCAATTTACTTAGAATTATTTTTTACATTTTATATGTGCAATTGGTATTTGCAATTTACTTAGAATTATTTTTTACATTTTATATGTGCAATTGGTATTTGCAATTTACTTAGAATTATTTTTTACATTTTATATGTGCAATTGGTATTTGCAATTTACTTAGAATTATTTTTTACATTTTATATGTGCAATTGGTATTTGCAATTTACTTAGAATTATTTTTTACATTTTATATGTGCAATTGGTATTTGCAATTTACTTAGAATTATTTTTTACATTTTATATGTGCAATTGGTATTTGCAATTTACTTAGAATTATTTTTTACATTTTATATGTGCAATTGGTATTTGCAATTTACTTAGAATTATTTTTTACATTTTATATGTGCAATTGGTATTTGCAATTTACTTAGAATTATTTTTTACATTTTATATGTGCAATTGGTATTTGCAATTTACTTAGAATTATTTTTTACATTTTATATGTGCAATTGGTATTTGCAATTTACTTAGAATTATTTTTTACATTTTATATGTGCAATTGGTATTTGCAATTTACTTAGAATTATTTTTTACATTTTATATGTGCAATTGGTATTTGCAATTTACTTAGAATTATTTTTTACATTTTATATGTGCAATTGGTATTTGCAATTTACTTAGAATTATTTTTTACATTTTATATGTGCAATTGGTATTTGCAATTTACTTAGAATTATTTTTTACATTTTATATGTGCAATTGGTATTTGCAATTTACTTAGAATTATTTTTTACATTTTATATGTGCAATTGGTATTTGCAATTTACTTAGAATTATTTTTTACATTTTATATGTGCAATTGGTATTTGCAATTTACTTAGAATTATTTTTTTACATTTTATATGTGCAATTGGTATTTGCAATTTACTTAGAATTATTTTTTACATTTTATATGTGCAATTGGTATTTGCAATTTACTTAGAATTATTTTTTACATTTTATATGTGCAATTGGTATTTGCAATTTACTTAGAATTATTTTTTACATTTTATATGTGCAATTGGTATTTGCAATTTACTTAGAATTATTTTTTACATTTTATATGTGCAATTGGTATTTGCAATTTACTTAGAATTATTTTTTACATTTTATATGTGCAATTGGTATTTGCAATTTACTTAGAATTATTTTTTTACATTTTATATGTGCAATTGGTATTTGCAATTTACTTAGAATTATTTTTTACATTTTATATGTGCAATTGGTATTTGCAATTTACTTAGAATTATTTTTTTACATTTTATATGTGCAATTGGTATTTGCAATTTACTTAGAATTATTTTTTTACATTTTATATGTGCAATTGGTATTTGCAATTTACTTAGAATTATTTTTTTACATTTTATATGTGCAATTGGTATTTGCAATTTACTTAGAATTATTTTTTTACATTTTATATGTGCAATTGGTATTTGCAATTTACTTAGAATTATTTTTTTACATTTTATATGTGCAATTGGTATTTGCAATTTACTTAGAATTATTTTTTACATTTTATATGTGCAATTGGTATTTGCAATTTACTTAGAATTATTTTTTACATTTTATATGTGCAATTGGTATTTGCAATTTACTTAGAATTATTTTTTTACATTTTATATGTGCAATTGGTATTTGCAATTTACTTAGAATTATTTTTTACATTTTATATGTGCAATTGGTATTTGCAATTTACTTAGAATTATTTTTTTACATTTTATATGTGCAATTGGTATTTGCAATTTACTTAGAATTATTTTTTTACATTTTATATGTGCAATTGGTATTTGCAATTTACTTAGAATTATTTTTTTACATTTTATATGTGCAATTGGTATTTGCAATTTACTTAGAATTATTTTTTACATTTTATATGTGCAATTGGTATTTGCAATTTACTTAGAATTATTTTTTACATTTTATATGTGCAATTGGTATTTGCAATTTATTAAATATATATGTATTGCGATTATTATTTTATTAAATATATATGTATTGCGATTATTATTTTATTAAATATATATGTATTGCGATTATTATTTTATTAAATATATATGTATTGCGATTATTATTTTATTAAATATATATGTATTGCGATTATTATTTTATTAAATATATATGTATTGCGATTATTATTTTATTAAATATATATGTATTGCGATTATTATTTTATTAAATATATATGTATTGCGATTATTATTTTATTAAATATATATGTATTGCGATTATTATTTTATTAAATATATATGTATTGCGATTATTATTTTATTAAATATATATGTATTGCGATTATTATTTTATTAAATATATATGTATTGCGATTATTATTTTATTAAATATATATGTATTGCGATTATTATTTTATTAAATATATATGTATTGCGATTATTATTTTATTAAATATATATGTATTGCGATTATTATTTTATTAAATATATATGTATTGCGATTATTATTTTATTAAATATATATGTATTGCGATTATTATTTTATTAAATATATATGTATTGCGATTATTATTTTATTAAATATATATGTATTGCGATTATTATTTTATTAAATATATATGTATTGCGATTATTATTTTATTAAATATATATGTATTGCGATTATTATTTTATTAAATATATATGTATTGCGATTATTATTTTATTAAATATATATGTATTGCGATTATTATTTTATTAAATATATATGTATTGCGATTATTATTTTATTAAATATATATGTATTGCGATTATTATTTTATTAAATATATATGTATTGCGATTATTATTTTATTAAATATATATGTATTGCGATTATTATTTTATTAAATATATATGTATTGCGATTATTATTTTATTAAATATATATGTATTGCGATTATTATTTTATTAAATATATATGTATTGCGATTATTATTTTATTAAATATATATGTATTGCGATTATTATTTTATTAAATATATATGTATTGCGATTATTATTTTATTAAATATATATGTATTGCGATTATTATTTTATTAAATATATATGTATTGCGATTATTATTTTATTAAATATATATGTATTGCGATTATTATTTTATTAAATATATATGTATTGCGATTATTATTTTATTAAATATATATGTATTGCGATTATTATTTTATTAAATATATATGTATTGCGATTATTATTTTATTAAATATATATGTATTGCGATTATTATTTTATTAAATATATATGTATTGCGATTATTATTTTATTAAATATATATGTATTGCGATTATTATTTTATTAAATATATATGTATTGCGATTATTATTTTATTAAATATATATGTATTGCGATTATTATTTTATTAAATATATATGTATTGCGATTATTATTTTATTAAATATATATGTATTGCGATTATTATTTTATTAAATATATATGTATTGCGATTATTATTTTATTAAATATATATGTATTGCGATTATTATTTTATTAAATATATATGTATTGCGATTATTATTTTATTAAATATATATGTATTGCGATTATTATTTTATTAAATATATATGTATTGCGATTATTATTTTATTAAATATATATGTATTGCGATTATTATTTTATTAAATATATATGTATTGCGATTATTATTTTATTAAATATATATGTATTGCGATTATTATTTTATTAAATATATATGTATTGCGATTATTATTTTATTAAATATATATGTATTGCGATTATTATTTTATTAAATATATATGTATTGCGATTATTATTTTATTAAATATATATGTATTGCGATTATTATTTTATTAAATATATATGTATTGCGATTATTATTTTATTAAATATATATGTATTGCGATTATTATTTTATTAAATATATATGTATTGCGATTATTATTTTATTAAATATATATGTATTGCGATTATTATTTTATTAAATATATATGTATTGCGATTATTATTTTATTAAATATATATGTATTGCGATTATTATTTTATTAAATATATATGTATTGCGATTATTATTTTATTAAATATATATGTATTGCGATTATTATTTTATTAAATATATATGTATTGCGATTATTATTTTATTAAATATATATGTATTGCGATTATTATTTTATTAAATATATATGTATTGCGATTATTATTTTATTAAATATATATGTATTGCGATTATTATTTTATTAAATATATATGTATTGCGATTATTATTTTATTAAATATATATGTATTGCGATTATTATTTTATTAAATATATATGTATTGCGATTATTATTTTATTAAATATATATGTATTGCGATTATTATTTTATTAAATATATATGTATTGCGATTATTATTTTATTAAATATATATGTATTGCGATTATTATTTTATTAAATATATATGTATTGCGATTATTATTTTATTAAATATATATGTATTGCGATTATTATTTTATTAAATATATATGTATTGCGATTATTATTTTATTAAATATATATGTATTGCGATTATTATTTTATTAAATATATATGTATTGCGATTATTATTTTATTAAATATATATGTATTGCGATTATTATTTTATTAAATATATATGTATTGCGATTATTATTTTATTAAATATATATGTATTGCGATTATTATTTTATTAAATATATATGTATTGCGATTATTATTTTATTAAATATATATGTATTGCGATTATTATTTTATTAAATATATATGTATTGCGATTATTATTTTATTAAATATATATGTATTGCGATTATTATTTTATTAAATATATATGTATTGCGATTATTATTTTATTAAATATATATGTATTGCGATTATTATTTTATTAAATATATAGGTATATATTTTATTAAATATATAGGTATATATTTTATTAAATATATAGGTATATATTTTATTAAATATATAGGTATATATTTTATTAAATATATAGGTATATATTTTATTAAATATATAGGTATATATTTTATTAAATATATAGGTATATATTTTATTAAATATATAGGTATATATTTTATTAAATATATAGGTATATACATATATATAGGTATATACATATATATAGGTATATACATATATATAGGTATATACATATATATATACATATATATATACATATATATATACATATATATATACATATATATATATATATATATATATATATATATATATATATATATATATATATATATATATATATATATATATATATATATATATATATATATATATATATATATATATATACCTCTAAACCTCTAAACCTCTAAACCTCTAAACCGCTAAACCTCTAAACCGCTAAACCTCTAAACCGCTAAACCTCTAAACCTCTAAACCGCTGAACCTCTAAACCTCTAAACTTCTAAACCTCTAAACTTCTAAACCTCTATACCACTATACCTCGATACCTCTATATCTCTGTATCTCTATATCTCTATGTCTCTACATCTTTATACGTTAAACAAGTATGTAGCACATCAAACAACATTCAACATGAAAGAATATCTTATAGTCCAGCACAATAATTCAGGCCAGTTATAGATAACTAAATTAAAAGGCTTTTGCGTAAGACACCAGGTGTACGAAAAGTATATCTCAATTGTAAACAAATTATTCATAATTTCTTTTCTCATTTTAATATACTGATTTATTTTATGGACTACAGACTTTTTAGACTAATTAAAATATAAATAAATGATATTATCACTTACATTTTTTTCCTGAACGGTGTGATTCTACAAGTGAAGCGGTTGACAGCATTGGATCAAACAGCCAGCTCGACTCCCGGGACTGAATGCCGATGCAGCAAAGTTGCGTAAACTGCAAGAGCTCAGAGAATACATATAAAATGTGGTCATTTATTTGCTACAGGAACATCATTTCAATTACAGTAGTTTTATATATATATGTATATATACATATTGTAATAAGATGTATGTTTTCACAAACAACTTACAATATATGTTATTCTTAAAGAATAAATATGGGTTAAATAGAATTGTTGTAAATTATTTATTTAAAACATATTTATTATTGTTCTTACATTACCTACTAAGTTACAATAATTTTATTTATTTATTTATTAAGTTTAAACAATAAAAACTATGTTTAAATTAATCAATTTGCAAGTACTCTATTTAAAACATATTTCTTCTTTAAGAATAAGGAATATTGTAATAAGATGTATGAATAACTTATTACAATGGGTACCCTATTTCTTATTCTTAAAGAATAAATATGGTTTAAATAGAATTGTTGTGAATTATTTTCTTATCTTACAATTTTCTTACATTAATAACTAATTGTCGATCTCGACTGACGTAGTTTCAAGAGAAGATGATAACAGCTTCAATGATGCTGCTCCAAGATGATGTTCCAAAGCTCCGGTGACGTTGTCCAGAATGTTGATGACACGGGTATGAATATCAATTGTTCCAAGATGATGCAGAGGCCGCAGGAGATGCCTGCATGTCCGGTGATGTCCCTATCAACAAAAATATATTAGTAACATAAAATAGTTGGATTTTGATGATTAATGAATCTGAAACAGACACTCATAGTACATGAATACACTTCTTGTTCTTCCAGTAGTTTTCAATGATGGTTTCTTTCTTCCTCCTACACTTACCCTATCTTACCTAAGTTTGTCAAACACTGTCTTTGAATTGAATCTACGACAAAGCAAACGAAGCGTGCTTGTCAAATTAGCAAAAACGTTGAGCATATTCCGTGCCCACGACCTCTCGGTTCACCGCCTACCAACCTACCCGACTGCTGGGAAGATTTCTCAGTGCTCGAACAGTCGAATTATGTCTAGATCTCCCAATGACTCATTGGACAATATGGTTCCTGTGATTCGATAACTCGACCACCCAAGACATCGGCTTACACATTCTAGCTACACTCAGCAGCTCGTTAGCGAGGGAACTCGCCCCAACCCGGATCACGAAACGCATCAACACTTGCCTGGTGATGTAAATATGTTGAGGCCCCACGTGGGGCCAGCGTTTTTTGGTGGACAATACAAAATACACGATATCGACTCGTGAGGTTGATTTCAAATCAAACCCACGATAGATATCGATCTACACAATATCAATTCGTAAAATTGATTTATAGCAATAAATCAACCCCACGAAAAGAACTACACACAGTTAGGATGGCCTCCTATTAAGGCAGAAACTAACTAACTAATTTAAATGTACGTAATGGATAATAAAAGACACGATATTGACTCGTGAATATATCTTTTTTGCCCGTCTCCAATGGCAACGTGCGAAAAAGACGTTAAATTCGCGCGTTTCCAATGGCAACGCGCGAAAAAGATTATTTCAATAGTTACCAGGGATACAAACAAAACAGAAACTTGTCATATAGACAGTTAACAAAACGAATTTAGTTTTAGACGTATACCTACGTTTTTTAATAACTTTAAGATGCAATCGTCGAAACAATTGTGTGTATCACGAGCGTAAAGTGTCTTTGTTCCTCTTACACTATTACAGCTCGCGCTGCAATTACCGTGCTCGAGTAACAAAGAATCACTTTACGCTCTTAATACACAAATAACTATTAAAAGAAAGCAGAAGTATGTTAAGGCTGTGTCTCAATAAAATTGTAAACAAACTATTCATAATTACTTTCCTCATTTTGTCACAGACTACATACTTTTTAGATTAATTAAAATATAAATAAATAACACGTTTACTTATCTTTTGTTCCTGAACTGTGTGATTCTGTTAACAAGTGAAGCAACTGGTAGACAGCGTGGAAAACTTGGGCATGGGGTTCAACTCCCAGGACTGATTGCCGAATTCAGCTAATTTGCGTAAACTGCAAAAAAGAATTTAAAATGAGCACCTATCATCTACAATACTAAACACGATCTTTAAAAGTAATTTTTAATATCCAAGAATAGTAAATAAGCTTCTCGGAAAATCAACAAACAAAAACTATAAATCAAGCCCACGATACGATATCGGTTATGAAGTTATGAAGGCCTTTAAATAAGGCAGACAAAAGTTAAATTACACGACGATGACGTTTGTTTGGCAAGTGAACAAACACAAACTTCTTCATAATGTTCATTTAGAATA